>CM056800.1:17209083-17866260 GCA_029852875.1 Mythimna loreyi
CGTACAGGGCCCATGTGTGCCCAACGTAGTACCTTCTTACCTTCTCAACCTCAACTCCTGTGTTACAATTTCAAAGTACCCTCTAGTATATTTTATCTATATACTCATTTAAACGACACATAACACCTCATTAGTGTACCAAAACGACTTCATTAAGCCGAGATAAACCCAAAGGACCTAAAAATAAATTGGTCCTTCTATACAATGCCTACAGAACCCATTAGCGTACAACAATATCAAACTCGTCTCATCTGAGGGACTCCGGTGGCAATCATTATATCGGTACATACTTCGTGTGATACTCTATATGCTTAAGATATCAGCATTTCACTTTAGTTTATACTAATCTTCTATATATATAACTAGCTTTTGTCAGCGGCTTCGCCCGCGTACATAAATATATGTCACTCAGGAGTAAAGCAGCTTTCTATTGTTGCTAAAATTTTACCCATCGGACGAGTAGTAATTTATACCTAAACAACCTCTTAAGTTTGGCTATTTAAATAAAAAAAAACCGGCCAAGAGCGTCACGCTCACTGTAGGGTTTCATAGTTTCCCGTCCGTCACAAATTTCTCACAATATAACACACACAACAGTACATACAACAGTAGTTTTGGATTGCGTGAACCGATTTTTTTTTTATTTTTATTTAAAAGAAGATACACTCAGGATGGTGGAGCAGTGGTGGCCGAGAGGTATCGGCCCCGACTTACGAGTTTGTAGGTCGCGGGTTCAAACCCAGCCAGGCGCATTACTTTGTGAAATTTATTAAATCACCACTGCTCTCAAAACGTTGAAGGAAAACATCGTGGGGAAACCAGCATGTTCTAGAACCAAAAATTCGAAGACATGTGACATCCACCAATCCGCATTGGGGCCGCGTGGTGGATCATGGCCCATTCCTTCTCCCAGAGAGGAGGCATGTGTCCCACCAGTGGGAACATTAAAAGGCTGATGATGATGACACTCAGGATAAAAAAGTTAAAAAAAAATGCTTGAGTTTCTACGGGTTACTGGAAATTTTATAATTCTTCAACATTTTCACTTCCAAAATTTTAATAAAATTTCCGAGTATATCACGCTGTAAATCGTCAGAAATATTCAGTAAATTTTAATACAAATTAATTACGCGTAACATTGCATAAAACATTACTCGTATGTTGTAACTGATACTGTAGCGCAGCAACTTTCTAATATGTCGGAAACAATAAGGCTTGCGTTAATTATATTTACTCTAGCCGTACAGATGTGTACGCATGTCTGTCTTTTATCATTAATTATGGAAAGATAAGAAGCGCTAATGACGACTAACAAAAAGGAAGTAAGCTTCATTATGAGAGTAATGAGTAATACCCTTGTATGTAAACCTCAAAGCTGGATGAATTGGATGAAGAGAATTTGTTCAAAGTAAATAAAATGTCATGAGGATAAATTCATTTAGTATCTCTTTGTAGGCCCCGAGGTCCTCCAGTTAGAGTTATGAGATTGTTAGAAAGAGTTAGTATGACTTTGTAATGTAAAATACTAGTGAAGGAACACTAGAGGAGTTTATCCAGAGCGGGTCACTGAAAAAAAGTTATTATACGACATTTTATAAGTGCCTGCAAATATTTGTAGTTATTAGTTCATAATATTTATAAGTAGTACAATTTTTAATACTAGCTCTTCGTGGTTTCACCCGCGGCTCCGCGTCTTTTGAGTGTTACCTTCCGCAGTAAATTTGCTATCCAATACTTAAAGATTACTCAATACGTGTTTAAAAAACAAATTGTTCGGTTTAAAAAAATCAGTAAGTACCAAAAATGTAATTTGAAAAACGATGACAAAAGTTTCTAATAAAGGCCAAACAATTTGTATAGTATTTGATGACTACTATAACTATGTATATGAATTTATGTTTGTTACTTCTTCATACTTAATGAGGACGGGTTTTACTAAAATTTTACGCACAGGTCAACTATGTCTTAAAATAAAATGTGAGAATTTTCATCCACAGAGTATTTATATATTCGAGGTATTTTCTGTTCTCAAGCAGGCAAAACCACTAGCAAAGAGTATCTTACTAATATTATAAACGCAAAAGTTACGATTTTTTGGATGTTTGTTACTCAATCACGCCAAAACAGCTGGACGGACCTGGATGATATTTTGCACAGGCATAGGATACACTCCAGAATAGGACATAGGCTACTTTTAATCCCGGAAACCCCAACACCAATACCACGCGGGCGAAGCCGCGGGCAAAAGTTAGTACTTAATATATTAGCTTCTATTACCGAATTGCCCTAGTCTATTGAGCTGTTTTAGTGTAAGAAAATCACAAACACACGTGCGATATCATGAAAAAGTAGACATAATATATGCGTGCAAACTTTGGATAAGCGAAGACCTCTATCCTATTCTTATTTTATTTCAGATTTTGGGCCATTTTTTGCCTCAAGAGTTTAAATGATAAATGACAAATCAATTGCCTTATCTTTTTATTTTCGTTTTGTAAGGATACCCTATTTTCTTACGAACGGTAAACTATCAAAAAGCACATACTCTTTCCCTACCATATTTTCAACTCTATGACCCACATATTCCTCAACGCTCCATTGCGCATCGGACGGGAAAATATCCTTTTCTACATAGTAACGTACGAGTATTTACTTTATGTAGTACAAGATACACTTTACTGATGACTCCCATTCGATTAACTTCTCAGCTTACCAGTTTCCTTGCGCGATCAATTTGGCCCGAGGCCTCCAAGTATCACGGATAAGTCCTCCAAATATAGAAGGCGGGCCTCCAAATAGAGAAGGGTAGCAGGATACTTTACCTGAAATAAACATACCCTTATTAACTTCGAGGCAATTTATTCAATAAGTAGCTATTGTGTTTGTCTGTACTCCTATATTCGATTGGTTTGATAGAGAATTGGAGAGATAATTTTATTTTCCTTATATACTGCTCTATATTCAATATTCAGTATGTTTATTGCATTACACTTTGGACATGTTCTTGTTATTTTTTCTTGTTCTTATTATTAATTATTGTTGTTCAACCTCGATACTAGTTAGCAAATACAATAAAAAATAGTTAATAAAAATACAATAGAAATAGATCAATCACACTACAATTTTAAAGAACAGTTTAGATAATAATAATATTTTTTTTTTATTTCACACTCACTTACATCACTTAAAGTATAAAATCAGTTTTCTATTAACCATAATCTGTTTTGCTTTTGAAACTTATGTAAGGGAAGTTCTCTCAGCCGACGTGGAATTTGATTACAGACTTTAAGCGGTGAGTAAAAATACAACTATATCGCGGTATGAAGTTAGCCAGGTCAGCTAGTCTGCTTATATATAAACTAGGTTTCTGCCAGCTGCACCCGCGTTTAGTAGGCTTCTCCATATAAACTTTTTATCCCCTTTTATCCCCTTAGGGGGTGAATTTTGGGAAATCCTTTCTGAATGCTTGCCTACGTAATAAAAGGAATCCTTGTGCAAAATTTCACGCTCCTAGACTCAGTAATTTCGGTTGTGCGTTGATATGTTAGTCAGTCAGTTTTATATACAGGGTGTCATTGACATGTTAACGCAAACGAATACCATAGATCCAGTACATGATTCTAGACCCCCCAGTGATGGAATTTTTGTTGTTATTTTTTTTAACTTTTGAAAAAAAAAGTTTTATTTTTTTTATTTTTTACCTACATAAAATCGTTATTTTAACTAATATCAAAGATATTTTCAGAAAGAAAAAGAAAAAAAATATATAATTCTTTCAAGTTTTATGAACAGTTTTGCATTCAAGTCATAATCTTTTAGTGTAGTCATAGTCTCTTTCTTTTTTGTAATTTTTGGGATGATTTCATAGTAAAATTTGTTCATATAAGTGTGTAAAATGATCTTTTTTAATGAAAGCCCATCTATCGTATCAATTTTGTGTAGGGTTATTGGTAAATAGTGACCAGTAAGGCGAACATAATTTTTGCAACATGCTCATCTTTGTCGCGTTTGTGATTAGAGAAATGCATATTGTTGACTGGCCTGTCAGTCTAGTAGTTAGTGATCCTGACTGCTATGTGGGAGATCGTGGGTTCGATTCCCACCCAGGACAAATGTTAGTGTGATGAGCACGATCATTTGTTCTGTGTCTGGGTGTAATTATCTATAATATGTATGTATTTAGAAATATATAAGTATGTTTATCAGTTGTCTAGTACCCATAACACAAGCTCTGCGTAGCTTGGGACTAGATGGCGTTGTGTGATAGTTGTGGATATAAATAATTATTATATTATACATATGGACAGCGGAAAGCGGCTTTGTTTTATACTACGTAATGACATAAAGCCTTTCCTAAAACTACGTTCCCAATCACAACTAATAAAAAGTTTGTCTGTCTATTTATAGGTAACAAAAAGGGTAACAAAACTAGGGTAATTACCCCCGTACGGGGTAATTGCGTAGCTGACACCCGTCGACGGATAAAGCTGTAATCAGTTGTGTTCGGGGCTTCTAATTTGGAATAAATTGTTCAATTGCTGATAAGGGAGGATCCTTTACTCACCCTAGGGTTGGGGAGGGAGGGTGAGCAAAGGATTTAAGGGATTATTTGTTTATTTGCCAATTTGCGAGAGACTCATCATCTGTTTAACCATTTTTCGATTTTGTTTGAGACGGTTTTCAGATGAAACATAGGTATTGAGATTTTTTTCTATATATGGGAAATCATCCAATGACTTCTTCCTACCCTAGGGTTTTTGCTGAGTAACGAACCATATTGAGTTTTTGTCTAGGTGGGAAATCATTAATTGTCTTATCCCACTCTTGGGCGAAGCGGAAGAGTATGTCAGACTTTTACTGACTAACGTAACAACATATTGATTTTATATTTTAGGTGAAAAATTATTCAATGACTTCTCCCGCCCTTGGGCGAAGCACAGTGTTTTATAAAGCCCGATTTTCGGACATCCCATTTTTATTGCAATACTTGACAGATAACATCATTTAAATACAAGATCTCGTATCCCCATTTAGCTATCAAGTCTAGTTACTGAGTGATAAATTTTTGAAAATCGTAATTTTTCCATCCTAATTTTAACAAAAAAATTAATTACGCTTAAACTAAGCGTGATACGAAATAATGATGTTAGGTGCATTGATGGTGTATCTTATGCTGAGTATTTTAGTCGGCAAATGAACCTCACATCATTGGTAGATCGAGATTTATACAGGTTTTTCGGTTTTAGGTGTTTCTCGATTTTCTCGAAATTTCCGCCGTTTCGGGAAAAGTTATTTATACAGAAACAATTCTAATTACTTCCCCAATACACCACATAAATTTCACATCCCGATTCCATGGAACTTGGAAACTACAACCATTTTAAGTTATATCCGGATTTTACCTCGCTAGGGTTGCCAAAGTCTCAGACTTTTATTTATATCCGGATTTTATATGACTTTGCTAAAAAAATACATTTACCTTGTAGTAAAATCGATGTTTTGGATTATCTGACGTGAATATACCAGGATACCAGCTTAGTATCTAAATAAAATATTATTCATCAATGTACGTTCAAAGGCATATTCAGACATTTTATGTTATTTGAGTATTTTTATAACACTTTTGCTTGTAAAAGGTCTCTTACTACACCAATTTCAGTATCGTAAATGAATCGAATTAAATCAGTATCGTAAAATTAGGATGAAAAAAATTGACAACCCTAACAAAAATAGTTAAATTGGAATAACTTCTGAGTTCCATGGAATCGGGATGTGAAATTTATGTGGTGTACTGGAAAAGTAATTAGAATTGTTTCTGTATAGATAACTTTTCCCGAAACGGCGGAATTTTCGAGAAAATTAAGAAACACTAAAAACCGAAAATCCTGTATAAATCTCGATCTACCAATGAGGTGAGGTTCACTTGACGACTAAAATACTCAGCATAAGATACACCATCAATGCACCTAACATCATTATTTTGTATCACGCTTAGTTTAAGCGTAATTAATTTTTTTGTTAAAATCCGGATGGAAAAACTACGATTTTCAAAAATTTATCACTCAGTAACTAGACTTGATAGCTAAATGGGGATACGAGATCTTGTATTTAAATGATGTTATCTGTCAAGTATTGCAATAAAAATGGGATGTCCGAAAAATGGGGTTTATAAAACACTGTGCGAAATTGAAAATCCCGTTTTGTTTTTAACATATCGGGGGTCTCAAACCATAGGGGCGTATATGCAAAAATGAGATTTTTCGTTTTTAATGCCATTGGATTCTACTACAAGCGATACATCAACTCGATTTTTTTTATAATTTTATGTTTATTACTTTTTGCACAAAAAATTAAATATTATTTGGCGTAAGCTGGAGAGTCTACAATTATTTTTAGACCAAATAGCCGTATAATAGACGTAAGAGCAATATTATTGCATATTGGGGCAGTTTCGACGTGCCATAGAGACGTAAGTGCGTACGACTTTCAATTATATTGTGATACAAGGAAAGCATGTCGGACCATTCAGGCGTATACATACTTCTACGTTTTTTTAACTTAAAATTGCAATCTTACTTCAAGCTATGCAGGCGTATGAACATACGACTGTTTTTTTTTTAAATAAACTCTACCTTTTTTTTACTTTAAATTGAAATCTTTTGTCGAGGGATAAAGGCGTATGAACATACGACTTGTTTTTTTTTTAAAATAAACTATAACTTTTTAGGTGGACTAAAATCATCCAATAACTAATCCCGCTCTTGGGTAAAGCGGGAAACAGTGTCAGACTCTTACTGATTAAATACCTCACCCCGTTCCTTCTTTGCCCTTCGCATTGGGGCCAAGCCTTCCTTTCAGAAAGAGACCCTAGGCCCCAGTAGGCTTCGACCCTTTTGCAGAGTCCCTACTGTTTTGCTGACTACCGGTACTCCATGAGGCGTGCGGGAACAGAGCGCGCCGTCGACGACTTGGGCTTGGTCCGGACTATTAACAGACAACCAAACGGCGAACTAACAATTGCTCGCAATTCGCAAGCCCGCGCCTACGGTGGCCCGAAATCGAGATCGGAATCTCGGCGGCGTTTGGGGTCGTCCTTAGCTAGCATTATTGCTTCGAAGAAGGAGGCGATCGCCTTCCACCCCTCCACGCTCATGACCATGGCTTCCACTAAAGCCCAGTGCGAGAGATCGCCGCCGCTGCTCGCCTCTACGAGGGCACAGTGATGCTTCTCCCAAGCGGGGCACACCTCTATCCGGGTGAGTCACACAGTGGCGACACTCGGGCTACTCTTTCGCACGAATCCGATGTAGGTACCTCCAGAACTTACCATGTCCGGTGAGTACCTGCGTCATACAGAAAGACGTCGTGAGGTCTTTCCAGCCATGCCTCAAGGAGGAGACTTACCGCCAGAATTGTGGCGTGCACAGCACTGGGTTGCGATAGACCGTCGACGCCATTCTACCATCATGAGATTCCGTCGGAGCTGTCTGCTATGCCGCGACTTGTCGTGGCAGCGGACTTTCGCCTCCACACTGCACCTCCATGCGAAAGTTGTGCATGCGTAACAGTTATCTCCAGATCCCACGGTGGGATACCAGCAAAGAGGCTCGCTACTTACTATGGGACACCGCGGGGTATCCCCGGATCCCGGATCATCCGTATTGCCATAACCCTCTGGCATGCGATTTCTGGGCCCTCGGTTGCTTCTGCAGCGACGGTGACCACACACTCCGGCAGGGGGCGTCTGGAACCCCAAGGTTCGGCAGGAGCCGGTCTGATTCAACTTGGAAGCCAGACGTCGGAAATGATTAAAATTGGAAGTCGAGGACGAGTCATAGATACTCTATCATCAACCCGACGCCGATGTGAATACCATTAGCTGGAAATCCGGCAGCGGCGCGTTCCTAGGGCCGTGAGAACACAAGGCCTCAGACTTGTCCAGCGCCACCCCGACTCCCAGCTGCTGGATCCTGCCAACGGCTATCGCAACCCCGCGTGTCGCTAGTTCGACCGCCGCCTGGTTTTAACCAAGGATTAGAAATGACGGTTTGACAAGTTTTGTATACATATACTATTGATAAATCAGCCCTGAATTTCTTTTAAGGTATTTTATTTTTTTTTGCCTTTATAAGTTTCAAATTATTAATTTTAATATAAATTCTAAACATGTTTTAATTTTTAAAAGTTTTCAAGATTAAGCTTTATTTTATTTCAGCTCCATTTCAAATGTTTGTGGTTTTTAAATTATTTAAAATAGTAACGTTCATATTTATGGATAAAATGTATTTATAAAATGCTTATTTTTCGTTACATACGTGAAAATATTGTTTAATTACTATTTATCATTTCCTTTTTTAAATTGTAAAACAAAACTTGTTTATACTTCCTCTTTGAATTAAAACGCTTCGCAATGTTAATGACAAGCCAGACAGGCGTATGATTTCTTAAATTTACGTAAATAACGTTAATTTTTATTAGTTCTCATACCTAAATTGCTATATTTGAAGTCACCAATTAAGAAATAATAAATATTGGTATAAATATTGACAATTTGAGAAAAAAGGTTTTACGTCCATAAATGACATATATTTCAGTGAGTATTTTGACGTAGCTTTACCGTACAGTCGTCATGCTATACATACGTATCAACCAAAAACTAGTGTTATAGAGTAAATACCTAGAAATTTAGAATCCTATACTAACTGCAGCATAAATATAAAGCTACATGCAAAAAAAACAACGTGTTGGCTCAATCACAGGAAAAGATACGCCTCTATGGTTTGAGACCCGCGATATAGCGATTATTTTCAGCACTACCCAATGTTTTGTATGAATTTGATGTTACCTTTTACCTGTCATAAAAAACTTGTAATGAATTAAATACAGTAATGTATTTTTTTTTGTTGGGAAAAAGGAAATCACCACTCACATTTTTCACACCAATGTAGAGGTTTTGCCGACATCCATTTGAAGCGTGCGTGGAACGTTGCGTGCCATAGATGACACAGGTTCAGCCCCCCTAGTCAAGCTACTATTGCTTCGTTAACGTCGAACGCTTGTAATAGCCTTTACGCCTTTAATTACTTTGTTCTAACCACGTGACTGAGCGTTGAGATGACGTCAGAACAAAGGGATTAGTGGCGTTGCCAACTCAAAGCGTTCGACATTAACAAAACGATCGTAACTTGGCTTGAAGGACAGCTCTTACTGGATGGCTGAACGGTCAGTTACACAAAGTAGGATAATGACAAAAAAATAATATTAGTTCGTTCCATATTTTCAATCAAAAAGTCAACTAAGGTCATTGTCCTACACATCAACTATTCAACTACCATCTCAAGCTATCCTATATTAAATATGACAGACAGACAGAATTCCAAAGTGCCTCGTCCGGGAACCGAACTAGTTAACGGGTGCAACAACCCATTTCACGTAGGAGGTACTGGCAGAATTAGAGGTCGATACTGGTACGTGAGGAACGCGAGCGCTCTTTTATTTAAGATGTATGCGGCTGCAAGTTATGGGCGAAGCGCGGTTTAGAATATTCTGAATTTGTTGTATGCATTTACCTTATGTATAACTGTATATATATACTAGCTTTATGCCAGCGGTTTCGTCCTCGTGAAAATAGGTTTTTCCACAATCTTTGAATACGCGTTTCATCCCTTTAGGGTGCGAATTTTGGACCGAAGTCTGCCAGGGCTACAAATTATTCAAATGAGTTACTGTGGCCCTCACAAAAAAGGGAAACTAATAAAATGCTGTGACTTTTAGTCAGAAATAGTCTGACACTCCATGAAGAGGTTGTTTGATGGTTTCACACGTGAAATATGGCCAAAGGATGTCAACCTAGGGAGCAGTGATGGCTGAGTGGTAGCAGCCCCAACTTACGAGTTGTAGGTCGCGGGTTCAAACCTACCCAGGCGCATTACTTTGTGTAATTTATTTCATCACCACTGCTCTCAAAACGGTGAAGGAAAACATCGTGAGACCGGGCATGTCCTAGAACCAAAAATTCGAAGACATGTGACGTCCACCAAACCGCACTCGGCCCGCGTGGTGGATTAGGGCTCATTTCCTCTCTTAGAGTCGAGGCCTGTGTCCCAGCAGTGAGAACATTAAAAAGGCTGATGATGACTAAATATTTTTACAAAATCAAGAGTTTATGGACTGGACTGGCCTGTCGGTCTAGTAGTTAGTGGCCTTAACCTCGTCGTGAGTTTGATTCCTAACCAGGACAATCCCAATGTTTTGTGTGATGAGCACGATAATTTGTTCTGTGTCTAGATGTAATTTATCTTCAATTTATGTATTTAGAAATATATATTAAGTAGGTTTATCAGTTGTGTAGTACTCATAGCACAAATTCTACTTAACTCAGGGCTAGACGTGTGACAATATTATATTATATCTAGAACACTGAGGTCCTGGAACTTTGTAAGGTGTAAGCATTATTTTATTACGCAAATGTAACATCAAACAAGCTACAACCCTTCAAAATTATTGTCACTGTGATTATCGGTAGTCGTCATTTGTTTTAATTGCCTAAATATTTAGGGAATAAATTCACCAATAAGACTAATCACCTAATCATAAACTGTGTGTGTGTTTAGGTGTCGGTCATCGGTTTTGATTGAAAAGCCCTGCCTCTTTGCGTCGTTTATCTTCAATGCTGAGAGTCGCGACTTTGACGAATAGGTAACATCCTAATGGACTATTATATATTTCGCTAGCGAAAAGAATCGTCAAACTTAAGTGGCACATTGCACGCAAAACAGATGGCCACTGGGGCCGAAAGGTCCTAGAATGGCGACCGCGTACCGGAAGACGCAGCTTTGAAAGGCCACCCATAAGGTGGACCGATGACCTGGTCAGGGTTGCTGGAAATCGATGGAAGACGCACAGGATCGATCTTTGTGGCGGCGCTTGGGGGAGGCCTATGTCCAGCAGTGGACGTCTTTCGGCAAAAATGATGATGATGATATTTCGCTTTGTTGTCCTTTTTTCAGCGATGTGGATTGAAGAGTAGAAATACATTTTGTATTCAGTTCGCCTACGCATTAATGTTTAATTAATTATTAAAAAACAATTAAAATAAAAATGTTACAAAAACATTAGATGGATGGAGAGGAAGAGGGAGGCCAAAAAAGAGATGTATGGATTGTGTGAGGAGTGATATGAAAGAAAAGGGAGTTAGTAATAGTGTGACGGGTGACATTACAGAATGGAAGAAAAAAACATGTTGCACCGACTCCAAGTAACATGGGATAAGGGTAGGATGATGATGAATTAAAATAAAAATGTATCGCTAATCGCTATCTCTCGTGCCTCACACAGATGTGTAATAAAATGAGGAACGCGGAGTATGCGGCATAGTCTTGACTCTTAAGTTAACGCCAACGAAGAATTAATCCTTATTTGTAATCTAAGTTAAGGCTAGACTTAACTTTACCAACTTAAGTTTAACAGGCCTGTTAGAGGGCAAAAAGTAATTTTTTTCCCCTTTTTGGGAAAAGTTTAGTGGCTTGAAGGCCGTATTTTTTCGGTTTTAGGGTTCTGTTGGCAAGAATTGAAAAAGATTTTCTTGCATTACTATTTTGTTTAAAAAACAAACCACTACCCTAGGAATTACGACCGGACCGAGCATAAGTCGTTGACGGCGCGCACTGTTCCCGCGCGCCTTAACCCTAGAAGCCCAATCTAGGTAATTTTTACCTATACGAAAACTAATAATTGCTTTCTTTTTCGCACACTTCTTTCGATCGCCGTGATTGATCTAACCAACTTAGTACAGCCCGCGAGCCAACAGGAGACGGCCGTATTGCCTTGGTAAGTACCTCCATATTGTAGATATCGTAATGTTGTAGGTCAATTTGGCCTATGTTTAGGCTTTGTGTAACTTTAACACTGGTTTTGAGTTTTTGGAGATAGTTATTTTAGGAGGATTTAACGTTATGTTTTAGTTTGTTTTTAAAAAATAAATATTGTTTTAGGTAGAAAAACAAGATGGCGTCCTCTAGATAACTGGGAACTGACGAGATAGTGTCCTTTTTCGAAAATATAAGTGACTCGGTGAGTGAGAGCAGTGGTGGCCGAGTAAGAGCAGTGGTGGACGAGTGGTAAAGGCCCCGACTTACGAGTTGTAGGTCGCGGGTTCGAAACCAGCCAGCGCATTAGTTTGTGTAATTTATTTCATCACCACTGGTCTCAAAACGGTGAAGGAAAACATCGTGAGGAAACTGGCATGTCCTAGAACCAAACATTCGAAGACATGTGACATCCACCAATCCGCATTGGGCCCGCATGGTGGATTATGGCCCATTCCCTCTCTTAGAGAGGAGGCCTGTGTCCCTGCAGTGGGAACATTGAAAAGGCTGATGATGATGATGATGATGAAGTGACTCGGAGACATGCGACGTTCAGTACGTGACAATATCACGAATATCAAAAGCCATTGCCAGAGAATACCACAGAAGAACCAGAGCCAAAAAGCGTCGCTATTGTGGTTATTGCTCTTATAGAAAACAGCGAAAGACAAATTCGCAGTCTACAAAATGCAAAAGAGCAGTTTGTCGTGAGCACAATATTGACATCTGTCAAAACTGTTTATATTGTAATAATTATTGTACGAAACTTGTTGATTGTTTTGAAACCTTTATTAATTAGTTAAAAAGAGAAGATTTTATGTTGATTTTTCTTGATATTTTTAGTTTATGAGAAGAAAACCGGAAGGGTCTCATTTTGTGCCAAATTTTTACATGTTTACGTATTTTTGTATTTTCAAAGATATAATAAACATATATTATTATACCTATGCGTTTTTTAATTTCATGAATAACCAATAAAAATAAATAATAACGAAAACTAGTCAATTTAACATCATAAACTATCCTATACGTGTATTTATTTATGTAGGTAAAATTGACCTATGATTGGGCTTTTTAGATAGCAAAATATGATTGGGCTTCTAGGGTTAAGGAGTTGTCAGCAAAACCGTAGGGGCCCAGCCTGCCAGCAGGCAGGGTCGAAGCCTGCTGGGGCCAAAGATCTACTTCTAAAAGAAAGGCTCAGCTGGTTAGTACAAAAGGCAAATAAAGACGGGGTGAATTGTGTAGTCATTAAAAGTGTGATACCATATTCTGCTAAGCCCAATGGCAGGAGTTTTTACTGGATGGTTTTTAACCACCAAAAAAACCGAAACAATTACTACCTGCTGTAGAAAACCAATCGCTCAACAAGTGATGTGATATTGTGTGTAAATGTGTTTTTAATCTTGAGAAAAATAATGGGATTGGACAAAATGGCATAGCAAAGCAGCATTCTTATAATCATCTCCGCAAGACGTCGACGGCGCCCACCGCTCCACGCGCGTGTCAAAGAGATGTCAGCAAACCCGTACCTCAGCAGGGTCGAAGCCTACTGAGGCCAGCTCCTAAACGAATGGTTCGACTCCGATATGAAAGGCTAAGAAGGAACGAGGTGGATTTTTTAGTCATTAAAAGTCTGACACTGTCTTCTGCTCCGTCTAAGGGTGGAACGTGTCATTAAATAATTAGCACAAAAAAGCTATATTAACTATTTAGTTATCATTTTTTAAGGGTTTCTAAAATTCTTTTTATTTTTATTGTATATTTTTTTAAAATATATTTTTATATTTATTGCAAGTCAGTTGTTATTGATCAAACAATAATAATATGTATGTACATACTTTTATTTAAGTTGGTTAACCTTACAGCAGTACTTAACTAATGTAGGCCCATGTGAAATAAAAAAAAATGACTTTAACTTTGAATAATACGGACTCCAAAACGTTTTTCATCCGACACGGCCTTGTCCAATCTTCTTACAAAAGGTCGGTAAAAATGTTTTAAGTTATTATTGTTCGGACATCTTTGTAGTCAAATTTACTTCATGAACAGTTTACGTTATTTTTTTAGACAACTTGCCGACGCGTCGCTGGTTCTAAGTTTTTAATAACTAAGCTAGCTTTTGCCTGCGGCATCGTCTGCTTGATAGTGAGTTTCATCCCCTTAGGAGGTGAATTCTGAAAAATTTTTAGTAGCGCTATAAGCTAGCGCTACTAAGAATAAAATTATATGTTATGTCATAAAAGAAAGTCTTGTGGAAAATTTCACGTTCCTAGTCTCAATAGTTTTGGGTATGCGTTGAAATGTCAGTTTTTTTTTAAGCGATGAATGATTGTCAAAATCAGAATAGTTTTATTTCACACAGGCCTACACGGGCACTTATAAAACGTCAGAAGCTAGTGCACGGTTCCAAATTGGTCGTTTTCTGTGGAGCAGAACTGGCAAGAAACTCCATGGTCACTTTAAAAAAAATGGTTTATGTTACAATATTGTTTCAATACAGTAATAATAGATCCCACCAAAAACCATTAAATGTAAAAAAAAAGTTTCTTTACGCAATTCTTCCATCGTAAAAAGCTTTGAGATCGCATAGAAACCAAGTCCTTTTCAGCTTAATTTGTAATAATAAATCAATATCTCTGCTTAGCTTGAGACTAGACGACGTTGTGTGATAATTGTATAAAAAAATAATACTTATAGCGCATAGCGTAACAATGTTCTCAATAAAATCAATACTAATAACATGATACAAAATATATTAATGTCGATAGAAAAACTAACTTGATATTAATTTGAAAGTTTATTAATATGAACATTTAATGTCTAGTAAACGTCGACAGCATTGTGAAGGTTGATCGATGGATCTTTTTAATAAAAGTATGTACGAGAATGGATGGTTCGAATTTTTTCAATTATAGTGAGATTGGTTTTGTTATTTTTTAAACAAGTTTTTTTTTGTGCAGTTTTTCTTAATATATAAAAATCTTGTGTTACAGTGTCTGAACAAAAGATTTTTGTATATTTATTGTGTATGAATTTATTGTGAAGGTAAGAAAAGGAAAGTAAGTAAGTCGTGCTTTTACCCCCAGTTTTTTTCTTCAATGCTTGATATAATGGCTGAATAATATTTGTTAGATTAGCTGGTTTTGTTTCAAAAAATTAGTACTCTAGGCTAACGGAAGAAAAAATTGATGGGAAAGTAATTTAAATTCTGCTCATAAAATAAGATTGTGATGATGACATTCACTTTGATTATTGTATTTTCTACTTAGTTTGAGGTAATAATTCGATGCCTCCCACGTAAGTTGTTGTAACCCACAAAATGACGATTTTGGGTTTTTTATGTCAAAGTGTCTAATTTTATGTAAACTATCCTACAAAAAAACAAAAAGTCCAAAAAACCTATTATTTAAGGTACTTTTGAAACGTATAATGTTGTATATTTCGAACGATTCCGGCGTAGACTGTAGTATTTATTACTTGCAATGGTTTACAACGGGGAAAAGCGCACGTGCGTCCGTTGTATGTAACACATATCACAGATTACGCTGGAATTCGGTGCCAGTTGCACCTCTCACGCAATTTTTTCGTCGTTAATTTAATATTCTAGTAATTACTATTCTGCTTAATCTTATCTTTAACTAACATGATATCCATTTAAAATATGGTATTGATCCCATACAACAATTTACGTCGCTAATTTTAAAATTATTTTATGTTAAGTGATCCGTAAAACATTTTACTTCGATGCTAGATATGTAAAAGTAAGTTGTAACATCACATACAACGATTTACGTCGCTATTCTTTTGAAATAAGTACGTTGTATGTATTTTTCAGGGAGTGTTTTATGAATATCACTGAAGTCAGAGTCATTCTAGGTAACCATTTTCAATGAATCTGAGAAGTTTTAAATGACTAAATTAACAGATGATGGATTATTTGGAACTTTAGACCTTGAAACTGCTCACTTACTCGTATTTCATAGCTGAGTAGTATAATAACCATTTGGATTACGACTGTTATAGCCATTTTTGTTTATATTATATCATTATTATTATAGCTAGCCTGTGCTGTTCTACTGCTGGGCAAAGGCCTCCCTCCATTCTTTCCAGTTATCTTAGTTACTCGCTTTATCGTACCAAGTATCAAGGAAGGCATCCAGGTCGTGTCGAGGAAATGTGGGCCTGGAACACAAAAGGCACCGAAAGATTACATGTGAGTTTTAATCAGTAAAAGCAACTTTTACTGATTAAAACTCACCAGGACTTTCCTTCTTGCTCGTGTTTATTGCTAGTTTCCCAAATCAAAATCATTGTTCGTAACTTTTACCTTAGTCACCACCTGCATGTTTCTGCACTGTTGAACTCTTCAAGCTAAGTCTACTATCAGTGATTTGATTCAATAAAATATCGTTTAAAAAGGTAATGAGAAAAATACACATTTAAAAACTAGAGATTTTTCAAAAAGGTCAATCGTCAAAGAAAAACCTTTCTAGTAAAATATCAAAAACAGCCAGTAGGAAAACTGGTCTATTGAGTCTGCTGTAAGCACTATTTCAATGAATTTAACTAAAAAGGTGACAGAGAAAACGATGTATAACTATGGCTAATTTAGTTATAGGAGAGCCAATCTTAGAATTTATGCTGATACTATTGTGAGACATAAGTAAATAAGAATAAATTGTCTGTTGCCGTTACTGAAACTTCAAACTTCAGACGTGTATAAACAACAGTTTCCCCATTTCTATAAGTGATTAAGTTCTTAATAAGGTGTTAGTTAAATTTGATATCCCAACAGCAGTATTAATCCCAGATCAAAGAGATATTTAACAGCCTGTGAAAAAGTCTGGGTCTGTCAAAACCATCGTTTGTTACAATTTCAAGTCTTTTCAACTGCTTGCAAGTTGAGTCATACTATGTCTGACTAAATTCACTAATGTTATATTAAGACAGAGGTTTAAACTTTTAGGCCGGTGTTCACCAACACTAGATCGGCCGTTTAAATATTAAATCAGTTGTTTAAGCAATTTTTCCTGTTCACCAAAGCCTAAACATCGGTTACTGACGATAACCGGATGATTATCTTAACAGAGCTTGAAGACGTTGTTTAAACGTTGGTTACTGTGATTTGACAGAACTTTCGTAGGTTATATTGTTTGATTTATCAACGAAGTACCTATTTATCAGTGAAAAATAACGGATTTTAATTTTATGATGGGTGGTGAATACTATCTCAATATGTTTACTATTTGCATCAGTTAAAAACGAACGACTTGGGATCTTTTAAAATCGTCACAATTTTTATGAAAAATTTTCAACAATATCCATGTATTTCATGACAAGTTTTCTCATGATTGGTAAATTAGTAGTGCTCTGTTTTTTATCTTTCATCACCTAAAACTTTTTAACGGGTTTCAAGGAATGAAATCTTATGGAAAAATAAGACGAAATATATTTTATTACGTATTTATATTGTACATACTTACTAAAAACTACATGTATTTTTGGTATTTAAGGTCCTTTTACTTATTTACTAACACTCACTCAATGCCACTATCCTATTATTTACACAGAACCTTAAAACATCGTACGACGCACACACACACAAATATCGTGATTCGATAATTTTTCGACGTATGGTTTTGTTTCTCCGTCGTTTTGTTTAAAATATATATTTACAACAAAAATTCAAAATACAAAACTTCACAAGACCATCAAAATGAACACTGACAGTCAAGAAAGAGCTTGATAATAAACCTTCCAATGCAACATGTGTTTCTGTAAACCCCGTAAACCCAAAGAAACAAAGAACAGCAACTTTCACAGTTTATGGTATCATCTATTATCTGGCCATATTAAAAAATTGTAAGCGTGAACGAGATTGCAAGATGCACCCTTGCAATTTCATTTGGTAGTATTGTATTGCTCATTCATTCATTCAAAAACGCTCTGTTATGTCTCGGTTTGGTAACCGAACGCCGAAAGATGATAGTGAACACGAAAAAACCGCTCCCTGTTTAACAAGTGTTTAAATATTAACAGGCCGATTACGAAATCAATGGTTAAATTCGTTTCGGTGAACATGGCCCTTAGTGTATATAGTAATAACATATAGCTTTTGCCTAAAGGGTACACAGAGAAAAAAAGATCTGAAAGATCATAATATCGTAAAAATAAAAGAGGAACCAGTTTGTTCTGAAGATTCAATATTATGTTTTATCAGACTGTAAGACCACTTCTTTCAGCGACAATACCTTAAGATGCCGAAATGCTGATGATATGAATACACCAGTTAGGTGCATGAAACCAGCTTTTTAGGGTCGGGAAATAATCCCTCTATTGTACTTATATTACGAGCAAAACTTAATATTTGCGGGCTTTTCTATATTCAGTGTAAGTTATTAAACATTACTTATTTACCTATCGTTTGTCTTGGATATGGTTACGAAAAGAAGAAGAATAAAGCATATTACAGCTACAAGTATAGTCACTTGAAAAAATGGAGAGCTGAAAAGATTACAAAGTGATAGTGAGACGGGTGATACGACAAAATAGAAGAATAAATAAGCTTGTTCCACCGACTCCAAATCACATTGGACTAAGATAGGAACATGATGATGGTTTTCCTATTTTTAAATCTTATTGGTTAATAGAATTTTCTTAATCATTTTGGTTGCGATACTTTTTTGAGTTTTGATTATTTGAACTGTAGTAAAAATTTGGTTAAAGGACGATGTAATTAATTGAAAGTATAATTTAAATTTAGAAAAAGCTTACATTTTTATTTTAGATTTTTTAAAATGATTTTTAATCTTAATTCTTAATGTTTTCCTAATCTTTAAAATATCGTTTCTTATTCTAAACTCTAAACCCTAAAATGTAAAATTTTGATAAACTTGATTGAAAATATTCTGCTTTTTTTGTATTCCGGTAACGTATCAACGAAAAGGTATCGTCCTAAATGAAATTAGGCTGAAAAAACATTGTATTTATTTTATTATATCAAGTAATGATACACATACCATACCTTTTTTTTATTTTTAATCGACGTAAATTCATGTAAGTATCAGATATGATCCAAATCGGCTCTTGAACTCCCGTGTATAATAATGTAAGTGATAGTTACAACATTTTGTGAGAACCTCATGTCGTGGTAAACAGTTGTAACAACAAAATTCAAGAAACCGTTAAAATTATAAAGTAATGACATGTAGTAAACAATAAAATATTAAAAACTATATGCTCATACCGAATTTCAAAAAGATTCTTTGAAAAATGTGGCTTGTATCGCAAAAAGTATCTTTAAAACGCTCTCCTGTAAAATTGCATTTTTGAGGTTACAACAACTTACGTGGGAGGCATCGAATTGTTTGCACGTGCAGTTCATTTCGGATCAGATACTGTTTACAAGCTACTTATTAGAATGTATTAGAGCTTGGCTTAGAAGGACAAAGGTCCATGTCCTGACACATTAAATGTCAAGGTATTTTGAACTTACAGATTATTAACCTACGGTTTTTGTTTGGCATTCTGAGCGTTATCTCTTATGAGTATTATATTCGATATTATACTCTATGTTCGTAGTCATTGGCGGTGTGTATCAATCCACGCGTGCCTCTAAAATAGAGTTGCCCAACTATCGATAGTTTCCCTATCGATAGATGACCTCGAAAACTAGTAACAATAACGATAGTATTGCTTTAGGAGCCTTCGATAGTATCGATACTATCGATACTATTTTTGTATATCAATACTATTGCCCATATCACACTACTGATAGAATTGATACTATCGATAGTATCGATAGTAGGTATTGCTTTCGGAGCCTTCGATAGTATCGATACAATCGATACTATTTTTGTATATCAATACTATTGCCCATATCACACTACTGATAGAATCGATACTATCGATAGTATAGATACTATCGATAGTATCGATACTATCGATAGGCTATCGATACTATTGATATGACGTCATCTATCGATAGACTATCGATAGTTTAGCAATAGTCGACTATTGATATGCAACACTACTCTAAAACGTGCCAGCAAACCGTAGGGTCCCAGCAGGGTCGAAGCCTACTGGGGCCAAGAATCGATTTGTGAAAGTAAGACCCTGGTATGAAAGACAACGAAGAAAGCCGAGTTGATTGCAAGTCTGTAAAAGTCTGGCACTAACTCTTGCCCCGCCCAAGACAGTGGAAACGTCATTGGATGATTATCCCCACCAAATAAAAAATAAAATGACAGTCAACTTTAAAAAAATAATACAAAAATACAATGTTACCAGGTCCCCTTTCCACAAAGGTATTTGCATTAATCCAAGTAAATTTCAAGCACTAAGAAATACGAAGCATATTTTAATAAGTACTTCCGTAGCTGCTTGGAACTTCCAAGATTCTCCAGGTAAAGCCAGTTCTGTTATTCTTTCATTACAGAATCTCCGGAAGCCGGTAGGATTGTTAAGACCTACACTACTTGGTCTTTATTTAAAGTTTGGTGTTTAAGCTTGCCGTTCGAGTCTGCAAGTTCCAAGATGGCGCTGTTGCTTTGTATTTGAAAGGATTATACAGGTGTTGGCAGTAAGCGGGCATTGCAAGTGTTTTGAATGGTTTTCTGAAAGATAATGTCATCTTTTGTAAGCTAGGAAATTTTAGTTTCGGGTAAATTATGTTGTTTCTAAGGTTTTGTACCTAAAAACAAAAAATACGGAACCCATATAGGATCTCTTTGTAGTCCGTCTGTCTGTAAGTCAAGACCCTTTATCTCAAGAATAGTTTCCCACTGCTGAAACTCAGACCTCATCACCTCCACTAGGCCCGCGTTGTAGATTACGGCACATTCCTTCTTGTTGAAACCGTCCAAAAGTATTATTTTGTTTAGTCCCTTTTTAATTTGTTGTTATAGCGGCAACAGAAATAAATCATTTGTGATAATTTCAACTGCCTTTAGAGTTCATAAAAGACGTCCTGAAAACAGACGGACAGCGGAACCATAGCAATACGGACCCGTTTTACTTCGCTTCGGTTCAAAACCTTAAAACAACATGCACTAGTCTCAGACTACGATGTGCGTGGGCTTCGGACGGCCAGCAATGGGTAGCTCCGCGCCGTATGATCGTCTGGTAATCGTTCGAACCGAGCCCAAGTCATCAGTGGCGCGTGTAGTTTCACACGCGCCTCAAGAAGTTGTTAGCAAGCCGTAGGGGCCCGGCAGGATCGAAGCCTATGCAAGCCAGGGACCGGCTACTGAAAGGTAAAGAAGGAACAGGAGTGGTTTTCTCTCAGTAAAAGTCTGACACTATCTCCTGCCCTGCCCAAGGTTTCGAAGATGTTATAAGATGATTTTCCCACAAAAAAAAGGACTGCTCTGAGCACTAAACTAATATTTTATTAAATAAATTTACAGCCTAGCCAATTGAAATAATAATTCCACGGTTCTGAGTGGAAAATAGACCATTTGTTATAATTACGGTTTTCACCGCCACGGCTTACGATTAGGCTATGGACCTACTGGCGAGCGGCTAAATAAATTGGATTACGGCTAAAAGGGTCAGAGGTGTGTATTGCTTAGAATTGGCGGTTTATAGAGGCGATAGTTTTGAGAGGAGGTTAGAGAAATAATAAAGCTTAGATACTGGGTTATATCAACTGCAAGAGCAGTGGTAACGGTTCCAGGCGCATTATTTTGTGTAACTTATTTTATCACCACTGCTCTCAAAACGGTGAAGGAAAACATCGCGAGGAAACCGGTATGTTTTTGAACCAAAAATTTAAAGACATGCGCAAACAGCCCGCGTGCAATATTTTTGAGTTAGGTAAAAATCATCCAATAACGAATCCCAACCTTAGGCGGAGCGGGAAAGAGTGTTAGACTCTTACTGACTTAACAACCTACCCCGTTCCTCCTTTGCCTTATTCCTAGAGCCCCGGTAGGACGCTTTTGCAGCAACCGTCGGCTCCAGAAGGCTTCGACCCTGCAGTTTGCTGACAGCTCCTTGAGGCGCGCGTTACGGCCCATTCTTTCTCCTAGAGAGGAAACCTGGGTTCCAGTAGTGCGAACATTAAAAGGTTGATTATGATAAGCTAAGCATTAATGACAATGGTAAGTACAGTACGGCCGTCGGATCTTGGCGAGTTTGAAGCTAAGCTCTGCGAATTTTAGCGCTTGAAAAGTTGTACAAAAATGGTTTTAAAAAAATAACAGTATTTAACAGCATTAACAACTACAAATTGCATTTATTTGTGATCTGATAATACGAGACAAAAATGGCCTATGTCCAACAGTCAACGTCTTTTAACTGAATTACTAATGAAGATAAACCAACTTACAAATTACTTTTACAGTTAACGGAACTAAGATAACCGTGAGTAATATTATTACTTACGAGGTAATAATATCTCAGTAATAATTAAACATTACCCTTTCAGACCCACATTTAGTGTTGCGTGTCTCATGGGCCACATAAACCAGTTTAAACTGGATACAGCCCCATACGAACACACAAAGTTATCATTAATATATTACTGTATAAACCCTATTGGTACTTATATGTATATACATCTTACAGTCGTAATTCACTGATTAAAACTTGTACTATATTGTGGCCATGGATTTGAGCATACAATTCTCTGTTAAGCTTTTAAATCTTGGATTTAAATGTTATTTTAACATATTATAGTGTTTCTCTTTGACGTCAAAAATATGAAAGTAATTTTTTTTTAAGTCCTCTCAACCTTAGGTCAGTTTTCGTTTTTAACAGTTGCTATCACCTGTCATAGGTTGACATTTTGCATCATCTTTGTAAAGTTTCCAACGCTGGGACACAGGCCTCTCTAGGAAAAGGAATGGCCCATAATCCACCACATGGGCCCAGTGTGGATTGGTGGATGTCACATGTGTTCGAATTTTTGGTTCTAGGACAGGCCGGTTTCCTCATGATGTTTTCCTTCACCGTTTTAAGAACAGTGGTGTTGAAATAAATAACACAAAGTAATGCGCTTGGCTGGGTTTGAACCCGCGTCCTACAACTTGGAAGTCGGGGTCGTTACCACTAGGCCATTACTGCTTTGGCCATTTTTCACGTGTGAAAAAATCAAACGACCTCGTCATGGAGTGTCAGACGTCCTCTGACTAAAAGTCACAATGTTTTATCAGTTACACGTTTTTGCGAGGCAACTCATTTGAATAATTTGGAGCCCTGGTAGACTTCGGTCCTAACTGGACCCATCCAATTTGCTGACATCTCTTTGAGATATGCTTTGAACAAAATGTGCTGTCAATATGGCTTGGATCTTGCCGGACGGAAAATGTAGAAAGGTAAAAACTGACCTACAACTTAGACCTACTAAATATATATAAAAATCTGTCGATTCAGTTCAGAAGAGTTTGATAACATACTGTGACATGAGTTTTTTATACATCATTACATAGTCTAAAACAAAGTCGCTTTCCGCTCTCTGTAGGGACAAGGGACACAGGGATGCATAGGGATGTATGCTTAGATCTTTAAAACTACGCAAGGGATTTCGATGCAGTTTTTTTTTTTAATACATAGTGTGATTCAAGAGGAAGTTTTTATGTATAATAGAAAGAAAATTCTTTCTTCTTTATGTATAATCATCATCATGTCAGCTGAGCGACGCCCACTGCTGGGCATAGGCCTCCCCCAAGGATCTCCACAACGATCGGTCCTGTGCTGTCCGCATCCAGCGGCTTCCCGCGACCTTCACCAGATCGTCGGTCCACCTTGTAGGGGGCCTGTATAATAGATGCATAATATTTTTAATATCACCATTGTACTCATGCGAAGCTGGGGCGGGTTGCTACGAGTAGTTACAAATAAATTGTATACCACTCTCTGATTAATCACCAAATCTCAGACACTATAATACTTAAAATCTTGACAATTGGCTGGTAGGTTCTTTATAGGGCGCGGATTTTCTAAAACACCACCCATACTGTTCCCGTACGCCTCAAGGATTTGTCAGCAAACTGTAGGGGCATAGCAGGATCGAAGTCTTCTGGGGCCATGGGTAAATGTGAAAGTTCACACCATGGCCGTGGAACTAAGGCTACAAAGGAACGGCGTGGGGTTTTTAGTCAGTAAAAGTCCGATACTGTCGCTCCGCCCAAAGGCAGGAGATGGTGGTGATTGGAAGATTTTTGCTTTGCTAACCAAAAACCAAAAACACAATTCACGCGGGCGAAATCGCTGTCAAAAGCTAGTTTGTTACATTTTAAAGTTTCTTTTCATATCTTTGCAACAATTAAATAGAAGATAAATATACTCTTTATAGTACAATATAAAAGATTCAGGTACAATGGGAGATTAAAATTAATAGAGTGTAACAATGGCCGGTCTTATCGTTAAAAGCGATTTTTTTCTGACAATATTTTTGAGTTTGGCTGAGAAAAAGAAAAGATAAACCAGTATACTATTTATTTATGTAACTCTCTTCCAATTTTTTTTTTCTTATTTATAAGTTCGCGCTTGACCGCTATCTCACCTGATGGAAAGCGTCGATGTGGTCGACGATGGAGCGCCTACCTACCTACCTAGAAATAGACTTAAAGATTCCCGAGTTGTAGCCATCAGGAAACACAGACCTCGGCAAGGAATTCCACTCTTTCTCTAAAAATATTACGTAACTAGCTTTTGCCCGCGACTTCGCCCGCGTGGTATTGGTGTTGGGATTTCCGGGATAAAAAGTAGCCTATGTCCTATTCTGGAGTGTATCCTATGCCTGTGCCAAATTTCATCCAGATCCGTCCAGCCGTTTTAGCGTGATTGAGTAACAAACATCCAAAAATCGTAACTTTCGCATTTATAATATTAGTAAGATTTAAATACTACTAGAAAATTAAAACAATCTTTTTAATTTTTGAGTATCCATGTGGAACTCTACGCGACGCCGACGAATTGGGATCGGTCCGGATGATTACCAGACCGAACGGTGAGCTACATATTGCTCACCGTTTGCAAGCCCGCGCCTACTGGTAAAATTGGGATCAGGATCTCGGTGGCTGAGGTATAAGAGTCTTTCTCTTGCGCATGCATTGTTTTCCTTTAGCATTATTACTTTGCAGAGTAGGAAGAGACAATTTCTCGCCTTGAAAAAAGGTAAAATCTAATTTCGACGGTGTGCTAAATTTTTAATAGAAGTCGAGCTCAAATGTTACTACAACGAAAAAAAGTAGTTGCTCTTGCGTTATCTAGATATATCTATATCTGTGGTCTAAACCCGACTTTACAACGTCCAAATTGCGTTAGATTCATTATAACGCTTCGACAAGATAATTTTGTTGTTATTTATCTGATATTGAATATAATTTATGGCTACGGTTTGTGGTTAGGTCGAATAGAAATTGGTTTACTATTGTTTAAACGAAACTAAGATAGAATTATTATAGATACGGCTGTTCTATTTTATGATCAAAGATAAATTTAGCAATACTTTTAATTATTGGCAATGATGACGCATTTGTTTTGCGTGCAAGGTATTGCATATCATCAGGCTTATAATAATGATAATAAATCTTTATTGTTCAGAAAAAAAGTGTTTCAAAATATGAAATGACACTAGTCTCCATACTAGGACCCCTGTGTCGTGGAGACCAGTCTCTTCTGTCTTACAGTAAAAGTAGTAGTTGATGTTAGTGAGGGGACATTAATTATATAACTAACTAGCTTTTGTCAGCGGCTTCGCCCGTGTACATAAAATATAGCCTATGTCACACAGGAGTAAAGCAGCTTTCTGTTGTTGCTAAAATTTTTCCAATTGGACCAGTAGTTCCAGATATTACCTCCTACAAACAAAAAAACAAACTTTACCTCTTTATTATATTAGTGTAGATTATATTAGTGTAGATTTGTGTCAATGACAAAGGTCAAGTATCAAGGACCTTAATATAATAAAATGAATTTTTAATTATAACGTTCCCAATGCTGAGACTCAGGCTTTGCCTCAGTAAAGGCTGTAATCCGCCACGCGACCCCATTGCGGGTTGGTGGATGTCACATGTCTTCTCATCATCATCATCATCATCAGCCTTTCAATGTTCCCACTGCAAGGACACAGGCCTCCTCTCTCTTGGAGAGGGAAAGGGCCATAATCCACCACGCGGGCCCAGTGCGGATTGGTGGATGTCACATGTCTTCGAATTTTTGGTACTAGGACACATGCCGGTTTCCTCACGATGTTTTCCTTCACCGTTTTGAGAGCAGTGGTGATGAAATAAATTACACAAAGTAATGCGCCTGGCTGGGTTTGAACCCGCGACCTACGACTCGTAAGTCGGGGCCGTTACCAGTCGGCCACCACTGCTCTTAAACATGTCTTCTAATCTTACGTTATTCGTTACTCATCAAAAGCTTGCTAACGTGTTTTTTTTTTTTAAAAGAAATCACACAAACCAGTACCGTTTGGACGGAAAAGGGCATCTGTCAAACAATGGATTACAAATTGAGCAAGAAAAGATAGTGTGAGTTGGACTCGCATACTGAGGGTTCCGTTCAAACTTACCTAAGAAAATTGTTCAATGATTTTTCCGAATCGCAAAGCGTTGCGTTGCTCTACGTTGCGATTTATCGGGCGTCATGTTACTGTGTGCGTGAGCATAACAGCTTGTACGAGACTCCGCCCACTTACTTTATGAAATACTTTTATTGATTTGCGTAAATAAGAATATTATTTTCCAAGAATACCTTTCCATGTTGTTGTTGATTCGGGTCGAGAATCACCAACATAATATCCCAGCTGAAATATTTTGCAGAAAATTATAGCATGGCAACAGCCTCAGCCTTATAATCTTCCCACTGCCAGAACTCAGGACTCCTCTCTAGGAAAGGGAATAGGCCATATGTTATATGTCTTCGTATTTTTGGTTCTAGGACATGCCAGTTTCCTACATGATCTTTTTCTCACCCTTCTGAGAGCAGTGGTGATGAAATAAATTACACAAAGTAATGGGCCTAACTGCGTAAGTCAGGGCTTTTACCGCTCGGTTACCACTGCTCTCTAATGAAAATTGCACGAAATAAATACAGTAATCAATTATCCCATCAACTTTTAAACATTCCCCAAAACAGATTTACCATAACAATTCCAAAACCAGTATATTGCTCAGCAAATGCGGGCAAACTCGGGCATACGCGGGCAATACATAAATTAGGCGGTCGCAGGCCAAATGATCCATTGGCCGTCCCACTGTGATGTATTGCTCGTCTGGTATTGTTGCTAATGTTGCCGTTAGGGGGTATACACATGAGTTGGTACAGTGATAACTTATTTAATTATGTGAGAAAGGGCAGGCTGGAGAAATGTGAAGGAAGTGGAAGGGGGATAAGGGTGTGGTTGCATGGGCAAGGGAATATGAACGAAGTGGTAGAACCTGGCCTTAAATGGCCGTAGCCTGGCCACATGCTTGCAGAATATAAGGGAATACGATGATGATTGCGAGACCACAGGACTGGTCATTATGGCGGAATGTTCATGCTGGGCATCTTTCAGCTGAAGTTGACGACGATACAATTTAAAACGAAAGAAAGAAAAAAAACATTTTATTTGCCGGGACAAGGCGCATACTTAAAAGTAACATATTAACATATTTAACATATTATAAAACATTTTTTAACATTTTTAACATTCACCTGCGCCACGCCCGCACAAAACGGCCGTACGCTCAGCATAATGTTGTGACCACACGTGAAATACGACGAACCCACAGCGTTGGTTTTCAGCAAGATCTGGTGATAGTATCGACGTCATCATCAGCCTTTTTAATGTTCCCACTGCAGGGACACAGGCCTCCTCTCTAAGAGAGGGAATGGGCCGTAATCCACCACGCGGGCCCAGTGCGGGTTGGTGGATGTCACATGTCTTCGAATTTTTGGTTCTAGGACATGCCGGTTTCCTCACGATATTTTCCTTCACCGTTTTGAGAGCAGTGGTGATGAAATAAATTACACAAAGTAATGCGCCTGGCTGGGTTTGAACCCGCGACCTACTGCACGCAAGTCGGGGCCGTTACCACTCGGCCACCACTGCTCTCAAAGTAGTATCGACGTATAGATGCATAACAGACAACTGAATAACGAGCTAGCTATTGCTCGCCGCCCGCTACGTTTGAAGAAAAATGAAGGATTTTATACACTTTCATTGTGCGTACAGCTAAGGAATGGCATTTCTTGCCAGTGTCTGTGTTTCCTGATGGCTACAACCCGGGAATCTTTAAGTCAAAAGTGAATAGGTTACTTATACTGCCGTCGTTATTAAGAAAGGCACAACTAACATTTTACAAATGTTGAGAAAATCGAGTTTAAAATATTTTTTGAATTTTGTTAAAAAAATCACGTTTAAAATATGTTTTTCAAAATTGTGAAAATGTAAAAAATTGTGTTTTTTTGGTATGTACACAACGATAGCAATATTATATTTTTAATTTAAATGGATATATTTAATAATTAGCATAATTCTTTTTAACTTAACATAAAAAATAACAAGAAAGGAGCAATATTATGTTGAAAAGGCACATATAACCAAATATGCCTTTTCAATGTAAAATGTTGAGTAAAAAATTTAACGTTTTACGACGAAAAGGCATATTTTTTTAATTGTGTCTTTTCATCGTAAATTATTAAAATGAATATATAGGTACAGAAAATATTAGAATTAATTCATCGATAGTAAAAAGGTAAAATAAAAGTCACATAATACAATATGCCTTTTTATTGTAATAAAACTTAAAAAATGATGTAGTTGTGCCCTTTAAGCTTATGCTATCTCTGTTTATTTTGCAGCTAAAAATCCACAAAAAATCAGGCAAATAGGCCTTTTTTTCCTGATTCCGAATATATATATAACTCATTTTGACAAAAAATTTTAGTTGTGCCCTTTTTCGGTAGCACGGCAGTATAGCCTCCATCGTCGACCGTCTCGTCGCTTTCCATCAGGTGAGATAGCGGTCAAGCGCAAACCTATCTACACTAATGTAATAAAGAGGTAAAGTTTGTTTTTTTTTTATTTTTTTGTTTGTAGGAGGTAATCGCTGTAACTGCTGGTCCGATTGTAAAAACTCTTTTTGTGTTTGATAATCCATTTTTCGAGGAAGGTTATAGGCTATATAACATCACGCTATGACTTATGGGGGCGGAGCAGTAACCATAGACGCGGGTGAAGCCGCTGATAGCCTATATATTGCTAACATCACGCGGGCGAAGTCGCAGGCAAAAGCTAGTAATCAATAAAAAAAAAGGATATTTTGAAATCGTAAGCAGGTAATGAACAAACAAAGTGATCAATGCTTCCTCTTTCTTCCTTGTTTACTGTAGCAATTCGTCAAATTGATGTACTTCGAGAATCCGCTGAAACACATTCGATTTAATTAAGAAAATGTAGGTGTTGTTCACACAATGGGCCCCAATAGTTTGTAACCAGTGATAAATGGTTACTCCGTGAAATTGCGTTTTTATCAACCTTCCCTTCTACGTGTTTTTATGTTTAGATGTATGTTTTTTTCCTCATATTGAACCTGTATTGTAAACATTTAAAAATGTATACAGTTCATGTATAGCAGTGGTGTATAGACGGACTTACAACGAGGCATCTTCCAATGATGCTAGAAAGTTGTTCGACTTCATGGCCCAGATCCATTGATCTCTTTTGATGATACGAGTGTTAGGGTACGATGGGACTGACATACGCTGTGCGTTATAAAAGTCCCTAATTTTTTAAGAAATAAAAAAAAAACGTGGCATCCTCCACTAATCAACCTTTGGGTTAAATAAAACTAAGTTATGATAGTTACACAACAAATAAATAAGAGAGATTTGAAATAAAATAAAGTATTTAACAATACAGATTAATTACAATAAATAAACATTATCATCATCATCATCAGCCTTTTTAATGTTCCCACTGCTGGAACACAGGCTTCCTCTCTAGGAGAGGGAATGGGCCATAATCCACCACGCGGGCCCACTGCGGATCGGTGGATGTCACATGTCTTCGAATTTTTGGTTCTAGGGCATGCCATTCTTCACAATGTTTTTCATCGTTTTGAGAGCACTGGTGATGAAATAAATTACACAAGGTAATGCGACTAGCTGGGTATCAACCCTACAACTAGCGACCTACAACTCGTAAGTTGGTGCCCTTAGCACATAGTAGGTAGTCCGCCGGTGTCGGAAACAGGGTCCAAGTTACCGGTGGTTAGGGCTCCAGAGACAGAAACCTCCTCACAATGCGAGCGTATCAAGGTGTACTGCCTTCTGTATCAGGCCCTTGATCCAACCGCATAACGACAACTTCGACAGATGGTCGTCGAAGCTTTTGGCTATGAGGCCATTGGCGGTCACAACTATCGGCACAATGACAGCCGAATCCACATTCCACATATCGACAACCTAGTGTGCTAAGTCGAGATATTTTATTTTCGTGATTTATTTTGTTTATTTTAAGAAATGGGGTCATTGTCCCCCTGGGTCCTTACACTAAAAACTGACGATAAAACCTTAAAAACTCTATCCAACCAGTCTAAACCAACCCTAACATACACTAATGTGTATAAAAATGTGCGCAACGAGCGACCGTGGCCACTTTAATGTGCCCAGTGGCAGCGAGTAGCTTGTTCTTTGTGTCTGTAATAACCATAGTCGGAATAAATAGTTTTGCAATACAGTGTAAGTGAGCACTGATGACGACTGATTTTGTAACACTGCATCGCATAACTACTATTTATTTGATATTTCTGAAGCCCTTTACTAATAAAATTGGATCATCCGTTTGGGAACTACGATGCCACAGACAGACACATCATGACACGTCGAACTTATAACATCCCGTCGTTTTTGCGTCGGGGTTAAAAACTGACGAAATAACCTTAAAAACTCTATCCAACCAGTCTAAACCCAGCCTAACATACACTAATGTGTATAAAAATGTGCGCAACGAGCGACCGTGGCCACTTTAATGTGCCCAGTGGCAGCGAGTAGCTGTCTGCTTGAAAAATAACCCCCACGGTTAGTTTTGATATATATGTCGTAATATTTATACGCCAGTGTGACTTCAAGGCTTTAAATGTGGAGTAAGTTCGTGGAATTTCAGAATGGTTGAAATTAATCTTTGTTTCGGATAAAATTGCGAGTCTGTAAAGCTTTTATTAAGACAGTTCAGATGGCCATAGAAGCGACTAGGTGGACAGAAGCCAGTGACAAGATATGGCTATGGAAAATTAAGATATTTTTTTTTTATTGATTATAGGTTTACGCTTGACCGCTATCTCACCTGATGGTAAGCGAGGATGCGGTCGACAATGGAGCGCGCTTACCTAGAAGTAACCTATTATATTCTCATTCATCATTTCAGCCGACTATTGGGCACTTTAAAAGAGACGTTAAAAATCTTTCAAAAACCCCGGCCTCATCTAGTTTAAAGGGTCAAAAAAAAAAAATTACGTGCAAAAAAAAGTGTTTTGAAAAAACTATTTGCAAAAAAAAATCATTTATTGAACCTTATCTTTCCTGCGATTATCTTTATTTCTGATGTCACGGTCACGCAAGAAAACTCCTGGCAAAGCCAATTTTTTGTTGCTCTTTGGCCTTTGTGTGACTTTAAGCTTTATAGTTAGGTTGAAAATTCCTCATTTCGTCTGTTTGAATGAATGAAATAGACTCCAAAACTACTAAACAGATTGCTTTAAACAGAGTTATTCATGAGTATAGTTTTTTTTTATTATTTATGAGTATAGTTTTTTTTTATTATTTATGAGTATAGTTAAGATGTAAAACATGCATATTATAGTAGACGAAGCCAGGAAATACAAAGACTGCTGACGCTCGTGAGAAACTGGGGCGAATTGTTAGTATTACACAAAACAGACTAATAATAAAGTTCTCCGAAGTTCAGTGTGCAAATAATATTATCCATGAATTTAATATTCTAACATTACATAGCATCAGTCTTATAATATGACTGGCCTGCCAGCGTAGTAGTTAGTCGTGTGTTCGATTCCCACCCAGGACAAATGTTTGTGTGATGAGCACGATCATTTATTCTGTGTCTGGGTGTAATTTATCTATAATATGTATGTATTTAGAAATATAAAAGTATGTTTATCAGTTGTCTAGTACTCATAACACAAGCTCTGCTTAGCTTGAGATTAGACGGCGTTTTGTGATGGTTGTCGAAAAAAGAAATAAATATTTCCACTGCTGAGACTCAAGCCTCCTTTTTAAGACAGGGTGCATCTCACCATAAACGGTTGCATCACTGCTTACCATCAGGTTAAATTGCAGTCAAGCACAACTTTATATTTTCCTCTCCTAGCCTGTGTCTGTGTCTGTGATTTTAACTAGTTTATATCAAATAAAAAATTACAAAAAAATAGTAAGCTTGAACTTCAAGAACAGACGAAGGAAATTTTAATCAAATATTTTATCTAGCACATTAGAGTTTTTCATGCAATTAGAACATACTTATATGACAACCTTAGAACGTACAATAGCCCGAAATCAACTAATGTTTTGGTGCTGGTGCCCGGATCAGACACCTAGCTGGAGGATCCTCCCTTTTTACCTTTAAACGACTTCGACTTTACATCCGCTACAACCGACATTCGCGCAAACGACATCGAAAACAAAGCTACTAACTTCACACGTTAGTCTATCACGAAACTAACTTCATATGAAACCAGCTATTCAAAACATATTCGCATTTAAGCCCTCACAGCTGTCGAGTCATTGAAACCTGAGGGCCAAAACAAGGAAGACCAAACTATTTTAATTAAACAAAATTTTCAACTAAGCATCGTGTCAACTAGGATGTTACCACAAAAGTTTGGGGACCAAAAATCCTTGTACTAGTGTGGCGAGAGGTGCCTAATAAGAGCTAGGGATGAACGGCATGTGGTAAAATGTTATTTGAGAAGTCTTTGATCAAAGGAATTTTATTGATTTGGGAGATTTTGTCCCCTCTGTAATATACTGAATATTTTAATTTAGGTTAGTGGCAGAAACGGGGATTCTGATCCCGATTTCCGGTCATTGTAGGCGCGGGTTTGCAGATGGCAAGCTATGGGTTTTTGTTATGATAAATAAAAGTCATCCAATGATGAACCCTTGGGCGGAGCTGGAAACAGTATCTAACTCTTACTAACTAAACAACCTATCCCGTTCCTTCCTTGCCTTAATCCCAGAGCTCTGGGTAACATTCGGTAACCGTCCAGAACAAGTTCAAGTCGTCGATGGCGTTGTCAGCAAATTGTAGGGACTCTTCAGAAGGGACCAAGGGTTTGCGTCTGAATGGAAGGCTCGGCCCTGGTATGAAAGGCAACGCAATAATAGAGTTGGATTTTTAGTCAGTAAGAGTTTGACACTATCTCTTGTTCCACCCAAAGGTGGGAGTTGTCACTGGATGATGTTTTCCCACCAAAAAAGGAAGAACCGGTTTCATTATCATCATTATTTCAACCGAAAGACGTCCACTATTGGACAAAGGCCTCTTTCAAGTGTCGTAATAAAGAGAATTCTTGTACTCTCATCAGTCTTCCAAGTGGGACACCCAACGCTGCGTCTTTCGTCACCTATATGGTGATCATGTAACAAGTTTTATAAACTGTTTTTCTTTCTTTATTAACCCAAATCCCCCCATCCATTCCCTACACCTATTCCACATCTTGTATACGATAGGCAATATTAGTATCAAAAAACTACAATCAGTGGAAAGAAACATACAAAAAAAAATCGTCTACACAAAGAATAAAGAAATGTTACCGTATATGTATTTTCAGAAATTGATAAATAATGCTTTCTGACACAAATCGCCTTCATATCTTTAATTCAGTAGGACTATAAAAGGAATGAATCGCAATATTCGGCGAACAGATTTGTACAGTCGGCAACAGAAACTGTTACGACTTTTCATTTTTATATTTTTATACCTATTTCTTCATATAAAAATAATAATAATAATTGCCAAAAGCTTCGTCGACCATCTGTCGAAGCTGTCATTGCGCGGTTGGATCAAGGGCCTGATACAGAAAGCAGTACTCCTCGACACGACTCGTTTTGTGAGGAGGTTCCTATCTCTGGAGCCCTAACCAACGATAGCTTAGACCCTGCTCCCAACACCGGCGGACTACTGTTTTTTTATGTTTTTATTGTACCTGTTTAAAAATGTCAAAAATATGTGTACCAAATAAATAAAGAGAATAATAATAAAATAGTAAAAATATTTATTTACCCAAAAGCTTATAAAAACAGAGATTCGAGCATCTCTGTTTTTATAAGCTCTGATTCATTCTGCTGACTGTACTTTGTTCCTTTGTGAATTGATTTTATTCGACGTATCTTTTAAAGGAGTAAGATTTGTTATGTTATGCGACCCTTGTATGCTTTTATTATGTCTAATGCATTGGGTTTTATTCCCATTTTCGGAAGCTTATGCGAAACTGATCTAACTGGGGCCAAGGATTTTAGTCTGAAGGAAAAGCTCTAGGCTTGGTATGTAAGGAAACGCAGGAACGGGGTGAGTTGTTTAGTAAGTAAGAGTCTGACTTTGGACGATTTGTACTCACCATAAAAAGAAAAAATGCAATACTACTGTCAGTTAAAATTCAACCAAATAAAAGAGCAACTTCTAATAATAATACTGATAAATATAGTATAATATATTAAACTAATATTGTGTAAAAAAACAATTTTGAAAAAATCACATTTATGCCCATTTTAATAACAACTTTATAGTATTTCTGTACTCTTTCTTTATTATTTAGTGTTGTTACCGCTGTATTTTAGTGCTTAAATCGAATAAAATGTATTCTAGTATTATTTTCAAGTGAAAGTAACTAACATTATACTTGCACAGATTACTATGACTCCTTTTTAGGAGGGAACGTTGTTGTAATCTACCACTCAGGCCTAGTACAGATTGATGGATATCAGATTCTTGGTCCTAGGAAATGCCAGTATCCTTACAATGTTTTCCACCGTTTTGAGAGTACTGATGATAAAATAAATTACACAAAGTAATGCGCATGGTTGAGTAAAACTCGCAAGTGAGGTCATAACCACAAGGTTTCTACTGCTACTAGCATTATTAAAGAATGTAATGGCTTATTTACTTCATACATATACCCTTAATGGCACTTAGCTATTCTTAGTCTAACATTAGCCTTAAATTAGATCATAGCTGAAGTGCATGATACAACAGAGTAATTGAGCATAGTTAGTGCTACTGTTCATATTATTTTGATCCACAAAATATTCGAAAAGATAACCATCAGTATATCCAAGGTGTATCACACAAGTATTATGCACAGGAGAAAATAAAAGGCTAGAGGTCTCAAAAAAAAAAAAAATCCAACTGGGTACCGTAATGGCACTTCAGAAGGGTTTAAGTCTGAAAGTAAGACTCTGGCCCTGGTATATAGGGCAATATAGGAACTGGATGGGTTGTTTAGTTATTTTTCGCTCCGCCTAAGGGCAGGATTTGAATGATCTTTACCCACCATAAAAAAAAACTATAAAAACTCGTTTCATTAAAAAAAAAGTTAATTAAAAACAAAAGCACATTTCAGAAGTCACTTCCCAACCAACTCCCATTAAAGCGCAAGTTTTATCAATAAAAATGCAAATTCGATCATCAACACTAAACCGCCGTAAACTCAATCTTACTAACAAAATACACCTACCAGCTAAAGGCCTACCACAGCCTCTCATAGCTCTCTCAATCGTGGCCTTATCAATCCTCTTTATGGCCTTAACGATCCACAAAGGAAGATTAGTATTCTTTGCAGACCCTTCACAGATTAAATTAGACTTGATAACAGTGCCTTGTTGCAAGGAGAGACAAATATTTTGGCTCAGAATGGGCGTTGAGGTTTTGTTTAGGGCTTTTCTTTGACCGGGGATTGAAGGAGTTTATTTTTTTAATATAATATTTACTAATTATTTAATATATGCTCCGTACGCAGGCCCCCTACAAGGTGGACCAACGATCTGGTGAAGGTCGCGGGAAGCCGCTGGATGAGGACAGCACAGGACCGATCGTCGTGGAGATCCTTGGGGGAGGCCTATGCCCAGCAGTGGGCGTCGCTCGACAGACATGATGATGATGATGATTTTTTTAATTAGATACGTCTAAATTTTGATAGCGTTGATCACATGAAACACTATTGGTTTCTAAAGACAAAATAAACAAGTTTTCAATTAAAATAGTATTTTTCATGACAAGCTTTTATACCTCGATCGCGGGCTTGCGGACGGCGAGCAATAGGTTCGCAGTCCAATCAACATCAAGACCGAGCCCGAATCGTTAACGGCGCGTATCGTTCCACGCGTGCCTCGAGGAGTTGTCAGTAAAATGAAGAGGCCTTACAGGGAGGAAACCAACTGGGGCCAAGGGTCGTTTTCCGAAAGGAAGGTTCGGCCCCGGTATGAAATACAACGAAGGAACAAAAATGGGGTTTTAGTCAGTAAAAATGTGACACCCCAAGGCCCAGTCCCGGCCCCACAGAGGGGCGCGGAGATGTCATTGGATGATTTCCCAAACGAAAAAAAAAAAGCACATACAGCTACGATACTATTAATTTAAGCAATATGTTTCTTTCAGACAATTTTCACACAAGGGAAGCCATAGATAGAAGCTAGTTATAATAATATAAATGGCAGGTATTACGTAGACAAACTATAAAACTCTAGAAATGGATCCCTTAATGTTTGTACCAAATGCTTCACAATTTATCAGCGATCACAATGCAGTAATGGCGGCTTTCTTGGTCATTAGTCATGGAGAACATAAAAACATTAATAAAGTCAATTCGTATTGATTTGGCTGGTCTATAAGGAAATGGTATATCTTTCAAAGCTGTCGATAAACCTGTAGTAGTCACTGTTTTGGATCACATTTTATACATACTAGCTTTTGCCCGCGGCTTCGCCCGCGTGGTATTGGGGTTGGGGTTTCCTGCCTGTGCCAAATTTCATCTAGATCCGTCCAGCCGTATTGGCGTGATTGAGTGACAAACATCCAAATATCGTAACTTTCGCATTTATAATATTAGTAAGATTATGAGGGGGATTATATGAAAATAATATACGAGCGGGAGATATACGATTTTTGATGATATAAATCCAACATCACGTCTATACAAATATTTGCATTTTGTTATTGAAATTGGTTCTTCAATACTTTACTATACACAAAAATTTAATATAGATAAAATTATTTGAAAATTCAAGTACAAAGGTGAGCTTAACTCAACCATGAGTTTTCTCCCAGCAAACCAATTGCAATTGATGGTGGTGGTAGCAGCAATTGGTGTGATTTATTTTCAAACTAGCTTTTGCCCGCGGCTTCGCCCGCGTTGTATTGGGGTTGAGGTTTCCGGGATAAAAAGTAGCCTATGTCCTATTCCAGAGTGTATCCTATGCCTGAGCCAAATTTCATCCAGATCCGTCCAGCTGTTTTGGCGTGATTGAGTAATATAAACATCCAAACATCGTAACTTTCGCATTTATAATATTAGTAAGATATGTCTAATACAGACAAAAAAACGAGGATCAGACAAAAACCATTGGGTGTATTTTTATGAAATTTTCACAAATTAAAAAAATAATTTAACTATCAATCTTTTGATTTACGGTTTTTATTCATATTATGTTTAATAAATGAAGGACAAATTATTATTCGAATAATCTCGATGCGCAGCTAGTAACGCTCTAGCACATCTTTTGTTCGCTCAAAGTTACTGGCGTATGTCTGCCCCTTAAATGTATCACGGTGTTGGACGCTCTTAAGAGCCCCAACTAAAATCCCAAATTTATAAACATTGAGAATTGTTTTTTAACAAGTCACGGCGTTATACTTAATCATAAAAGTGAGAACAATAAAATTAACCATTAACTAAGCAAAATTAATTATCTTAGGAGCGTCATCAATTTATTTTGCATAACGTATTTAATATGCTCAGTCACGTTGGGTCATTACATTCTTAAAAGTGTAATTAAAGTCTACTAATACTGATTCTGTGCTTGGAGATGAAGCTATGAAGTTAGCGGGATGAAAATGATAATAATAATAATGTTAACCTTTTTTTTCTTTTTGTATTAGGTAAAAATCATCTGAAGACGAATTCCGCCCTTGGGCGGGGCGGGAAACAGTGTCAGACTCTTACCGACTAAACAACCTACCCCATTTCTACATTGCCATCTATACCAGGGCTAGAGCCTTCCTTTCAGATGCAAAACCTTGGCCCCAGTTGGCTTCGACCCTTCTGCAGGGTCCCTACGGTTTGCTGACAACTCCTTGAGTCGCGCGGGAACAGTGCGCGCCGTCGACGACTGGGCATTGTCCGGATGGTTGCCAAACGTGCATTTTATGGAGTTGTCAGCAAACCTTAGGGTTTGTTTTTGAAAGATAGGCTTGGCCTGGGCACGAAAGGCAACGGAGCAAGGGTTTTTTAGTCAGTAAAAAGCACGACCACGCGACACGAACTTCAAACTGCTGACCAAGTCTTAGTTTGTTGCAGACCATACTCGTTGAGTATCATGAGACAGCGGCTTCGCCCGTGTGGAAGTAACATTTAAGTAACGTAGTAAGTAAGTAGTATTTGGCGCAGCCACACAATATATTTTTTTTACCTTTTTTATCACATAATATGTCTGCAAGTAGTTTCAGTATTGATTGTGTGTCTATGTACCTATCAAATAAAATATTTATCTTTTCTTTTTCTTTCTTTTTTATGTTTAGACACTCTCGTTTCATCTCCTTACGGAATAAAATTTTAAAAATCTTGTCTTATTTTTTGTAAACATAACAAAAGGAACCCGAGTGAAAAAATTCAGTATTCTAAAACGGCAGAGGTCTATTACCCATTCCCTCAAAACGCACTATTCCATTTTCCTACTTCAGAGCCCAACACGATCTCTCCCAATGCTATAAACGTCGTTAATATTCACGTTAAGAATGATTTTACGATAAAAAAGGTAGGAAACCTATCGTAAAGAAGTTCAACTTGAAACTTAGATTACACGATCGAATATCGAGATCCTATTATAGCTCGGTGGGCTATTCTACTTTTTAAACGAACAAAAAACTGGCCCGGCGTCAAAGTGTTTTTTACTACCAATACTATGATTTGATTTTTTTGAAAGAGTTACTGTAACGCTCGAAAGCAACTGAAAGACACAGCGGAACACCGGGGCCCTGAAACTAAGGCAAGAAGGAACGGTGGGTTGTTTAGTCAGTAGAAGTCTGACATGGTCTCCCGCTCCGCTCAAAGGCGGTATTCGTCATTCGATGATTTTTCCTAACATTAAAAAAAATAGGTGAGTTTTAGTCAGTGAAAATTTGATACAACCTCTCGTTCTATTTTAGAGCAAGTGAAGTTGTAGGATGCATCCCTTTATGTGGCATCTTACCAAGATATTAATTACCAACGGTTTCGCCCGAAGGAATGTAAAATTCAATGCCTACAGCTAGTCTAGTTTGATTATAATTTTGTTGTATTTTTTTTTAAAACATAGACCATAGGCTCTTCAAGCACCACATCAAGCAAGCAAGCTAGTTTATATGACAATTTTAAAAAAAAGCATTAAGTAGTAACACACTTCTTATCTGGTAATCCATTCAATTTTCCTTGCACCAAAGTTCCTTTAAAAATAGAATGGCCCAACTACTATTTATAATGGGGTATTTCTGGGGTTGAGTTGTGATATCGGGGGTGGAAACAGATGGTGTGTGATAAGGTTTTCTTTTTAGGTAAAATAAGTTACCATAAAAAGTTTTTCTTCGTTTCCTATCCTTTGAACGTGGTTGGTGAACTCACAAATAAATCCTACGATCAAGCCAAACCCAACGGATTTAAATTATATTTAAGAAAAAGGCATTAAATAACTCAATGATCGTTTATTCCTAAGTTAAGCTACTATTGTTGAGTAAGAATTTATTATTTTATTTGTGACTAGCTTATACCCGCGACTTCATCTGCGTCAATAAACGGTAGCCTATGTCCTTTCTCAGGATCTAAAGATTGTCAGTGCCAAATTTCATCAAAATCGTTTCAGAGGTTTAAGCGGGAAAGCGTAACAGACATACAGATAGACAGAGTTACTTTCGCATTTATAATATTAGTAAATATAGTATGGATAGAAACCTAAAATCTGTTCGTATCACAATAAATTTTAATTTATTTAATTCTTAATGTACACAAGAGTACAGAGGCTAACTTAATGCCTGAAGGCATTTTCTATCAGTCAACCTTTGGGTGATGCAGAGACAAGTTGTGGTAGGTGTAATATTGCTATTGTAAATTTTTAATATTATTACTTTTCTGTACATTACATTTATACATACACCTTGAGCTAACTTAAAAGACTGATATGTTTCTAGAAACCGATAGGCTGGATAAATGAAAAGAAAACAAATAAAATTGTATAACTTCAGTACAAAACGAGGTCTAAATGACCTCGTATTAAAATAGATATGCCATTGAATTCTGGTTTAATACATATCCATATTGAACTCAATTGAAGTTACGGCCTCTGCACGGCAAAAAAGACTGTTTTTCTCAGCCATACGCAAGGAAGACATATACGAGGCGTATTCGACCTTGTAGCGATTAGACCTTGATAACATGGCACCTGTAAAGTGTGACTACACTTTACAGGTGTAAAAATGACGATACAGGTCTATAAAACTAAAGCCATGACTACACTAAGCCTTACCTTGCATTGTGGAAACTGCTCCGGCGGCCTGCTGACTCTCCACCCCAGTAGAGGCGGTATACACACTAGTGCGGACATCAGCCACACCGCCGCGATCATGAGCGCGGCGCGCGCCGGTGTCCGCTTTTTTAAGTAATCTACCGCCTGGAACAAGGAAAGGAAGCTGTTAGATGGCACATTTTGATACGAGTGCAGAAAGTTTATTATTACAACCGAAGTGGAATTAGCCCGAGCCGCAAGAGAGGGTGTTATGGAGCCGAGTGCTACTACAACAAATTTCTACGTATATCAAACGAGGGTTAATCAACGACTCGTGGGGGTGTTAAGTGAGAATTCTGAAATCGCGAAAACAATTCTGCTGGTCAGTACATTTATGTTTGCCTAACTGGTCAAAATGTACTGAACTTGCTGATTTTTTTTGCGATTTCAGGTTTGGTCCTATAGTAAAAGTTGTTTGTTATCGTGACTACAATCACGTGCTTAAGTATTGGTCATTAATTACTAGTCACCCTACAAAAAGCGAGAATTGCTTACTAATTTCTTTTTTTTTCAAATCCATCCAAAGGTTGTCTTTAAAAAATCGCTTTTAGCGATAAGACCGCCCATTGTGACACGCTATTAATTTTAAGTTCCTATTGTTATTTTTTATTTTTGGTGTGCAATAAAGAATATATCTATCTATTTATCTAATTTCAGCGAGTGGTACTTAATTACTTAACATAATAAAGACTTATATTATAATTAATGAAAATTATGTTGTTTTGACATAAAAACTTCATCTACGAGTACATCTACACTTATAATAAAGAGGTAAAGTTTGTTTTTTTGTTTGTTGGAGATAATCTCTGGAACTACTGGTCCGATTGGAAAAAAAATAGCAACAATAGAAAGCTGCTTTACTCCTGAGTGGTATAGGCTGTATTTAATGCACGGGCGAAGCCGCGGACAAAAGCTAGATCTTAATTATTTTTACACCAGCTACGGTAGTGTATGTGAAACATTTTTAATATTACTATTCTGTATGCACCATTTACTAAGAAACGAATGAATTATTATTATGATTATATAGATATTTAGGCAACTTTTTCTGCTAAATAATCATAATAACTCCAAAAATCCGCCTTGCCTACAGCTTAAAATCTGTGTCACCTTAACGCCAAAGGCAATAAAAAAAGGTAGCTTATTTAAAAAGCAATGTCGGACCTTTAAAAAGCTGCCGTTACTCGAATCGGGAACCCTCCCCTCCGAAACTGCTAATACAACAGTTTTTAATTCGAAACCGGATTATCCTTAAGAACACAAAGACTACTTCGAAAAAAATTGGGCAAGTGAGAGATGGAGTCGCGGACTGAAAGTTCCGTGCAATCTTATATTTGTAGAAGTGCAAGTCCCGACTAGAGTTATGAAAATAAGAAAAGATTTATTTTATACTTGTGCTATAAAACCTAGCTTTATGCTAAATTTCGAGATTCTGGGTAGATTTCAAGGTTCTGGTCTTTCAAGCAACTGAAAGTCTCCAATGATTTTTATTCCCTTGAGAGTGTTGAAATATTCGTTTATTGTGACTCTTTCTTGTTATATTCTTACATTCTTTATTGTTAAATACACAATATTAGGATAAATAACAGAACAGGTGATGTACACAGGCGAGCTTAACACACACACACACACATGAACGACTATTATAACTATAATGATAGATTGACACCTAAGTGATCCTGTATCTTAAAAGACAGTCAGATAAACCGACAGAGAACACACTACGGACAATACATTTTATACTATAAGGGTTATATTTTTTCCTTTTGAGGTCGGGAACCCTAAAAGTAACGAACGCCTGCCCTTCCATACAATTAACACAACTTAATATTTACAAATCGGCAAAAGGAACAGTTTCTCATTTCCCTTTTCTAAATATTTGATATAAAAAGTCCGTAGTCGTATTTAAAAATTCCTTTCAAGAAAGCCCTTTTAAAAATATTTGAGCGAATTCTAGGATAATTCGGATTTTGCTGTGAAGAAAGGGCATCTGGAAATGTCTGTAAAAGTATATTTTTAAACAAGGATAAAGTTAGGATAACTAATATTTTGTGGAAATATAATCTTGGGCGGTAATAATAATATAAAAAGGTTGACAACACGGGGTTTTTTTATGATCATTGGATGATTTTGTCCCCAAAATCATCCAATGACGAATCCTGCCCTTGGACGGAGCGGGAAACAGTGTCAGATTCTTACTGACTAAACACCCCATCCCGTTCGAATTCATTGCCCTGCGCACTGGGACCAAACCTTCCTTTCAGAAAGAGACCCTGGGCCCCAGTAGGCTTCGAGCCTTTTACAGAATCCCTACGGTTTTGCTGACAACTCTTTGAGGCGCTTGGGAACAGAACACGCCGTCGCTGACTTGGGCTTGGTCCAGACTGTTACCCGACAATCGGACGGCGAGCTACTCATTGCTCTTGACCATGCGGTTGCAAATTAGCGTTCCAACCAAGGTCACCTTAGTGGGAGCTTGGTTTTTGTTGCAGCTAGATGGATGTGAACTACGCGCCAACGCGTTCCAAATTCGATCACTGTGGTTGGGAAAACGCGCCTCCCAACCAAGGGCTTTGAAGGTCATGGTTTACAACCAATGTCTACACGAATTGAAACTAGCAAGGTCATTTTGGTAAGCATGACCATTTACATCAATTTGGTCTACCCTTAATTTAGACATAGATTTTCTTAGATCTTTGTCTACTTCCTACAGTGTCACCCACTGTTAGGCCGGCACTGTAATTGTACAGGCATAGTATGAACAGTCCCTCTAAAACTGTGCATAAGCCACTGATGAGAGAAGTCCCAGGGCAATCGTTGGCGTGAAGAACAGATTTGAGGGTACCTGCCCAGTCAATATGGTGCTCAGCAGATAAATTGACCTACTTGCATGGTTACTTCAACGGAGACCCAAAAATTGATTATAATTCTTGTCACACAATTTGAACCATTGCATCATGACAGTCAACCTTAAATGCGCACTAACCGATTTTCGGGCATTTACGTGTAAATTTGTTATAGATATAGGTACTTGTTATAAATATAAAAAGATAATTCATCATCATCATCATCATTTCAGCCGAAAGACGTCCACTGCTGGACATAGGCCTCCCCCAAGCGCCGCCACAAAGACCGGTCCTGTGCGTCTTGCATCCATCGGCTTCCAGCAACCCTGACCAGGTCATCGGTCCACCTTGTGGGAGGCCTTCCAACGCTACGTCTTCCGGTACGCGGTCGCCACTCCAGAACCTTTCGACCCCAGCGGCCATCCGTTCTGCGTGCAATGTGCCCTGCCCATTGCCACTTAAGTTTGGCGATTCTTTTCGCTATGTCGGCAACCTTGGTTCTCTTGCGGATATCCTCATTTCTGATTCTATCACGCAAGGATACTCCGAGCATAGCCCTTTCCATTGCCCTTTGAGTGACCTTGAGTCTTTTTATAAGGCCCATTGTAAGCGACCACGTTTCAGAGCCATACGTCATCACTGGCAACACGCACTGATTATAGACTTTCGTCTTGAGGAATAGAATATCCCACAATGCCTCAAGAAAAGATAATTAAATAAATAAAATAAAATAAAATAAAAAGCCTTTATTGCTGTTCTTAGTTTTACAACTATATCTAATTACTTAAATATGCCAAAACTTAAATACTAAGTTCCTTATGGAATTGAATTAAATATCGGCAAACGGTGGTTGTGGTATCGCAGCTTGTCCTTCGACAAAGGCCTCCTCTAAAGATTTCCACTGTGTCCTGTCTTTTGCTGTGCGCGTCCATGTAGTACCAGCTATTTTTATAATGTCGTCCTTCCATCTTTTACTCTGTCTACCTCTATTTCTTTTGCCATCTCGTGGATACCATTCAGTTATTAAACTGGTCCATTTCTCCTTTTTCTCTCTGATCATATGTCCAGACCATCGCCATTTTAGTTGTTTGTAAGTTGTGTATGCGTTCTTAAAGTTTGTCTTGCTCTTTATGTCTTTTAGTTTTATTCGGTCTTTTCTTTTTACGCCTATTGTACTTCTCTCTATTCCGTTTTGACAAATTTTTAATTTGTTTGATAGTTCTTCTGTCAACGCCCAAGTTTGACACCCGTACAGTAAGCATGGAAGAATACACATATTAAATACTTTTCTCTTTTGTTTTATAGGCATTTCTTTATTTTTCATCACTTCGCTTAGCGACCAGAACCGTTTCCAGGTATTAGCAATTCTTCTTTCTATTTCCTTTTGAATGCAGTCTTCTTGAGATATAAGTTGTCCAAGATATATATATTCTTGTACATATTCTATTACCTCGTCATTTATTTTTATTTCTATATTTATAGAATTTGACATTATTTTAGTTTTTGTTAAGTTAATTGATAGGCCTGCTTTATTACTTTCATTCGATAGCTGTTGCAACATGCTTTCCAGAGTTTTTGGGCAATCCGAAAACAAAATAATGTCGTCTGCAAAGCGAAGATGACTTAGATTTTCACCATTTATATTTAGTCCCTTTGTCCATTCTAGGTTCCTAAATATCATTTCAAGAACGGCTGAAAATAATTTTGGTGATATAGGGTCTCCCTGGCGTACACCTCTTTCAATAGGGAATTCGTCTCCTGTCGACTCTAGCTTCACTCGAGCAGTGCTTTTTGTGTAGATATTTTTAAGTATTCTAATGTATTTTGTTTCGACTCCTTGTGCTTCAAGTGCGTTCCAAATAAAACTGTGTTCTAATGTGTCGAATGCTTTGTTAAAGTCAATGAACCCCAGGTAGTAAGTTTTGTTATATTCTTTAAATTTTTGTAGTATCTGTCTCAAAGCGTGAATGTGATCTATAGTTGAAAAATGTCTACGGAATCCAGCTTGTTCTTTGGGCTGATTTTCTTCAAGGGTATTTGTAATTCTAGAAAGTATAATTTTTGAAAAAACCTTGTAAATATTCGACATCAAGCTAATAGGCCTATAATTTCCTATGTCTCCTTTCTCGCCTTTTTTATGGAGCAATATAATTGTTGATTTAGTCCAATCATCGGGGATGTTTTCCGTGTTAAGTATTTCATTAAATATATCAGTAAGCTTTGGAGCGATCACTGGTAATGTATTTTTTAGAAGCTCGTTTGTGATGAGATCTGCTCCAGGTGCTTTATCAAGAAAGATAATTATGTTGTATTAATTTTTAGGAAAAATAAAGTACTTTTATGCGGCAAAACCACTGCCAAAAGCTAGTTACAACTTAGTACTACTATGTTACAAACCCTTAAGTTAAACACTAAACTGTTTTCCGTTCTTATAAATTAATTTTGGAAGCATCCACACATCAAAAAGTACTCAAATCCGGGTATAAAACTGGATGCATTCTGCAATCCCCACTTGAGATTCAATGCATAATATTTTCATCGAGTACTAAATATTTACGAGGCATCTAAATTGGGCCTCGTCTCTTGCCAAGATATTTGATTATCAGCGAAATCTCCAGATCTCAATGCGATATCTTATAATAATATTTTGACGGTGTGTCTCGTCATTCGTTGTAAGGTTTGTGGCAGAGAAAATAAAAGAATTGTGTTAAACTCAAAATTAGATTCGAAGCCAACTGGAGTCCGAGGTCCAGAGGTCTTGTTCTGAAAGGAAGGCTTGGGCCCCAGTCATCATTTCAGCCGATAGACGTCCACTTCTGAACATAGGCTTTGCCGAAGCGTCGCCACAACAGCCGGTCACAACAGCGTCTCACATCCATCGGATTCCAGTCACCATGACCAGATCATCGGTCCACCTTGTAGGAGGCTTTCAAACGCTACGTCTCCTGGTACGCGGTCACCACTGCAGAACTTTTCAGCCCCAGCGGCCATCTGTTCCGCATGCAATGTGTCCTGCCCATTACCACTTAAGTTTGGCAATTCTTTTCGTATTACTCGTACTGAGCCAAAAAATATCCTTTGATAAAATACATGCTATAAGCACTCATTCAACTCTTAAACGGTCACATATCAGACCAAATACGACCTCTCTTGACTTAAGTGTACTCGCAAACTATTACCCGACTGCGCGAGTCGGGGGTGTAATGTGTTTGCCCTGGCCTACTGCGAGAATAAGTCAAGCGATGCTATGGTAAAATAGAAAATAATATTGTACAAGGATCTAGAAGGGTCTTGCTGGAAGGGATTTGTATTTATTTTTCTTACTTACTTGAAGGCGGATTTCTTTTAGTCGGATTTGTGTTTCGGTACGCTTGTTTTGAGGTATAAAATGCATAATTAATCACTACAAAAAACCTTTATCCTTCTTAATCCTTTCATTTTTTCTAAGGAATCGGAGTTCTTGCTACAGTTTTGTTTATTATACCAACATTTCATGATTATGTACACTTTTTTCTTCGTGTTTTTCCTTCCGTGCAGAAGAGTTGAGACCTACTAGGGCCAAGGGTTCACATCTGAAAGGAAGGCTCTGGTACAAAAGCAACGTACGAATGGTGTTGGTAGTTTAGTCAGTAAAAGTCTGACTCTATCTCCTGCTTCACCCAAAGGTGAGAGTTGTTATTGGATGATTTTTGTCTACCATAAAAAAACCTTTTTCTAAAGCCAAAAAAGAAGCACACTTCAAATATGTTTTCTTTTTTTATAGTAGGTAAAAATCATTCAACGACGAATTCCGCCCTTGGGCGGAGTGGAAAACAGTGTCAGACTCTTACTGACTAAACAACCTACCCCGTTCCTACGTCGCCTTTATTACCAGGGCTTACTTTCATATATGAACCTTTAGGCCCAGTAGGCTTCGACCTTTCTGCAGGGTCCCCCATATTATTTACACGTTTTCCTTTTTCTTTATTTTTAGTGCATATACAGTTCTATTGCTGCACAGAGGCATAACAAAGGATAATAGTTACTATCCGTGCGCTCATCACTTCAAAACAAACCACTTCCGTCAATCTAAATCCAGTTCACACCGAACACAACCGCCCGAAACTGCTCGTAACCACTCCGAACCGGTTCAAACCACTTCTAACCGCTCCCAACCGGTTCTAGCTGCTCCTAACTCCGTATGCCGCGTGTGTATGACAGCATCCGGACTGGTACGCAGCCACAATAAATCATATGAAACAATTCGACATTCCACGAATGAGGTCGGGGGAACATATTGTGAAATTATTAATATTACCTACGACTAACTGGGTAGGCTGAGTTCTTGTGGCCTGGGAAAATAAAATGGGTATGTTGGTATTTATCTTCTGGTTTTGATGTTTTTTTGTTTAATGTGGGAAATTATGACTTTTCCCACTTCAGAGCGGATTAATTTTGGAGGGCCTGTTAGAAATTAACTGACTAAAACTACAGCTATGTTCTTCTTTGCCTAGCGTTCCACCATGGGTTTCCTTTTGACGTACCTAAGTTAAAATCTTTTAAATACATGAGTACATTATTGAGGACCGAATTTTACGTTTTAAAATAGCAAATTTTCAGAGCTTGTTATTGGATTAGTCTAACACAAATGTATGTCTTAATTCCAAAGAATCCTAAATAATACCCATAAGCTATATATCTATATCCAAAATATCTGAAGAAAGATGTATAATAACATCATAATCACGTAAGAGCGGTTATGTGAAAATGTAACTCGGGATGACCGGCCTTAATGATTTTGCATCGCAATTTAGGTGTCTTCAAGGCTAGAGTGAATAGGATCTTACTGAAACTAGAGCACCCTACTGTCAACGATTGCATCACTGCTTACCATCAGGTTTTTTATGGTAGGAAAAAATCATCCAATGACGAATCCCGCTCTTGGACGGAGCGGGAATCAGTGTAAGACTCTTACTGACTAAACACCCCACCCCGTTCCATCTCTGCCCTTCGCACTGGGGTAAAGCCTTCCTTTCAGAAAGAGACCCTGGGCCCTATGATCGCAGTCAAGCACTAGTTAGTATAGCAATAAAAAAACATTAACAAAGAAGAAGCTATCGCGTTGTATATCCTACACTTCTGAACTACTTAGAGTTTGTTACCTAGTCAGACAGTCCTAAAATATACCATTGTAAACTTCAAACAAATATTTCTGAGATAATTTCAGATCTTTCAGCATGACTTCTGTCTTATAACCGTAAGAAATTCTGTGACGGATTTAAATATTTACGCTGTTTTATAACACGTTGCTTTACGCTTTTGTTCTCCGAAGAGTTATAAGGAGGAATATAAATATACTTATATACTAGCGACCCGCCCCAGCTTCGCACGGGTGCATTGGTGATATTAAATAGATGCATGTATTATACATACAAACCTTCATTTTAAATTGCTCTATCTGTTTAAATAAGCCGCATCAAAATCGGTTGCGTAGTTATAAAGATTTAAGCATACATAGGGATAGATAGTGAGTTAGTTTCATACTGTGTAGGTACTTTGAATCGATTTCATCTACTTTTAATGTAGTTATTTTATATTAAGTTGTTTACTATTATTTACAAGGAGCGATTGCTTTTTTTTTGGTAGGGAAATCATTTAAATTGGTAATCTACTAATATTAAATTATATTAAATTAAATTATCTTTATTTCAGACATTCTGTCCATAGCTTTTTACAAATAACACGTTAGTAGGGTTGTTAGTATACCTACACAAAAATAATAATAATAATAAGGTGGCGTCTTTATGACTTTCCAATGATCAACCAGTGACACTTCATTTGAAGATTTTTTTTATAATGGTAATCTCGTACATAATGACGAATGAATATTTGAAAGATGCGGTAAATTACTTAAATTTTTATTGTTCCTTTAATCAGTGACTTACGATTATAATGTTATTGTGCAGTTATTGTTTTTAATTTGTTGCATGACAGCTCGTACCACAAATTCTATTATGACACCGCTGACCGCCCAATGATCACCCAATTTGAATTAACAGATTACGAACTTTTAGTAAAATGAAAATGGAATCGTGTTGAAATGACAGTGGAATGACAATATTTTGGCTAGCAGACTTGGGCCCCAGGGCCCCGGCTTTCATTTTCACATTCCCTACTCCTGTAGGCTTTGACCCTGCTGGGCTCTTACAGTTTTCTGACATCTACTTGGGGCTTGCGTAGAACGATACATGCCATGGAGCAACTTTTTTGAGGGTTTCACAACACAACTAGTGAGCAGTCCGATACTCCAATACTCAATACTCGATACTTTATTGCATTCCATATTATGTACATAGATGGTATAAAATTTCGCAAGATCAATATGGACCCTGTCGGATATGGTGTAATTTCTAGCGTCAAACGGCCTCACAGACCTATGAAATTAAAAATAAAACTGAGAAATTCAAGAATATTCCTAGATACTATCATCATTATCATCATCATCCTACCCTTATCCCATATTACTTGGGGTTGGCGCAACATGTTCTTTTGTTCCACTCTGTCCGGTCACCCGTCACACTATCACTAACTCCCTTTTCATTCATATCACTTCTCACACAATTCATTCATCTCTTCTTCGGCTTCCCTCTTCCTCTATGCTATATGTGTAATGTGTAAAATTTTGATCCAGTTTGGTCCAATTGATTGGTCTTTTGACAAAAACTTTGCTGACCAAAGCAATACCTGGAAACGATAAATTTCGGAAAAATGCTGGTGTGGACCTTTTTGTGTACTTAGGAAAATGCTTTTGAATTTTCTGCTGTCGGGAATATTTTTCCAAATTGGAACTGGCTTCCTGCTTGCATTATTTGATTTCTTTGGTGTAACATGTTAGAAGTTACAAATTGGAAACTGGTGAAATGTATTACCGATTAATATTCGACGGTATGTTTGGTGCAGTGGTTGAGCTGCGGTGTGTCGTAAGTTTGATTTCCGCATACCATAGCGCAGTACCAGCTTCATAATGTTCCCACTGCTGGGACTCAAGCCTCCTCTAAAGAAGAGGGAATGGGCCGTAATCTACCACGCGGATCCAGTGCGAGTTGATGGATGTCACAATTATGTCTTCGATTTTTCTGTTCTGGAATATGGCGATTTCCTCGCGATATTTTCCTTCACCATTTTGATAGCAGCAACATAAAGTAAATTACATAATGTGTAGTTGTGTGACAGTTGTGAAATATATATACTTATATATATACTCACTTCTATTGGTTCTTTCTGTGACCAGAGGGCTGGTCTTTTCTTCGGTCAACGAATCATCAATGCCATCCGACGTGGCAATGCTGCCAGCTTTCTGGGCACATTTTGCCATTGACATCGATGTGGATGAATTTTTTGATTCGTTTTTACGTGTTATTATTTCTAGTCTGTAGGTCAATATAATTATAATAATGTATATAAATATTTTTACGTCTAATTACATAAAGAAGTCCATGTGGCTGGTTTTCAACCTGCGACCCGATTCGTAAGTCGGGGCCGTTACCATTCGGTCACCACTGCTCTTGATTCTCGCACGGACTCGTTCCGGGTCTTGGTGTCTTGTATATGTTACTTTACATAATTATGTTGCTGACTCGCTCATGACACAAGAGTAATTTGGAGTGGTATAGAGGTACTGCTCCTGCGACTATAAACTTATCTAATAAAACGAAAAGAAATGTTGTAAGACCTAAATCTTTATAAGACTGCTGAAACTATCAACTTGTCTCAAATAGCTTTCTGCTTAACAAGATTAAGGCCAGTTTTTAGGGTTCCGCATCTCAAACGGTACATACGAAACCCATATGACCACTGTGTTGTCCATTTATCATGATCTTTTTTTTCTGAAATGCAAAGAGGTATTAAACTGAAATTCAAAATGAAAATTCATTCAGGTCAAATACCAAAGTTTGAAATGGAGAACAGTGGTGGCAGAGTAGTTACAGCCCAGATTTACGAATTGCAGGTCACAGGTTCAAGTCCAGCCCACCCGGCTGGATTTGAACCCGTGACCATTACTTTGTGTAATTCATTTCATCACCACTGCTCTCAAAACGGTGAAGGAATACATAGTGAGGAAACCGGCATGTCATAGAACCAAAAATTCGAAGACATGTGACATCCACCAATCCGCACTGGGCCCGCGTAGTGGATTATGGCCCATTCCCTCTCCTAGAGATGAGGCGTGTGTCCCAGTATTGGGTTCATTTAAAAAGGCTGATGATGATGATGACGATGACCGAAGTTTGATAGTCCTTAAAACAGTGAAAAAATTAAACTTCTAAGTGATTACAACGTAATCTAAAGATAAGGTTGTTTATCTTCGTTTATGGCACATTTTTGGACATTCGCTGAGGAATCAAAACCTACAGGGTAGCTTTCGTTGATCTAGAGTCATAGAATTGGCAAAAAGCAATACTATGGAACATAATGTTTTCATCAGAAGAATATTATCTAAGGCAAGGTACGAAACTCTCAGTGAATAAGTCCGACTCGCACTTGACCGTTTTTTCTTACAGTAATTACCTAAGAAACCGCTGAAACAAACAACACTAAACCTCCAAATAACAGCTCTGATCCTGAATAGGTCTCACAGGACTTGGTCAGGACTCAATCTTATTTCAAGGCAGAATGTCGTAAAATTTAAGATGAACGCACATTTTATCAAGCCTAACGCGCCGAATGAATAAAAACAAAAGAATTTTATAATACTTTATATGAAACCCTATGAAACCCGGTACACCTAACTGCGTCTAATGATCCGAATCTGGAAGGACTTCGCCCCGGTTAAAAAATCGTTTAACCGGGGCTTTGGGACTAAGGCGAGTAACGAACGGGGTAGTTGGTTGTCAGTTAGAGTCAACACTGTTTCCCGCTCCGCTCATGAGCGGGATTCATCATTTGATGATTTTTGCCAAGCATAAAAAAAAAATTAAAGAATCGTAAAATTCTTTTCTATAAACTTTCTCAAAAAATAGCTCTTATCGCACCGCTTCTAGGCACACAGTCGACAGCTATTCTGTTTAAAAAAAAATTGTTAAATGTTTATCGTGTGGGGTCAACCCCCACAAATCGTAAGGGTATTGAAAAACGGCGTTTGATATGTGTGCACAATTCTTACTGCAGCCCTCGGCGCCATAACACACTCGCCTACGGCTCGTGCAAATTCCTCCTCGGGCGCAATAACAAACTTTCTGCACTTGTATCAAATAAACTATTTCTTTCGGTTCAGATAAATGTGCGATCACCTTAACTATTCGCGAATTCTCGGTGATGATCCGTCATGCGCTATCAAAAGTTTTATAGCCTGTATGTTTGTATGTCAAGTTGTAAACTCGGGAACGTTTGTATGTTAATGTAAAGATTGCGGTTCCTTACTTTGTAGCGTTTTACGTCTGTGAGGGTGTTTTGATTCGCGGTTGACGTTGAATTTGATGGCTTTTTGTAGAGTTATTGCTTTGAACCTGTACAAATTATCTTGCATTATACGGGGAATAAATCTATGCAGATGGTTTGATGTTAGTAAAATTAAGTTGTAACTACTTTTTACTCATTTTCTAAACACACTTTCTGAGAAACCGGCTCTTATCTCACCGTTTATAGGCACGCTATGGACTTTTTTCAGCACCAGTGCGGAAAAAATGAGTTATTGTATCAGTGTATCAGACTGGACGTGGGTCATCATCACCCACGAGGCGCAAGTTGACCCCCACGAGTCGTAAGTGTATAAAAAACCATCATTTGACACACGTGCAAATTTATCACTACAGCCCTCGACTGCATTATATACTGGCTTTTAACGGCTCGTGCGAATCCCGCTTCGATCGCAATGATACATTTTCTACGTTTGCGGAGAAATTATTTTATTTTGTACTTTAATTTAAAAAGAAAGATATTTCTATTTTACTGTTAATTCACGCTAAATACTCTCCAGCGCTTGATGGTCTATTAATATTTCGCACGTGTTATTGGCAAAATTGTGGTGTCTCTTCCACAAAGCCCATTAATTAAGTGTTGAAGTTGATTGTTTAATCCTTTAATCGTTTGCCTCGGATTGGGCAAGAGAGTGTTTTCGTGTCCTGTACGCCAGGATCTTGTATTTGTTACTCAGTCACAAATACAAGACCCTAGCGTACAGGAAACTCTATCTCGTCTAGTACTCAGCTAGCTCAGCCTAGTACCCCACAAGTGACAGATGTCAAATATTAAAAAGTCTGACATGCTCTTACTGTCGAAGAAAGGAAAATAATTTGAGGAAATAACTGACTGCTAAGCCGAAGGTGGGTTCATTTCATATCCTAGACATTTGTAATGCTTTGTTGTTTATATGGCCATAACGCAAATATTTATTTCAGCACGGTGTGCATTTCGAGCACAGTCATATTTTCTGTATCTGGGTGTAACTAATTAAAAAATATAAATATAAGAATGTTTATCAGTTATCTAGTACTCATAGCAAAAGTTATGCTTAGTTTGGAGCTAGATAGCAATGTGTGAAAGTTGAAGAAAATCATCTTTTATTTTATTCGATATAATCCAGTGCTTGACTGCGATCCCACTTGATGGTAAGCAGTGATAAAATCGTTGATGGTGAGCCACACTGCTTTATTAAGGGTCTATTCACTCTAGACTTAAAGATACCCGTACCTCTATTCTTTTGATAGGGAAATTACATATCTACCTATCTCAAAATAGAAAGAGTATAAAAATATTATCGTTAAAACTATTCCCACTAAAATACTTTTGATTGAAAAGGCAATTAATAACAGTATTGCAACACTAAAATGTCAAAAAAAAACATTATTTATCCAACACTGTGGCTCAAATAGGTTTTGTTTTGTCCAATAAAACCGCTTCGAACCGCTTCAGACCGGTTTTATCTAAATTAATTTGGTTTGAACTGGTATTATGTGGTTTTCCATACGTGTTGTAATTTTGTAATCAATACGTTTGTCAAACTAATGGAATCGGCGTAAACTTATAGTTGATGAGAATCTGGCTTCCATTGAAGATTTGATTAATTTGTTAATAGGAACACTTGAAGGACTTAAAGCTCTTTGTAGAAGGATTCGTAGTGTATGTCTTAATGTTCATTTACTAATGTAATTTTGGGTGTATGCGGAAGAAACAGAGTGTAAAATCCCGCAAATCTGCATTGAAAAGAAAGGATCCTTCAAACAAACCTAAATGTTTTATCCGTGCAGCTGTCGTATAGATAATTTATAGTTTTTGTATACAGGGTTACCTATTGGTAAAACATTAACAATCTCTTAAGAGGTCATTGTACTCATCATTATGTACAACTTTTACTTTGGGTCCAAACGACGTTATCAACCCAGTTCCATTTCAACCTCTTTGTTTTTTTGGGCATCTGCCACTTGAGTTATCTACGTGGTCTAATAATAAAAATCAAATCATTATCCATAGTCCAATCCTAGCTATGGCCATTTTGTAATATTAATTAGAAGGTATATAGAAGAAGTAGGTAAGGTAGAAACATTTATCTGGTTCACAATTTATTTTCGGGGACTACAAAAACTCACTAACTACCTTTTAAACTGTAGTTTTAGTGTTAAAACTCATGTTTTGTCACTTGTAAACGACCATTAAACAACTCATTTTTGGGCTATGTTTTGTAGCTAAAATGGGGACGTGAAGTTTTTAATATTCCTGAATAAAAACTTTTGAAAACGTACTAAAACTATGTTTGCCAGTTAACACACATCTGTTGGGATATTTTGTAGCGTCGTTCAAAATTCAAAGTTTTTTATTTCACACAAGCCTAAACCTCACAGGGGCACTCATGAAATGTCAGAAGCTAGTACACGGTAACAATTGGTCGTATCCTATGAAGAAAAACCGACAAGAAACTTCATAGCTTCTCTTTAAAAAAATGGTTAATTTTACAATATTAATCAAAATGTGAGAATCAAAGTGTATAATAAAAAAGTGAGTCAAAATCGAATTTTATCTAAAAATCAAGAGTGCTTTACATTCACATTACAAAAAAAAAAGTTACATTTAAAATACGTCGACAAAAAAAAGAGAGTACCTACCCATTAACTGTCGAAATAATAACACAAAATACAACAAAAGATGTAAAAAAAAACTATGACAGCCAGTGCACATCAAATCTGTTGGAATATTTTTGAGCGTGGTTACATTTAAAATACGTCGGCTAAACAAAAATGTAGTACCCATTATTTATCGAAATAATAACAAAAATATACCACAAGATGTAATTTTTATACATAACTGACAACATCTACAAATTGGATCCTACACTTTACGAATATATCGTCTGTGTTTGCTTGTTGGATATATAATTTGCTGGTTTTGTGTATATTCTTGGCACCGTAAAATATGATAAAAATATAAGTACTAAGTTTATGCCAAGCAAATATTTTTCATTATTTCTTTCCTTTCAGAAACATGTTATTATATAGTTATTGATAATGCTTTAATCTTCCTTGTACATTAAAAAAAAACGTACACTATCGCGATATTTTTTGCCTTGATCACTTAGAAAAAAATCGCGTGAATCTTGCGGCGCTGCTCAAAACCAAACCTTTGAAGTTCTCGTTTCGAGTGCAAGCAAAAATGACCTTAGCAGTGTTCAGGGGGGAGCATCAAATTACAATCGACTTCAAAAAAGAAGACTAAAGAGAATAATATTTTCTCCCATAATTTTCTTGCTTTCATCATTGTAACGTAACACTCCGTGACCAATAGGTCCGTTGGCTCGTTACCACACCAGTAAGCAGGCAGACACCCGTCCTCGCTTGTGGCTGTCGTGCGACTGCCCCCTACCCGTGTGCTCGAGACAACGTCATGTTTATTTACTAGATTATATAGATCACAAACACTACATCCCTTCCTTAAAGTAAATTTATTAATCAAAAAGATATTGATTGCATAATCATACTACAATGTTATACAACCAGTTCATTATTTCCTTTTTCCATATCTTTTATATATACTTTATCTACTTCGATAAGTATTAAATTCTCGGCGTGCCGTTTTCTATCGCCATACTCTTTTCCTTTCTGTTTCTTTATTTTATCTATGTCTCTCACTTCTAAATCATTCATCTTTTAAAACTACTACACAAACTGCCAAGCTTACAGAAACTCGAGTAAACCCTTCAACGCCACGGCTCTCCAGCCGATCACCAATCACATTGCTCTCACACATCCAGCGCATGGATCAAACTTCTGTACACATATCCACCACGTGGATCACTTGTGTGTGATCACCCACTGCCTACACAATAACGGTCTCTACAGACCCCGACCTCTGCCAGAGTTAAACACGCATCGCACACCTACGGACTACTTAAGTTGCCTCAAGAGTCACCGATTTCTACCGGGCTACGACTATGTAATAACTACTGGTACGGTCGAACACCTTACGGCCGTTAGAGTATCTTACTCGACTTTCCACAACTTAAGCTTGCACATCATTAAAGTCATGTCAGGTACATGACCTCCTGGCATTTTTCTTAACCTATCGTGATACCTTTACAGTACGCACAATTAATCAAAATAATCGAAAACACCGATAATTAAGCTCTACATATATCTCTGGCTACACATAACCCAGTAACCTCTAGTTACTCATCCATACCTGCGCATTCCTCCAGGATCGCCAAGTCTCTAACGACTTAATGGATTCCTACAATACGTCTGGTTTAACGTACTGACGGTTTACCGTGACCACTAGATATTGTTTTCTATTAAGCTATGCCTACAAATCAAATATACTAGTGTCCGTTCATATCGTAAACTTAATTATATCAACTACTTTAATGTACGTCCATTTTATAAGCTCTGAATTTCCTCCTCTATTACTTCAAACGATTTTTTTTTTCTTGCAATGGTATGTTGATTTTCTCTTCTCGTACACTTTTAACAGGGTACGTATTGATTGCGCAACGAATAATCTCTCACGACATTTAAATCAACCTAGGGAACTACGTCATCTTTTGTCATTAACGGCAGAGAACGCGCGACTAAAATCGATCAGAAATCATTTCCTGACAAGATGTTGACACTATTACAGGGCATCATCTGCTTTGGATATCCCATGGTCTCTAGCCCGCCTTGGATCTACCCTCGTAACCTGGCCTCACCCGCCTAGGATCTAACCATACCGAATGACACTATCCACCCCGGATGAAGAGCCTCGCCACTTGAATTTAATTATCAAAACGGATCACTTATTCAAATGTGACGTTATTCTAGCTTTAGTTGACGTTCTCAAAACTACTGTATCATTAAAACCAATACTCTTTAATTAAATCAAACATTGGGAATAGATCATTGAAAATACAACAATCACTACCCTAGGTCATGTAACTGAGATGTTTGATCCGAGATAAATAACAACGAATAACGATTCGGTACGGTATTGTTTTTTAATCTTCGATAGTCTCTGCACATTTAATTTGACGCATCGTATTTCTTAACTAAAGGTCGCATAATAACTCATTTACCCGCTTACGAATAATTTTTAATTCATCCGCGCCAAACCACTATTGTCGTCTTTATACAGTCAATTTGTCGAACGATTAAGACCACTTTTTGTTGCACGCGTTTGTAGCATACCGATAGTAAAATAGTTCAATTATCGAAACGACACAGAAATAATCGCAGGTTTATGTTCTAGGACACGTCGGTGTCAACACGTCAACATTGTTTTGGAGGACTTGTCACCGTCATAACAAATCTAAACGGTTATTATCGGATCTACTGAGGGTACTTTGTAATTACAATTATTTACGCCGTGAACCAAAGCTATTTTCAAAAAATGCGTCACGGTCACTAATTCAACCGAACCTTTGCAACAATATTTCACGGCCTAAGATTTAATTTCGGCAATAGATGTTGGTTCACATAATAAAATCGCGATTTAGGCCCTATTATCAATTTGAACCACACAAGTAATGATCATCAGTACCGAGTACCGTCATATGACACCTACACTTGTCAATGTTGTCATCTTTTACGTTACATCTACCCCCAAAATTTACTGACAACCTACACTGTTTAATGAATGAGCACTCAGGTCCAGAATAATAGTGAATGAGAATACCTGACCTTTTTCTGATGAAACATCGGAGACCACGACGTCAACACATCGCTCGCTGTCACAACGGCACCGCCACGGTTACCACCGCACCGCTTCTCTCAGGGGTCCTGATCTCCATCAAGAACTCGCTTTCCAAAGCTGACCTGGATTGGCTTGCTACCTTGTTGCCGGGGGTCTTGAGTCCTGAATATTCTTGTTTTCAGCTTAGGTATGTCCAATTTTTCCATAGTGATTTCCGATTCGCTCTTGTCTTGCCGGGTCGAATTTGGGTAGATTACCAATATCTGGACAGAACGTTGCAGTTTGCGCTCTGGGGGTACAACGTCACCATGGTCCAACATTCGTTGCTCAGGATAAGGGGAAAACCCCTGTAAAAACCTAATCAGGCCATTCAAGTCCATGCTTTGGGTCTTCATTTTCGAATTTTTTGCATTTCGAATAATAACCGCCACTTGTCGCTGCTCTCGCCATCTTTTTCAGTGTTGGGTGATTATTGCTCACATCGCTGGTCGATTCATTCGCACGATTTACAATTAATGTAGGTTCGTACTACCAAACAATAACCACGTACGATTTACAATTGAATAGGGGTTCGTACTACCAAACAACAACCACATACGATTTACAATTTAATGTAGGTTCGTATAACCAAGCACACAACCACGTACGATTTACAATTAATGTAGGTTCGTATAACCAAGCACACAACCACGTACGATTTACAATTAATGTAGGTTCGTACTACCAAAACCAACCACGTACGATTTACAATTGAATATGGGTTCGTACTACCAAACAACCACATACGATTTACAATTTAATGTAGGTTCGTATAACCAAGCACACAACCACGTACGATTTACAATTAATGTAGGTTCGTATAACCAAGCACACAACCACGTACGATTTACAATTAATGTAGGTTCGTACTACCAAACAACAACCACATACGATTTACAATTTAATGTAGGTTCGTATAACCAATTAATGTAGGTTCGTACTACCAAACAACAACCACATACGATTTACAATTTAATGTAGGTTCGTATAACCAAACACACAACCACGTACGATTTACAATTAATGTAGGTTCGTACTACCAAAAAACAACCACATACGATTTACAATTTAATGTAGGTTCTTATTACCAAACACACAAACACGTACGATTTACAATTTAATGTAGGTTCGTACTACCAAAGACACAACCACGTACGATTTACAATTTAATGTAGGTTCTTATTACCAAACACACAACCACGTACGATTTACAATTTAATGTAGGTTCGTACTACCAAAGACACAACCACGTACGATTTACAATTTAATGTAGGTTCGTACTACCAAACACACAATGACGCACGATTTACAATTTAATGTAGGTTCGTACTACCCAACACACACAATTACGCACGATTTACAATTTAATGTAGGTTCGTACTACCCAACATACACAATGACGCACGATTTACAATTTAATGTAGGTTCGTACTACCCAACACACACAATTACGCACGATTTACAATTTAATGTAGGTTCGTACTACCCAACATACACAATTACGCACGATTTACAATTTAATGTAGGTTCGTACTACCCATCACACACAATTACGCACGATTTACAATTTAATGTAGGTTCGTACTACCCAACATACACAATTACGCACGATTTACAATTTAATGTAGGTTCGTACTACCCATCACACACAATTACGCACGATTTACAATTTAATGTAGGTTCGTACTACCCAACATACACAATTACGCACGATTTACAATTTAATGTAGGTTCGTACTACCCTACACACACAATTACGCACGATTTACAATTTAATGTAGGTTCGTACTACTAATAAATAGTATATGTTAATATATCTATATATTTATTGTCACTTTTTAAGTTTACTAAATCACCGGAAGTCATTCCACTATACAAAAACATTACCTAATATTCAAATTACAAAATAAATAATTTAATTTTACTAAAAATTAAATATAGTATAAAAAGTATGTCGTATTCAAAAGTAAATAGGTATTCAAAAGTAGCTAACGTTATCTGAAGCTTCTAACGCAAATCTAGCTAAAATTAACAGTTTCGTCTATTAACTGCTACATTGGTACAAACAATCTGTTACATACGGCGGATACGTCATTGACTCTGTCAGGCGCGCCATCCCTATCTAGTTCTTCTAGTTGCCACTAGATGGCGTGCCTTGTCTTGTTGTCAATAAATCGAAACCGTCTCCAACAAGTATAAACATTCTAATTTGTTTACAACAATGCAACACAGTTGTAACTTATTTACCGTATTGCAATGTGGTGAATCATCGGGAACTTATGTGCCTTTCTCAATAAATAGGCCTACGAAGTGCCGTGATAAATAAAGTTATAGATTAAGCTAAAGAAATTGGTTGATAAAATATATTATACTAATTAGTAAAATGTGATAGGTTTCATGAGGCATGAATAATTATATGTAACTTTAAAATAACAATTATTGTTTTGTTTTGTTATTATTGTTTTGTGTAATTTAGCAACAACAATCACAAGTTCAAAATTTACTTATCTTACGTATCAGCGTACTTACTTCCTTTCTACCCTTTGTTTTTTTTTTTTTTTTTTTTTTTTTATGTCTCGAGTAATTATTTAATTTTTCCTTACTATTTTCTGGTATATTTTCAATCTAACACTGACCTTTTACCTCGTCGCCACATGTAACGTAACACTCCGTGACCAATAGGTCCGTTGGCTCGTTACCACACCAGTAAGCAGGCAGACACCCGTCCTCGCTTGTGGCTGTCGTGCGACTGCCCCCTACCCGTGTGCTCGAGACAACGTCATGTTTATTTACTAGATTATATAGATCACAAACACTACAATCATGTTACTTGATGTCGTAAGTTGAGATAGTAGTTAAATAGAAGCTTAACATCATGAACATCATCTTTGTTTTAATCGAAAGACGGCCACATATATAGGTAGTCTATATTGGCTGTTGGACATAAGCATCTCCCAAATGTCACCAATACGAACGGTTCTATGCAGTTCGCATCCATCATATTTCCGTGAGGCCCACCAGGATCTTCCGACATTGCGTCTCATAATACTCCACTTTTTTTTATGGTAGGTAAAAATCATCCAATAACGAGTCTCGCTCTTGGGCGGAGCGGAAAACAAGTGTCAGACACTTACTGACTAAACAACCTACCCCGTTCCTACATCGCCATACATACCAGGGCCAGAGCCTTCCTTTTCAGACGCAAACCCTTGGCCCTAATTGGCTTCGACCCTTCTGCAGGGTCCCTACGTAAGGTCGTAAGGTGAGATAGTGGTTAGACTGAAGCTTATCATCATGATCATCATCATTGTTTAGTCTGAAAGACGTCCACATTGGCTGTTGGACATAAGCATCTCCCAAATGTCCCTAAAATGGACGGTTCTGTCAGTTCGCATCCATCAAATTTCCATGAGCCTCAACGCTTCCTCTACGCAGTCACCATTCCACTATCTTTTGACCCTAACAACCATCTGTTCTACGAGCGTTTGCCTTGCTTACAGCGATTCTTCAGTCTATCCTCAGCTGCGGATATCCTCATTCCTGATACAATCACTCAAGGAAACTCCTAGCATAGCCCTTTGGGTGACTTTAAGCCTTTTTATGAGTATCATTAATTAATTGAAGCACGGAGCGAGTGAATAATAAATTCATTCAATATAAAAATGATGGCCAAAGGTCGCATAAAATTAGAAATAGATCTACCAAACACATACAATAATATCGTTAAAATTATGATTCACCTACCTAATATTACAAAATTTATTTCCACCCGACCTACTCTGAAATTACCGCATAGTTCTCACGAATCCCTCATAATATTAAATCAACATGTCCGAATTTACACCGTCATATATTTTAGTATATCGTTCGGGTGTTATTGAAATTATGTTACGTTAGCATTATGCTGATCCTACACGATCGATGAGTTGCTTTACGATATTGCAAAGTACACATCCAATATAGAATTTGTGTTGTTACGATATGGTGTAATTGAGGAAAGGTAGCGGGTTAATTCGAATTTATTTCGGTTTTGTTTTAATTTGTTTGAAGTAGTGTTTGTGAAATTAATTAGTTTGGTTTGAAAAGGTAATATTGAATTTGCGTAATTTATAATATTAATAAAGTTATAAAAGTAGTAAGCATTAATGGCCCTCATGAAGTAACTACCAATAAAGTAATATTTTTTATGGTGGGTAAATATCATCCAATGACGAATGCCACGCCCTTGGGCGGAGCGGAAAACAGTGTCAGACTCGTACTGATTAAACAACCTTCCCCATTCCTACGTTGCTATATGTACCAGGGCCAGAGCCTTCTTTTCAGACGCGAACCCTTGGCCCCAGTTGGCTTCGACCCTTCTGCAGGGTCCCTACGGTTTGTTGGCAACTACTTGAGGCGCGCGGGATTAGTGCGCGCCGTCGATGACTGTGTTTGGTCCGGACGGTTACCAGACGATTAGACGGCGAGCTACCCATTGCTCACCATCCACAAGCCAACGGTTAATAAATTAGTGGCATTTTTTAATAATACCTAAAAATGTAATTTAGAATGTAACGAGAAGAGTACGTACTATTAAGGTTAAGTATTGATTATGGTTTAATTGAAAACCAGCATCAGGCAACTCCTATGTCTTTGTTTGGAGTTTTATTGAATTGTTTTTTTTTTGGTCGTAATCGTGCGGAACTCAAAGCTACTTTTTTTTAGTTAATGTAATATTTATATATATATATATTCCACAGTTTTCCTGCGGATATCTTCATTTCTGATACGATCACTTAAGGAAACTCCGAGCATAGCCTTTTCCATTGCCCTTTGGGTGACTTTAAGCTTTCTGATGAGGCCCATTGTGAGCGACCACGTTTCTGTGTAATATACATATCATCACTTTCAATACACACTGGTCATAGACTTTAGTCTTCTTATGCCTGGTTATGCTAGGCTACATTATAAAAGGAATGTTACGCTCCTAGGCCCAGTAGTTTTGGCTGTGCGTTAATATGTCAGTCAGTCATTTTCTCCTTTTATATGTATATATAAATAAGGTTAATATAATCGTGGTAGGTCTTTGTCGAATTTTTGACTGACGAAACGACGGAAAACTATTGTTCCGTTGCAGAACCTTGTCAGGTGTCTTCAAGACTAGAGTGAATAGGCTTTTAATAAACTAGTGCGCCTCACCATCTACGATTGCATCACTGCTTACCATCGCAGGTGGGATCGCAGTTAAGCACAAGTTTTGGTATTAAAAAAAATAACAGAAAATGAACTTTGAAAGCGGTTCGTAGTAAAAACGCCCATTGCTATAATATAATCGCTGATCTCCTCTCGCTTGTACCACACACCCCACTAATAGTTTTGATCTGTTGATAGCAATGCGTTACGAGCGCACATCAGCCAGTTTTAAGTGTCGATATGGGATTCAATGCGTCTATAGCTGAACATACTAGTTTATGAGTTTATGACTCTGGAGGGTCAGCAGTAGAGTTGTGACGGAGGACATTTAGAGGGACAGAGGTTGACCTCCGCTTATGTACCTTGGTACTTAACCTCTTGAGGTTAACAGAGTTAAAGGTAAAAAAGAAGATTGATTAAACAAACTCGAAAGGAAGTTGAGCTGTTTGCAATTAAAGATACTGGTGGTAACTGTATTGTATTAAAAATCATCACTTTTTACAAAAAAATACAACATCACTTTAATTTCGATTTCAAAAATATTACAGAAATATTGTTTATCAAATTACTACGATGTATTCCCCTTGTTTCTTCAGTCACGCATTAACTGTTTACCCGTATAAAAAAGTAATATTACTAGTTACCACAGTAAATGAACCCATGAGATGGGAGGAAGCATGAGGTGGGAATGGAACATGTTCAAAGTTCATAATCAAATAACAATCTTTCAATGGGATCAACTTCATCAGTGCTTTCCATCAGGTGAAATTGCGTATAAGCGAGGTTGTGTGCTAAGTTTAGTAAAGATCTAGTGGAAACAGGCTAGCTAAGCGAGATATTTTTAGATTTGAGAATAGCGAGAGATGATGTGCGAGGGATGTGGGCGAGAAACGTGTGCGCGTAAAACTGGAAAAGTTCTGTTCTTCAAGCGACTAAGCTACGCACTGTTTCCCACATTTTTACAATAACGCGATGTGACTATTTTGCTAACTTACTCATGGTTTCAGTTAATAGCTTATATATTTTTAACCATTTATTGAAAATTCTGTGGATTCAGAGAGAAAAGTTTTATAACTTTTCTCTCTGAATCCACAGAATTTTCAGAGCTCTATTTATAGTGAGGTCTGATATCGGATAAATATCCGTATGTATTAAAAGCCAAAAATGCCTATATCTACTTATAGAAAGAAGGAACATTATGTCAGTATCAAAAATAGAAAAATATACTTTAGAATAAATCTGGTATACAACTTCCTTGGAATAAACTTTTTATCAATTGTAGTACTCGATAGATAACCTAAAATAGATTACTCTTTACTATTTTTTTTTAATCTCATTTTCCTGGAAGGAACTAAGGCCACTTTATTTGTATTTTGAAATAGAAAGCTTACGCTTAGTTTAAACTTAAATAAATATCTTTAAAAGGACTTAAAGTCTAAACACACTATTTACCGTTAAAAAGACTAATCTAGATTTACCAATATTTCGGTACCGACAGGTTGTTAGCCTTCACAAACTCAGTCGTTGAACATTTAATATACCTTTCCCATTTAAAAGGTAGCTCTTAAAATATCCTTTTTAAATCACCTTTGAAGTACAAAAAAGCTTTCTTTGGATACTTTGATGTTGAAAAACGTCGTAGTAACAGATATTTTTGTACCAAATATACTTTCTCGAAAATACGTTCTTATCACACCGCTTCCAGGCACGCAATAGACTGTTTTCCACACTAGTACCCCGCCACATTGTAATAATAATGTTTATCGGGTCAAAATGGGCCTGGCTGCCCCCTACGAGGCGCGAGTCAACCCCCACGAGTCGAGTCTGGCTTGCAGATAATTTGTCATTTCGGATAACCAATACTTTCGGTTAAGGATTCGAAGTTCAAAAACCTCCCCAAAAACCTTCTACCCTCTAAATTCCAACAACAGTTTTCCCTCAATCATTCATTATGTTAATCTGAACTAAAGGACCTCACTCACTTCAGACGTGGCCCTTCAGAAGGACGAAAATATCGAGCTCAAGTAAATACAAGGCTGCTCGAGTATCACTTGAAGTAACGTGCACGATCTTATTTATTTGGGCGAAGGCCTTTATTTGATTCGGGGCATAAGTTGATTTACAAGTAGTTCGGGTAGGAAGTACGGGTGATTGACATGTGGGCTTAGTGAAATATTGGGTTGGAAAACGTCGTGATGGTTTTAAGTAGTAGGAGTTTTATTTGTACAGCTTCGTCTGTCCGTCGCCTCCTTCTGTGAAGCAGTAATGCTAGCTAAGGAGGAGGCAGACAACATAAGGCAACGGCGCACACGCCCTGGTACCGCCGGCATTCCGATCCCGATTTCCGGCCACCGTAGCCGTGGGTTTGCGGACGGTGAGCAATGGGTAGCTCGCCGTCAGGTCGTCTGGTAACAGTCCGGACCCAGCCCAAGTCGTCGATGGCGCGCTCTGTTTCCGCGCGCTTCAAGGAGTTGTCAGCAAAACCGTAGGGACTCTGCAAAAGGGTCGAAACCTACTGGGGCCTTGACCCCAGTGTGAAAGGCAAAGAAGAAACGGAGTGGGGTATTTAGTCAGACATTTCTGTACAGTAATGCGTTATGCAAATTTTCGTGTTGCATAATTGTTGCATTTAATTAACTATGAATAACATGCTATATAGAGATGAAAAAAGTACGTACAGTGAGTAATACTGATAGGTGAACTAAATCCAACAAGGCATTCACTGCCAGTCAACCTTTGGGTTTAGGAAAACGCCAAATCCGTATATTATGTATGCAGTTTTTCTTGATTTTAATAAATAAAATGAAAAAAAAAATAAACTAAAACATAACAGATGTTTCGATTACCTAGATGTTAATTATTTTGCCTCGTGCAACTAAATACATTTACGTTACATAGGTTTGCTTTCCTTGTACTAGGTGTTGGAGAGTATAGTATGCACTAATGTCTCTCGATGGCGGAAGCTAGAACGCGAGAGACTGCGTATTTACCCTATCCTTCAAGCATTGAACAAATATTTCGATTCTCGTCTCGACCATCCTCGCGCATCAGGCCTGAACACCAAAGAGTAAGTGGTTAGAAATTTTGGCACACAATATTCTCAGCCATCCATCCCCACTTCACCTTGAAGGTTTATAGATACAGCAGACTTTTACTGACTGATGACTACCCGTGATTTTTGCGTTTAAGGACCGAAGCGACACTTCGAAATAACTCCAACAAATTTTTTTCACCTAAAAAAAGCCCTGGGAAGTTTGGGTTTATGGATGACGAGCAATCGGTAGCTTGCCGCCCAGCATGCTTGAGTCATTGGTGGCGATGAGTACGATCCACGCATGCCTCAAAGAGCTATCATCAGACCAAGGAGTGACTTCCGTTAAGAATATCCGAGGCCCTGGAACGCAAGGCAAAGAAAGAACATAGAAGAAAGGAAAAGAGTTTATTTGCGTAAGAGTATGGCGCATACCATATATAAACGATCTCAATCGAAGTGAGGGGTTGCGCGTAGCCATAGATAGATATACTCTTTATTGTAGCTACACCATAAATACAATTTGGTACATCAGGAGCTTAAAATTACTAAGGTGTTACAATGGGCGATGTTATCGCTAAAAGCGATTTTTTAAAGACTACCTTTGTATGGATTTGATAGAGGAGAAAGACACACGGGTAGTTTGCGACGTACTATTTACATATCATCATCATCAGCCTTTTTAATTTATTAGGCCCCAAGCGAGCGCCGGCGCTCGAAAACCTTGTGTCTGTAATCAAGGTAGTCAAAAGGCTAATGTTCCCACTGCTGTGACACAGGCCTCCTCTTTGGGAGAGGGAATGGGTCATAATCTACCACGCAGGCTCAACGCGGATTGGTAGATGTCACATGTCTTCAAATTTTTGGTTCTAGGACATGCCGGTTTCCTCACGATGTTTTCCTTCACCATTTTAAAAGCAGTGGTGATCAAAAAAATTACACAAAGTTATGCTTTTGGCTAGGTTTGAACTCGCGACCTACAACTCGTAAGTCGGGGCCATTACTACTCGGCCACCAAGCTCTCATCTCTCATTTACATATATACAACACATAACTAATGAAGTGATTCAATATATTTGCCGTATACTATAGTAGTTTGAAAATAAACCATTCTTTCCATATTCATCGCGCCAACTCAAGTGTTCTCCAACTAGCTAAGATCAATAAAGCTAGAACTAAGCAAGCCATTCCTAATCCGAAGATTACATCCGCATGAAGAGGTTTCATCTCAGCCAGACTCTCCAGACCTTCAGAGACCTGGATAATACTGTATTTGTATTGGCTTATCATCATACTCATATCTTGCAGCCATTTAGAATAAATTGCGCGAATTATTTTATAAGGGAGGGATATTGGATCACTTGACCTAGGGAAAAGTATTTTGTATTTTACATTTTTGCTTCAGAAAGGTTACGTGGCATCTATGCTTGAATAACATAGTTTTAAGCTAAATTGAGATAGTGTTTAGATTGCAGAAATTGAGTAGCTGAAAATCTTTAAAATAAAATCTAGGATCTAGAGAAAATTTTAAGATAGACTATTTTTCTTTTAATTTAATTGAAAACAACAGAAGCATTGGATTTTTTTTTTGGCGAAAAATCATCAAACAATTCCTGTTACTGGGGTAAAATAGTGTCAAAAATTTACTGAATAGAACTCACTCGTGTTCCATCAATCACCCTTTGAGTTCCTAGAATTTTCTAAGTAAATACGGCCCTTCATCTTTTAATTTTAATCGGTAATGATTTTTTATTTCCTTACAGATTGGCTGGAAAAAAACAGATACAAAGATATCTGGAGATGAATCCTGGATACAGGTTTGTGTCCAGCAGTAGGACAACAAAAGCTAATTTAAAAAAAACCTACCTACCTAGAATACTATCCCGTGTCTTTGGTACGTGATAGCTACAATCTAGAGGTATTTAAGTCAAGAGTGATTAAGTTATGTCAACGCAAAGCTTGTATGATCGTAAATTTCTCTGCATGGAATAATTGTCATCTCACAAAAACTAAACTATGAACTAAGCTATACTATAACATATCTTTTTTTTCATATTTTTTTTGTACACTGAAATCCCTAAATATTTTTCTTTTAAATGATAAATGATAAATGATATTTATTTTTGTAAATAGGTTTTCCACAACACTTTTACACGTCATTTTTGTTTTTTTGTCAGTTTAAACTAGATGAGTCCGGTGTTTCCTAGCTGACTACCCTGAGAAGAAACACCGAAACAAAGTCTCTTTTAAAGTCCATACAGTAATAGTCAAATCTTATGAGAACAATGCAGATTAGCGTCTGAGATGGTCTTTTGAGGAAAGAACCATACAGATTTGAGTGGACCTGTCCAGTCAGTGCAAGCATTTGTCAGTATTCGTATAGCTCAACTTAGGAAAACTAAGGAGCTCAACGATTTGACGATCAATGCCAAAGAAGGGACATTTGGGTAGGCCGCAGAAATACTCAAACTGCCAGACATGCGTCAAAATAATTGAACATACGGAAAAAAAAAAATATTCCACATAGTCCTCATATTCACAATAAAATACAGAAGTGTAGAAAATTGTAATATTTAACAAAGTAAATATTTTGGTCAAATATAAATTTTAAAAAAATAATTAATAAATACATATTGTAAAATAAAAACAAATATGAAGGTCAAATTGTAAACAATATAAGTACAAAAGCACAATTGAAATATAAAAAATCAGAAGAGAACAATTGTAGAACATACTGGAGCAGGTCAATCCCAAGCCTTTTTGTCCTCAAGATAGTCTTTTACATAGTAAAAAGCATTTAGCAAAAGTTTCCGTTTTACAAATGATTTGAATTTATTAAGACTTAGTTCCTGAATATGATTAGGAAGCTTATTATAATAATGTATACACTGACATTTGAATGATTCCCCTATTTTTTTGAGCCTGGTAGCAGGCGCCACAAATTTATGTTTATTCCTAGTATTAAAATCATGAATATCACTATATTTCTTAAACGTGTTTTTATTTTTATGGGCATACAAGATATTTTCGTAAATATACTGAGAAGGTACAGTCATTATATTAATCTCTTTAAATTTATCTTTAAGAGAGTGTCTGGGACTTAATTTATAAATAAAACGAATAGCTCTTTTCTGCAGAACGAAAATTATCTGAATATCAGTGGCATTTCCCCACAATAAAATACCGTACGACATGAGACTATGAAAATAACTAAAGTAAACTAAACGTGCTGTCTCTAAGTCAGTTAAGTTTCGTTTTGATCAGTCCATTCAAAGGTAGTCTGGTAGAAATTGTGCAATAAAACCGCCTATTGTACACTTATTTTTTATTAATAACCCCTATTCACCTAGAAAACACCAGACTCATCTAGTTTAAACTGACAATAAGAAATTAAGGTGTAAAAGTGTTATGGAAAACCTATTTGCAAAAATAAATATATTTATCATGTATCATCATTCATCTATATCTATACATATAATAAAACAGTAACGAAAGAAAAACTGTACATTGAGAATTTTCTGGAAAAAATAAGTGGCTTTTGTTAGAAAAACGTAACTGATGACAAAAAGTGACTTTTTAGAATTTTTGTCTGTTTGTCTGTTTTTCTGTGCCTATGGTAGGGGTTGGCGCCAAAACTACTGAATAGATTGAATTGAAATTCAGCAAAAATGTTCCTTGTAAACCAAGGAAGGCTTTAGGCTACATATTATCACACCGTAAGTTATAGGAGGTAAGCAATATTGAATTTAAATGGTGTAATGGATACAAGGGTGTAACTTTTTTTTCCGTGGGCCGATCGACTCAAAACTTAGCGCAAACATTACCCTAAATTAGTTAACAAGGATGCCATATTTATTTTTTCAGTAGTACCCCCAGTGCAAGATTTAGGGGATGTTAAAGTTTGTATGGGAGAATTTTATTCCTTGGGTTAATTAACTTGAAACTTGGCACGTAAACTTATTTAGGTAAATAATAAAGATTCCCATTATTATTTTTTCAAAACTACGTAATTTGGGCAAAGAAACATAGTTTAATAAATATTAATAGTATAAAGACATATTTAAAAAAGCGTCATCTATGAGATTACACAAAATTTAAATCAAGTAACATGTTGACACTTTTTGGAAATTAACAATTTAAATTTGACCATGTTGGCAAGGTTAGCAGTTAGTTATTCCTAAAATTCATAGATGGATTAATGTGCATTTTCTTCATAAAAGTTATATCGTATAATTCGTTTTGACAAATTTAAGTTCCAAAAAACCCTAAAAATCTCACGATATGATGTTCAAGATTTCTTAGTTTTACTGCGCGGTCGAATTTACTCACAATTAGGAATTAGTAGTAAAAAACACCCAAGCCGAAACAGAGTAAATGTTTATTATTATTTTTTAGGGAAATATCTTTGGTAGTGGTTGGTTCGTATTACTAAAACAATGTGGGTTAATATTTAATATATAATTTAAAAAAAATTGTTCATCTCTTTAATGGTGAAACGGCGTTCTCCATGTTTATATGAAATATCTTATTCTTATTCCAACGGTCAACGGCTTTGTTGCAATTGCGTTGCTAAATGCTAATCTTAAATAACGTTTTAATGTTATTTATATACGTACAACGACATCTACTGACTCAAATTAGTACAAACAAAAACATTATTTTAACAAAATAATATTATTTTTATCTTTTGACTACCGTAATTACAGACACAATTAAACGACAACAGTTGTACGAAAATTGGGACTTAACTAAAGAGTTTTACGAATAATCTATACATATAGGTAATTATAATAAAATCATAGGAAAGTCAAAACTGTTCATTAAATATTTTTTTAAATGAATACTTGGGAAGTGATCTACAATCGATATCGAAGCCAAAAATATAGTTTTTAGAATTTTTTTCTGTATGTATGTCCAGGCTAAACTCAAAAACTTATTTGGATATATATATAAACATACTGCATGGATTCTCTTCAAATGTTTATTTTTCTTACGCATTGTGTGACAGTGTTTAATCTAACGACGCATAGTTAAATGTTGTTTTTGAGTAAGCCATGCTATTATGTGGCTTTACACTATAAAAACTACGTCATTTAAGTAACTTGGGCAGAGAAACATAGTTTAAGTAGTAGTATATAGACAATTTTAAAACAGCACCATCTATTTGATTTCATAAAAATCAAATCAAATTACATGTTAACAATTTTTGTAAATTAATCATTTAAATTTGATCATGTTGGCAAGGTTAGTACGAGTAGTTAGTTATTCTTAGAATTCATAGATGCATTTTCTTCCTAAAAGTGGTATCGCAAATTATTTGTTTCTTTACTATAAGCTTTATTGTACGCCTCATAATGTGGACAGGATAAACAAATACAAAAACTAAGTGCACAATGGGCGGTCTTATCACACAAGGCAATATATAGAGCAGGGTATAGTTCGTTTTGAAAAATTCAAGTTCCAAAAAACCTTGATTTCTGCCAGCTTTGAGGCGTGCTACTAGAGACGAAGTCGATGTAACTGATGATCGTGTGCTGAGCACATGTCTCAGTTCAAGATGTGGACATTTCTATCGGCGGCAATCCACTGCATATATATGCTACTAATCGAATATGGATTACCAGCTCCCCAATCATCACCGCATCAAGACTATAGAAATCGAGAGTATAACGCTGAGACAGAGTTCTCTTCAGAGCCAAAACAAATTTATGACACCGTCCTTGAAAGCGTTGAGCAAAACCAGGGTAAAATGTTTTTCTTGGGTTGCTCCTGTTGGAACAGGAAAAAGAAGGCTTCGACCCTGCTGGGCTCCTACAGTTGCTGACGAAAAAGAAAAGAAAAAGAAAGAAAGAAACAGCGTTTATTTCGCACATGTTGCAGACGCACGTAATATTACACGACACGACGACGACGTATTATTCGACTGGTTGAGGCGCAGGGAACAGTGCGCGCCGTCGACGACTTAGGCCCGGTCCCGACGGTTATCGAATGGATGGACAGAGAGCTGTTACCCATTGCTCGGCGGTCGCAATAAGGCGACCGCCTGCCACTCTTCTTCGCTCCGGATCATGGCCTCTGCCAAAGTCCGCTGCAAGTCAAAGCCTACCGCGAGAGAGGTGGACAGGAGGTGCTTCCAAAGTGTCTTGATAGAGCGTTACCCAGCTTAGAAGAATTCATTCGCTGTGTCTACGGGGACATCAGTCGTTTACCGTACCAGCAGAATTCTTGGGTGTGTGAGCAGCAATTAACGAATACATTATCTCGAAAATTGAGGGAAATGCAGTAGTCTATACCTCGATAAACACTGTCGTCGAGCAAGATGACGCCACACATTATCCCGTGGAAATTTTGAACTCCCAGCCAGCAAGTGGACTTCAAGCGCATACCATCAAGCTGAAAGTCGGAGTCTCGATTATGCATCTTAGGCACCTATCTCCTCCAAAGTGGTGTAACGCGACCCGTCTTAAAGTCATCTCGCTGCACAGACACACCATTGAAGCAAAAATTCTTACGGGTTGTGGCGTAGGCGAGACAGTATTTGTTCCTCATAACTTCCCGTTCCAGTTCAAGCGCGTACAGTTCCCCGTGAGTGTTTGCATCGCGATGACCATCAATAAGTCGCAGGGGCAGACACTGAGTGCAGCGGATGTCAACTTCAGAACGAGCTGTCTCTTACGCGGGCAACTGTATGTCGCTTGCTCCCGCGTCACCAATCCTGACTCTCTTTACATTTTGGCTCCTGGTAGCATAACTACCATCGTAGTGTGGTGGCGGAGTGGTTAAAGGCTCCGACTCTTTGGTGGTGCTCAATGGTGAAAGAAAACATCATGAGGAAACTGTGACTGTGAATGTCTTAGAACCAAAAATTCGTAAATATATTGTGTCATCCATTAATCCGTATTGCACTCGTGTAGTGGATTATGGCCCATTCCCTCTCCTAGAAAAGAGGTCTGTGTCCCAGAACTTTATAAGGCTGATGCAATGCTATTTTAAAAGTTGTTTACTTATAATGCTATACCATCTGATATACACTGATCATACACTGCCATCTTAGGTATTTTTGGTGCTATAGAGCCTTCACGCAGACAACGTCGTGGGCAGCAGCTAGTCATTTATTATTTATCATTGTTTGTCCTGTGATAAGCTTAGGTGTGCAATAAAGTTTTAAATGAATTAATAATAATAAATAAATAAATATAATAAGACGCAGATAAAACCACGGCTTACAACTAGTCAGTAATAAAAAAGAACTCTTTTCTCAACAGGAATTAAATATACTCGTTACATAATTCCTGTAGAAACAAAATGCCGAAACGTGTCGTTTCCTCATTAAGTAAAATTAATTAAGAAAGGTTTGCAAAATCAAAACGCTGCGATGTTATTTGGAGAAAAAAAATAATTTGTTTACCAATTACTCACTGTTTTTAACAGCTAACAAATTAAAAAGGGGAATAAATTGCTTCTGTTTTGAGGGTCAGCAGTTTTGTTAGTAAAGGGGTTTAGGTTGTTAAAAATGTTTCTATTTCTCATAGGGTTTTTTTATGGTAGGAAAAATCATCTAATGACAAATCCCGCCCTTGGATGGAGAAGGAAACAGTGTCAGACTCTTACTGACTAAACGACCCACCCCATTCCTTCTTAGCCTTCATACTAAGGTCTAGGGCTGAAGCCTACTGGGGCCCCGGTCCAGTTTCTGAAAGGAAGGTCCGTCCCCGATATGAAGCCTAAGAAGGAATGAGGTGGGTCGTTTAGTCAGTAAGAGTCTGACAATATTTCCCGCTCCTCCAAAGGGTGAGATTCGTCATTAGATGATTTTTTCTCCAATAAAAAAAAAACATTAATTTTTAAAATTAATATTTGTATTTTACAGAAGTCGCGGGCCCACAAATACAGCGGCGTGTAAAAGCCGCTCCATCAGTTCTCTCCCTTAGACACAAACACTTACAAAAAAGATCAGACGGTTTGAGAACCTTTTTTTTTAGAAGTTGTTTAAAAATATGTACTATTTTTTTATTGCTATAAACTAGTGCTTGACTACGATCCCACCTGATGGTAAGCAGTGATGCAATCGTTGATGGTGAGGCGCACTAGTTTATTAAGAGCCTATTCACTCTAGCCTTAAAAACACTTAAATTATAATCTGATGGAAATACTGCAGCTGACAAACTGTTGCAGTCCTTTCATGTACGCGGTATAAACGACGAGGCAAAACGCTCAGTCCGAACCGTAGATATCTCAACAACGAAACTTTGATATACAATTTCCATTTTGCAAAAATGTTTTATCGCCCCTACAGAACTTTCACTTTGCGAAATATTCCATCCGCAGTTTTACCGATTCTCTGTGCACTTTGCAAGATGACCTCCTTTGCAAAGTATGTTTCGTAAAATGTCCATTTCAGTAAGTAAGTACCTACATATTTTCTTCCCATTTACATTGGACCGATTTTCCTATCATTGGCTCACTTGTTTAAATAAACTGAAAGAAATGATAATGAAGCATAAAATCCCTTTTTTTTTTAAACACACTTGCATAGTACTAACTTTCGTACAGCAAAATTCTTCAAATCTGAGAAAAAATAATTTTGAAATATTAATACTATTAACCGATCATGAAGGCAACTGTAAAGGCCTTACAGGGTCGAAGCCTCCTGGGGCCAAGGGTTGATGTGAAAGCGTTACACCAGAGCTCTGGAACTAAGGCAAGGAAGGAACGGGGTAGGTTGTTTAGTCGGTAAAAGTCTGACATTGTTTTCCGCTCCGCCCAAGAGCGGGGCTCGTCATTGGATGATTTTTACCTACCATAAGAAAAGCACTCACAATAAAGGGCAACTGAAAGAACACTGAATTTTAGTCCGTAAAAGTCGGAATGCAAAACGCTCAAAGTGCGAGTTATTTAATGATATCCCATGTAAAAACAAAAAAAAACAATTATAAGTAAGCTTTTTTTTGTTATTTTTTTATGGTAGGTGAAAATCATCGAATGACGAAACCCGCTCTTGGGCGGAGCGGGAGACCAGTGTCAGACTCTTACTGACTAAAAAACCTACCCCGTACCTTCCTTGCCTTATTCCTAGAGTCGAGGTAACAGTTTGCACCACCCTAGGCTCCAGGAGGCTTCGACTCTGAAGGGCCTCTGCAGTTTGCTGACAACTCCTTGAGGCGCGCGGGAACGGTGCGCGCCGTTGAATTATAAGTAAGCTAGGTTAACACAAAAACGGACCAAAAAAGAAAATTCCAAATTCGAATTTCAAAAAAGAAACCAAGTAATAAAATTCAAGCAAAAAAAAGCACATTAAACTCCATAATTACGTCAGCAACTAGAGCGGGGCTTGTCGATAAGTCGTTGTCGATAAAACTTGGCGTTAATGTCGACTGTCGAGATAGAGATGCGTCAAATAAATTTCAATCGACAGAAATAAAAAGCATTGGAACGTGGCCTCGGTTGGGGACACAATGAGAGGGGTTCTATATTAGTTTGTGGGTATTCTGAAGCTGTAATTAAATATTAGAGAGAACATTTTTAGAATTTTTATTATTATTAAGGATCAAGGTCTTAAGCGTTTTTCAACCGGATTTGGTCGTTAAGACTATTCAAAAGGTTAAGAGACCATCTCAATTTTACCTTCGGACAACCCGGCGTACGGCAAATATCCAACCTTACGTTGCTGAGGCATCTACGGTGCGGACTAGGCGTTTTGTCTTGTCGTTTATACCGCGTACATCGAGGAAGTGGAGCAGTTTGCCAGCTGCGGTTTCCCGTCCGATTATAATTTAGGTGTCTTCAAGGTTAGACTGAATAGGCTCTTAATAAACTAGTGCGCCTCACTATCAATTCTTGACTTAAAGATTCCCAAATTTCTTGGTTTCAATATGGTACAAAATATTTCGCAGACAGGCAGAAATTGAAAACACAAATTACATCAATATTTATATAGATAATTTAAACACATAATAGAGTATTAATCAATCGTGTGAGTCAAGTGAGTCTACCAATAAAATCCGGTAACCATTGGACCAAGCCCCAATTGTCGACAGCGTATAGTATTCAACGCACGCCTGTAAGAGATGTCCGGAAAACTAGAGAGGCCTAGCAGGGGCGAACCCTACTCTCCATTAGGCTACACCTTTGGTAGGCCCCTATGGTTGGGCAACCCATAACTCCTCATTGGTTTGCTTTCGAAAGGGAAACCTGGGGTTGTAAAACGCACGACAAAGAATGAACATAGGAGTGGATTTATTATTACTATTATTATATTAACCCAGACTGTCCCACTGCTGGGCAAAGGCCTCCCTCCATTCTTTCCAGTGTTCTCGGTTTTGAGACACTTCTTGCCAAGGAAGGCATCCAAGTCGTCCCGGCATCTCCTTGGTCTGCCGCGACCCCTTGGTGCGATTTCAAGACACCAGCTTTTTGTTTTACTGGCTCACCGCTCTCATGGATTTAGCCAGGAAAATTCTGACACGCGCATGCACTGCATTCTAAAGCAGGAAAAGTATTTGAATGATTTCCTACATCATTACATAGTATAAAACAAAGTTGCGCATCCCTATGTATGCTTATATTTTTAAAGTACGCAACGGATTTTGATGCGGTTTTTATATTGATAGAGTGATTTAAGAGGAAGGTTTGTGTGTATAATAAATGCATAATAACTTCAATATCAGTACCCGTGCGAAGCTGGGGCGGGTCGCTAGTAACAAATAAAACTATCAATATTTTTCTTTCTAGTTTTATTCGCTTTGAATAAATAACGCTTCGTAACTTCCAGAAACCCAACAGCCCCTAACAACGAGTTTTTACAAGTTACTTGCTAATTGTAAACTGAAAAATTAAAACAAACAATCTATTGTTCGCTCCCAGTGTGTACAATTCGTTAGGTTCCTCTTAAACTATAAATAAAATAAAAGGAAAGGGTTTTGTCTGTGTTAGAAGAAAAGTAAAACAAAATATCTTTAGTCAAAGTTAGTACCTATTTAATGACTGTATTTTTGTGTCGTGTTCAAAATGAATTATAAAAAAAAAACTATTTATTTCAATTACATATTTTTTAAGCAAAAATATGCTTGTGTTAGGAGACTCCGCTCATCCATTTAACATTATAAAATCGAAATCTAAAGGTTTAAGCCTTTAGTGAGTATTGGCAAAACACTTTTTAAAATAATCTAACATATTTTGTGAAAACAACGCATTGGTATCGAAAAATTGACAAAACTTGTCAAGAGCGTGCCGGCCACGCTCAGTGTAGGGTTCCATAGTTTCCCGGGAATTTGTAACAGAACCCTAAATAGCCCAAAATACGGCGTCATCTCTCGGAAAATTGGGTAACTAATTGTTGGTTTTTCAGTGGTAAATTTAGATTGCGTGAACCGATTTTATTTTATTTTTTATTTGAAATAAGATGTTCAGTGTAATAAAATAATATTTAAACTACGTAAAAAATATGCTTGCATGTACACATGTTAAATTACCAACTTAGTTCAGAAATTACTTCGTAAAATATTTCAGAATCAGTTTATCCCATCAAGTTCAATATAATTTTCCTAAAAAGTCTTTATAATATTCTACTACTGAATTTTTTTCATATCTTTTAAACGTATAATTCATAAGTCAGAAGGGGTCGCATTGTTTTTTACTTTTGGAGCGATTATTTCCGAACATTATCAAAGACTGATTTCTTTAAACCCCTGTTCATTTTTAAATACCTATCCAACAATAAATCACACGTTAGGGTAGGACATAAAAAAAAAATCATTCCTCACTTTACGTTTTGGGGGGTACCCTAATAAAACATGTTATTCCTCTTTTTGTTTTTGCACTTTGTCGGCATGATTGATAAACATATTGGTACCAAATTTTAGCTTTCTAGTACTAACAAACGGTTGCTGAAATTATCCGCGGACGGACAGACAGACAGACTTGGCGAAACTATAAGAGTTCCTTGTTGACTACGGAACCTTAAAAATGCATACAGCCGAACATACAACCTCCTCCTTTCAGTCAATTAAAAACAAAAATTGCTCAATTTCAAATCGATACTTGCAAAAATAACATCATACACGAAAACAATCAATTTTTACCCCTACATAAAACACTAGTTTTTTAGATCAAATTGAACAGCCTCCCACAAAGAGAATAAATTGCCATACTGCTTTTCGAGTATAATAAAAAATAATGTTTTTGAACTCGAACATCAATTTTTGGAAGATCAATAAAAGAACATGAATATATATTAGCCAATCATGAGGCGGTGAATATTGACAATCATTATAATGGTGTTTTTTATTGAACATCAGTCAGCCATATTTCGTGTTCCGTTCTTCAAAAATGTTAATTTCGCAGCCAATATGTTGTGGCAGTAATTAATCGGGGACCAAGTTCCAAGAGTTCTGATTTATAAAATAAAGGAAAATGAGATTTTTTGTGAAATTTTTGTCAAAGGGTTGGTATGAAATTAATAAGTTGGTGATTACAGAATATCTTTATGACAAATATTTTTTGTATACATCGGTATGGTATTTTTTTTTATGGTGGGCAAAAATCATCCAATTACGAATCCCGTTTTTGGGCGGAGTGAAGAACAGTGTCAGACTTTTACTGACTAAACACCTCACCCCGTTTTTCTTTGCCCTTCGCACTGGGGCCAAACCTTCCTTTCAGAAAGAGACCCTCGGCCCCAGTAGGCTTTGACCTTTTTGCAGAGTCCCTACGGCTTTGCTGAAAACTCCTTAAGGCGCACGGGAACAGCGCACGCCACCGCCGCCGTCGACGATTTGGACTTTGTTCGGACTGTACAACAACAATACAACCGGACGGCGAGCTACTCATTGCTTGCCGTCCGCAAACCCGCGCCATCGGAATGGTATTCCATATTTTTGATAGAATTGCTGCGATATCTATGTCGCCACAAAAGCAATATAATTATTATACTGCACTAGGTAGCAGAGGGAAGAGTAGACCGTAATCCACTACACGGGCCCAGTTCAGGTTCATAAATGTCATGTCTTCGAATTTTTGGTTCTAAGACATGTCGGTTTCCTCACGATGTATTCCTTCACCGCGAAAGTTACGATGTTTGTTACTGAATCACGCCAAAACGGCTGGACGAATCTGGATGAAATTTGGCACAGGCATATGATACACTCCGGAATAGGACACAGGCTTCTTTTTATGCCGGAAACCCCAACCCCAATACCACGCGGGCGAAGCCGCGGGCAAAAGCTAGTGATAAAATAAATTACACAAAGTATCGCCTAGCTTAGAACCTGTGACCTGTAACTCGCAAGTGCTCGCGACACAACAAACTTCACTGCTAATAAAAAGTTGATAAAGACAATTTGAAAGCACAACAATACATTAGCGCCTGCTAAGAGAGCCTGTACAAAGTATTTAAGTGTTTTAGTACAGTGTAAACGGTGCTTTATGTTCGAGACGTGACAAGTAATAAGTTTTTGCGTGAAGAAGTTCACGATTTTTAGTGTTCCGTACTGAAAGAGTAAAATCCGAACCTTATTATTCTTTATTTACTTACTAGCTTTTGCCCGCGGCTTCGCCCGCGTGGTATTGGGGTTGGGGTTGGGGTTTCCGGGATAAAAGTAGCCTATGTCCTATTCCAGAGTGTATCCTACGCCTGTGCCAAATTTCATCCAGATCCGTCCAGCCGTTTTGGCGTGATTGAGTAACAAACATCCAAACATCGTAACTTTCGCATTTATAATATTAGTAAGATTTATATATGAATCTTCATGTACAGTAGTGGTACATAGGCGGACTTAATGCTACAAGGCATTCTCTACCAGTCAACCTTTGGGTTAAAAAACACAACACTGTAGTAGGTGTCCACAAAAAATAAATCTTACTAATATTATAAATGCGAAAGTTACGATGTTTGGATGTTTGTTACTCAATCACGCCAAAACGGCTGGACGGATCTAGATGAATTTTGGCTCAGGCATAGGATAAATTCCGGAATAGGACATAGGCTTCTTTTTGTCCCGAAAACCCCAACCCCAATACCACGCGGGCGAAGCCGCGGGCAAAAGCTAGTTACAGATATTTAAAAAAAATAGATTTATAAAAAAAAAAAACGTTACCCCACACTAGGAATTACTCCTGTGTCGTGGGTGCGTTCACAAACATGTAAAGTCACATACACAAGATACTCAGACCCGGAACACCTATCTGTAGGCCATACAAATTTGTTCCGAGCGAGAATCGAACCCGCGACCCTCAGCGCAGTAGTCAATCGCTCAACCACTGCGCCAGCCGAGCCGTCTATTATCAGTCCGCTGTCCGTCTGTCTATCAGGCTCTATCTTATAAACCGTGATAAATAAATATTGGAGTCCCTCGCAAGAAAAGTTTTTTGCCGTTACGAAATTATGAAGACCATTTTTCAGACATTGCTTTTGTATTTAAAAAAAACGGTTATTTAAGTTATTTGAATGCAATATTTTCTTTTCCCATGTCACTGGCAGGTTTGTTTTTAAAATAGATTTTTTTTAAATCGTCTTTTTTTCCGTTGAGGCTCAGAATGTCAACTTCCCAAAATGTCTCCTGGTACCAAAATGTCAACTTCCCATAATGTCCCTTTCCCAAAATGTCTCTTTCCCAAAATGTCCCTTTCCCAAAACGCCGCTTTCCCAAAATGTCCCCCATTCTTAGAATTAAGCGTTATAACCTAACTAAAAAATAAAAAACAATATAATAATCAAATTTTTTATTTTAATTACTTTGTGGTAGGAAAAGGAATTTGAAATGAAATATAGTTATATATTATTAAAATATTATAAATAAAAAATCAATGAGAATGTTTTATGTTGGTCGCCCAGAAAATAATTGAACTAATTGACATTAACTTAACTAAATTAATTGAACTAGATTATTATCTATTCGTCCTTGACCATTTCCTCCGACATATTATGTTTATTATTATATCAAGTTAAAAGGAAATTTAAATAAATAAAGAAAGCCTCTAAAAATCTTTTTAGTTATTTAATTTTTTTCAAGGACGAATAGATAATAATCTAGTTCAATTAATTTAGTTAAGTTAATGTCAATTAGTTCAATTATTTTCTGGGCGACCAACATAATACATTCTCATTGATTTTTTATTTATAATATTTTAATAATATATAACTATATTTCATTTCAAATTCCTTTTCCTACCACAAAGTAATTAAAATAAAAAATTTGATTATTATATTGTTTTTTATTTTTTAGTTGGGTTATAACGCTTAATTCTAAGAATGGGGGACATTTTGGGAAAGCGGCGTTTTGGGAAAGGGACATTTTGGGAAAGAGACATTTTGGGAAAGGGACATTATGGGAAGTTGACATTTTGGTACCAGGAGACATTTTGGGAAGTTGACATTCTGAGCCTCAACGTTTTTTTCACAGGGTATTCAGAAAACAAAACCATCTCTCCGAAATTAAATATGCTACGTAATTATGGTCTTAGAAACATCGAAGGCATATTTTATGCTGGATGATTTTTACCTAACATAAAAAACCCTCCGTCTCACTTTATCTCGAGAAGGGCAAGAAAGTGATGGTTAGGATATCTATGGAACAAAAATTTTGCCTTAAACGCGGATAAAACCTGCAAAAAAATACACTACATACGTTCCAGTAATTGTTTTGATACTATAATTTTTATTGTATAGAACAGCAACATAAATTGTACTACAACAGACACATATGACCAGTTTTCTTATTTCACTAAGGACCACTAAAATTGAATGATATATTATGTATGCTGTGCATCGTATCTACAGCAACTACTTCAATATTACAACGTCGCAACTACAGAGCTCGGCCGCATGTGTGAGGGAAGAAAGAAAGCAAGAAAAGTACAGTTTATTTATTTATTTAACACTTAATGTACATAACAGTACAAAGGCAAACTTAATGCCTAAGGCATTTTCTACCAGTCAACCTTTGGGTGATGCAAAGAATCATGATGGCAGGTGCAAAAGAAAGAAAAAGCATGTGAATATGATAGAACAGTTTAGGTATTTACGCGTTGTGACGCAAACTCAAACTCAAACTTCATACCCAATCGGCGGTGAGAAACCGCATCCACCAGCTCCCCAAATTTTAAATAGATAGATATTTTTTAGTCAGTTAAAGTATGACACGCAAGAGCGAGCGAGAAGACCCACAGTGACCATTACCCGTTTGGCGATTTTGGCATGTTTGCGATATGATGAGATGAGATGCCTGGTTGGTGATGTTGACTAGTTGGAGAATGTTTCCATGCACCTAATAAAAACGTTGACTTGAGGCATTAGGATAGCAGTTTGGACTTAACACAATTAGCTACTGCGGTCTTCCCGTCCGATTATAATTAAGGTTTCTTCTTCCTAGTCTTCAAGGCTAGAGTGAAGAGGCTAGAACTAGTGCACCTAACCATCACTGCTTACCATCAGGTGGGATCCCTATCAAACACTAGCTTATATTCGTTGATAAAAGATGGCGCACACTATTTCCGCGAGCCTCAAAGAGTTGTAAGAACCTGTACAGGCCCAGCAGTGTCGAAGCTTTCTGGGGGGCCAAGGTTGATGCGAAAGCGGAACACCGAGGCCTTGGAACTAAGGCAGGAAGAAACGGTGGGTTTAGTCATTCATCATTCGATGATTTTTCCCACCGTAAAAAAAAAAATGGAATGGTTATAAAATGCCGCCTCCAGGCGATTCCGAGGTCTACCAACTACGTCACAACGACAAGGGCTCTATAGGAGATGAGAAACGCAGCGTAAGTATATTTGCAGAAGGCTTATTATAATTAGAAATGAGTATTTGTTAATGTAAAGTTGAGGCAATATTTGTATTCGCTATTACTGTGAATAAACTAAGCAAGCTGTGGGGAATGTAGCCTTGTGTAAACAGGAAAAAGGAATATTGTAACTTTTTATTTTATGAATTATAGCTTGTTTCTGGAGACGTAGTGCGTTGCGTGGTGTAACGTCGTACATTGCCATAGGTTTGTGTTTACGCGGCCCGCTGCTGCAATGGACGATGAACGCCTAACGCTTCGCCCAACGCGCCGTGTCTCCTACTACTATTTCTATGACTGCTGTCTGTTTCTCTGTCATCTGCCTGTATCTCATGACCAGTTTTGCCAAGAAGTTGGAATTTCTACAGATGATGTATTCCTGTTGTAGTTATATACAAACGATGCGAACGCGTTTGAAAACCTATTGTTCTTTAATTGTGTCTGTAATTAAGGTAGTCAATAGGTTAAATTATAATTATACATATTGCGGTTCTCAAATAAACTCTATTTTACTTTTTTTTTAATGAAAATAATGTTCTTTACAACCTATGTACCCTCTTCCTTTAGCTTTCTACTGGAGATTATTTTACTAAATCCGTCCAATATTATTTAGACAATAATATTTACAGTTTATGAACATGAGTTTATGTTTGTTTATGAACATGTTGCACCGACCCCAAGTAAAATGGGATAAGGGTAGGATGATGATGATGATGATTTAGAGTTTATTTATTACAAACAAAATCATTAGGAAACAATTTTTTCCCTCTTTATAATATTAGTACAGTTTATGTAATCAATCTTTCAAATGATCTAGTTTTCGACAGAGTGATTCATATTGACCTACTGTATAAACCTGCTCATCGCCAATAGGTTTGCGTAGCACTTTCTATTCTATTTACATAATACATTCTTTATAGCTTAGTATAATGCTACCGCTCCGGTTAACAGTCCAAACTTAGCAACTTCGCCAACTAGGCAATATTACCAAGAGGGCAATATCAACAACCAAGCAATATCACCAACCGGGCAATATCGCAACCAAGCAATATCACCAACCGGGCAATATCGCAACCTAGCAATATCACCAATCGGGTAATATCGCAACCAAGCAATATCACCAATCGGGTAATATCACCAACTGAGCAACATCATAAACAGGATAATATAACAAACAGAGCAATATCATAAGCAAGACAATATACCAAATAGATATTAATAATATTACAAACGAGATAATATCACCACCCGGGCCATATCGAGACTGGGTAATATCACCAACTGGACTATATCACCAACCGGGAAATGTAGGTAATATTTCAATTATATTCCCCGTGACCTTTGAGTTTCAACATACATAGTCTGTTGTATTAAGTATTTATATTATATGCGTACATTTTATGACTAATGATATTGCTTGGTATTAGAGTTAACCCTACTTTGGTTATAAATACCTACCTATTCATGTATATATTTGAGGTAAACTTAATATGAAGGGAATTTCCTGTCTGAACCTGTGTTTCCTGATAGCTACTAAAGAAGAGGCTTTAAGTCAAAAGTGAATAAGTTACTTTTAAGTATGCGTGGAGTATGCTCTTTGATCACATTATCACTAACCGTTACCACCAGAACACAAGGTCGAACGGGAACCTATTCAAAACGAATATATAAAACAAAAAACAAATCGAAGAATAAAAACTGAGATAAGATTGCAATTGTCCTAAGAAATACGGGAATCAGCCCTCACATTAAACTGCATGAAAAAGGAGATGACAAAATTAACGGAAATGAAAAAGACACTCGCGCCTTAAAACGTCACTTCCATTGCCAATTTGCAGCAATGGCCGCCATTGCAACAATTTAGTTCAAAGTCCCTTCGAATAAAAAGGAGGTTCTACTTTAGCTTTCTTAAGAGCGGCCAATCTGACGTACATTTTCATACAACCGCTCTTCTATAGAAGCCTAGCGCATTTAATCAAGATACTAAATGATTTTTTTTTTTCAAAAATCCCTTAGGATTTCATAAAAACACGTATATCCTGAAATAAGTTTTGTGAAATATTCGAGTAAATCGTAGAATTACTGAATGCCAACAGAGTTTTCAGGTGTAATCTCTCTTTTTTGGCATTACTTTTGCATCAAACATCACATTGGATTGCTTTAGATGAAGCAACAAGCTTTTAAACCATGCTCGACATAGACGATAAGCGAGTCGAGAAGGCCCACCTTAAATAGAATAGAAGAACGTTTATTACAATGAATAGAAAACAAGGAAAAGTAAACTGAGTTAAGAAGATTAGTTTTCGGTACAAAATAGAGCACCATTGACCTTTGGCTGATAAGCATTCGTAAATACAAATCTCGCGATATTTTTATATAATCTTTATACAAAAATAGCTGTGACCATTTTGGAGACAGCTAATAGAGAGGAAAAATACTCCTAGAATGTCTCTGTAATGCTCGTAATATTGATAACTTATGTTTATTTTGTAAATAGGTTTCAATAAAAAACTTTTTAAACGGTAATTTTGTTTTCGTTAATGTAAACTACATAGTTGATGCCGGTGTTTCTTAGCTGACTACTTTGAGAAGAAACAACCCGAAACAAACTCAGGGTTTTTTTATGGTGGGAAAAAATCATCCAAAGACGAATCCCGCTCTTGGGCGGACCGGGAAACTGTGTGAGACTCTTACTGACTAAACACCCCACCCCGTACCTTCTTTGCCTTCGGGGTCAAAGTCTCTTTTAAATTGGCCGACAAAAGTGGTTCATTGCCCGTAGGGCGAAGGTGCCAACTTTTTGTTCTGGAGTGGTGACTACCAGAAGACGCAGAGTAGGAAGGCCTCCCGCAAGGTGGAGTCACGGGAATTTAATGGATGCAAGACGTCTATGTCCCACATAATAGCGTATACTAAAATGTTTGTAACCGAAGAAAGTATTCCACTGGTCACTAATACTGCGACAATAGAAAATAAGGGTTTTATAGATATGGAACTTTATAGGTATATCACGATTTTACAGTTTTTTTTTAACAATAAAAAAAGACATTGTCACAATTATTCGTACTTCAACGCTCAGTTTTTTCAAAAAAATATTATTTAAACTTCCTCTAATATGACCCGAGGGGACAAAAAAAAAAAACAATTCCCGCTCTTTTACACTTGGCGCCACAAATTCTAACTACCCACGAAATTGGGCAATTTCTTACTTCTTTTAACTCAAAAACTTGGGAGATATTGTCATGAACTTAACGTCAGCTAAAATTGATACAAAAGGCCTGCTTCACTTTCTATTTAATGTTACATTTTGTACGTTGAGTGATTAATATTGCTCTCCCACCTACCCAGTGGCAATTGGGAGGATTTATTTCAGAAGTCGGCTATCTTTAAGGTATTTTAATTGAGTGGGTCGGCAGTATTGATGGTTACTTTGCAATGTATTTGTTTAAGAGTATTTATGGGGTTTAAATGGCATATTTATGTGAAACTTTGCTGTTTGTTTTGGAGTAAGGTGTACTCTAATATTGGTTAATCGTATATAGTTGTTATTGCCAGTGGTAAAAGCTCTTAACATCATCATTGTCATTTCAGTCAAAACACTGTTGTGTTGTGGTCCCAGGCGTCTCGCATCCATTGGATTTCCAGGAGCCTCACAAAGACATGGGACCACTTTATAAGAGATCTTTCAACATTGCTTCTCCCGGTATGCGGACGCCATTTTGGCCGCAATGGTGTAGCCGTTCTATATATAACAAGAGCTCTTCACAAATAAGTGATATGGCACTGGTATTTGTAAATACGATTATGATATGACAAAACAACCCTGTTGTTTAAGTTGCGACCAAAATTTCTTCTTTATTAAACGGAGAGCTACTTATTGCTCGCCATCTACAAGCCCACACTCACGGTGTCTGCGACAACCTACGAAATGTGAAGATCGCTTCTCTCTCGTGTTATCCCTAGTCTTAAGTGTAGCTTCCCGCGCGCCTCAAGGAGTTGTCAGCAACTCAAGGAGGGCCCAGCAAGGTCGAAGCCTACGGAACACCACCTTGGCTCTGGAACTAAGGCAAAAAGGTGGGTCGTTTAGTCAGTAGAAGACTGACACTGTTTCCCACCCAAGGGTGGGGTTCGTACTCTCTGTTCCACACTTTTCCAAAATGTCCTAAGTTTATCGAAAAAAGTGATTCTAATCTCACCTTCGTAAACCACTGTCACCCAATTCTTAGCAGCATATGTTTTTTTTTATCACCATATAGTTTTTTTTTACTTTATTGATAGGGTTGCTTTTGACCACTATCTCATCTGATGGCCAGCGAAGATATGGCTGACGGTGGAGCGCGCTTGCCTAAAATTAACCTATTGTTATACTTTGTAGTGGTACAAAGTTAAATTAACTTAGCGTAAAATAATCAGCCTTATATATTTTTTTTATTTGCTATAAACTAATGCTTGACTGCGATTCCACCTGATTTTAAGCAGTGATGCAATCGTTGATGTGAGGCGCATTAGTTTATTAAAAACCTATTCACTCTAGCCTTTGAGACACCCAAATTATAATCAAATGGGAAGACCTAAGCAGGCAATTTGTTCAAGTCCTTCGATGTACAAATGATACAAATGCTGGGATTCAGGCTTCCTCTCTAGGAAGCGGTAATGAACCATAATCTGACACGTGGACCCAGAGTGGATTGGAGGATGTCACACAATTTTTGGTTCTTGGACATGCCGGTTTCCTCACGATATTTTCCTTCACCATTTTGAGGGCAGTTGTGAAGAAATAAATATACAAAGTAATGCACAATCGCGTAAGTCGGGGCCGTTAGGTATCAATCGACTACTGCTTAAATTGTTGAATTAACTCTACAAAAAATAGAGCAAAATAACAAACTCTACATTTATCCGATACTGAATCAATTTTGCTGACGTTCCAAACAAGATCTAACGTATTTCAATGGTCTCTATGTAGAGCGCGTACTACTGAGCTCTACACTTTACATCCTAAACTCTACCAACGATAATCGTTTAGATACGACAGTTTATAATACTTACAGCCACATCTAGAGACAATTTAAATTAGTTATAAACTTGTAGAATTGTGGATGTCTACACTAATATAATAAAGAGGTAAAGTTTGTTTTTTTGTTTTTTTTATTTTTTTGTTTTTTTGTTTGTAGGAGGTAATCTCTGGAACTAATGGTTCGATTGGAAAAAATTTTGCAACAATAGAAAGCTGCTTTACTCCTGAGTGACATAGGCTATAAATTATTTATATAACATGGATGTTAACCGAGCTATCACTACAAGAAATTTTCCGCGGACGAAGTCGCGGGCAGAAGCTAGTATGTTATATATTGATTTAATATATAATTTTGTAATTGTTTATAAAGTAAAATGCACCAGAGTGGGAACATTACAAGGCTGATGTTAAACTATGCCATGCTGTCCGATCAACATGTCATTTTCATTCAAAACCGTAACAGAATGTTCCGCATCTCTTCCAGTTTCGGCGGTAACTGAAACCAAAACTGAAAAAAACGCCCGACGTAATAAAAAAAACAGATCAAAACTTTGAAATCATATTTCAATATTTTTATTTTATGAGAGCAGTGGTAAAGGCCCCGATTTACAAGTTACTATGTTAAATTACACAAAGTAACACACATCGCCAATACTCTCAAAACGGTGAAAAAAAACCTCATGCGGAAACCGGCATGTCTTAGAACTGAAAATTCGAAGACATGTGACATCCACCAACCCGCACTGGGCCCGCGTGGAGGAGGTCTGAGTCTCCGCAGTGCGAACATTATAAGGCCAATGCTATGCTATGCTATGTTTGTTACTTATTAATAACTAGCTTTTGTCAGCGGCTTCGCCCGCGTACATAAAATATAGCCTATGTCACTCAGGAGTAAAGCAGCTTTCTGTAGTTGTTAAACTTTTTCCAATCGGACCAGTAGTTCCAGAGATTACCTCCTACAAACAAAAAAACAAAGAAACAAAAAAACAAACTTTACCTCTTTATTATATTAAGTGTAGATGTATTGGCAAAACATTTTAAATCTGTCTAGTATTTTTATATTTACCCATAACAAATGAGAAGACCACTGGGCTACCACTGCTCAGTTTCTAAGTGCTATAATCTCTTAACCACGACAAAAGCCCCAAGAGGATGCTAAGAGCAAATGAACCATGCAAACTCGCCAAGCCTAGCCATTTATTATGAAAATCCATTACTACTGCTCAAGCACTATAGTGACAAACTTCCGGCTAAAATTATTACGTATGTACAAATTCATTTATACTTGTTCCGGCTCAAACGGATCGAATTAAGGCTCTTACTCCCGAGAAATGCTATAAAACTGTGATTTTCTGAACACTACTCCTCGGAAATGGCTTTCTTTTTAGGAGGGTAAAAATAATCCCATGACATTTCCGCGCCCTTGGGTGGGGCAGGAGATAGTGACAGACTTTTTTGATTAAAAAACTTACTCCTGTTCCTTCTTTGCTTTCTTTCCAGAGCTACGGGTGTCCGGTTTAAAATAACTCATGGCCCTAGTAGGCTTCGACCCAGCTGAGTCGACGACTTGGCATGGTCTGGACTGTTACCAGACGACCGGACAGCGAGCTACACATTGCTTGCCGTCCGCAAGCCCGCGCCTACGGTGGCTGTAAATCGTGATCGGAATCCCAACGGTGGCTAGGGTGAGAGGGCCATTGTCTTGCCTGATGCGGTCGTTCTCCTCTTTTACTATCATTGCTGCTTCGCAGAAAGAAGTGACACCTCGCCCCAGACCATGGCCTGTACCAAGAACCGGCGCGAGAGATCGCTGCCGCCAATCGCCTCCACGAAGACGCAGCGTCGCTCTTCTCAAGCGGGGCCCACTTCGATCGTGTGCTCTACCATGTCCTCCGGTGGAGCACACAGTCGAGGTGTGCTTACCATCAGGTAGGGTTGCAGTCAAGCACTAGTTTATATCAATAAAAAAAGTCAGGCTTTATCTGGGTGCAACTGTCCGAAATTAAAAGTTCAGATAATTATACTGCCAGAGGACTGTACGCCTTAAGGTAGCACTGGATAAATCCGAATTTAATTTAAAATAACGTCAATTTCTGAAATGCATTGTGTGCCCGAGTCGGGTAGGTTTGGTGAAAATTTGATTGAATTTTCAAGTGTTCTTCATCCTAAGCGATAAAATTTTAGCAGATGAGTAAACAGAGCTGTGAGTGGTTGTCGAATAGATGTGAACAGTATGTGCGTATGTTTGTTACTCTTTCACGCTCAAATGCGTAAACTGATGAGGGTGAAAATAGCGCAAAAAAATCATTTAATGACGAATCCCGCAATTGGGTGGAGCGGGAAATAGTGTAGTACTTACTACTAGTACTGACTAAACGACCCACCAAGTCCCTTCTTAGCCTTCATACCGGGGTCGAACTTTCCTTTCAAAAACCGAACCGAGGCCGGGGCCTTCGGCCCTGCAGCTGGGCCTCTCCATTTGCTAACATCTTGGCTTGGTCCGAACTGTTACCAGACGACCGGACGGTGAGCTAACGACCCTATAGCTCGTGAGTCAAGTCCATTGCCATTGGGGAGCATCACTATTGTAGGTATTATTTGATGATTTTCAACCCTGAACAAAAAAAAAGAAAGGTACTATTAAGCACTCGTTGAAAACAACAATAAAATCTTAAACAAAACACTTTAGAATTGACCTAGACTCCTTAGTTAGTAAGCAGGGCAAGTTTCTTCGAACAAAGAGAATTGAGAATTACATTGGGTAAAGAAAAGTCTTGGACAAAAGGACACAACAAAACTTGCACATTTTGAGCTCATCAACCAACTAACACTCAATACTGTACTAAGAAGAGATGAAAAAAGGAGAAGTGCGAATCTCAGTCAGAAAGGTTCCGTAGTAATATTATATATATATTTACAATAAACTAGTGCTTGACTGCGATCCCATCTAATGGTAAGCAGTGATGCAATCGTTGATGGTAAGGCGCACTAGTTTATTAAGAGCCTATTCACTCTAGCCTTGAAGACACCTTGGGGGCTTGTTTTGGTATTGGGAGGCTCGCATTTCACCACTATCTTCTTCATCCGGACCAAGTCCAGTCGTCGACGGCGCGCACTGTTCCCGCGCGCCTCAAGGAGTTGTCAGCAAACCGTAGGAACAAGGAACCACCAGGTTTTTGTCTTGCCCTTGCAATCAAAAAATGGTTACTCTTAAAAAAAATCCCGCAGCCCAAAAAGATAAAGTTGTCTGTTTGTTTGTAACAAGACTACCTTCTACGAGAAGCTTCGCTCGCATCAAAGAAGGTTCCTTCATATAAATATTGGATCCCTTTTGCATTCATGTAGAGGGTGATTAATTTCCAAAATTGAACACTCTTTTTTCCAGTAATTTAGCCTATGCGTTGATATGTCAATCAGTTTGTCCTTTTATAAAAATATCAAAAGTATACTCATAACCATAACAATGTTGCCATAGTTTCAATAACAAATAAAGTTCCATCCAACAAATTAAACAAACACAAAACAAGCTCCATCTCCTCATTAAGACTTGCGGAACCCTAAAAAACAAAAAAAGCAGCTCCAATTTCCTATCTAGCAACACAACTAGGGCTCGCTACGTGAACAGCTTTCACAAAGAATTTTAACTAAAGGGAAAGACGATTCAGTGTTGTCAGACTTAAGTTTTCTTATTTTTTAAATAACAAGCATCTAACGCAAGTCTCAAAAGAGGTTAGTTGGTGTTGCAAGTTTTTAACACTTTTCTTACTTTTAGTAAGAAGTTTTGAGCTCTTTGTAAGCAAGGAAGTTTTATATGATATAATCATTAAGGTTATTTTCTTCCACGCTGCTAGTACGGGAAGAAAAACAAGTTCCTATTTAAATTTTTGTTAAGTTTGAGATGTTTTACATTGTTGAAAGTTAAATCAGCCATAGTACTCGTAAATGCCAAAAAATATATTACGAGACTGTTATGCGTTACTATGTTTCGAGGTAGTTAATATATATTATTTACTAGATTTTGTCAGCGGCTTCGCCCGCATACATAAAATATAGCCTATGTCACTCAGGAGTAAAGCAGCTTTCTATTGTTGCTAAAATTTTTCCAATCGGACCAGTAGTTCCAGAGATTACTCCCTACAAACAAAAAAACATAAAAACAAAAAAACAAACTTTACCTCTTTATTATATTATATATATATATATATATAGTGTAGACTAGCGCCCCGTCCCAGCTTCGCACGGGTGCAATGGTGACATTAAATATATTGTATTATACAGTCATATAAAACTTCCTCTTGAATCACTCTATCTATTAAAAAAACCGCATCAAAATATGTTGCGTAGTTTTAAAGATTTAAGCATACATAGGGACAGAGCGACTTTGTTTTGTACTATGTAATGATGATCATATTTTTGCCTGAAAACTCTGAGTGACAGAGCGATCATATTTGAGGTTAGGATTAAATTTTCTTAGAGTAGGTAGGTAATTCAAATAAACCGATGATTACACTTACACGAACAAGCTAGGCCTGTAAGTTTTTGGAATCTATCAACTGTCTGTCAGTCAGCAAAAACTATCTACACTAATATAATAAAGAGGTAAAGTTTGTTTTTTTATTTTTTTGTTTGGTAATCTCTGGAACTACTGGTCCGATTGGAAAAATTTTAGCAACAATAGAAAGCTGCTTTACTCCTGAGTGACATAGGTTATATTTTATGTACGTGGGCGAAGCCGCTGACAAGAGCTAGTAAATGATAAAAAAATAACATTGAGATTGTCCAAATTTGTATGTAGCACCTTATCAACTTGTTTCAAATCAAATAAATGAATAAATTATATAGGAAACTAGCTTTTGCCCGCAGCTTCGCCCGCGTACATAAAATATAGCCTATGTCACTCAGGAGTAAAGCAGCTTTCTATTGTTGCTTAAATTTTTCCAATCGGACCAGTAGTTCCAGAGATTACCCCCTACAAACAAAAAAACAAACTTTACCTCTTTATTATATTAGTGTAGATGACAATGTTATGTTTTGCAGATTTGTTTTACAGCTTCAAAAGGAGTTCTAGTATTTGTATACAGTCCAGCCGTCGAATCGTGGCGAGTCTGACGTTAGGCCCTGAGAATTTTAGCACTTGAAAACTCGTACAAAACTAAAGGTATACAAAAAATAAATGCCAATAACACTTTTTAACAGCAATAGCTTCAAACAAATGCAAATTGAATTTATTTCTTTAAAACACTAAATTTTTTACGAGTTTTTAAGATGAGTCCTCGTAATTAAACAATTTTTTTACGTTAATTTTAATTTAAGAATACTTGTTTGAATTTTTTTTTTTTTATATGTGTTTGTTGACTATATTACCTCCATTAATCCGAAGACAAAAACATAAAACAAGTAACTTTCCTCGATAGAAAAAAAATCCGAACTTACCTCTAAAAATAACATTTTATGAAGTTTATGCCGTAGTCATGTACTTTCTGTCACATTAAAATAATGAAAAATGTAGATAATATCTTATTAAACATTAATCAGAAATCAGTTTTTAAAGAAACATGAAATTACGGTTTACGGTTTAGACATTTATTTTCTCAAAAGATTTACAAAATCACTTACAGAGAAAATACAATATTAATTATAATTAGTAAATACATTAAGCCGAATGGCGTAGTGGGTTAGTGTTTACATTATCTTATGGCAAACAACGATTTACATTATAATAGCAGTATATTAGTAGCATAGCGGGTAGTTGTAAAAATAGTTAAAGAAACAAGTACGCGATGTCGAATTTACGTGGTCGCTGTGCACTGTGTAGGTCAGTGTGCGTGAGCGATAATGTCCTTGGTGCTAAGGCCCGCGTCACATCGCTAGCGTTGCGTTTCCGTTGCTATGTTTGTTATGTAAATATTTATTTGTTTAATATTATGTATGTGTAAAATATTTAAATAGGTTATATATAGTTAGTGTAGTCTTAAGATATATTATATACATTTTTTTTAATATTTATTTGTCTAATATTATGTATGTGTAAAATATTTAAATAGGTTATATAGTGGAGTATATATTTATTTATTATTATTTATTTATAACTTAATGTAATTACATCGTGATGTAGTGTAAGAATGTAAGTTATATTTCTATGGATAGATATTATTGTGTGTATATATTTGTTATTTATATATATGATTATTTGTTTCATAAGATGTATGTGTTTTATCAGAATATTATGTATGTACGTTCTTAATAGTTAAAAATTCATGAAAAATCCTTTAAAAAGTGGCCCTTTAATAGCTTCTTGAATGTAAATAGAGACTTTGCTTCTTTTATATCCTTCGGTAATTCATTGTAGTGTTGGGCTCCTTCATATAAAATACTCTTTTTTCCATAGTTTGTTCTATGGGATCTTAAACGTAGGTTGTTAGCCTGCCTTGTCATGAGTTTATGGTAATCTATCATTTTTGTGGATGTAATTTGTGAGTGTATATTTTTTGATAGAATTTTCCTTATTAAAATGCATGTGTTATATTTATATATTTGGGTGAGATTAAATAGTTTAGTTTCTTTATAAAGTTTTATGGTAGGTGTTAAATAATGGTATTGAAATAATATTTTAATTATTCTATTTTGTGCTAAATTGAATTTTTAATACATTTTTATTTAGTATGGCGCTTACGTTATTTTTTTTCGAGCAGGTTGCATGTTTCCTCTCTCTATCTATTTACGTTGCTATCGCATAGTTCTATCACTTTCACACTATTTGTCATTTTCGCAACAAGGTATCGTCTTAAGCGCTAAAATTCGCAGAGCATAACTTCGGGATCGCCAAAATACGACGGCGGTACTGCACTTATCTCGGGTTTCACTGACAGGCAATCAGTTGCTTTTTGGCGGTTGATTAAGACAGACGTCTGCTGAAGACGTAACGAGCTGTGTTTAGCCCATGTGTCAATGTGTCTTCTACAGTAGTAGAATAACTTCTATCTTTTTATTTTGTCAAGCTCCATTCCTTTTATAGTTTAGTTTAGGTCGTTAAATAGGGACAAAAGATAAAACGAGAAAGCCAAAAAAAAAGAGAAAAAAAAAGTATTGCCAGTTGTTTGAAAACGATAAAAGATGATATTTCAAAAGATTGTCCCTATCATATTCAATTCACAAATCGCATTTTATTAATTTTTCAAAGTTAACTTTACCACAGACACCTTTCAGAGTATAATTTTGAAAACAAAATCTAAATGAAATTAAGCCAAAAAGTTTGGATAAAACTCGACAAACATTCAAAGTTGCGTCCCTGGTTAGTAATAAATTAATTCCTTATAAACTTTTAATTATTCCTTTAAAGTTTTTTACTGGGATTATAAATTCGTTACTTGAAATTATGGCTCGGTTCAGATGTTGCCACTGTGAAAATTATCGTTTAATTGGCAAGAATGTGGTTTGATAGTTGAGTATCAAACACTTTATGGGACAAAGGCGTACTGTTTAGAGACATTATTTCAGCCGAAAGACGTCCACGGTTGGACATAGGCATGCATCTGCCTCGCTAGAATCCCATAGATGCACTATCAGATTCTCGCGACACCCATTAGGTCACCGGTGCATCTTATGGAAGGTCTTCCAACGTTGCGTCTTCCGTTACGTGATTGCCACTCCAGAACCTTTCGTTCCCATCGTTAGTTATGTTATTTTATCCTACTTATGTTTGGCGATACTTCGAGCTGTGTCAGTAACTTTAGTTCTCCTGCAGATATCATTCTGTCCACGGATTGAGAAGAGAAGAGTTTTGAGTTTACAAGAAGATGGATGAAGAGGAAGAGGGAGGCCGGATAAAAGATGGATGGATTGTGTGAGGAGTGATATGAAAGAAAAGGCAGTTAGTGATAGTGTGACGGTTGACAGGACAGAGTGCAACAAAAACAGTGTTACGCCGTCCTCAAGTAATAGGTAATAAGGATATGAAGAAGAAGAAGAATTCTACAAAGTTGTGCGTCCGTAAACAGTTACAAAATAATTGTCTCCTAAAAAAGACGTGCAATGCATAATCTACACGATACTACAATGTTGCCCAGTATCTTGCCACTTGCCCCCAACATTATACAACACATTCACGTGACGCAAGACATATTGTTGAACAATTTCACAGAGTTGCGCGTCATTTTAGGGCACATTTTGTCCTTTACGGTATTCGAGGCGTTAAAAACTGATTTCAAGAGTACTTTAAAGAGTTTTAGTAACTAAATTGTTTATGGTAGTAATAATTTACGAATAACGTCATATTGTCCTGAAATTCAAATTAATTATGAGCATTAAATTAAAGTTTTTATATTCAGAGATTTATTTCTTAGCTTGTGAAACGACTGTTACGAACTTGAATAAATACTGCTACAACCTTATTTATTAAAACTTCATGCACTAAGTAAGACACTATACAAAAGCAGACTTAATATCTAAGGCACTTACTTTCAGTCGACCTTAGTGCAGAAACATAATAACATGATAGAGAGAGAGAGAGTAAACGTGATAAGTGCAACTTAAGGCGACACTAAAAGTGATAGGTGCAACTTAAGGCGACACTAAACGTGATAGGTGCCACTTTAGGTGGCACTAAACGTGACAGGTGCAACTTAAGGTGACACTAAACGTGATAGGTGCCACTTTAGGTGACACTAAACGTGATAGGTGCAACTTAAGGCGATACTAAACGTTATAGGTGCCACTTTAGGTGACACTAAACGTGATAGGTGCAACTTAAGGCGATACTAAACGTTATAGGTGCAACTTTAGGTGACACTAAACGCCAGTGACCTTAAGCGAACAAAAGAGGAGCTAATGCCACTTCCCGCGCATCGACATCATTCGAATAATAGTTTGTCCTTCATTTATTATACACAATATGAATTTAAACTTGTTATCAAAAGATTGGCATTTAAGTTATCTTTTAATTCGTTAAAGTTTAATAAAACTATATCCAACTGTTTTTGCCTGTTCTTCGCTTTTTTGTCTCTTGCGTCTAATTTAACATACTTTTTATTTAAACGTACAAACTAGCCGATTTGATGTGACGTTGGATTAAATATTATCGAAAATCTTATATGTCTGCCCTTTGATAGTAAACAAATAGAAAAGAAATATAATAATAAGTATACGTATTCATGGTAAACAGCTTTTACCAATTACATAAATGCTAAAGTGAAAATTCTACATGATTCCGGAATACATAATAAATAATTAAAAAAAAAATAGAAATAACATTATATACGTAGTGAAGTTATAGTTATATCCATATACAGAGTAAAAAAAAAACAAAAATGGTAGAACAAATCTCAACAAAAATAATTATTTCCTCCAACGAATGTCACTTCTAACTTTTGTTCAATTAAATCTTTTCCTAAATGAAATTCTGGGTTTGGTTCCCGATCTTATATAATTAAATTCTCAATCCATCTCTTAAACTAATTTTGACAGTTTTTGCAAAGTTAATTTTAATTGCAAATGAAAAATATCTATTTTTGAGTTTTCTCTTAAAAAAAAATGTATCATGGATAATTAGTATTGAAAAGTAATTTAGCCAAAATCTTTTTGAGATTATAAATACATTAAAAGGCTTAAAGATAAGATATTTGGAACTTTTTTGAATTCGTTATTATGTTTAAAGCAGGTGGATTATGAAGAAAAATCAAAATTATGTCCAATAAGGAATTTTAGAGCGGTGGTCACCGAGTTCGAGCTCTCAGCAGTCAGGCTCTCAAAACGGCGAAGGAAAACATCGTGAGGAAACTGGCATGTCCTAGAACCAAAACTTCGAAGATATGTTTTTTTTTTATGGTGGGCAAAAATCATCCAATGACGAATCCCGCTCCTGGGCAGAGCAGGAAACAGTGTCAGACTCTTACTGACTAAACACCCTTCCCCGTTCCTTCTTTGCCCTTCGCACTGGGGCCAAGCCTTCCTTTCAGAAAGAGACCCTGGGCCCCAATAGGCTTCACCCCTTTTACAGAGTCCCTACGATTGCTAACAGCTCCTTGAGGCGCGCGGGAACAGAGCGCGCCGTCGACGACTTGGCTTGGTCCGGACTGTTACCAGACGACCGGACGGCGAGCTACCCATTGCTCGCCGTCTGCAAGCCCGCGTTCGAAGACATGTGACATCGACCAACACTGGGCTCGCATGGAGGATCCACGCGGCCCCGCGGGCACGCGGGCAGTACGTGTACGGCCCATTCCCTCTCTCCTAGAGAGGAGACTTTTAGACAAAAGCGGGAGCCTACAAACTTTAAAAAATCAAGGTCAAACAAATACTTCAAATGTAGCATGATGAATAGTTGCCAGTTATAATAAGCCCAAACTCTAGGGCACACTGAAACTTCAGACACAATCTCAACTTTATAATATAAGGTTAAGCATTTTGTTAGCAGCAGTTTGCGAGGGTACGCGTTCGAGTCCCGGCGGGGACATTAAATTTGTTTAGTGCCGAAGCTCGCCAATTTGTGGAAAGCTGATCTATGTAGGTGCCAAGTTGGGTGTCTTGTTATAATATTTTTAATTTTATGTAGTTTTTTGTATTTTCTCAACTGTTCTCAGGTCTGTGTTTGTGTGGGCAATCAGATAGTATAACAAGCTTATAACTGTTTTGATTTTTCATGAAATAGATATTTTGTTCTTGAATTCTTTATTGTACATAGAAACTTGACCTAGATACAATGGTTTGACAATTCATGTACAAAAGCGAACTTAACAATGAGTATAAAAATACTTGAACTGAAAACCTTTTTTTGAAGTCGGTTAAAAATGAGGTTATGCATAATATATGTACCGCCTCAAATTAAAAAAAAGTGTTATGGTGACTATCCAATAATCTCTCTCCCCCATTATATAATAACTTGAGCTTAAACAGTTGAATATCCTAAGCCATTAGTTAGTTCGCCTTCATTTTTTTTATGAAACAATAACGCAATAACCGACATTAATATAATACACCAGCAGTCATTTAAAATAATGTAAGCTATAGACCATATTAGCTTTTTTAATGAAGGACATAATACTGTAATTTGATTGGACAATCAGGCACATAAAAGCACTTGTAAAATTAATACAATATACTTAAGTAACGTAGTATTGAACCATGAAAATAACACGAAAGAAAACTGTCATTAATTTTATAAATGTGGCGTGTTTTTGTTTTTATGTAGGGCAAAAAATCATCCAATGACGAATCGCGCTTTTGGGCGGAGCAGAAAACATTGTCACACTCTTACTGACTAAACATTCCTTTCCTTCTTTTCCTTTCGAACTAGGGTCAAGCCTTTCTTTCCGAAAGAGACCCAAGACCCCAGCAGGCTTCAACCCTTTTAAAGTAGCGTGTTAGAGTTTTACTGTCTAAACCACACTTATGAATTTCTTTGCCTTATGTTCCCGGATCCTAGATTTTCCCTTCGGAAGCCAGCCCATGGTGCCAGTAGATTTAAGTCCTACTGGGCCTCTACGGTTTTTGCAGACATTTCTTTGACTCGCACGCGGAACACTACATGACACCGACCACTCGGGTGTAGGCCAGACAGCGAGCTGCCCATTGCTCACCTTATAGACGACGTCTATGGTGGCTGGAAATCAGAATCGCCAGTTGACAAAGCTTGAATTAGACTTGCGTTAACAAACCTTTAATACAAAAAAAAACAGAAGCACTGAATGAGGAAAAGAGCCATTTACTTCACGTGAAGTTGAAAATTACTTGTTTGTTCTTTAAAAGTGGTTAGAAGAGAATTCCTCTACTTTCTAACTTATTTTAAAATAGCTTATTCGTTTCTTTGTTACAATGCAGCTACTGCAAGTGCTGAGAATCCTCCGTCAGAATCGTGATATTAAAATATTTCTTGCTGTCACTGTAGTCACGACTTGTGAGACAGACTTGAGTTTAGTGTGTGGATGTGATAGAAATATTGAGATTTTCGTTTATTTCAATACATTCCTATTGATACTGTTTGATTTAGTTTCGGCTTTAAAAGTTCATATACACAAACGGGTTGTTGGCATTGATGCTGTTTTCTATCTGAAGAGTACTCTGACAAAATCGTATTTTGAATGCACATAAAACAGAGGACGTGAGCAAATCCGCCGCGATCTCTTGAGCAAGGCTTTGGTAGAAGTCATGGTTCGGAGCGAGGAGGAGTGGCAGACTGTCGCCTCCTTTTGCGAAGCATTTCTAGCAAAGGAGGAGTCAATCGCATATGGCAACAACGCTCACACCCCAGACGCCGCCGGAATTCAATCCCGATTTCCGGTCACAGTAGGCGCGGGCTTGTGGGTTTAGAGCAATGGGAAGCTCGCCGTCCAATCGTCTGGTAACCACCCGGACCAAGCCCAGTCGTTGACTGAGCGCACTCAAGGAGTTGTCAGCAAACGTAGAGGCCCATCTGCAGGGCCGAAGCCTGCTGGGGCCCCGGCGCGCTTTCTGAAAGGAAGGTCCGACCCCGGTATGAGGGCTAAGAAGGAATGGGATGAATTGTTTAGTCAGTATGGCGGGATTCGTTATTAGATCACTTTTCCCATCATAAAAAAAAAAACAAAAGGCGACAGTAGGTGCAAAGATTTTTGTTTACAAAAAAAAACACTTTGGTAACTACCAATTAAGCACATTCAAATCTAAACAAAAATATGGGATGTGATATTATAATTTTGTGTTATACAGGTTATACTAGACATTAATGGAATTATGGGTACTTATACTAAATAACATACGGCTATGTAAATTACGTACGTGCCCATTACGTTAAAATTTGTTCGTAACTACATATTTATATCAACATTATAAGTCAGAAATAAATAAAAAAACCTTATTACTAACATAATTGCCATTATTGTTTCAAAAGGTTATTCTCGTCTATATAAAAAACCGGTCAAGTGCGAGTCGGAATTGTGCATGAAGGCTTTCGTATCGTCAGCAGCAAACAGGGTCGCAGGCTTAAACCCAGACAGGCGCATTACTTTATGTAATTTACCTCATCACTACTGTTCTTAAAACGGTAAAAAATAACATAGTGAAAAAATTGACATATCTTAGAACTGATAATTCAAAGTATTGTGACATCCATCAATCCGCACTGGACCTGATGGTGAATTATGGCCCGTATCCTCCCTTAGAGAAGATACCCGTGTCTCAGCAGTGGAAACATTAAAAAGGCTGATGATGATGAAGTTCCATCGCCAACTCCGTCATCGCTAGCCATCAGGGGATATCATTAATATTATCATTTCAGGTGCAAAACATCAACTATTGGATATAGGTCTACTTAAGAAGAAGCCTCAGACCGGTCACGGTCTGGAGCCTCTTGCATTCATCGAATTCCTGCGACCTTCACCAGGTCACAGGTCCACCTTGTAGAAAGCCTTTCAACTGTCTCTAGAACCTTTCGTCCCCTTCGATCGGTTCTGTAACCGATGGGCCCTAATCTCTGAGGTTTATGTTTGGCGATTCTTTGGGCGACATTAGTAACTTTTGCTTTTCTGATCACACAAGGAAACTCCAAGCAAAGTCGAAGGTATTTTTTCAGCAAAGCCGCTGAGTAAAGCTTGTTGTTAATAAAACAACCATTATTTCAAAAACTTAATACTTTTCATCATAATAATTGCAAACCATAACCATAAAAGTCATTAGATATATTACTACATAGACTGTATGACGAATTTATTAAACGAGGGACCAGTATTAGACCAAAAGGCTATTATTTAATAAATTAACTTACTATCCAAGTACTTAAAACATGACCAGACAGACTCATCGATCGACGCAAAGTAAATAAAATACTTAGGTAATGACATTTTGATGGCGGTGAACAAATGCGTCGTTTGTTTTTATTTTTGGTGTTGCTATATTTACTTGATAGTAAGCGATGAGGGAGCTAAATATATTGCTTGATGACTTTAGTAGGTACAGCTTCCAAAAGAGTGTTAAAATGAACATAGGCAATACCAAAGTCACGGTAAATAAACACGTTTTTTTTACGGTAGGTAAAAATCACCCAATGACGAATCCTGCTCTTGGGCGGAGCGGCAAACAGTGTCAGACTCTTACTGACTAAACAACCTACCCCGTTCCTCCCTTGCCTTATTCCTAGAGCCCCGGTATAACGCTTTCGCACCAACCCTCGACTCCAGGAATCAAATAAACACGTAGCATCCAGTCCGATCAATTTAGGAAACCTTTTTCTCAAATCTGTAAACTTTCGAGTTTACACTCGAAACTTTACAATATTGACTGATTGCGACTGATAATTAGTCACCGATATTTAAACACGTGATAGTAATAATGATAACAAATAAGTTTTACTATAGGACCAAACCTGAAATCGCGAAAGGAAATCTACTGATCGAAAACTCAAACAAAAATTTCGCGATTTCGGCCAGCAGGTTTTCGGGCACTTCAGGTAGTAAGGTTTGTATATATAAAAAACCTGTAAGATTTCGACTTTCTCAAGGGTATTAAAATCCATAGTGTACTTCCCGTTAACCTAGAATCCTGAAATTTGGCATAAAGCAAGGTCTCATTGCACAAGTACAGGCAAAAATCTTATACATTTAATTTTGTAGTTACGTCACAAAGAATTAAATTTCGGAAATTGAACCATTTACATAAGTTAGAATGTTACTGTACAGTTATAGTTTTAAATTCGTTACAAAACAGCTCGTACCACTGAAAACCAGCGCTGGGTGTCTGACGCCCAGCAAATGCTGAGGTGGTAACCCTTTCGGTTCGGGCACGCTCAGCGTACACTTTATGTTTGTTATTTTTAATGTTTGTTGTGTTTTTTTGTAACTGTTGTGTTGTGTCTGTGCTGAATAAATTTATTTCTATTCTATTCTTCTATTCTATTCTAATTCTATTACGAGACTGCTGACCGACCAATGATCAGCCATTATGAATTAACAGATTACGAACTTTTAGCAAAATGACAATGGGATCATGTTGGAATGACAGCGGAATGACGCTTTTTTGAAAATAGCAGACTTGAGTCTTCGGGTATCCTAACAAAAGATCATCATTAATCAGGCCGAGAGACGTCCACTGCTGGACATAGGCCTCCCCCAAACGTCGCCACATCGACCGGTACAATGCGTCTCGCATCCATCGAATTCCAGCAACCTTGACCAGGTCAAACAACAGGAACAAAACAGGTACAAAAGATCAATTCAATCTAATGTCACTAATCCAATCTTCCTTACGTTCAAATATCACACCAAAATCAGTATATCAACAACCAGAAACTGAACTAGTAGTTGTGTATTATCCATAACTAATCCTGCTGCATATATTCAGGCAAAGTTAGCAGAAATCCGGGTAACTTTAATACGATGGCTGACGACGCGTGGAGTCGACCTTACTATAGTTCAGATGGAAGATTGGGTCTTTGTGTGACTATACTTTGTGAAGGCTATGTTATGCTGTGCTGGATATAATTAGGGTAATACTTTGGACAACTAAAAAGTCATAAAATTGAGTTTGGCTGATAATATGTAAGTACACTATAATGTATCATAATAATAATATTCCACAACTATCACATAACGTCGTCTAGTCCCAAGCTAAGCAGAGCTTGTGTTATGGGTACTATACATCTGATAAACCATACTTATATCTTTCTAAATACATAAATGTTATAGATAAATTACAACCAGACACTGAACAAAGGATCGTGTTCATCACACAAACATTTGTCTTGGGTGGGAATCAAACCCACGACCTCCAGCTTAGCAGTCAGGGTCTCTAACCACTAGACCAACAGGCCAGTTAAATGACTGGCCTGTCACACACTGACTATCGACGGCGCGTTCTATCCCCGAGCGCCTCAAGGAGTTGTCAGCAAAATGTAAAGGCCCAAGTGCAGAGCCGAAGCCTACTGGGGCCCCGATCCGGTTTCTGAAAGGAAGGTCCGACCACGGTATGGAGGCTGAGAAGGAAAGAGGTGGGTCGTTTAGTCAGTAAGAGTCTGACGCTCTTTCCTGTCACGCCCAAGGACATGATTCGTCATTAGATGATTGTTTCACCTCAAAAAAACTCTACTTATTTTTGAACAATAAAATAAAAACCCGTATTCCATTTTTACTAACTTAACACAATCTGAAATATCGCAATCAAAAACACCTACCCCTACTTTGGAAGTGGCCAATGAGCTTTATAAATTTCGTATGCAGAAGATTCATAACAGCCTTAGTTTAGTATCTAGTGTAAGACACAAGTGTGAGTTATAATGAAGCTGTCATAGTCAAATTACGACTAAGGGATGATTCTCATTAGAGCGGGCCGTGCCAGGGCTGGGGCGTGGACGAGCCGGGGCCCGTCCGTGCTATGCAATTTATTTTCGGACGCAGCACGAAAAATGTTCTGATTACGATGGGAAGTGGAGGGAACGGGGCGGGACCGTGCAACAAACGTGGTATTGAAGTGCGTCGAGCGGGCCCGGACGGGACACGGATAATGCACTGTGTAATATAAATTGATTCATACAAAATATATGAAACAGATTAAAACCGTGCCCCGTCCGTGCCCCGTCCGGGCCCCGCCCCGGGCACAGCACGTTCTAATGAGAATCATCCCTTAAGCCTCTAAAAAAAAGAAAAAAAAAAGATATATTGTGTTTGGAAGAAAAACACTAAATATACGACATCGTCTTTATAATTTCCAAATGGTAATAAAAACAACTGAAAAATACTTTGATCAGTACCTACTTCTAAAGAGGTTTTGACATCTATCCCAAGTAAAAGTCACTCTTGGGTCACACGAAGTGTCAACAAGGCATTTAGCTAGGTCTTTATACAATTTGGGGGCAGTATCCGAAAGTTTCAACCCGCACGACTTGAAGATATATAGGTATACCTTATACTTTACTTGCTTGTGTAGTCTTATAGGTACTGCAACATTTGTGTTACCTGAAACAAAATGAATATGTGATTAAAAACCACTTTTAGAGAGTAGTGGTCGCCGAGTGATAACGGCCCCGACTCACGAGTCGTAGTTCGCGGGTTCAAACCCATCCAGGTGCAATATTTTGTGTAATTTTTTTGGTGGCTGAGTGGTAACGGGCCTGACTTACGAGTTGTATTGGGGGGTTCAAACCAAGTTAGGTGCGATACTTTGTGTAATTTATTCCATCACCACAGCTCTGAAAACGGCGAAGGAAAACATCGGGAGAAAACCGATAAACCTTAGAACCAAACATTCGATGACATGTGATATCTACCAACCCGCACTAGGCCTGCGTGGTAGATTACGGGCCGTTCCCTCTGTTAAAGAGGAGGTTTGAGTCCCAGCGGTGGGAACATTAAAAATGCAGATGATGATGATGACCACTTTTGTAAAAATCTTTGTAAAACAAAGCAGAACTTCTATAATTTTATAACAATTGGAAAGTAAACCATATAGCAAGTATTCGGTAGATATAAGACGCACAGAAACAATCGTCGTAGTGACACTTGGAGAATGTATATGTCGACATCTTTCGGCTGAATTGATTGGAAGAACATAGATGCTGAAAGTGTGAAATAAGATAAGAAGAAAGGTGAAGGGTAGGAGTATGAAAAACTTCCCTTTCTACATTCACACAGGTAAAGCCGCTGTTCAAACCCAATATCGTATATTTATTTCAGCTCATCAATCATGCAACAGTTCCCTTCACCACCACAAACAACTAAGCTACACTTTAGTTTTAGTTGTAGTTCAAACTAACAGAAGACTAACTCATGATTAGGTTCCATTTGTCTAAATTCTAATGAGGGAACTCTCAAAGCAGTTATTTGACTTAAGACGTGGGCTAGTGTGCACTTTCAGTTGTAAGCAGAGGTACAGGTAGGTAAGTGAATTAGTTTGAGTCCGACTGTTGGCTTGCTTGGGACTTACGACTGAAATTACATTTGTAGGGTAAGTGACTGTTGGTGGAAACAATTTTAGTTGTCTTCTGTATATGAAAGTCGTGGACAATAATAATAATGTTTATTTGGTAACCAGGCGCATTTCTTTGTGTAATTTATTTAATCACAACTGCTTTCAAGTGGATGTTACAAAAAAAGCCATGAGTATACATGTGGATGGATGGAGAGGGAGAGGGAGACCAAAGAAAATATGGATGGATTGTGTGAGAAGGGATATGAAAGAAAGAGAAGTTAGTGAGAGCGAGACGGGTGACAGGACAGAGTGGAAGAAAAAGACATATTGCGCCGACCCCAAATAAAACGGGACAAGGGCAGGAAGATGATGATGCTGTCAAGTGGATGAAGGTAAGCATCGTGAGGAAACCGGCATTGCGGCACTTCTCTAGAAATGGCTTCCTCTCTAGAAATGGAAATATACCGTAATCAACGACGCGGGCCCATTTCCTTCACCGTTTAACCCATGACATACCACTTGAAAGTTGGGGCGGTTATCACTCGGCCACCACTGCTCTCGCTTTGCTAGTGATAATGGTTCTCGTAGTTTTGAATTAAAATAAAAGCCAATCAATTTTAAAATTGAACTGTAGCATATATATTTTTTTTTAATTCTTAAACTAAATGTCAATAAAAAGAAAAAGACAAAACGAAAGAGTTTTAGACATAGAAGAATACACGGGTTGTTACCCTGTGTATTCCTCTATGTCTAAAACTAAATCTGTTAAAGAATGCCACGTTCCATACGTTGCCATAAGTTAATGAAATACGAGTATGTATTTTCAATACTTCACACAGATGTTTCAAGCAATATCTAAGGTTTACATTGATCTTATATCATCACGTAATACTACTCCATCAAAAAGCATAAAAAAGGGCCATTTTTGACAAGTATTCTCCGTCACAAATACCTCGTAACTGGCTACATGCGACATCTTCAGACAACGTCGCTCAAGAGAGCTGTCATACGACACGAACGATATCTGCTTGTCTACTTAATAAGATGAGAAGTCGAAGGCATGAATGAGCCGGGAATTTCTTGGTAAAAATACCTCTTTGTTTTTTAACGATTGGCACTGTTTGGTATGGATTTTCTGGAAGAATAGTTCTTAGTGGCAGAAAAACAGAATTATGTTTTAAAAATTCAACAAGAAAAATAATAATAAGTCTTTATTTCAGGCTACTAAGGCCCATAAACACAACACGACAACAACTTCAAATAATATTTGGAGCGTTTATTTTCGAAAATGTTAACATTATCAAAAAATATTATATGGTTCTTCTAATCATATTTAAATAATTATTTAAGAATTTATCATACATACGGGTAGAACAAAAAAAAAAAACTCCCCACTTTACGTCTAGGGAGCTACCATAATGAAACATGTTTTGCCACTTCTTATCTTAGCACTTTGTCGGCGTGATTGATAAACATATTGGTGGCAAATTTCAGCTTTCTAGTGTTAACGGTCGCTGAGTGTATCTGCGGACTGACAGACAGACTGACTAAGCGAAACTATAAGGGTTCCTTATTGACGACGGCATCCTAAAAAGCACCTACAGTTAAAATGTAATTTGATGTTTAACTAATAAAACAAACAGTAAAAATTTACAAAGCTTGAAGGAAAGCTTTGTAAATTTTTACTGTTTAAGTTCTATGACAAAACGTAGCGAAACATCATACAAATAAAAAGAAATGGCGCACATAATATTATGAGAAGCACGTCATGGCATAAACATGGTTTTGACAGTTTGATCGGGTCGTAAGTCGATTCCCGCTCGAAAAGAACTAATATTTACAAGACATCGCTTATTCTTAGAGACAGTTGTTTGGGTTTGCTAGCACGTGATGTTTAGATAATGCATGTATATTATATGTATTATACATCTTACTATTAATATTTCGACTTGGGCATAAGTCTGTACATCTAGATACATCATTAGAAACACAATAATGTATAGATACCTTTCGAATATCGTAATTAGATACATAAAAAAGACAACAGGTTTGTGAACGCCGTCGTTCGCTTGGGACTCAAGAGTTTATATTAAATTAAATTGTCTATTTGTGATGTCAAAATATAGAATACTCATTGCTCTTATTAAACTAGTGCGCCTTACCATCAACGATTGCATCACTGCTTACCATCACGTGGAATCGTAGTCAAGCATTAGTTTATATCAAATAAAAAAAAATTGGTTGACTGGTAGAAAATGCCAAAGGCATTAAGTCCGCCTTTGTACCTTGTGTTGCATGAAAAATAAATAAAAAAATATTTGCTGTTCCATTTGAAAGAAGGTGCATAACTTTAAGGTGCCAAGCCTGTTCCATCATGGGACCACCAGATGAAGGGAGATTCGCCACCGATACATGGTTGACATCCCACTGATTCGCACAACCACCACATATAGGTAAGATTTGACATTCTAGGTAGTACATTTCCATGGGATAATAAAATACTTATTACGTACGGTAACCACGGTCAGAAACTTTTAACAAGTAAGATAACTTAGATAACAAAAGGACAAACTTTAATCCTATTGAGGGCAGGCTCATGGAAAATAGAGAAAATATACCTTTGTCCAACTGTGAGACATGCAAGACTTTTGTTTTATTTTTATCTATATATATAAAAGGAGTAATTGACTGACTGACATATCAACGCATAGTCAAAACTACTGGGACTAGGAGCGTGAAATTTTGCACAATGCTTCGTTTTATGACGTAGGCGAACACTGAGAAAGGGTTTTTCTAAATTCAGCTCCTAAAGGGATATAATGGGTGTCTTAAGTTTGTATGGAAATCCCCCCCCCTCCCTTACTTTCACGCGGGCGAAGCCGTTGGCTGAAGGCTAGTTATATATAAACTAGTGCTTGACTGCGACCTCACCTGAGGGTAAACAGTGATGAAATTGTTCACCCTAGCCTTGAACACACCCAAATTATAATCGGCCGAAAACTGATGCAAAACAAAAGAAACCCTTCTCATAATTAAAGTTTTATTTACTTCGATTATCAATGTACTAGATCAAGGAATAAGAACAAAATCATAACGCATAAGTGGCCCACAATTGCTTAAAAAACAAAAATATTACATTCGAAATTCAATTGTCATTATTAAAACTGCTCAAAAATATTTGTTAAAAGTTACACCAATTTTGTAAACAATAAGGTTTAATATACAAAGTTAACAATGGCGCTTATTCTATTTTCAAATTAGAGTGATGTCATATCTCAACGCTTACCCAATGGTATGTCAATGGTGTGTGGTGTGTATGGTGTGACATCAAATATTTGTGATGATATTTGTCGGGCCGTTTTCGAAACAGAGATCGGTAATCTAGTACATTCATGTCGAAGATTATGTACTTGTTCTACATAAATAAAACAATTCGCCCATTTTAAACGCATTCTGGTTCTATAAAGGCAAGTCTAACGCAATTTTAGGTAACCAAACGCCCGAAATTCAGTCCCCAATACATTCGACAATTTCTTTCACCTTCTATCCACGTTCAGTCGTTCAAATCGCTCAAAGAGGCGTCGCCGAACGCCTTAATCGAATGTTACTCCAGTCCACGACTCTATACCTACTCGATCTGGCTAAGGCTTGGCACACGCACTCGACTTTTCAGTAACATTGGAGCTACAGAAAATTCGCGACCGACGAAAATAGATTAGTATTAATTTTATAATCGCGTCTTATAACTAAACTTGACAAGCGGTGGGTAGCTAATTAACATAATAATATAATATACCTAATAATATATTCCACAACTATCACACAACGCCGTCTAGACCCAAGCTAAGAAGTGCTTGTGTTATGAGTACTAAACAACTGATAAACATACTTACATATTTCTAAATACATACATATTATAGATAAATTACTCCCAGACACAGAACGAATGATCGTGCTCAATACACAAACTTTTGTCCTGGGTGGAAATCGAACCCACGACCTTCGGCATAGAAGTCAGGGCCTCTAACCACTAGACCAACAGGCCTATGAAACCAAGCCTAAGTCTTTGACAACGTTTAGTACACACGCGTTCCCCGTAGTACTAGCAGGCTCTCTTTGATAGAGAGAAAGAAGAGAAGAAAAGAAGGAGAGAAGAGAAGTATTTGAATTAGTTTAGTAGTGATCCTACAATATAAACGGCAACTAAAGACACAGATGGTTTAGACCGTAAAAGTCTTAAAAATATTTTATGGGTCGTACGAAAGTTATAATAAGCATAATTACAACTTCCCTTAAATAATGTTCCCACTACTGGAACGGGTGTACTACGCCAAATCGAATAACAAATAATCGAATATCAATTGATCGACCACTATATATCGAACGTCTAAATATTCTTTTGTATATATTGATCTTTCGATAGAACGAATATGCGATGCGTTGAACGCTCGATCAAACAAACATTCGATATTTTGAACACTCGATGTATTGAGTGTGCGATGTATTGAATGTTCGATTTAATAACGATTCGATATTATGAACGTTCGATTTATAGTGGTCGATCAATTGATATTCGATTATTTGTTATTCGATTTGGCGTAGTACACCCACTGGAACTCAGGCCTCCTCTCTAGGATCCTCTCCATAAACTACCACGGTGCCCAAACGGGTTTAGTGGATGTCAAATGTCTTCGAATTTTTTGTTCTAGGATACCTCGTTTTCCTCTTGACGTTTTCGTCACAGTTTTGAGAGCAGTGGTTATGAAATAAAATAATATACATTTGGTACTTAAGTGCCGAGCTGGATTTGAACCTGCGGCCCTGTTATACGAGGCCACTACATTACTGCGAATGTCGATCGAGGTGTAAAAAACTCCAAGTCATTTATTGTTGTAAAGGTAATATATACACACTCAGGGAAAACTTCAATTTTCCACCTCTTACGGTTTTGGAGATACAGCCCTTAAACGGATGAAAAAATTGATAAACAGATTCTTTGAGTACAGAACCCTATAAAAACGATTCAATGTCACAAAAACTACAACTCCAGCAATATTCAAAACTGGAAAGTAGCCCGAAATGTACGTAAGTTTGTTTCCTGCCTAACCTGGGTCGATCCAGCTCACTTCATAGGGTCATGTTCCAGACTAGATCGACCCCACCTTTGACGGGTAACCTTGGCGAAGTGGAAGTGATTAACTCGACTACTTGCTAACTTATACCCGTTTGATGCTCGCTTCAAGTTTGTGAGTTTTTAGCGGAGCTATATCGAGCAAAGTTCAGTGGTTATTTTTATTAGTAGTAAGCTGAATTTATAATTTCTTGTAGATTTTTGGACGCAAATTTTGTTTTAAAGTGCCTCTATAACTATAAAACATAGGGATTATACACTTATATTAAAATTGAAGCTTTTCTTGAAGTAGAAAATCATCAATAAAGGTTTCTCGAGCGATAGAGCGAGAGGACGAGTTTAGCTAGTTTTGTTTCTTATGCGTCCACAAAATTTAAAAAACCAGCCAAGAGCGTTTTAGTCCACACTCAGCGTAGGGTTCCATTACTTAATATACGACTTAACAGCGCGACGTAACTGAAAGTACCGCGCCTTATTCTCTCGGGAAAGTTTTTTTTTTATGGTAGGTGAAAATCATCCAATGACGAAACCCGCTCTTGGGTGGAGCGGGAAACCAGTGTCAGACTCTTACTGACTAAAAAACCTACCCCGTACCTTCCTTGCCTTGTTCCTGGAGTCGAGGTAACAGTTTGCACCACCCTCTAGGCTCCAGGAGGCTTCGACCCTGAAGGGCCCCTGCAGTTTGCTGACAACTCCTTGAGGCGCGCGGGAACGGTGCGCGCCGTTGACGACTTGGACTCGGTCTTACCAGACGACCGGACGGCGAGCTACCCATTGCTCACCGTCCGCGAGCCAGTGTCTACGGTGGCCGGATATCGGCAGGATCGCGGCGGCGACGGCTACGGCGAGGGCGCTGTTGCCTTTGCCTTATGCGGTCGGCCTCCTCCTTTACGAGCATTACTGCTTCGCAGAAGGAGGCGACCGCCTGCCATTCCTCTTCACTGCGGACCATGGCCTGAACCAGGACCCGGCGCGAGAGGTCGCCGCCGCCGATCACCCCCACGAGGACACGGCGATGCTCTTCCCAAGCAGGGCACACCTCCACCGTGTGCTCCACCGTGTCCTCCGGGCTCACCTCACAGTGGCGACACCCGGAATTCTCTCGGGAAAGTGGGTTACTAATTTACACATACTCTCTAATTTGGGTTATGTATGTTGGGTTTTCGGTGGTAATTTCGGATTGCGTGAACTGATTTTAATAATACTTTGATTATTTGAAAGAAGACTTTAAGGATGATAAAATATAAAAACAATGTATCACACGTTACGGTACCAAATTTAAGCTTGTTTTTCAGCTTAGTGCTAACAGTCACCAAAATCATCCGCGGACGGACAGACAGACAGACCTGACGAAACTATAAGGATTCCTTGTTGAGCACGGAACCCTAAAAACACTTTTATACGTACCTTTTTTCGTCAATTTAAACCGGACGAGGTACTAAATAAATATCGTCCGTCATTTGTGGATTTAAATGTAAAAGGTAATCTCATTCATCTCTGAGTGCTTCAGGCTATAAATTTTCTATTTTCACGCAAACGAATTCGCTAGCAGAGCTTACTTTTAAAAATCAATATTATCATAAAACAAAACATTTACATTCAAACAATTTAATGGAGTATAGTGTGTTTGACTAGCCTGTTGGTCTAGTGATAAGTAGCCGTAACTGCTGGTGAGTTCGATTCCCACCTAGGACAAATTAAAAATATTTAGAAATATATAAGTATGTTTATCAGTTGTCTAGTACCCATAACACAAGCTCTGCTTAGCTTGGGACTAGACGACGTTGTGTGATAGTTGTGGAACATATATTTAAATATTTAAGATTTAATTTAATATTGTGACTTTTCTTATAATAAATTATAATTTGAGATTTGACCTTCAGTCGCGCGCGACACTTCGTAGCGAGCGGATGCTTTACTCTGTTAACGATATGAGTGTTTTTTTTTACTTATACCCTCAAATTAAAATATAATAAAAATGAGTAATAATTCAGATGGAGATAGTTTACCGAGTTTAAATAGTGATGAAGAATCAATTGTGTGTGAGCAACAAGTTTTAAAGGAGGTGGAATGCAGTAATAAAGAAGACAAAATGCAGAGCGAGATACCAATTCAAGCCGGTAGTAAGGAACGTTCCTGTATACCAGTAGCCGAGAAGAGAATGAGAGAAGATTGCGAAGAAAATATAGATGACGAAGAATTTATAACAGTGAGAAGAAGCCCAAAACGGCTAAATCGTAGTTCCTCGCTGATCTATGATATTAACCGTACATTGGAAAACAATTATGAGGTTTACATTTCCTCTAAGGAATGCCTACCAAAACAAATTGGTCTTGCCAAGCTCTTAAGATCCGAAAATATTCTGGGCATTACTAAAATTAAGTATAAAAACTCGTTTAGAGTACGTATACAATTTGAAAGCCGACAACATGCTGAGAAACTACTGTCTTGTGAAAAAATGAAGGAATTGGGATACAGGTGTCAATTTGCTCAAGAAGTTAATCTATCTTATGGAGTCGTCAAGAATATCGAATTGGAGGTGGATGAAACAGAACTGACAGAAATATTTCGCTGTGAATATGATATTGTTTCCGTGAAGCGGTTGAAACGATTCACGGAAGAAGGAAAATGGGTAGATAGTGAAACAGTTCGCATTTGTTTTAAAGGCCCTATGGTACCCCCGACGGTTGAGGTATACGGCTGCAAGTTTAAGGTGGAGACATACACATTCCCAGTAACACAATGTTCGAACTGCTGGCGTTTTGGTCATCTATTACGTCAGTGTCCTAGTAAACGGCCTATATGCCCAAAATGTGGTGGATTTCATGCGAACTGTGAAACAATGCAATATCGATGTATCAATTGTAATGGCACACACATGTCCTTCAATAAGACTTGTCCCATTTTCTTGAAAGAAAAAGAAATACGTCGAATTATGTCTGCTATGAATTCCACATATAAAAAAGCACTTGGTATTTACCTTAAAGAGAGAGAAACAGAAAAGAATATGACTTTACAATATAGGAATGAAAATGATGAACATGAAACACAGTCAAATATAAGTAAAGAAAACAACACAGCAAATGATTGTCAACAAACCCCTTCCTTTAGGGACGTTTTAGTGGGGGAAACCCAAAAATCAAAGTCACTAGATCATGAAAAGAAAAAGACTACCCAAATAAATATGACATTAGTAAGAAAGAAGAAAAAAGAAAAAAATGAGCATGAACACAGTGAAAATATTATTATTGAGGAACAGTGTATTGAAAAGGAACCTATAAGAAGTCAGAATGATGAAGAGCAGAGGCAGAATGATGGAGAGTCTAATCGGAAGAAAAACAGTCAGGAAAATTATTCGTTTTGGCAGTTAATGAATCGGATTAAAGACATCATCCTTTCAAGAAAAAAGTTAGATGAGAAGATCACTGAAATAGTGAAATTAGTTTTCGAAACTCTAAAACACTTTTTAGCAGAAACAATGAAAGGTGGGGAATGGTTAAAGTACCTTATTAAGCTATTCGATGGATAGTCCCCAGCGTGAGCCAACTTTAAACATACTACAATGGAACTCACAAAGCCTAAAACCAAAATTAATAGAATTTGAATGCCTACTTCTTCAAGAAAATGCCCACGTTGCTATTGTTAGTGAAACATGGATGGAGCCGGAATCTCACAGCCATATTAGTGGTTATAATATATTTAGAAGAGACAGGTGTGACTCATATGGTGGTGTAGCAATTATCACTCATCACTCCATAAAGACACAAGTATCGTCTTTCATACTGAATAATACAGGTATAGAGGTACTACATGTGAAACTGTTAAACTTCCCCTACATTCAAAATATTGTGAGTATATACTGTCCATCTACTGTTAGAACTACTTTGTCAGATTGGGATTCCCTTTTTAGTGCGTACTCTCAAAGATCTATAATAGCAGGAGACTTTAATGGTCATCACACCAATTGGTCTTATAAAAACGACCCTAGAGGTATACAGTTATTTGATTCTTCCTTAGATAATGGTTTCTTTTCTTTAAACAACGGCAGACCCACAAGGATTAGACTGGTAAATGGCGTGCTGCAGGAGTCTTCGCCAGACATTACCTTTGTCTCTTCAGATATTGCTACAAATTTTAAATGGGACATTACTAACGAAACATTGGGTAGTGATCACGTAATTATTAAAATTGTATTTAAAACATCAAATGGGTGTACAAATCAAAATTCTGTTAAAAAACGAAATTTTAAAAAAGCTAATTGGTTACTGTACAAACAAACCCTAGAACAAACATTTTTATATGAAAACATAGGCGCTTTAGATAGTGTTCAGGTAAAATATGATATCTTTGTAAATAGAATTAATTCTGCCGCGGAAAAAAGTATTCCTTTGGTCAAGATTTGTACTGACCCTTTGTCTAAATTTAAACCGAAGCCTTATTGGAACGCTGATCTATCGAAAGCAGTTGCTAAGAGAAGATTAGCGTTATCGAAATTTAGGCGGAACCCGACCCCTTGCAATTTAGATATTTTTGAAAAACATACCCATGACGCAAAATTATCTTTAATTCGAGCCAAGTCACAAGGGTGGAGGGATTTTTGTAGCAGTATTAATGAATCAACCTCGGTCTCGGAAGCTTGGAATAGAATGCGATGGATGAAAGGCCATAAAAGATCAAAATTTTATGCTTCAAAGCAACAAATTGAAGATTTATTATGTAGTCTCGCGCCAGATTATGTCATTCCTCAGATGCCAGTAATTGATTCCAATAATACATCCCTAGAAATTAAATTTACTACTCAAGAACTTGATAAATGTCTTAAAAAGAAAGATACTGCACCGGGAGATGATCAAATAACGTTCTCTATGCTTTATAATCTTCCAAAATCTGCAAAATTGTACCTATTAGAAATATATAATTTGATTCTAGAAACTGGTAATATTCCCATCCAATGGCGAGCTATTAAAATAGTACCGATCCCCAAAAACTGTACAGGTTCAGACATTCCCTTAAAGTTAAGACCAATTTCTCTAATTTCTTGTACATGCAAAATATTCCATACTTTATTATGTAAAAGACTAGAATGGTATGTGGAGAAAGAAAAATGTTTATCAGTGAATACTGTTGGATTTAGACGTTCTCAGTCATGTTTGGATTGTTTGACTCGATTGGCTTGCTACATCCAGATGGGTTTCTCTAAGAATTATCCTACGCTGGCGTGCTTTCTAGATATAGAAAATGCGTACAACAATGTAACGGTAGATAGTGTTATCCAAGCCCTTAACGGAATTAACGTTGGAAAGAAAATATGCAAATATTTGTGGGAATTCTTGTCAGAAAGGCACCTCAAAAGCACATTCGACGGTAATGAAGCTAACTTCTTGGTTAGATGGACCAGCAATGGCATTGGCCAAGGTGACCCATTATCCCCTTTGATTTTTAATATAGTTACCCATCAAATTTGTCACAATATTACTAACGTTATAATATCACAGTATGCCGATGACTTCGTCCTCTATACTAGCTGTAAAAATCTTGCTGATAGTGTTTTAGAAGTACAAAGTGCGATCGGTACAATTATTAAATTATTAGGACAGCTAGGTCTAGAATTATCAGGTAATAAATCGCAAGTCTGCCTGTTTAGTAGAGGGAGAAGGAGACAACAAATCACCCTAAACATTAATGGCTCACTAGTAAGTCAATCTGAATATGTTAAATACCTGGGAATATGGATGGATAGAAGCCTACGCTGGGGAAAGCACATTAATGAGACATGTGGGAAAACTCAAAGGTTTTTGAGTATACTAAAAGTTTTGGCAGGAACAGCATGGGGTATGCACCCTAAACATCTTCGTAGGCTGTACATAGCCCTAATCCGAAGTAGGGCTGATTATGCAAGTTTTCTTTTCGATAACAGTGCAAAAACACACACAAGTAAATTGGACAAGGTACAAAACCAAGCAATGAGGATAATTGGTGGTTTTATACGAACCACTCCCATCCATGTCATGGAGTGTGAATTGTCTATCCCTAATCTAGCACTAAGAAGAAAATATCTAGCAATTAAATACTGTTTAAAATCGCAATCTTTTGATAATAATTTAATATTAGATCTTTTAAATAGTTTAAGGAGCCACATTTCTAATACTTATTGGCGGAATAAGAAAATACCTTTACTAGTAACGGTATATAACAGTACTAAAGACGAAGTTGTGTCATCCAGTTATCCCTTAGAAACGTTCAGCTTAGATACTTGGGTTTCAAATATAAACGTAGGTGACAGTATTAGAGATACCTTAGATAATATGAAACTATGTAAGAAATCATATGATAATAACATCCTGAAAAACATAATAATGGAAGAATTACATACTAAATATTTTGGATGGCTAAAACTATATACGGATGGTTCTAAAATAGGAAATGTTCTTGGTGCTGCCTTTTACGATCCGAGGCACAAAGTTAAAGGTTTATTTAAAATATGTAACAGTAATATATGTATTATGACGGCGGAGCTCGTTGCAATATCGAAGGCTCTAACATATTTACAAAATGCGGAAATCGATAACAATAGGATTGTCATTTTTGTAGACAGTAGAAGTGCTCTGCAGCATATGGTTCGATGCGCCTCTGGCCACAGAGGTGTCTCGATAACATATGCTGTATTAAGCCAAATATGGTATTTCACATGCAATAATATTGATGTGATATTGCAATGGGTTCCGTCACATGTGGGTTTACGGGGGAACGAGGAGGTTGACCAATTAGCAAAGACTTCTGTTGTGGACGGTATTGAGCTGAATATTACTCCGAGCTACTTTGAACTTCTGCCAAAATACAAAATTGAATGCTCTAATAATTGGAAGGAATATTTTAATAAAATGTCATTAGAAAAGGGAATTTGGTACAAGACATTGCAATGTGAACCTCCTCGTATTCCTTGGTTTGCCAATATTAAGCTTAGTAGAAAATTTATAATAATAGCGCATAGACTACGGTCGGGACACGTTCCACTCAACAAGTTTCGGCACTTAATGGGGAAAAGTGACAGTCCCAACTGTGCACAATGTGATGTGATGGAGGATGTCCATCACTTGTTGGTGGAATGCGTCAGGACCCGAGCTGCTAGAGAGGTGCTGATGAATACATTTAAAATTAATCTGATAGATGTTGGTTTTGTTCAAAGTATTTTATCAGAGCCTGTTTCTAATGCAGCTATTTTACTGTACAAAATAGTATATAAGGTTTTTAAGTCGGAATAGCGTTAAAATTTTTGTATTAGGTTATGATGGGGCTGGCGTGGTCGTATTGTGACCAAAAGCCCCTAAATTTCTAGTAGATAATAAAAAAAAAAAAAAGAGATTTGACCTTTATTTATTTGTTTTCTTATACAAAGCGTAACAAAATAACGATATACATCAAGAAGCGCTGAAGAATACAGGTTGAATAGAATCACTACACGAAGTTTCAGCTCAAAATAAGTTTTTCAAAAAATTGATACCAAATTCTTGGTATCGCATGATTCTTGATTTCAAATCACACCAAACGTGTCTCGACACTACAGGGTTCAATAACATTCCACGAAACTCGCTAATATTACGAAATATTCTGTAAATCTGAGCGCCTAGTACCTGGCTACCTAATTTAGCGCTTCTTGATGTATATGGTTATTTTGTTACACGTTGTATATTTATTTGTTCGACATTTTTATATATTTTATTATTATTATTAATCTTAAATTATTTATCATTTGAAATTCAAACTTGATTTATTTGTAGTCATGTAGTTATTGTTGACATTATTGTAACAGTTTATACCTAAATGACTTGTAAGAATCCCTTACCAATAAAAAACTTTGACTGTGACTATGACATATAAAGTTGATACTTACGACCGATGGGCTTTCTTTAAAAAGGATCATTGTACACATCAATATGAACAACTTTTACTATGAGATCAACTCAAAACGCAAAAAAAAACCGCTACTCCATAGATTTATATTCGTATAACTCGACAAAATGTACAGAGCACCGGATTTTTTTTCGTGATTTTTCAGTTGGTCTCATAGTAAAAGTTGTTCATATTGTTGTATACAATGATCCTTTTTAAGGAAAGCCCTTGTGTCGTATCAACTTTGTATAGTCATAGTCTAGTAATATACACCGTTAAATCTTGATCGTTTTAATCCCTTGGAGGATCGATTCAGTACATGAAACACTCATCATCAGCCTAGCGTAAGTCCCGGTTGCTACCTTGGCTTTCACCTCGGTGCCCGGGGTCCGCTTTCCTGCCTAGTCTTCTCCACTTCGCTCGGTCTTTTGCATCCTCTGCCTTAAGCCCATTAGCACGCATATCGTCCCTTACGACGTCGATCCAACGCCTCTTAGGCCTACCTCGTTTTCCGGGTCCCGGCGGAGGCGGCATGGCGAGGCATCTGTTACCCACGTAGTCTGCCGGTTTTCGTAAAACGTGGCCATACCAGCGTAAGCGACCCTCCTGCAGTTTATCCGCTATGTCACGGACCCGAAGGCTGCCCCGGATGCGGGAGTTCTTAATGCGGTCTTTCCGCGAAACTCCAGACATCCAGCGCAGCATATTCATTTCCGTGACACGCAGGCTTTGCTTATGTCGCTCAAGTACAGGCCACGCTTCACTGCCATACAAAAGGACAGGCCTAATGATGGTCTTATAGACCTGTCCTTTGAGCCTAACCGGCATTTTGGGGTCACAGATAACCCCCGCCACCTCACGCCATTTCGCCCAGGCCGCCGAGATACGTGAGTCGACGTCGCAATCGACGTCCCCGGACTCGTGGAGCACCGATCCCAAGTACCTGACCTGTTCCGTGCGCTCAACTGTGTCTTCGCCAATGCGAACAGGAGCAGCGTTAGTTGTGTTACAGGCCAAGTACTCGGTCTTCGCCGCATTAATCTTCAGACCGCCGTTTTCCAGCGACTCCTTCCACGCTGCCACACGTCGAACCAAGCGCCCACTGTCCGAGTCCGCCAGCGCGATGTCGTCTGCATACATGAGCAGCCACGGCGGCTGCTCATGTAAGTCCCTGATGGTGGAGGACAGCACGTCCAGCACCACGCTGAACAGAAACGGACTAAGGACAGAGCCCTGGTGAACTCCGACGGTGATGGGGAAGGGTTTCGTATCGCCAACAGCGGTCCGAACCACAGAACCGGAGTCTCGGTACATATCTCGGATGATGTCAACATAGGTCTCGGGCACTCCTTTGGATCTCAGCGCCCACCAGATCACATCACGGGGGACACAGTCGAAGGCCTTCTGCATGTCTAGGAACAAGAGGTGCAGAGGCGTATTCTTCGATCTGTATCCTTCCATGGTAACCCTTAGGGCAAAGATGGGGTCCATGGCGCCATGGCCTGGTCGAAACCCATATTGACATCCCGAGACGGTGCACTCCTGCCGGATCCGAGAGTCAATCACCCGCTCGAAGAGCTTCATGGTGTGGGACATAACCTTAATCCCACGGTAGTCGCCACACTCCTGCACCGATCCCTTGCCTTTGAAGACTGGAGTGATAATACTCAGTCTCCATTGACTCGGGATCTTTCCGGTGAGGAGCATGCGGTTAAATAGGTGGGTTAAGATGCCCACACCACGAGGTCCCATCGCCTTCCAGGCTTCAATGGGGACTCCGTCGGCACCGACAGCTTTCCGGTTCTTCATGCGGCGAAGAGCCACATGCACTTCTTCAGGCGTAACCGGGGGCACAAGTCCCTGATTTGGAGGGAGAACCGGAGACAGCACCTCTTTGTGCTGCTTGTTCAGCAGCTCGTGGAAGTACGAGCGCCATCTCTCCTTCACCGCGAGGTCCTCGCATAACAGATTGCCGTCAGGGTCTCTTACACAGCGGCACTTAGTGATATCCAGTGCCGCTTTGACCCTGGAACGTGCCAACTTATAAATGAGCTTTTGCCCCTCAGACGATTCCAACTTATCATAAAGTGGCTGTAAGTGGTCTCGTCTGGCTCTGGCTACGGCCCTCTTGGCGGCACGTTTAGCAGCTCTGTATGCGTCGCGGTCTTCGGGAGATTTGGAAGCTTGCCACGTTTTGAAGAGAGCTTTCTTCTCTCTGATCTCCCTCTGGACTGTGTCATCCCACCACCAAGTCTCCTTGTCACACTTGCGGCCGCCCCTGGACAAGCCGAGCACCGACTTTGCCGCTTTAGTGATGGCAACCTGAATCCTGTCCCAGTGGCTTTGCACCGGTTCGCCATCGGTTCCGTCGCACTTATCGCCGATGGCCGACGCGAACGACTTTCAGTACATGAAACACTATCGATTGGTAAAGTTAGAATAAAAAAACAAAGTACTTTTTTTTAAAACTCGAATTAATTTACGCATGTTCTAAATTGATTGCTTTAAGTAAACGTCAGCTGGGCGAGTTCAATGACCTGTAGGTAGTTAGTACGCAATGTTATGGGCCCGACAGTTTATAATCAGCTGCCTGCAGCTATTTCTGGTGCCCCGACTACCAGCAGCTTTAAGGCCCGTTTAAAAAAATGGCTTATCGAGCAAGCTATTTATTCATTTGACGAATTTATAATTTTAAAATAATATTGTGACTTATCTTATTTTTTTTTTTTTTTTATTTGTGTTTTGACTATTTATATTATTTTAATTTGTGTTTTGACTATTTGTATTATTTTATTTGTTTGACATGTGTATTTAATTATTTGTATTTATTATTTGACATTTTTATTTGATTAATTTGTAATTTGTTGACATTACTGTATCAGTTTGTACCTTTATGACTTGTAAGAATCCCTTACCAATAAAAAACTATGACTATGACTATGACTATGACCGACAACTACCTACAAGGTCAATGCCTCGTTTACTTAAAGAAATTAATTTCGTAAATGCGTATATCAATAAGAGATTAAGAAAAAAAGTACTTTATTTTTTTATTTTATCTACACAAATCGATAGTGTTTCATGTACTGAATCGATCCTCCAAGGGATTAAAACGACTAAAATTTAACGGTGTATATAAACAGTGACGTGAACAAAGACTAGTTTCGTTCAAATCACGTCGCTGCCGCCGTCAGTCCGGTCACATTTGCGCCGAAAATATCGCAGATGCCGTTTCAAGAAATGTCGAAACGGTGAAATTTCATATTTCAACTTGGAGACTCGGGGTTTCTTTGTAAGTGGTATAGAGTAGAACTGGATGAGGTATGAGCGTACTTGTGAGGGAATTTGGAGTCACCTACTTAACTGTGGTCAGTAACCATGGTGTCCAATATAGATCATCATCATCAGCCTAGCGTAAGTCCCGGTTGCTACCTTGGCTTTCACCTCGGTGCCCGGGGTCCGCTTTCCCGCCTAGTCGTCTCCACTTCGCTCGGTCTTTTGCGTCCTCTGCCTTAAGCCCATTAGCACGCATATCGTCCCTTACGACGTCGATCCAACGCCTCTTAGGCCTACCTCGTTTTCCGGGTCCCGGCGGAGGCGGCATGGCGAGGCATCTGTTACCCACGTAGTCTGCCGGTTTTCGTAAAACGTGGCCATACCAGCGTAAGCGACCCTCCTGCAGTTTATCCGCTATGTCACGGACCTGAAGGCTGCCCCGGATGCGGGAGTTCTTAATGCGGTCTTTCCGCGAAACTCCAGACATCCAGCGCAGCATATTCATTTCCGTGACACGCAGGCTTTGCTTATGTCGTTCAAGTACAGGCCACGCTTCACTGCCATACAAAAGGACAGGCCTAATGATGGTCTTATAGACCTGTCCTTGTCCAATATAGGTGGTTGGGAAAATTAGATTATTAGAAAATATCTTAGGTAGTAGTTTATTCGTTTTACTCAAAAAATGTGGGTTAATAATTAATACATTATTTGAAAAAATAGTTTAAGATTTAATGGTGAAACGGCTTTTCCATGTTTGAATGAAATATCTTATTCCAACGGTCTAACAGATTTATTCATCACAACCTAATATTAAATAACGTATTAATGTGATTTATGTACGTACAAATTGGTAAAAACGGAAAAATTTAATTAATAACTACAAAATAAAAAATGGTTGCCTGTAAAGTCGGTTTTACGGGCGAAGATTTTACGTGACAACGTCCTAATTCTCTAGTGCTGCGCGCGCGGCAGACCGATCATAGTTGAGTGGGAGAGAGACGCAAGGCATTCGGCGGGCCTCTCTCTCGTTCGGTGACTCATCGTAACGTTACCGAGCGTTACACTTTTTCATAAGTGACTCCCAGCCGCAACCTAATTTAAGACGTTGTCACGTCAAAAATACAATATTGACAACCAGCGCCATCGCAATGTACGTGAAGCCATTGCTTTATGCTGAGCGTTGGGCTGTTTTGCGCGGATGTGGCGCATATCAGCCTTATGTTATTATTTATGTTTGTTAACTAGCTTTCAGTTTCCGTCACTATGCGTAAATAAACTATTATTCTTTTTTTCTGTCTTTCCGGTTTTATCAGTCTACTTCTTAAAATGAATGCTAAAAACAACTATTACATTCACAAACTTACGATAGTCCTCAAGACAGATCTTGTAAACTATTTTTTTTATGGCAACTGAGCCGGTTTTGACTATTCTGCCAGTATCACGTTGAGACGGTGACTAAGTTCAGGACCACCGTCGAACTTTAACTTCGTGATAGATGTTGGTGAGTAATTTATTTATTTATTTAATCTTCATGTACAGTAGTGGTACATAGGCGGACTTAATGCAACAAGGCATTCACTGCCAGTCAACCTTTGGGTTAAAAAGAGAACACTGTGGTAGGTGTGCACAATCAATAAATATCAGAAAATAGATATATTTAAAATAAACAAGTAACTTATAATAATAAAATACGTATATAAGCTAATATTATAAACTAATAAATACTATGATAAATATCAAATCAGTATAATAAAGAGAACTTAAAGTAATCAGAATTTCAAGTCATTTTGGTTTAGAAAGATGGCCAATTTTTTTTTTTTTAAGTCTCTTCCATAACTTTATATATCCGTGTAACATGCAGTGCTGACGTCACAGGTCGTAGTCTCACGAAGCCACAGTGTGGTGAACAAAACGCGCCATATTGTACTCTAACGTTTGTGACTGCCTTATTTTGTGTAGATTTAGCTACTTTCATATCAAGAAGTGCATCGCATCTGCAAAACAGTAGATATGAGAATAAAATTGTTCTTTATGTCATGTCCCTAGACTTTTTGAAATCGGAATTTTGGACTTTTCTGTCAAGTCCATAAACGTAGAAATGAGGTAGGCTGTTTGGTCATTAAGAGACTGACACTATCTCCTGCTCCACCCAAGGCCAAGAGTTTTCATTGGATAACCTTCAGCTACCATAAAAAAAAATACATCAATTCCATATAAAGGTTGTCTGTAAAAAATAATATTCATGTTGACTATCACAGTCATGATATTTGAAAATATAAATGTACATAGATGAAAAATTCTTAAAAGTTACCTATAATAAAGATACAAAAAAAAATGCAATTGACTTCAATACATAAAATATTGTTGTATAATAAAACATTAAAAAGTGCAAAATACCTTTAATGTCGGGTGTTATTTTACACACACAACTTCTAAAATTAAAGATATATATATATAATTTTTTAAATTATAGTTGGTTGTCAATTAAACGTAAATAATACGCAAGTTTGATTAAGTTCTCCGAGTATTTTAACAGAAATGGCATAAAGCTAAAAGTGTTTGAACAATATTTCGACGGTCCCTACGTATAATCCCCTAAGTGGTAGATACGTGATTTGTGTTTTTTTGTTCCGTGACATTCAGACAAACCTAAACTATCGCCTAGTTTAATAAAAAATAATTAAAGTTGGAAAATTGACCTTTAAATACCCACACGACATTTCCCATAACTACGAAATTGACTAAAACTTCTGACGTAGAACAACAGTTGTGGTAATACAATCGTTTTACGCGGGAGGGTCCAATGTAGCCCCGTGCACCGTCCCCCGCAACTGTCACTTACGAGACATAAGCGATCGCGCCCAAAATATTTAATTTTTGTTATAAAACATTATTACCTAGATTTGAAAATGTGATATTCTTATTAAGTACCCGACACTAAAAACTTAACTGGTCATTACTGAAATCAAGACTGATTAAATTACCTACCTATTAATACTATTTAGATTAATAAATAATACTAAAAAAAAAAAAAAATTTGTTTACATTTAGCCTGTTTCGAAATAAAAAGTAATGCAAGTAATAAGTACTTTGTGATAAACTGCTTTAATTTTTTTAGTGAGTCAAATACTTATCTACTTTTTAAAACAGTTTTTGAGTCATCATCCCCACGTAACCGTTCGTAAATGGCTATTGCGACTTTGGTCAGTTAAAAACCTCCGGTGTAAAACTCAATAAGTTCCACTTACATTATTCACCACAGGGATGATTCCGCTGTATAAGCCAGTAAGTGACAAATATAACACTTTAAAGGCATTTTAAAATGTGTTGTTATTTTTTAAATAAAATAGATCAAATATAAAATCTGTATTTCAAATTTCATGACTTTCTGTTAAGTAGAACATGAACTACATGTGTTTGAAACTTTAAAGTGTTCTCCTGTAAAATTTGTCATTTGTAGTTAGGGGATTGTACGTAGGGACCGTCGATTTTATCCAAAAAAAGTTATTCGATACGGTTCCCTCTCTAAAAAACTCTGCGTCCCAGCAGTGAAAACATTACCTATAAGACTGATTATGTTATTATAATAAGTTTCGACAACTAACTAAGAGTGTTTTATTGATGATTTTAATGAATATTATTAAATAAATAAACTCAAGTTATAATCGCAAATCATATTTTCATTAACATACATACTGCCCTTTAAAATGCAAGAAAAACTTAAAATTGTATTTTACGGACTAATCTGATACTTCTACCTTAAGCTGAAAAAGTTACCTATTTCATTTACGTAATTTCAAAATGTCGTGTTAATATCCCATAAAGGTGACAACGTGATACAAATGGATATGAAAAACAAAATAATTGTACAACTGTGATGTCAACGTAATAGTTGAAATTAATTGAATTGTTACTATAATTGATTAATTAAATTAAATTGAGTCAGCGGCGCACCCTCGTCTTGGGACTTGTTCTGTGTCCAGAGAATATCTGCTAGATAGATGAAATAGGGAGGTTCAATTAAATGTACTAGATAGAGGGATAGTTGAGGCCTTTATACTTTCGTCAGATTTCAAATTCACTCTTTTGTCAACTAAACTTTTGAGCCCCAAGCAAATGCCATGTGCACAGTCTTTCTATTATATCTCTAATTGCGGAATTCGAAAGGTAAAAAAAAAACTAAATTAGAAATACGAATTATTTTACCTGATAATATATTGATTGTAAGTAAAAACAAAATTGACAGCTGGAAATTAAATAAATATCTTAAACATGCGTATAAACAACGGGGTGAAATGATTATTCTGAACTGGTAGAAGTGTTTTTTTTTTATGATGAGAAATTTCATCTAATGACAAATCACAAAGAACCATACCTGAACCCTTAAAGTAATGGCAAAATCAAGTCATGCAATTCCCGCGCACACTCTTTAAAATGCATCTTGTCAAATACCGAAATGCTGGTCACCCTGTTTCCTAGTCATTAGATGATTTTTTCCAACATAAACAAAATCGTCACGCAGGCGATCGCTCGCAATAGCCATTTTTAAATATATTTAATTCTATCTATACTAATATAATAAAGAGGTAAAGTTTGTTTTTTTATTTTTTTGTTTTTTTGTTTGTAGGAGGTAATCCCTGGAACTACTGGTCTGATTGGAAAAATTTTAGCAACAATAGAAAGCTGCTTTACTCCTGAGTGACATAGGCTATATTTTATGTACGCGGGCGAAGCTGCGGGCAAAAGCTAGTGTTATATAAAATCAATGTGTAAGTGAAAGTGCATAATTAGTGATCACTTTAAAAAAAAATGCCTGAATAGGTATGCACTCCAGGGTTTATAGATTGGACTTAACCTCTCCATTTTTGCCTTACTTTCATACAAGTAAAGCCGCTACTTTATCAATCAAAACCTCTTCTCGAATATCACTTATCATTATATCTCCGAAAACAGAAAACTCTATTCACTTTTCTACCTTTCAATAAACATCAAAATCCTATCATTTTTCCACCTCGCTACTGTACACATGGAGGCATCAAAACTTGTTCATCCCAACACTTGTAGGGTAAACTAGGATAATCCCTGCTTTCTGCAGTATCCCTCGGATCAGTCAAATGTCATACAGTGTCAACGGGTTCGGTATATTTTATTTATTTGGCTTTCGAGAGTGTTATGCGGGCGTGTCGCTTTTTCAGAGAGGTTTTTGCGAGGTTTAACGATGAACAATTTAACACATTCGGTTCTTGTTTTGGTTTTTGAAATCACTCCATATCTTTGAGTAAAAAAAGTGAAATGCTTTATTTGTAAGACCAGAAGATACTTTGGTTTTTCACTGATCAATTTATAACAATTTAATTATTTTTTTTTTATATTTTTAGATTATTAGCGATTTTAAAATACCTCTATGTTTTGTGACATCTATTCCACATGTGGGATAGTTGCCTGATCTATATAAATGCCTTAAAGGATAGATGTCTCCCCACAAAATGGGCAACTATCCTCTAAAAACTTTGATCGCATTTTGTCTTCTCATGCAATCACATAGAGACGTAAGTCAACATAGTAGTAGCTAGCCTCTCAGCCCTCAAGCGAACGCCGGCGTTCGCGGGTACTACAGCGAACGCCGGCGTTCGCGGGTATTAACGGAAAGTTATTTATCTATAAAAACTTTTTTTTTACGTTCTTGGATAAATATCAAAATAACATACAAAAAAAAAATGAAAAAAAAACATTATTTTTTTGAAAATTTGACAACGACAACGCCTTTCGCGAAATCATGAGCGCGAGCGCCGGCGCTCGCTTGGGTGTCAACATCAATGTGGCGAGCTGGACATTTTGCCTGGCTATCTTTGTCAAGTTTAATCGAACGGTGTTTATGTGAAGAAGTAACAAACATACATACACACTCAAAATACTCGGCTTTAAAATATTATTGTAATATAAAAACCCACCAGTTTATAATAAAATTAAATAGCTACATACGAGTACGTTTTGTTCTATAACCTAAATACGGTCTGCAAACTAGCACGACAGAAAATCATAAATGTTCAACAAAATATTAGAGCAAACAGCACAGCTAAATTGTGAAGCAATAGAAAATACAAGTTTGTAAACAAAAAGAGAAAACTGTAGAGCCAAATGCGTTACGAAGTTACGGCGAATCACAGGTCGCGACCAGAGTCAGGAGCGAACGCGGAAGTGACAGCGGGCGCGGCATATTAAAGTTACATAATCGCGTTATGCATTCGTAATGAAAGGCCTTCTAAAACGTTGACTGATGGCTTTGTGAGGGTCAGAGGAATCCAATGGATGCGAGATGGACAGGACATCCGTCCTGTCCATCTCGCATCCGTCGCATTGACTAGGCTTTATCCGTCTTTGAAATAAAATATACTGCATTCGTAAAAAGAAAACGAACTGTAAACTATAAAGACCCTGATTGATGGGCGAGCAAAACCGGGGTGTATGTTTGTGCTTTGATCACCCACTAAAGAGAATAAAAATAAAATAATTGCTGTTAGTAATAAAACTATAGCAACAACTGATCGTCTATTGTTTTAGCCTCAGGAAACATATCTGTATTCAAATAAAGAATTCATTATTATTATTATTTTTTAATTACAATATCTGTGATTAATAAAGTTCTAATTCCATTGCAAGCAAATTGGTTGATAGTTGGTCCCTTTTTAAGATCTTTTTTCGATATTTGAGTACGTGAGATAATGGTCAAGCGCAAACCTGAAAACACTAGAAAATAAAGTGGCAATGAATTGCAATAATCTCGAATTGCAACCTTGACCAAAAATCACCTTTGAATGTCAGACTTCTACTGACTAAACGCCCCACCGTTCGTTCGTATTTTAGTTCTAGGGCCCCCGGTGTTCTGCTTTCGCATCAACCCTTGGAAGCCTCAATCCCCGCCACAATTACTCACGATCTCTTTGCCTAGTCGCGCTCACTACCGCCCCCGCTTACGCTCTAGTCATCGCTCATGTACCCTGGTCCAGGCCTTAGAGTGAGTATGCCACAGACAACTATGTTAGCTCCATGTAGCTTGATTGCGATGCCGAGCACTGACCTGCGACTATTTGTTATGAAAACATCAATTTTGAATGTTCTCTCTGTTGAATAATTATATAAAAAGTAATGTTACAATTTAATAATCTCTTTATTATACTGATTTGGTATTTATCATAGTATTTATTAATTTATAATATTAGCTTACATATGTATTTTATTATTATAAGTAACTAGTTGAAATGATACTTCACTATATTTTAAATATATCTATTATCTGATGTTTATTTATTGTTCTTACCTACCACAGTGTTGTCTTTTTTAACCCAAAGGTTGACTGGTAGAGAATACCTTGTTGCATTAAGTCCACCTATGTACCACTACTGTACATGGAGATTAAATAAATAAATAATATAAGAGCAGTGGTGGCCGAGTGGTAATGGCCCTGACTTACGAGAAGTAGGACACAATTGCAAACCCAGTCAGACGCATTACTTCATCTACCAACCCACACTTGGCCCGCGTGGTGGATTACGGACCCTCTCCTAGAGAGGAGGCCTGAACCCTAGCAGAGAGTAAATAAAAAAGGCTGATGCTATGCTATACTATACTAATAGGTAGTTAAGTAGAAATGACACTTAGAAAGATGTGACGCCACTGTCAGTGCAGTGGTTGCGTGATTGGTTGCTACGTTGTGTGTAGCAGATTTGATTCCCACGTAGGGCAAAAATATTACTACAGGTAGTGGTTTCAGGTCTAATTGTTTGACTCTACGACATACCGGCTTCTTCGTGATGTTTTCTACACCGTTTTGAGAGCAGTGGTCATGAAATAAATTACCTACAAAAAAAAGAAAAGAAAATAAAAAGTAAGAAAGAAAAGTAGTCCCTGTCTGGGTTTCGAACCCGCGACCTACAACTCATAAGTCGGGACATTTGCTCGGCCATCACTGCTCTTTATCTACTACTACATATCACAAAGTTAAAACTCTTTGAACATTCCTTGAAGTTTTTATATTTTCAACCAGAACAAATTCAGTTATTTATCTCGCTATTAAAATCTACAGTTATAAACCGGCTAACGGAAACAGATAAAATGAACAAAGGGACGGCTTATCTCAAACAGGTGACAATATTATATTCAATGAAGATAGATTTTCACAACTATTTTCTAAATCAAGCCACTATTTATACAGGCGATGTTTTTTTTTTTTATTGTAGGTGAAAATGAAAATCATCCAATGACGAATTCCGCCCATGGCTGGAACGGGAAACAGTGTCAGACTCTTACTTACTAAACAACCTACCCCGTTACTACATCGCCATACATACTAGGGCCAGAGCCTTCCTTTCAGACACGAACCCTTGGCCCTAATTGGCTTTGACCCTCCTGCAGGGTCCCTACGGCTGTTATACTAGGGATGTAACGAAAGTGGTTTTATCAGAACCGACTCCAGAAGCGGAGTTTTAAAGCGTTTAGTCCTTTGTACATTTCTTCATCATCATAATTTCAGCAGAAAGACGTCCACTGTTGGTCACAAGCCTCGTGTCAACCAAGTGTCGCCACAATAAATGGTCCAGTGCATCTCGCATTCTATCGGATTTCCGCAACCCTTGCCAGGTCATCGATCCATCTCTTCCAAACACTGCATCTTCTGGTACGCGGTCGCCACTCCAGATTTTTTCGACCCCAACGGCAATCTGTTCCGCAGGCAACACTGTGCTCACAGCACAGAGCTGCCTTTAACATCTGGCTGAAGTTAATCCACACATACTCGTACTGCCAAAAGCTTTTATTTACATATATTTTTAATAATAGGTACTCGCGTTGACGGTTGGGCCCGCCATAATAACGACGGTAAGTCCCCTCTTTGAGGAGTGGCTGAAAAGGCCTCATGGCGTCCTCACCTTCCTCATGACGCAGGTGCTAACTGAACATGATAAGTTCGGGAGGTTTTGCGAGGAAGCCAACAAGGATTAATAGATTTTTAGTCAGTAAAAGTTGGACGCTATCTGCCGCTCCGACAAGGGCGGGAGACGTCATTGGATGATTTTTGCCACTAAAAAAATCACCCAGAACTAGAAACATTTTTTTTAAATTGATTATAGGTTCGCGCTTGACCGCTATCTCACCTGATCGACGATCGACGTCGACGATGGAGCGCGCTTACCTAGAAGTAACCTATTCACTCTTAACTTAAAGAATCCCGGGTTATAGCCATCAGGAAACACAGACTCCGGCAAGGAATTCCACTCCTTGGCTGTACATTATTGGATAATTTCCCACCCTCATTACAAAGAATAAAGAGGAAGATGAGAACTTACTGCCCCGGAATTAAAACAAATAACTTGTACCCAGATAACTGCTGAGAAATGTTTTGGTGAAACTTCTCCTAATAAAGCTTAAATGGCCTTACATACTACTTATCTAAATAACTAAAGCTTAAATGAAAGCCTTCACATATTACAACAACAAAATATCGTCATAACATAATAATTTTCATAAAACAGAATACATTATGCGAACATCGAAACTTTCTTTGGTGGTGTACACACACTGTATACAACTTCTAAGTGCTAAGTATAGTATGTACAGTGATGGACAAAAATATTCGTGCACTTTGTAAAATGCGAAATAATTTTCTAATAGTGCAATGAATAAAGTACGATTCGTTTTACGGTCTCTGGGAACTTCAGAAAAATTAGTTTAAATTTTGACATTTCAAAAGTGCCTGTAAATGGTCTATTTAAAATAAATTATTTTGAGTTTGAGTCCGTCAAAAAACAGGGCAACATGACGAAATATAGTTATTTGTTGAAGTCACAACAGATAAACGACATAAGGGAGGATGAAGTGTTGGGCATAAAAAGCTTTGTTATTTCTGCCAAAAAACTTCCACTGTTGGACATAAGCCGCACCCAAGTATTGCATCTATCGGATGCTCGCGACCTTAACCAGGTCATCGGTCCACCTTAGCGTTGTACGGCTTTCCAACGCTACATTTTTCAGAATACGGTTATAACTCCAGAAAATTAAAACAACCGGCGTCATCGATTCTGCATTAAATCGTATCACCGTGGTTTCGATCGCATTTTTTTCATCGCGATTTTAACAATCAAAAAATACCTACTTTTTCTATTAGAGCTTCATTATTCATTGTCATTATAAAAAAAATAGTGGACAGATTCAGTTGTGTCGTTGGCATACATACATTAAAAAATCATGTTATACCGACCCCAGGTGACATTAGACTAAGGCAAGTAACACTGGCCCACTTATACCAATAGTCTTTTCGCTAAGTGCAAGCATATTTTCGACCCTGACTGTACGCTTGTACAGTCTACCTAACAGGTTTCGGCTTTACTCATTCAGTTGAATCACATTTGTTTAATGGAATATCTCGGTTTTTAGTTAACATTAAAATGTAATACAAAAACATTGTTTTCGGAAATGAAATACTAATTTTAATACTGACGGACAAATGGGCATTCGGATTAGTAACTTTTGTTTTGGGTTTATGTGGCTAAAATGTGTATTATTATTGGTTAATTTTCAGTGTTATGATTTTTGGGATGTAATCAAGTTTCAACTGTATATTATTAGCTTTTTAAGTTTAGTCTTTAGTCTTAACTGATTATTAATTATTTGTACCCCAAAAAAATATAGTTTCGAAGAACAATTAGTTAAGTGGTTTTTATACGATGTATTTGGGGTTTTTTTTTATGGTAGGTGAAAATCATCCAATGACGAAACCCGCTCTTGGGCGGAGCGGGAGACCAGTGTCAGACTTTTACTGACTAAAAAACCTACCCCGTACCTTCCTTGCCTTATTCCTGGAGTCGAGGTACCTAACAGTTTGCACCACCCTAGGCTCCAGGAGGCTTCGACCCTGAAGGGCCCCTGCAGTTTGCTGACAACTCCTTGAGGCGCGCGGGAACGGTGCGCGCCGTTGACGACTTGGACTCGGTCTTACCAGACGACCGGACGGCGAGCTACCCATTGCTCACCGTCCGCGAGCCAGTGTCTACGGTGGCCGGATATCGGGGGTAAATGGGCTATTTGAAATAAATGATTTTGAGTTTGAGTTTAAACGTTATTATCTATAAAATAGATAACAATAAATAGGATTTTAGATAAAGTATGTGTTTTCCCTTGAGTTTCGGAAGAATTTAAATGTTCGGTAGTTTCAATTAGGATACTAGTACCAACATAAAAAAATAAAAACAATCTTGAGCTACCCTTCTGCTATTACTTATAAAACTGTGAAGAAGTTTCCTTGTTAAATCTACCACTTTTATTCCTATCAGTTTTATTAAATATTAAAGTAAAATTTTCGGAACTATTTTTATTTATTTATTTAATCTTCATGTACAGTAGTGGTACACAGGCGGACTTAATGCAACAAGGCATTCTCTACCAGTCAACCTTTGGGTTAAAAAAGACAACATTGTGGTAGGTGTGCACTCTAAATAAATAACAGATAATAAGATAATAATATGATTAAAATATAGTGTAGTACTTATAATTTAAGCAAGTAACTTTTATTTTATTTTTTGCTGAGTTAATCTTGTTACAAATATTTTTGCTTATATTCTTCATCATCATCATCATCAGCCTTTTTAATGTTCCCACTGCAGGGACACAGGCCTCCTCTCACTAGGAGAGGGAATGGGCCATAATCCACCACACGGGCCCAGTGCGGATTGGTGGATGTCACATGTCTTCGAATTTTTGGTTCTAGGACATGCTGGTTTCCTCAAGATGCTTTCCTTCACGGTTTTGAGAGCAGTGGTGATGAAATAAATTACACAAAGTAATTATATTCTTAGCAGCCGTAAAAGTATTTTTTAAAATTTGTGTGTGTCATATTGTGTCGATAGCTACATATTTATTAAAAGACATGGCGTTTAGGCAAGTCTATACACTCGTACTATTTGCGAGCACAATCCCGAAAGTATCAACCCTAACCGGCTCGAAAAGTATAACTTATACTATACTTGTTTATGTAGTATTACCACGTCTTATACTACAACATTAATGTGTTACCTGAAACAAAATAAATTTATAATTAAAAACAGATACAATGCTTTACTTCAGCTATAAGAATATAACATTTGGTGTATAAACCAGTACCTATTCATTTTTTTCTTTTCAATATTTACTTGAATTCCATAATCACTATTAGGCGAAATTATGTTTGACATAACTAATTAAAACTGTATTTTTTCCGTAACTAAATTATGGTGTCTAAAACTAAAACTAACTAATTTATGGTGATCATGAAATAAAATATTCTCCACCGCGCCCTCGCCGTAGTCGTCGCCGCCGCGATCCTGCCGATATCCGGCCACCGTAGACACTGGCTCGCGGACGGTGAGCAATGGGTAGCTTGCCGTCCGGTCGTCTGGTAGCAGTCCAGACCGAGTCCAAGGCGTCAACGGCGCGCACCGTTCCCGCGCGCCTCAAAGAGTTGTCAGCAACTGTAGGGGCCCTTCAGGGTCGAAGCCTTCTGGAGCCGCCGGTTTGTGTGAAACATTACCGCGGCTCTAGGAATAAAGCAAAGAAGGAATGGGGTAGGTTTTTTAGTCAGTAAGAGTCTGACACTGGTCACCCGCTCCTCCCAATTCGATATTCGCGGTTTCGTCATTCGATGATTTTCACCCACCATAAAAAAAACCGATATAATAATAAAGAATATAGCATAAATATTTAGTAGTTTCACAAACAATTTCAGAAGATAAAGCCCTGTAGAAAAAAACTTAACACAAACTTTGTTCCCCATGGAGTTATGTTAAGATATTTTAAAATACGAGTTGGCTACTTGCGTCGAACTTGCAAGAGCTGCATAATTACATTGTTTAAAAACTTACAACTTTGTACAGAATGTGGAACGTTCACGCTGGTCAAAGTTCAGACTAGCCAGCCAGTTCTGAGTTTTTAATTAGCGCTTTAAAATCGCATCTTGTAGTTTTTTTAATATTTTGTATTTTTTTCTCAAAGGGAAAAAATACGGAACTTTTATAGGATTAATTATTTTGTTGTCCATCTTCTGTCTGTCAAGACTTTTTATCTGGGGAACGCATGGAGGTATCGAGTTAAAATTAAAACTGTGTATTCAAATCTGCGGTCACTCGAAGATTTGAAAAAAAAAACTTTTACGTCACAAAATATGTCCACAACTACCACACAACGCCATCTAGTCCCAAGCTAAGCAGAGCTTGTGTTACAATGTTTTACTTCACCGTTTTAAAAGCAGTGATGACGAAATAAATTACACAAAGTAATGCGCCTGACTGGGTTTGAAATCACGACCTACGACATGTAAATCAGGGCGCTACCACTTGGCCATCACTGCTGTCACTCGTCACCAAAATAAAAATATATTTATTTTATTACAACAAAAACAAAACTCATTGTTGAGTTAAGCTCGCCTTTGTACATGAATTGACTAAGAATAAAGGAGTAAAAACTCTAACAAACTAAACAAAACATATCACAAAACTTTACATAAAAGATTCAAAACTCTCAAAAGCTCAGTAGCATCGTGTAAACTACTACTGGCATTACAGACAACGATAAACCGAGTCTACACTAATGAGCTAGTATTCTAAGAAAAACCGGTTCACAATGGCCAGAAGTAAGAATGAAGGAAGGGTTGAAAATGTGTGAATGGAAGCTTCCCTTTTTGCCCGATAAGCATTATTATTATGCAGAATGCTCGCACGGGTGACTGACTTGGCGTTTAGTTTGTAAAAGACGATGTGAACAAATGCTGTGATTTTCCACGTTGGAAATTCCACGAAATATGCATTTAGCTTTTGCTTTGTTGCTTGCGTGAAAATTTAAAATTATCTTAAGGGTATACAGGGTGACTGGTAATTAGTAACTGATATTTAATAACGTGATTGTAGTCATCGTAACAAACAACTTTGGCTATGGGACCAAATCTGAAATCACTAAAAAAAAACAAAATGAATTTGCTGTTTTTTTTTTCATAATTGGTCCCATAATAAAAGTGGTTTTTTATCATGACTAACAGTCACCCCATATACTCCCTATACTAGAGATACCAGTGAGGTTAATTACATCCAAATACGTTAAGCAGTTTCAAAGTAAAGGAGTAGCAAACATAGGCACGCGCTTTGAGGTGACGGTGGACCATACGGCGAAGGTGTCCCTGCTTGCGAAAACACTGTCGAGTGTTTTCTTGCGGGCTATCAGCGACGACGTCCTCTCACACAGGTCATGATTCGAGACCAGAAGGAAAGAGCGGTGGTTGCGTCCTTCTACAAAACGTTAATGAACCGACTTCGACTACCAGCTACTGTAAGCAGGGGTTTGCAGACAAACAATGTGTAGCTCACCATCTGGCCGTCCAAAACCATCCAGACAGAGCCGGTCATTCACCACGCGTATTTTCTCATATACGCCTCAAAGAGATGTCAGCAAAAACGTATGGGCTCAGCAGAACCATGACTTAATTGGCAAAGAAGAAACAAAGGTATCGTTTTAGTCAATAAAATCTGACACACCTTCCCACTTCGCCCGAGAGCGGGAGAAGCCATTGATCCCATGATGATTCATCTCCATCCAGTTTGACATGAAATCAAACTCCAAACTAAACTAACTTGGGAGTTCCGTACATTTTATGAAACAAACACACTCAATTTCGCATCTCCAATATTAAGTTGGTCCATAACGCTGTGTTATGGACGATACTGTCTCATTATAATGATTTATTTGAAGCACAAACCGTAGCTCAAACTTTATGTGAACCTTGTTTATGTGGGACTTTTTATCAATAGGAGGGAAGAAAATGTATTCATTGGCCTATTTTTATACGGCTAAATTTTGATCGTTTTAATGCCGAGGAAGATCGAAAAAATTAAAAATATAGTACTTTTTTAAAACACGAACTAATTTTCGCGTATGCGAAATTAATTTGTTTTAGTGAATATCAGCTGAGCGAGTCAATAACCTGTAAGTAGTTAGTACGCAAATAATATAATATCTACACTAATATAATAAAGAGGTAAAGTTTGTTTTTTTATTTTTTTTGTTTGTAGGAGGTAATCTCAGGAACTACTGGCCCGATTGGAAAAATTTTAGCAACAATAGAAAGCTGCTTTACTCCTGAGTGACATAGGCTATAGTTTATGTACGCGGGCGAAGCCGCTGACAAAAGCTAGTAATATATATTTAGGGATCAGCAAGGCTAGACTTACTATCATCATCATCATTTCAGTCGAAAGACGTCCACTGGAGATAGGTCTCCCCCAAGCGCTGCCACAAAGACCGGCCCTGTGCGTCTTGCATCCATCGAATTCAAGCAACCCTGACCAGGTCAACGCTCCACCATGAAACACTATCGATTTGTAAAGATAAAATTAAAGATATAGTACTTTTTTAAAACTCGGATTAGTTTACGCGTGTACGAAATTAATTTGTTTGATTGAATATCAGCTGAGCGAGTCAATAACATGCAGGTAGTTAGTACACAAACGACTTATGACGACCAAAGTAACTCGTGACTTTACTGCTAATTTTATGCATTTTGCGAGAATTACCATATCTTTTACTATTTTCATTTTAGTAGTAGTTACTCGTGGTCCTACAACGCATAGAATCTTCCTTTTCGAGTATAATTTAGGAATCATTAAGGCTACTATGAAATAAATATACTAAGCTCTAAACTAGTGGGCTTCATCATCAACGATTGCATCACCGCTTACCATTAGGTGGGATCGCAGTCAAGCACTACACTTTATGTCATTTGAAAAACAGTTTTAAAATGATTTTCCAACTCCAAAAAAAAAAAATAACTTACAGCAGTTTTTTGATACCCGTGAGACAAAGTTATAGTAACAAATTGAACTTACAACCCCATCATCATTAGTTTCACCCATTGATACTATACTATTCTGCCCCTCTCACACGGGGCGAATTGACACTAATTATTCTGACGTCACTGGTAACTGAGATAGCAGGGCTATTGTCTTAGAGTACAATCTCCCCTTCATAACGTATCTAAGTTGGTCATAAGGATCATTAACAGAAAATGTCCGGAGTTCTTTTTATGATGGGTAAAAATTATCCAATGAATAATCCCTTGGACGAAGCAGGTATCAGTGTCAGACTCTTACTGACTACACAAACTACGCCGTTCCTTCCTTGCCACGATCCCAGGGCCCCGGTAATAAGCTTTCGTATCAACGTTTGGTCTCATATAGTTTGCTGATGCCTTGAGACGTGCCGGAACAGTGCGCGCCGTTGACGTGGCGCTGTCGTCGTCGTGGGATCGCAGTCAAACACTAGTTTGTATCAATAAAAAAATGTGATTAGTGACTCTTCAACGGTATAAAATTCATTGATTTTACCATAATATGCAGCCTATACAGTCAAATAAAACTTGTAGCAGTGATTAGTTTCTCCAACAAACTGTTTGTTAACTCTAAATAAGTTTAACGTTGAGAATTAGGCAGGTGTCAAACTGCCCCGCATCACGCTGCATGTTGCGTGCTAACGCACCTACGCGCGTACTTACGGGATTAGAGATCTGCATAATCATGCGGGTTTTTTACGCGCCCTCACTCATCATCATCATCATCAGCCTTATTAATGTTCCCACTGCTGGGACACAGACCTTCTCACTAAGAGGAGGAATGGGCTATAAACCACCACACGGGGCCAGTGCAAACTTGTGGATGTCACGCGTCTTCGAATTTTTGGTTCTAGGACATGCCGATTTCCTCACGATGTTTTCCTTCACCGTTTTGAGAGCTGTGGTGATGAAATAAATTACACAGAGTAATGTGCCTGGCTGGGTTTCAACTAGTAACTTGGGGCCTTTACCACTCGGCCACTACTGCTCCTTAGCTCTGCTGCTTAGCTCTGACTCATTTCATTCAAAATCATACACAATACTACGAGACTCGGTGTAGCATACCTTCCGTGTATGCGCATGTTTCTCCACTTGGAAGCACGTGGTTCGAATGAACACGCATGCATGCATTTTCTGTGTGTGTTTTCTATACAAACAGATCTCCGTTTGTATCAAATGGATCTCCGTTTGTATCAGCAACGTACAAGCAATGTTAAAACACGCATTCACTCGCTCCGTGGTGTGTGGCAGTGTGTTAACCGCCTTATTCACAATTTCATTTGCTTGTTCAATCATTCGTGTGTCCAGTCCAGTTGAATGCCTGTCACACCGTAGCGTAACATTATTACTTAATAGATTATCATAAAAAAAAAAATAAGACGGCCCAGAAAGAGGTGTTGGCTTGATCTAGATGCGTATCGCGAGGACTGATTTTTTTCTTGTCCGATATACCACAGTATCTCAAGACGAAAGTCTATGACTATGTTGCCAGTGATGATTGACATATGTTTAAAATTCATCTAAAGGGCAATCGAAAGTATTATACTAGGAATTTTCTTAGGCGATGGAATGGAGATTTTCGCAGATATAACTATTGGTATTTTTGTTTGGTTGGTTTTCCTGCCTAGCTCGAAGAATCACCAAGCTTAAGTCGCAATCGAGATGGTCAATGAGTCTGAGATGATCTGGAGTAACTACCGCATTAGTAGGCTACAGTCATGGTAGACCGATGAAGTGCAAAAGGCGCCTCCAACATAGCGTGTCAAATAAACGAAACGCCCCCTAGAACTTGTTTAACGTTCGATTAATGACAAATGGAATTATAAAAATTATCTAACTAAGATAAAAATCCAATTTTTATTTATTTTCTGAGCTCTATCAAGCAAGTTCATAGTCCACTGCAATACGATTATTGCAGTAAACTAGTTGGACAGCCTGAATAGATCTTCAGAGTCACAAGTGCAATAAATCGAGCAATTCGATTTGGTAATTCAATCATTTCGTGTGTCTACACATCGGATGGCCGCGTGTCACACCGTTATATTGCGTCATTTGTATTGCATTGGATTAGTAGTCTAAATCCTCTATTGTTCGTGGTTTTATGAAATAAAGAAAGAAAAACATATTGTCTGTCTGAAAAGGCGCATACTTAAAACTAACAAAAAAAAATGGTTGCCTGTAAAGTCGGTTTTACGGGCGAAGATTTTACGTGACAACGTCCTAATTCTCTAGTGCTGCGCGCGCGGCAGACCGATCATAGTTGAGTGGGAGAGAGACGCAAGGCATTCGGCGGGCCTCTCTCTCGTTCGGTGACTCATCGTAACGTTACCGAGCGTTACACTTTTTCATAAGTGACTCCCAGCCGCAACCTAATTTAAGACGTTGTCACGTCAATAATTGGATTTTCCTTTTCTAGAGAGGAGGCCTGAGTCTTAGCAGTGGGAAGATATTACGACTGATATTATGCTGTCTTTATTTTGGAAATTAGGACGTAAAACTCACCTTTACATGTCATGTTTCTTAAGATTAATTGGAGAAACGATGATAAAGAGAATTAAGGTCAGAGAATTTGAGCATGCTACCCCATTATAATTCCAAAATTAATATAACTAAGATTATATTCAAAAAAGAAAATTAATATAACTAAGAATATATTAAAGGTTGGAATCATCCAATAACTTCTCTCACAAGTATGTTAGAGTTTATTGACTATCTTAAAAAAGTTTTTACATGCGTGGAACACCACGCAACCGCCGACGACTCAGGATCGGTCCTACCGGATGGCCGGACGACGAGCTACCTACCATTTGTCAAATGCGCTTATGATGACCATGAAACTTCCGCAGCGTTTCTTGTGTCGGCAGCTGAGCCAAAATTTATAATGAATACAATATCCTTTTTTGCTAAACTTTTAAATAATTTCAAACAAAAATGAAAACCCCAACAACACGAAAACATTAACGGTGTGACAGTCGTCCTTAGCCACACACAGGACCACCACGTTCCACTCAAATTAACACTTTCTCCCACAGAACACAGCGTTCATTTTCGCTCAACAGGACACATCCTCAATTTACCCGATATCGTAGATTAGAAATGTCATTCAGGGTTCGATATTGATGCTTTAGAAGATTTGACACGTTATATATCGTTGTCTCGCTCACTCGTATTAGATTTGACACGTTATATATTGTTGTCTTGCTCACTCGTATTAGCATCAGATTAGACGGGAGTAGATCTTGTAATGGAAAAATGGAGATTGAAACTTTGTTTTACTAGGAATGTGAGAAGGAGAGTATAAGCCTCAGCACACAAGTTGGTCCATCAAGGCGGTACGCGGTAACAGATTTTCTGGTCTCAATCGAAGCGTGCAACCATAGCGAAGGGTTCAACTATGGTTCAACTTATTGGCCGTGTTCATACCATTCCTTGTCTTCTTTTAGTTTCACTGTATATTTCAATACACATACTCTAAAAGTCGATTCTATTCCTCCCAGTTTTAGGCAAACTATTATACTGTTTTCCGTACTAGTACGATAAAATGACCGAGCTCACCCCTACTACAGTTTATTGTACTTATCGTATCAGGCTGGTCACCGTACACCTCCTACGAGTCGCTAGTCAGCTACCGTTTATATATTTCTTTGAAACACTCGACTCCATAAAACCCTCACCTGCAGCTCAGTTGAGTTCCGCTTTAGCCTCAATTACAAAATGTCTCCACTTGAATCAAAATGTTCTATGATCTAAAAACCTGTACTTGTTAGCTTTTCATATTATAGTACATTTAACTAGCGACCCGCCCCAGCTTCGCACGGGTGCAACGGCGATATTAAATACATTATGCGTGTATTTTACATATTATAAACCTTCCTCTCGAATTACTCTATCTATTAGAAAAAACTGCATAAAAATCCGTTGCGTAGTCTTAAAGATCTAAGTACCTATACATAGGGACAGGAAGCGACTTTGTTGTATACTATGTAATGATTTCGATTCCTCATTTTCCTTTGCTCCTCAATATTCTTTGAAGAACAATTTTATTTAAACACAGTCACCGTTTTCTCCAAGCAGCAAAAGAACCCTGAAAACCATTTCAATATCCAAAAATAACACACATCGGAACATAACAAATCATTTATCTGCTCCTGCTCCGAATATACCAGCAAAACATTTGACAAGGGAAAAAAATCCTTGTATGGACAAATTCTGTGATTTGAAACGAGATAGCATGGCCCAACATGTGTCCGCGACGATGATTGATTGCCTGCAAATGCCTGTCATATATTATGCCTACTTGTATATGTTGTATGATAATGTAGGGCTCTGCATGTGTATGTTCTTTGGCGATCTTCGGGATTTCAGATGAGTTATGGTGAAGGATTGTCGACGTTTGTTTTGTTAGTATGGATAGAGTAAGGGAGCTTGGAGGTTGCTGTTTTATTTATTACTAGTTTCTGCTAGCGGCTTCGCCTGTGTGAAAGTCTGTGTATCAATACAAACTGACAATTTTAGTGGTGGAGTTTTGTAAAATCTGTTCTTAGCGGATGTCTACACTCTATAAGAAAGCGACCTGCCAAATTTTAAGTTTGAAGGCGTTATAGTTTCTGATATTTCGTGACTAATTAGTGCATGGTATTTCGCTTTTATCTATAACTAGCGACCCGTCCCTGCTTTGCACGGATGCAATGGTGATATTAAATATATCCGGAATCCGGTGCAAGAACCTCCCAAACGTACCATCTCCGGTGAGGACCTGTGTCAAGCGGAAGGTGAGGACGCCGTGTTGGCGCTTCAGCAACTACTCAAAGACTCATCTTTGAGTAGTTGCTGAAGCGAAAAAAACAAATCAAAAAAAATAAAAAAAAAAAAATTATGCAAATTATGGCGATAAGTCTCAACTTATCGCCATAATTTGAGTTGAGATAACGTCATTCCCATACATTTGAAGTTTTCTTTAAGCGTTTACGATTGTAGACTATCAACTTGGCTAAGCCCTCAGAACAGAAGGGTTACCTTACCTAGCTGTAAAGTTATTGTGTCCATTTTATTTATACCTCCTCTTGACCTTCATTTAGAGTGTCTGAATATTTTATTTACAGACGATATTTTTGACAGTAAAGTTCAGTTCAAGGTTGTATACTGTCTGGCCTGGAGGTCTGGCCAAGCTTTTATTACCGTTCGTATTTGTGTTACGAATAAAGATGTAGGTCGTTTTGTTAACCTGTGATACGAATGTAACTTCGAAGGTTTTCATCGCAGTTTCCTTGCGTGATCCGTTCAGAATCATTTTGTTAAATTATAAATTTAATAATGCAATACAAAAAACTTAAATATAAACTAACCTAAATACACTAAACCTAAGTATATACATTTAATACAAAAACACAAAATACACTCAGGCATCGAAGTACTCCTCTATATTGCTTTCATCCGGGAATGTGCCCAGAAAACTGAATTAGTATTGTCAAGTGGAATGGCAATACTAATTTTGGTCAATAAATAAGATTCAACCTTCCCTGAACTTTTACAAATATTTCAAGACCAAAACTAGCCAAATCGGTCCAGCCGTTCTCGAGTTTTATTGAGATTGACGAACAGCTATTCATTTTTATAAATAAGTAGCTTTTGCCCGCGGCTTCGCTCACGTCACTCTACCTCACTCCATTCTCCTCTACTCTACCCCATTCTACCATAATTTTTATTTCATAAAAACCTTCTCCTGACAATAATAAACTTAACAAAAAAAGAATTAGTAAAATTGGTCCAGGTGTTGTTGAGTTTTGCACTTACCAACACATTTTGCGATTCATTTTTATATTATAGAAAAGATTCCTATATTACATATCTGTTTAAAAATGCAATTTCAAGCTTTAAAGTTTACAGCTTAAACGAATAGCTAAACCAATACAATTTTACAATCGTTTTCACCTCGACTTTCTGTAAACCAATCGACAATTCATACCATTTGCTTCACAATAAGAAAGCAACAAACGTATAAAAATATTTCCCGTTTCTCTTAATATTAAAATAAGAAATACACTATTTTGCATTTGTATTGCAATGGTGAACATTATTTCTATATTCATTGAAACTTTGAGGGTAGATAGAAGATACTATTTCTATGAATATCCTTCAGTGGTTCGGCTTTATGTAACACTAGAGTTACCCGCGACTTTTCGCGAGAATATTTTCATAAAAACTTTAACACTGGGATCAACTTTAAGCAAAGAAAATCTATACTACATCATCATCAGCCTTTTAATGCTCCTACTGCTGGGACACAGGCCCCCTCACAAGGAAAGAGGCCATAATCCACCACGCGAGCCCAGTACGGATTGATGGATGTCACACATATTCAAATTTTAGGTTCTAGAACGTAGCCGGTTTCCTCACGATGTTGTCCTTCATCGTTTTGAGAGCAGTATTAATGAAATAAAGTAAACAAAGTAATGCACCTGGCCGGGTTTTCAACCCACGACCTAAAACTTGTAAGTCGGGGCGGTTACCACTCAACCACTGCTCTCACTCGGCCACCGAAAAAAATCCGCTGGTCATTGGTCAAACAGTTATGTTTGGTTATTAACATTTGTGTGTGTATGTTTGTTCGTTTTTTACATTTTCACGTCCCAACGTTTAAAAGAATTTGGATAGAATTCGGCTCACGGGTAGACTTATATCCTGTAATAGCCTTAGAACAATTTTCTACATTAACGCAGGTGAAGCCACAAAGACCAATTCATCATCAGCCTTATTAATGTTCCCACTGCTGGAACACAGGCCTCCTATCTAGGAGAGGGAGTGGGCCATAATCCGCCACGCGGGCCCAGTGCGAGTTGCTGGATGTCACATGTCTTCGAATTTTTGGTTCTAGGACATGCCGGTTTCCTCACGATGTTTTCCTTCACCGTTTTGAGAGCAGTGGTGATGAAATAAATTACACAAAGTAATGCGCCTTGCTGGGTTTGAACCCGCGACCTACTACACGCAAGTCGGGGCCGTTACCACTCGGCCACCACTGCCAAAGACCAATTAATTTAACATAATTTCGTTTAAAAAACCTCAAAAACACTTTTACTAACTCTGCCATCAAACCGCAAACACAAGCCCAACCAACGAGTTAGCAGTCAATTCTAGAGTTCTAATTTTAACCTCTCACCGAGAACTTGACCATTTTTGTCTTAATTTGGAGCCGTTATATTTAAAACTAGACAACCTTGAAAGGTCGGCAGAATAACTAAAATAGAGCGTTTTTATAGAGTGGTCTAGTTGATATTGTAAATATTATCGATAGATAGATAGATTTATATTCTTTATTCATCATCATCAACCTAGCGTAAGTCCCAGTTGCTGCCTTGGCTTTCACCTCGGTGCCCGGGGTCCGCTTTATATTTATATTCTTTATTATATCCCAAAAATTAAAATTATAATAGGAACTTAAAATTGATAGGGTGTCACAATGGGAGGTCATGTCGCAAAAAGCGATTGTTCGATCGACATATACATATGTACTCGTACTACGCACTAGATTAGGCGTACCTTACAGTCACTTTACTTGACTTTGGTGATTTGCAGGTCATACAACTTTACATTGATGACATTAGTGCAGTTTTGAAGTTCACACTGTGTGAGAGCGCTGTAAAGAAAAGTTTTGATAAATGACATAATGCCAATGAAGCGCTGCAGCGGACTTTTGTATTTACTTTTCTGTATTTTGACAAATAGTTTCTATGAATATGTTTGTCTATCGTTAGAATATAAGTCGATGGTAAATAATAATTTGTTTTAATAACTTATTATTGAACAATTAAATTTATTTAGAACTAGCGATCCACCCCAGCTTTGCACGGGTACTGATATTCAATATATTATGCATGTATTTTACATATAAACCTACCTCTTGAATCACTCTATCTATTAAAGGAAAACTGCATCAAAATCCGTTGCGTACTTTTAAAGACCTAAGCAAACATAGGGACAGCGGTAAGCAACTTTGTTTTATACTATGTAATCATATTATATACGTATGTTTGTATTTATGTATGTAGGTATGTTTATGTATGATTTAATTCCTATTTTTAAATTGTGCACTGGCTACTCTTTATTGTGATCTCTTTCTCACCCAATGGTTTGCTGGCAGAAAACTCAACTTTGAGTTAAGCTCGCCCAGGTACAAAACTTTCTAGTTTACTTTTTTATATGTTACTAGCCTTCTGTCACCGGGTTCGCCCGCATGGAAGTAGGGTTCTCCATATAAACATTAGACCCCCATTATATCGCTTTAAAAGAAAAACTCGAAACTCCCCCCCACTCACACACTTTCGAATTCGTTATTGTTTTTTATTATTGTTGTCTTCAGTAAGTCATACTTAAAATAATAGTACATTGTTATACGAGGGATGAAAGAAAGTTATTTAGTCCCGAGAAATTTCTTGGTGACCGAGCGAGAGCGAGGTCGCTAATAGTTCGAGGGACTAAATAACTTTTGAACCCGAGGTAAACACTGTGCTTTTCATTACGAATACGAGGAAAATAAAAATAATAAAAACCTGAGTCGTCGTCAAAGGCCTCGTCGTCAAAGGTATGTTTTTAGGTAGGTATATTTCTTTTGATTTAGGCGGTAAGCGTTTTCTTCTCTTAAGAATCTTGCGTTAAATTTATAACTGAAGCTGACTAACTAAAACTTATCGTGTTAATAAAAATTTCTTGTAACAGAGATTTAGCAAAATGTAAACAAAACTTTACACCTCGAAAAAAAAAGGAAGATCAAATCGGCCACAGATTATAGACAGTCTACCATTTACCCGCCAATTCTTTTTTTCAGTGTTCGGCTCCCTGGCTTTTCAGTCAATATTTTTCATTTTGTCATTGTAAAAATGGGTCTGGTCAAATTTTTTCTCAAATATTTATTAGTTTACAGAAATAATTGAAAGTAAATTAAAATAAAGTCATTAAAAAAAAGTATTCTTAAATTATTCCTATCTCTATGTCATTTTAATTCGGTATAGTTTCGGGTCACGGTTCAATAGAAATGTCAAAATAGAACTAATTTTTTTTTTAAATATTTGCTGTCTAAATATTAAAAAAACAACTGTCAGTTGTAAAGTAAAACTCCCTAGGGAGTAAAAGTACTTCTTCCAACCCTGTCCGCAGGCAACTTTACACCTACTTTCAGAGTATGAGTAATGAAAATGTATTTTTCTCTCTTTGAAAAACACTTTCATAGTGTTCGCCTGCGTCATTAAAGGAAGCCTTGTGCAAAATTGACATTGATATGCCAGTCGGTCAGTTTCTCCTTCTATATTAGACTAGCTTTTGCCTGCGGCTTCGCCCGCGTGATGTTAGCAATATATAGGCTCCCAGCGGCTTCACCCGCGTCTGTGGTTACTGCTCCACCCCCATAGTTCATATCGTGATGTTATATAGCCTATAACCTTCCTCGAAAAATGGACTATCCAACACAAAAAGAATTTTTCAATTCGAAACTGTAGTTCCAGAGATTACCCCTTATATACAAACTTACAAATTTTACCTCTTTATAATATTACTAGCTTTTGCCCGCGGCTTCACCCGCGTACATAAAATATAGCCTACTAGCTTTTGTCAGCGGCTTCGCCCGCGTACATAAAATATAGCCTATGGCACTCAGGAGTAAAGCAGCTTTCTATTGTTGCTAAATTTTTTCCAATTGGACTAGTAGTTCCAGAGATTACCTCCTACAAACAAAAAAACAAAAAAATAAAAATACAAACTTTATCTCTTTATTATATTAGTGTAGATGTCACTCAGGAGTAAAGCAGCTTTCTATTGTTGCTAATTTTTTTCCAATCGGACCAGTAGTTCCAGAGATTACCTCCTACAAACAAAAAAATAAAAAAGCAAACTTTACCTCTTTATTATATTAGTGTAGATAAAGAGGTAAAATTTGTAAGTTTGTATATTATGTTTTACAAAATTATGTATTTGTTAGTTTGTTTATTGTATACTAAATCTATACTAATATTAGTATAGATTTAGTATACAATAAAGAGTTAAAGGAAGACCTTATGTTTTTCTAATACTACAGCAAACTGACCCAGTTTCACATAAATATCGCACAAATATTACATACTATGTGTTCATTTACAACGTTGATTGATTCATTTCAGTTACTTTAACTGAAGTTTGAGAGACAATTGTTTATGTTTCTTTCAGAACTAACCGTGTAACTGAAACAGAACGATTTGGACAGTAAAAGACTTTTGTTTATATCTATCATAATATATCAAAACAGATCATAATTCAGTTGAGTTCCACTAAATTATGTTCTGTACTGAAATTTATTGGAGCTGCTTCTCGGAATATGATTAATATTTATTTATTGACTTGCAAATAAAAGTAAGAGAAATTTTAAGTCAAGCCACACATTTTAATAAGTCTACCTCTGTACTTTTTTTGTGCATAAAGTATTTAATCTATATATATAAAAGGAGAAACTGACTGATTGGCATATCAACCCACAGCTAAAACTACTGGGACTAGGAACATGAAATTTTGCACAAAGTTTCCTTTTATAACGTAGGCGAGCACTACGAAAGAATTTTTCAAAATTCACCCCCTAAATCGAGGAAGGGGGTTCAAAGTTTGTATAGAGAAATTTATTTTCACGCGGGCGAAGCCGCTGGCAGAAGGCTAGTAAATCTACACTAATATAATAAAGAAGTAAAGTTTGTTTTTTTGTTTTTTTGTTTTTAGGAGGTAATCTCTGGAACTACTGGTCCGATTGCAAAAATTTTAGCATCAATAGAAAGCTGCTTTACTCCTGAGTGATATAGGCTATATTTTATGTACGCGGGCGAAGCCGCTGACAAAAGCTAGTAATAAATAAATTTCTTTGTCAGCCACGTGATCAATCTTCTCATTTTATAAGTAACTGAGAAATTAAATAGCATAGCATTAGCCTTACAATGTTCCCACTGTTGGGACTCAGGCTTCCTCTTTAGGAGGGCGAATGGGCCGTAATCCACCACGCGGGCCCAGTGCTGGTTGATGGTTGTCACATATCTTCGATTTTTTATTCTAGGACATGCCGGTTTCCTCGCGAGGTTTCGCTTCACTGTTTCGAGAGCAGAGTGGTGATGAAATAAATGAACAAATAAAAAAAAAACATCTAAAGTGAGCTAAGAGCCTTTCTGACTTCAATCGCACGGATCTTTTGTTTTTTATTTCATTTTTTATTTTAGTTATTTAATTATTTATGTTCCCTCTCCTAGAGAGAGGAGGCTTGTGTCCCTGCAGTGGGAACATTAAGAGGCTGATGATGATGTACAAACATAAGAATACTTACAAGAAAATAACAAGGAAACAGAAAAATAGGTACAGAGGTGATGTTTATTTCTAAAGGAATCTATTCCAGTATACTTGCGAAATTAATTGTTTTAATTCTATTTTTAATTTATTTATAGTTAATTTTTATCATTAATGTTCTTCAGCAAGTTGTACTCAAAATATATGTATTTTCCTCTCTTTCTTTCTTTCTAAAAATAGCAGCAAACCCAGGTATAATAAGTTAGCCACGAACGGGGTCAGGCAGCTCGCCGGGGCACATAATGCACTGGCAATAAGTCCGACGGTTGTCGACGCGCGGCTAATGCGAACACACGGCCGGGCAGGATGACTAACTCCACTAATTTAAATTAAAAACATTTATTTGCTGTGGTCTTTTCGTCCGATTATAATTTAGCTATATTTTCTGTAAAAAATTTAACCCTCTACCACACTGTAGCCGTAGGCGCGAGCTTGCGGACTGTGAGCAATGGATAGCTCGCCGTCCGATCGACCATCCGGACCGAACCCAAGTCGACGACGGCACGCAAAGTCCTCGCGCGCCTCTAGTAGAGGTCAGCAAAACCGAAGTTGGCTTTGGTATGAATTTATTTATTTATTTAAACTTCATGTACAGTAGTGGTACATAGGCGGACTTAATGCAACAAGGAATTCAGTCAACCTTTGGGTTAAAAAAGACAACACTGTGGTAGGTGTCAATAATAATAAAATACGTATATATGCTAAAAATATAAACTAATAAATACTATGATAAATATCAAATAAATATAATTAACAGAAATTAAAATTTGACAATTATTATGACGAAGACTTAAACTAAGCCTGAGAGGACTTTAGTAGTAGTTCCGAATTTTACGCTTGAAGGAAAATTTACTATCAGCTTTATCAGCTATGAATGATAAATTAGGAACAGGGTGGGTTGTATAGTTAGTAAAAGCCTGACACTGTCTGCTGCTCCGCCTAAGGGTGGGACTTGATTTTTAACCACCGAAAAAAACCTGATGCAGCATAATATCTGTTTTGAATTACGAAAAGAAGCTATATAAACATAGAATAAACGCGTCAATAAATGATATGTATGTAATAGTAAATTACTAGTGAAAAGTTTTGAGACCTTTGTGCATCTCAAGCATAAAAGGCGGGTGCCTAGACTCACATAATACAACAATCTGTCAGTCATGTGTGAACCAGATATTAATGTATTGCACCATAGACAGTAGGCAGAATATAGTTGCCTTGGTCTAAGTTAAATGATCTGTTTTGTATAAGGCATCTGTTATAATTATATAACTTTTCTTGTATCGACATGGACAGACAAACAAAACGTGTAATAAAATACATAAAACAACACATAAATAAAAGTAAACAGTTTTTTTATTGATTACAGGTTCGCGCTTGACCGCTATCTCACCTGATAGAAAGCGACGATGCGGTCGACGATGGAGCGCGCTTACCTAGAAGTAACCTATTCACTCCTGACTTAAAGATTCTCGGATTGTAGCCATCAGGAAACACAGACTCCGGCAAGGAATTCCACTCCTTGGCTGTACACCCAAAAACTTTACGCTGTAGTTTCAAAATAACTACAGAACTTAACTGCAGGATCATACGGACCCTGTAACAGTACTACAGAAGGCACTATACCACATTATACACTTACCTTTCTTCAAAGCTACAAAATCCATAAACATTCACCAACATAAACCCATAAAACACCCCTAACAAGACAGGAGATTATAAATCAAATCAGTTAGCCATCCTCCAAGGCCGTATGTCTCGGTAGTACAATACATAATGCATGTGGACTTAATCTTGGTCGCTGGCTGTTCGGAGCTCAACCTGTGGAACACAGATTTAGACGCAATGCAATCCCCGTTCGGATGACTTGGTCTCACTGCATTTGGTATTACAAAGGGATTGGAACTGAGGATGAAGGAGGATGATGGTCCAGCTGATTTAATATTGGTTATTCTGATGGGTGAGTTATTAAAATTAGCACCTCTACTGTTGCATAGCTTCATATACGATTTAGTTTTAGAAATAAATTACACAAAGTAAAGCTCCTGGTGGGGTTTGAACTCCTTACGAGTTGAAGGTCGCGGATCCAAACCCTGCCAGGCGCATTACTTTGTGTAATTGTATTTCATCACCACTGCTCTCAAAACGGTGAAGGAAAACATCGTGAGGAAACCGGTATGTCCTAGAACCAAAAATTCGAACTCATGTGACATCCACCATTTCGCACTGGGCCCGCGTGGTGGATTATGGCCCATTCCCTCTACTAGAGAGGAGGCCTGTGTCCCAGCCGTGGGAACATTAAAAAAGCTGATGATGATGACAGTTGCATAGCTTCATATACGATTTTTTTTTTTATTTGAATTCTAGATAGGCTCACGTTTGACCACAGTCTCACCTGATGGTAAGCGATGATGTGGTCAACGATGGAGCACACTTGCCTAGAAGTAACTTTTTCACTCTTGACTTAAAGACCCCTTGGTTGTGGCTATCTGGAAACACAGACTCTGGCAAGGCATTCCACTCCTTAGCTGTACACATAATGAATGTATTCCAAAAACGTGTTCTTATTAAACGTGTTATTATTGTAGGACCCTACACACAACTCTCATCTCTTATGATTATTGCCCTTCTCCCATATTACTTGAGGTCGGCGCAACACGTTTTTTTTTTTTCAATTTTCCCCTTTCAACATTCACACTATCATTAACTCCCTTCTCCTTTATGTCTCTTCACACACAGAAATGGATGGATATCCATTTCTTCTTCGGTCTCCGTCTCCTTTGCAGACGATTTCCTTTCAACTATTCAGTTATTAGCCACGCTTGGTGTAACTGTCGACAGCAAAATCTGCTTTTATGGTGGGAAAAAAATATTTTTTATGACTTCCGTTGTACATGGGCAAGTTCTTGTTATTCCATATTGTAAAATTATATTTATTTTATGTTATAAATATTAGGGCCCTATACATGAAATTGGCGTTGTATCGTCCTGGCTATTTTGATCTCAAATATCTTCTTAGGTTAGGAATTCCAATTTCAAATTTATACAGCTATTTAATCATGCATTTGTTTTTTGAAAACCGTAATTCATATGTTTTGTCCAACTTTGGTTTTTTCTTTGCGTCCCTCAGTTTACAAAATAGAAAACTTAAAATATCGCGTTTTTTTACGAGTACGAGTTCTGCCGTGGAACAAGTGCTGCAGAAACGGCTCGAAGGATTAATGATGTTTATGGCGGTAAAAATATAAAAAATACTATAATGGAAGCCTTGCGCATTTAATATGAATCAAGACATTTTTTTTTACTTTCAAGGATTAAAAAAAAACACGTATTTCCTGAAACAAGTTTTGTGAAATAGCATGTAAATTACGGGATTACCGAATACCAACAGAGTTTTCAGGCCTTATCTCTCTTTTTTCTCGTTGCTTTCTCATCAAACATCGTGTTGAATTACGTTAGATGAAGAAACAAGCTTTTAAATCATGCTCGACGTTGACGAAAGTGGAAAAGGGACCTCTTAATTTTTTTAAATTATTTATACCCCTAACCACTAGACCTACAGGTCAGTCAAATATATATTGTGAGCCAACTGTTACGACAGGATGGTCACAGTAAAACAAAGATACTTCCAATCAATTAGTTTATAATTATAATTAAATATTACAGTAGCGAGTAATTTTCTCATAATGTTATTTGCTTAGCAACTGTAACTAAAGAGACTTATGAAAGGAAAACTGTCAACACAGCGGCTTTTATAACACACTCGAATACATTACTATTAATTTACAATTGAATAATCTAATGAAATGGCTCGTTAAATATTAATTATTAACAATAATATATATCAAAGAATAATGCACAATATAATAACTTTTACTAATTATTTGATGTACCGGAAGCAGACAAGCGGAAGGCGCTATAATCGTTTATTTATAATTATTCGGGTCAATAGACCAAGAAGTTACAATGTCAAGTATGTACTAAAGAGTTTTCATGTCGAGCTCGTATATGACGAACCCAAAGTCTGTAACAATATACATGCACCTAGAAAACTAAAATCTACCAAAAAGCAAAGAAGAACACAGGTCTCTTTTCCTTTGTCACGTTACATTTGGAAAGTCTACAAACCAAATAAAAGAAAATATATAACACAGATCTCACAAACTACCTCTGTGAGACAATAAAACTTGATCAATTTTGTTACCCGGCGCTGCCAACATTGCAAAATAAAGCTTTTGAATTCTCTATGCGTTGTAGCCTACACACTTCGCGCTAGAAATGGGGTAGGCTACCTTGTTACATTGTATAAAAATCGCAGAAGTGCTTTTGAACTTGCATTTTGCATCCATTACTAAATAAAAGACTATTCTTTTTTTTAACATCTAGATAGACAACATTAGTTTTAGTGTCGTATTTTTATTCAAAGACTTTGTGCAGTTATTTTTCTTTGACGTACTAAACTACAAATTTTCAGTTTTTATTCCTGTAATTATTTGTGCCATGAGACCTTGCTTCATACCACTAGATAGGTCAACGAAAAGTACCCTGTGAATTTTGATTCCTTTGAAAATGTTGAAATATACGTTTTTTGCATCATAAACGACCGTATCTTCATTTCATTTTGAATTAAGAAGCTTGATTTTTTTACCAGCATCAAGGTACCACAGACCTTAGTATATAGGTTTAAATGTCAACTCGGTACCTCTATGCATTCTCGGGATAAAGAGACAGACAGACAGATGGACGATAAAGTAAAAAAAGGGTTCTCTTTTTTCCTTTTGAGTTACAGAACGCTAATACCACTTTATCTTACTTTAATATTAGTATAAACCAATTATAAAGCTCAAAGGTTTCTCAAACTGACTTCTAACAATGTTTCTTAGCTTTAAACGCAAAAATAAAACTGCAATATTCCTTCTTGTATGGCTGTCAAAAACATTCAACTCTGCCATTTCCTCCCTTTGACTGTTACAAATGTATTTCAAAGACGCTAACGTACAAGAATAATGCTTTATCTGAATCATAAGAGGGAAATTATAATAGGAAATTCTGCTATGTCTTAAACGCAAAGCTCTTGAAATGCAATAATATTGCAAACGTCCTTGAGCACATATCATATCTGTAGCGTATACCAATTTTATACATTCCCATCCAATTATAATTTAGGTGTCTAATCTAATTATAATTTATGTCCAGAGTGCAACAAGCTTTTATTAATAAAAATAAATAGCATAATAATTCTTTTATTTTTACGGGAGGCTCTTTTTACTAAGACAGAAAAATAAATATACATATGTACATATATTTATTTATATAATATAAATATAAACTTCTCATCAAAAAAATCGAAACACTTCCGTTTTCATTGTTTCTGTCCGAATTTAACACAAAAAAGAATTCATACGATGAAAAAAAATACATATATTATAGCTGGCAGTTTGGCCATTACAGTAATAAGCGAAAATTCTAAATTCAAAATTAGAATTTCATTTGTTTATCTTATAAACGAAATGAATCACTGTTTTGAGACAAATGTGTGTTTAGGGTTGGAGTACATTTAGCGTTTAAAAACTAAAAATTGGCGCCTATCCTTAAACTTTTTGTTTTTTATTTCAATACTGTGACTTTGGGACGTCTGAAAAAAGGTTTTTTTTCTAAAACGTATGGATACTTCGCCCACAGAAGCCGCCCAAGTTGTGGCATTGCTGGATTCTGGCCTTAGTCAGCGTGTTGTGGCTGCAAGACTGCATCTAAGCCTGTCATCTGTTCATAGAGTCTATAAACGTTATCGGGAGACTGGTTTGTTCACGCGCCGTTCAGGATCTGGCAGGAATCGGGTCACTTCTGAGCGAGATGATCGATTTATTGTAACAACTTCTTTAAGAAATCGACGCCTTAACGCTTTTCAACTGCAGCAGCGGCTTCGTGTTGTACGAAGGGTGGCTGTAAGTGACTCTACAATTAGAAGAAGGTTGAAGGATCGTGGACTGGTACCGCATAAGCCAGCAAATGGGCCGAAATTAACTGCAGACCATCGAAGAGCGCGCCTTAACTTTGCACGTGAGCACCTAAATTGGTCATACCTACAGTGGAGCAAAGTTCTCTTTTCTGATGAGTGTAAAATTATGCTGTATGGTAACGACGGAAGGAACAAGGTCTACAGAAGAGACGGAGAACGCTATGCACAATGCTGCATTGAAGAAAAGGTCAGCTATGGTGGCGGTTCGTGGACGGTTTGGGGAGGAATCAGCGCCGACGGTAAGACAGAGCTTGCTTTCGTGTCTGGGCCACGTCTGCCTGCACTAAACTGTCATCGGTACGTCGAAGAGTGTCTCGAGCCTCATGTGATGCCCTATGCACATTTTATTGGCAACGGCTTCATATTCATGCACGACAATGCTAGGGCTCACACCGCGGGCGTCGTACGAGATTATCTTAACGAAGTCGATATCTCTATTATGGAATGGCCAGCAAGAAGCCCGGACATGAATCCCATTGAACATCTATGGGATGAATTAAAGAGACGAATTCGAGCAAGAGATCCTGCCCCAGAAACACTTAGCCAGCTGCAAGATGCAATCCAAGAGGAATGGGACAATATACCACAGCATGTGATCGTGACTCTCATCCGATCGATGAAGAACCGTATGGAAGCAGTAATTAGAGCTCGGGGAGGGAATACAAGTTATTAAATAAACGTTTTTTAGCTTTTTTTTTCATTTACGTGTGTTGTTTTATCCATTTCCTTTATACTCCATACGGAATAAAAATGACTCATTTAACAAAATACGAAACCTATGAAAAATTCATTTAAATTTAGAACATTAACATTAAGATTTGATAAGCTCATATTACTCACTATTAAACGACATTTAACATTTATTCCTAAATGTACACATTTTTCTGATAATCCTGACAAAACGTAAACTTGCAAGGTGTTTCGATTTTTTTGATGAGAAGTGTATTTTTTTATGTCACATATCGACTTTAACCTTTCGACTTTGGTAATAACAGACACAATTAAAGATCAATAGGTGTGCGAAGATGTAGTGTTGGTAGGCCTCCCACAAGGTGGACCGACGACCTGGTCCAGGTTGCTGGAATTCGATGGATGCGAGACGCACGGGACCGGTCGTTGTGGCGACGTTTGGGGGAGGCCTATGTCCAGGGTGTATCAATTCTCCTATTTGTTATAGCTTGCTCCTTAACTAAAAATTCACACTTCACAACAGTAGGGAATAATAAATAATTATCGCACTTGCTTATTTACCCCAAGAAGAAATACCAGATGCTTTCAATAAATTGAGATTGCAGAGTCCCTACTGTTTGTACTACCATAGAATTTTTAGTTAAGGAGCAAGCTATAACAAATAGGAGAATTGATAAGGTAAACGCGGGATTGGGAAGACCTACTCCACAAAAAAGAGGCAAAAGATGATGCGTTGAACGCTCGATCAAACAAACATTCGATATTTTGAACACTCGATGTATTAAGAGTGCGATGTATTGAATGTTCGATTTAATAACAATTCGATATTATGAACATTCGAGTATTTAGACGTTCGATTTATAGTGGTCGATCAATTGATATTCGACTATTTGTTATTCGATTTGGCGTAGTACACCCCTATGTCCAGCAGTGGACGTCTTTCGGCTGAATTGATGATGATGATGATGAGGTGTGCGAACGCCTGCGTTTGCTTGGGGCTTAATGAATTAAAATAGACCTCTAGTTTTCTTGATATCTCGTACTAGCTTTTGTCAGCGGCTTCACCCGCGTACATAAAATAGCCTATGACACTCAGGAGTAAAGCAGCTTTCTATTTTTGCTAAAATTTTTCCAATCGGACCAGTAGTTCCAGAGATTAGCTCCTACAAACAAAAAAACAAACTTTATCTCTTTATTATATTAGTGTAAATTCCTGTAACAGCACCGGTACCCCAGAAACACTAATAACCACCTGTCCAAAATTTGAGCTCATTTGTTACAATTACGGCCACAAACTGCGATCGCCAAACAAGATATCGCCACCTTGATCCCCATATCGAGTAACATACCTCTATAACACTACTGAGGACCCGGTAACTCATCGTCACATAAGAGCTGTTAGCGGTGGTGCCATAGACCACGGAACGTGACAGAGATGACAGTTTTTTTAAACGTTACTCAACACTAGGTCAAACGCATGTATGTTGAACTTTTATTGACTCACATCTAACCTTGAACATAATAGTCAAAGTCCGACATTTTTTGACAAAATGGAAAAGCGGTCGGTGGCGCAGTGAGTGACGTGTACGCAAGCCATGTTTCAAAACCCCTAGTGGAAGTCCCTAGTAAGATCTAGAAGGCAGTGGTGCAGAAAGCAGTGTATGAGCAATATGCAGCAGTCACACAGTTTGTCGTTGTGATATTATTTATTGTCACTTCGTGTGCAATAAATAGTTAAGTTTGGTTTGATATGTATTAGTTTTTTATTATGAAAGACTAGCTTTTGTCCGCAGTTTCACCCGCGTGGTATTGGGGTTGGGGTTGGGGTTTCCGGGATAAGAAGTAGTCTATATCCGATGTCCTATTCCGGAGTGTATCCTATGCCTGTGCCAAATTTCATCCAGATCCGTCCAGCCGTTTTGGCGTGATTGAGTGACAAACATCCAAACATCGTAACTTTCACATTTATAATATTAGTAAGATTATTTGTGTATTGTATATATGGGCCTTAGTTGAAGTTCTAAGGATTATTATTTTGTTATTATTGTATGAATGAAGAAATCTAACATTACGAAGTTTGTATTTAAAAAGTATTCACCACTGTGCAGACAATTTGATAATTTTGAACAAATCCAAAAACCTATAAAAATACAACACTATACCTATATAGCCCCTCGCGATATTCTTTGACTTTATGATTCAGATTTTACTGACACGTTTTCTTCAAATACCTTCTCTATTAATATGCCCGGTGAGTCTGCTCCTAGCTCTATGGTTTCCAGGGTGAATTGAAAGCGATGCAGTACTAGCGATAAATCGTCTTACATCTGATTAGGGTTGATTTAAAGCGATTTAGCGCTGCAACGGTGTACAAATTGATCTTATGTGGGATTTATTTATTAATCCACATACTTAGTGTCGGAATTATGGTGGTAAGATTTTGATCTTTAGTTAAGGTATGCAGATTGATTAAATTGTACATGAGATTGAAGTGAATCAGACTAATATAGCGGGGCGTCTTATGTGGCGATCTCAAGCGATGCACCCGAAGTCAAAACGATACAGACGTTTTTTTTTTCAATAGCAGATAGGGTTCTCGCTTTACCGCTAACTCATCTGATGGAAAGCGACGATCCGGTATTGATTTAAAGGGGAGAATTCTATAACGTGTGCGCAAAAACACCGTTTTTTTGTACGATATAAATTAAAAACCCTCATATACAAATTACTTTTTTTAATTATTGATAAGTCTTGAACGCTCGAAAAAACGTGAAGCTAACATAAATATAAATAGTTCTACACATATGTTTGTGGGTGTCAGGCATACCACATCGAGCATCAGCGAGTGACTAGTGCTTGACTGCCCTAAATAAATTATAATCGGACGAAATAATAATAATTTAAATCTATTTGATCTACCACAAACATTGATTTTCCATCCAATGTTACCAAAAAAGCGTAATACAATATTAAAGACTACGTTGAAGATAAGCTCGTTTGGTAATAACTGCTTCTGTTAACATGGGCAATTATAAAAAGCGTAGCTCATTAACTGCATTAATTAATGTATAAACATCTGTTAACTGCTCTCATCTTGTTTGTTTTTGTATTCGCAATGATTTTACGTTATTTAAACCACTGACTGACTTCATCAGTGGCTTAATTTGTAAAATTCCTGTTCAGAATTTTTAATGTATCTGATTTTGTTGATGGGTTTATTTTTTCTTTATAACTAAGTTTTTTTTTAATTATTTTTGGATCCCTTCTCATATTTTTATCTGTGCGTTTTTTTAACAAATTGAAACGAAACAGTTTTCTGTTGTTGTCTGTTTTTCTATGTATTTGTTTTGGCTTAACTCCGACACTAGATTGATTTTGACAGAATTTTCATCATTAACAAATAGTTGGTGTTATAATAGTCAAAAATGTTGGAAACTATTTAAAACCCAAGTTTGAAAATATTCCTGAAAACTCTCAAACTCCAGGTCTGAAAAGATTTTCAAAAATGTTAAAAAAAAATTACAGGATTTCTTTCACTAGTATATAACTATTGTTATCTAACAATAGATATAATAAGTAACTTAAACTTATTTTTATTTTTCTACAGCAATAGGACTTAATTACCGCTGATGACACTTCTCAAACGGATATCATGTTTTTACATGACTGCCTAATATCGTCATAATCATCATTTCCATTGCTGGACAAAGGCCTCCCCCAAAGCCGCCACAAAGACCGGTCCTGTGCGTTTTGCATCAATCGGATTCCAGCAACCCTGACCAGGTTATCGTTACACCTGCCCTATAAAACGTAGGGACCCTGCAGAAGGGTCGAAGCCCACTGAGGCCAAGGGTTCGTGTCTGAAAGGCTCTAGGCCTAGTATATTTGGCAAAGTAGGAACGGGGTAGGATGTTTAGTCAGTAAGAGTCTGACACTGTTTCCCGCTCCGCCCAAGGGCGGGATTCGTCATTAGATGTTTTTTACCTACCATAAAAAAATATCTGCCCTATAAAAGAAGAATGATTCTAAAACTTAACGCGAATAAAGTCGTGGGTAACAGCTAGGCCATACCAAAAAATATTGACGAAAAAACAAAAATTCTTCGGACTTGTGGATAAATCTGAGCAAAGCAAAAAGTAGCTGCAGAAACTGTCAGCGAAGCAGCGCTTTCGATAAATCGTCTTATACTTGATTAGACTTTGATTTAAAGCGACTCAGCGCTGCAGCGGGCTGAAATTGCTGGAGTAGCTATTTGCTGGATACTTTGAATCTCTTTAATGATTTGCAGAGGAAAAATTGCTAGTTTAACTGTCCTGACAAAGGAAAAGGGATCGATGGAAGACTCGATAGTTTATTGGGTCCAGGTGTTAACTCAATCGAACTAGTCTTCTTTGCCCAGGAGGGGCATCATTTCATCCTCGTGAATCGGGAATTCTGCGTTGTAGACTCGTCATACTATGCACGTGGCTACAATATTATGCTGGACGTTTGGCAGTACCTATAGCACATATAAATTGTAAGCTAGTCCTAAGAATATATTTTCGCAGGAGATGACACACCCTAAACATTTTGAAATATTCTAGAAAATTAGAATCGAACCCACGACCTCCGGCATAGCAGTCAGGGCCATTAACCAGTCGATTCTTTGGTCTACATGTGATTATTCAGTGGGTAGTATTTCGCTTATACATATATGGAAGATTCAAGCGTATTAAATAATTAAAATCAATAAAAATAATTATCTAATGCAACAATATGATCTCATCTAATGGCTGGTATGATTAGGCTGTATTAATTATTCAAACATTCGCTAATTTGAATACCTGCTGCAATGCAGAGCTAGATTGTTACGGCACACAATCAGAGACTAATAGACGATATGATAGTGATGTTATCAACTTATCTGTATTTCAATACTATTGGTATTGATTTGTAGATAGATAGATAGATTAAACTTTATTGTACACCAAAAAGATTGGAGATGCGCCGAATAGTTGTTTTACCGAATAATATTTGCTTAAAATCGTATGATAGCACTAGCTTTGTGCCAGCGGCTTCACCCGAGTGTAAGTAGGTTTTCCAATCAAAATTTTGACCCTTGTTTCATACCCTTGGGAGATAATTTTTTTACGAAAACCGGCAGACTACGTGGGTAACAGATGCCTCGCCATGCCGCCTCCGCCGGGACCCGGAAAACGAGGAAGGCCTAAGAGGCGTTGGATCGACGTCGTAAGGGACGATATGCGTGCTAATGGGCTTGAGGGATGCAAAAGACCGAGCGAAGTGGAGGCGACTAGGCAGGAAAGCGGACCCCGGGCACCGAGAAGAAAGCCAAGGTAGCAACCGGGACTTACGCTAGGTTGATGATGATGATGATGACAGTCAGAGACTAATAGACGATATGATAGTGATGTTATCAAGTTATCTGTATTTCAATACTATTGGTATTGTTGTGTAATGATTGGGGATGCGCCGAATAGTTGTTTTACCGAATAATATTTGCTTAAAATCGTATGATAGCACTAGCTTTGTGCCAGCGGCTTCACCCGAGTGTAAGTTTTTCCATACAAACTTTTGACCCCCGTTTTGACCCCGTTGATGGTTTTGGGAAATCCTTTCTTAGTGCTCACTCACGCCATAAAATTAAGCCTTGTGCAAATTTTCACGCCTCTAGTTCTAGTAGTGTCGGCTGTACGTTGATATGACAGTCAGTCAGTTTCTCTTTTTATATGTATAGACAGCATAGCGTCAGCCTTATAATATTCCCACAGCTGGGATTCAAGAAGCCCAGTTTGTGAGACATATTTTTGAAGTTTTTGGTCCTAGGACATGCCGGTTTCCTCACGATATTTGCCTTTACCGTTTTGAGAGTAATGATGATGAAACAAACAAAAGAAACTCTTCTGCTTTAATATCTTCTAATTTGTAAAATGCTCTTGTCCCTGTGTATAATTGCATTATTTTTTTAATTGAAAGGGGTTTTGTGTTTTTTTTTTTTCGAAGATCTGTTTAACCTTCCTTTTTCATCATCATCAGCCTTTTTAATGTTCCCGCTGCTGAGTCACAGTCCTCCTCATTAGGAGATGGAACAGATAGGGAGGCCTACCTTCTATCCTATAATAAAAAACAAAACGCCAATTTGCTAGGAAACCACAAGACTACAGTACAGACATAATCATTCGGAACTGTCCGCCTCACTTGGTACAGTCAGACTATAATAACGTAGCGACCAATGTCGACACTATCGAGTAAATCTAGTTAACAAACCGAAGCAGTTTGGACTAATAATAGTCCGGTATATAGATATAGGCGACCTATTATTAGACCAAAGTCATTCCACACTTAGACTAATAGACTAAATACAAATCTATGTTCGAGGAATTTCGAAAGCGGAATGGTTGAGATTTGAATTGACTAAGCTTACCTCCAATTAAAATTAAAAGTTATTGGATTATTACTACACTGAAAATTACCTCTTTCTCTTTAATTAGCTTTGTCTCTTATTAATTCTCCCCCTTCAGAGCGGAGCAGCAGGGCATGTATAACTTTTACTGACTAAACACACAACGGTACGCGGGAACTGCAAGACTTGATAATCCATGGGGGTTCATCTTTTATCAATCAGACAGTCCAACTTTCGGCGAGTATCCATCCTTACATTCTTAACACCTCTACGGTCTGGACTAAGCGTTTCGCCTAGTTAAAATACCGCAAATATCTACTATTATTGAGACAATTCATCCAGGTGCATTTTATTTAGCCTGCATCACAATCTAATCACGCCCGCAAATACATTAACTGTTTTGAGAGAGGCCTCAACATAGAGAGGCTTGAGCTGTTTGTGGTATAAGGCACGAGCTAACAGCGATTTTACTTAAATACGTGCGTAGTACGACTCAATTTCTTTATTTTATTGTATTAGATGTCGCAGTAGACAGTAAGAGTCTGATACTGTTTCCCGCTCTGCTCAAGGGCGGGATTCGTCATTGGATAATTTTTACCTACCATAAAAAAGATGTCGCAGTAATTTTGCCATGTTTCAAAATAGGATCATATTTGTGTTCAAGATAAGGATGGGCCAACCAAACTCATTACTTTGTATAAGTTATTTCTATCACCACCACTGCTCAAATTGAGTAATCAAAACGGTAAAAGAAACCACTGTAAAGATACTTGCATGCCTTAGACCCAAAAATTGGGTAGTTGGTGCAATCGGGAAAGTCCGAGTATAGCTCATACTTTGGATGTCCTTCTGATCCACCTGATGACGCCCATTCTGAACAATCACGTTTCTAAGCCGCATATAATCACTGCCAGCGTGGTTTTGCGAACGGCGCGCGGCGAGCAATGTGAAGGAAATGTCTGCAACTGTAGGGACCCAGCAGGGTCGAAGCCTTCCGCGGCCAAGGACTGATGCAGAACACCGGGGCCCAGGAACTAAGGCAGAAGGAATGGTAGGTCGTTCAGTCAGTAGAAGTTTGACACTGTCTCCCGCTCTGCCCAAGGGCGGAATTCGTCATTCGATGATTTGTTCCACCATAAAAATAAATCGTCACTGCCAATAGGAGTTGTAGATTAAAAATATCGCCCTCTATGCCATGACGGTTCTCCGCTACCGCTTCAGCAAGTACCACGCCATAAAGGTAGCGATTCAGACTAAGGCGGTTTCGATGCAAAGGGAATGTTGTATCAAGAGCCGGAGCACCTAGCGGCTCTTATTGAGACCTGTCTTATTGGCCCCGGTATTACCGGGATGAAGCTGCAGATCGTTTTAGGTGTTTCATCAACTGTATGAATCCTAGCTTTTCTCTTGTGTGAAAGAACAGCTATTTTTATTGGCTGTGTGTTTATTTGTTTAGGTTAAGTAGGTAACGGGGAACGGAATCATAGCGAACAATATAAATTGAATACTGGGCAATGAATACCAACACATTCGATAGATGGCGTTAGAGTCGCACACACGATAGGAGTCAATGCCAGTGTGGGGCACTATTTAAAAAAATGATAAATGATATGATAAATGAAAAAAACAATGAGACTTTTAGGGCTCTCAGCTACGGGACTTTTTGTAGCGATGTTGTCGCGCGTTTGCATCGACAAAATCGCGATAGAATCCACATCGCCATTATCAGTCAGTATTGTTACAAACGCGATGCTGTGGCGATGAAAAAGTCGTCGTGGGCAAGGGCCTTTACAGTTTTACTGTGTTTATGCAAGCAGAATTGCAGCAAAACCTAGTCTTAACCCAAAAAGGCACAACAAAAATTCACAAAACAGATTCCATTTTACATATTCGATAGGAAGAACACTAAAAATAGCAATTTTTGACCCAAACGTCCGATATCTTCGAACGGGAGTGCCCAATAAGGGGACTTGAGGACCTTTGATAGAAAAAGGCAAAGAGGACTGAAATAAAATATCTTTACTTCTATGGCACTTCATGGTACTTACGTGCGAGGAGGAGGGCGCTATCGGTTATACGATGTTAGGGTCCCTGACCTCTTTAGGACCATACGTGATCTTGGTGGCTGTAAAGGTGCTTTGGGGTTTCGTTTATCAAGAGGAAAAGATCTTGTATTCGTCAGTCTACTTTTTTTTTTGGTGGGAATTCATTAATAACATCTCCCGCTCTTGTCTACGCTATAATTGCCTTTAGAATTTTCAGGTGTTTTTTCTTTTACTTTTTACAAGCTTTTATTTAGTTTCACCTGTCCCGTTGTCTGTCGTTCTGTAATCAAATCTTGTAACTTAAATTTGATCCACTTCCCGGTTTTCGATTGAGCTGAAATTTGGTATACACGTTTAGTTCGGATGACAATGCAATATTATGCAGACATGGAGCTGATCTGATGATGGAATCGCGAGGTAGCCATAGGAACTCTGTAATTAAACGGCACAACCACGTCGAGTTTGGGCTCGTGTGAATCGTCTTGACGAGTTTTATTTATATAAGTATAGACCACCGCTGTAAAAGCTTGTTATGAAAAAAAATATTTTCATTGAAAACTTGTTTCGCATTACTTTTGCATCAAAAATCACTTTGGATTGCGTTAAATGAAGCAACAAGCTTTTAAATAATGTGCGATGTTGACGATAGGCGAGTGAGGAAGGCCCACCTTAAAGGAGGCTCTTGCGTATTCTAATAGCTTCAATACTTGACATGCCGTGTATGAATTGATTAATTTTAGGCAAGCTAAAGCTTTAAACGTGAACTTTACTATCAATTAAAATAACAGACGGAAAGAAATTAATTCCACAGTAGATTGCACGTCTGAACTATAAAAGCTATTATTGCGCGGCCTACTATGAGCCTTGCCAAATTGTCATCAAGTTTTGCGAGTGCCAAAGAGGTGCGCTAGAATTTTTGTGTCGACCTATACCTAGCATAAAAACGAATCGTTTTGAGCACAATTATTGTGACACATCAACAGGCAAATTACAGAGCGGTGCCCCTGAGACTCAAAAATCGCGAAAGTGTTATTGCAAGCGGGAGCTCATCTCTAACGGCCGCGTTTGCACCTGCAAGCAAATAGCATGCAAGTTGCAGTACATTGCGGGCTACCGAGGTATGATGTGATCGAACTGTGGTCCTCACCACGCATTGCTACTCGACTTGCATGCAATTTGCTTGTAGATGGAAACGCAGCCTTAGCAACGCCTCTTTGGAGAGATACGACCTCTGAAGGAAGAAGTTCAAACCTCCTGATGATTGTTTGGAGCACGATTTGCCATGGCCAACCTGGAAAACTCTAAAGAGTCTTCGCATCCAGGTTGGGTATAACAAAGTTTAATCTATCTATCTATTGCTCGGAAAACAGTCTATGGAGATGAAAGGTTTTCTAGTGGTGATCACGTACCGGAAGAAGCAGCACACAAAAGCTTCCTACAAGGTATACCGATTAAAAAAACCACCCCTAAGGAATTTAGAGGTATGCACTACAGAAAGTAAAATTCCGAATATCATCACGATGCATGTAGTTCCATAAAGACTGCGCTGACTTTCAATGTCACACACACACCTACAAACTTATAATACTAATGTCATCATGATCAGCCTCTTTATTGTTCCCACTACTGGGAGTATAGAGGAGATCTGTGTGATCTCCTCTATAATATAGAGAGAGAATGGGCCCATAATCCACAACGCGGGTCCAGTGCGGATTGGTGGATGTAACATGTCTTAAAATTTTTAGTTCTCACAAGCCGGTTTTCTCATGATGTTTTCCTTCACCTCTTTGAGAGCAGTGGCGATGAAATAAATTGCACAAAGTAATGCGCCCAGCTGGGTTTGATCCCGCTTTACAACTCGTAAGTCGGGGCCGTTACCACTCGGCCACCACTGCTCTCAATAAAATACTAATGTGTTTTAGTAAAATTATTTATAATAAAATGATTTTAAAGCCATATTTATGTTGATGGAGTTTTGGCGCATAATCCTACTCATCCTACTAATCCGCGTACCGGAAGACGTAGCGTTGGAAGGCCTCCCACAAAGTGGACCGATAACCTGGTCAGGGTTGCTGGAAACCGATGGATGCAAGACGCACAGGACCGGTCTTTGTAGTGGCGCTTGGGGGAGGCCAATGTCCAGCAGTGGACGTCTTTCGGCTGAAATGATGATGATGAATTCTATTCATGTACTTGAAATAAATTCCCCTTCTATCGTTAAATTGAAAGTTATAACTCGTTATTCACTGGCATTAGTGAGGGATATTTTAGTTGCCATGGCGAATAAGTCGAGAGGAGGTCCTCCAAACTGAATTGTGCTCAAGAATCGGCGTACATGTTATGATAAATATTATTTATTATAAATAGAACAACCATTTCGCCTGCAACTTTGTTTGCAAATCATTACATAGTATAAAACAAAGTTGCTTCCCACTGTCTGTCCCTATGTATGCTTAAATCTTTAAAACTACGCAACGTATTTTTATGCACTTTGATTTAATTGACAGAGTGATTCAAGAGGAAGGTTTATATTTATAATACATTCATAATATATTTAATATCACCATTGCACCCGTGCGAAGCTGAGGCGGGTCGCTAGTGTTCATAAAAAGTTAAAAAAAAACCTAAGAAAGCATTACTTTCTAAAGCCACTAACCTATGGACACTTTTTGACCAATTAGATCCGTGCGCTAATTTTTGACGTTCAATAAATTGCCCATGTTGTCATGTGTAAAATACTGTGTTTTTTTTATTATGGGAAAAATCATCTAATGACGAATTAAAAAAATTAAATAAAAATCATCCTTACCTAACATAAAAAATCTCGTTGTTACATTATACAAAATGATAAATAATGTTTTTACTACCAACAACTAACGCCGTTAACACTAGGCCCCCAGGAAATGGTGGTCTTAGAATGCAAAAAAAGAATTAAGGGAAGCGATATGTTTTAATCAATAAAATTCTGCCACGCCTCTTTATTCCACTCAAGAGCGAAAGAAACCATTGGATAATATCCCACCTCAAAAAAAGAACTGATGAAAAATTTCTACGATATTAATCTAAAAGACGATAATCAACGAAAAAGCAAATTGCCAGAGAATAATCATCAAAATCTACTAAACCCACAAATCAAATTGAGGCAAAAGAAAGAAAATTAGTTGTAAAACAAAGTATTGGCATGATTTGATATAGTTAACTATATATCAATAAATTGTTCTATTCGTCTGAGCGTTTCCGTCCCAATAACTCCTTTCAAACTAAGCTCGGGCTGTTGCGTGGGTCAAGTTATAAGCGGTCAGCGATTATCTTTAATGCTTTTTATTAATAACTTATATTATAAATGATTTGAAAATGTCGATGACACGGTTTTTTCATGTTGGGTAAAAATCATCCAATGACAAATCCCGCCCTTAGGTAGAGCGGAAAACAGTGTCAGACTCTTACTGACTAAACAACCCACCTTTCCTTTCTGCCTTAGTTCCAGGGCCCCGGTGTTCCGCTTTCGCATCAATCCTTGGCCCCAGAAGGCTTCAACCCTGTCGGGCCCCTACAGTTGCTGACAACTCCTTTCTTTCTCCAGCTCCACCCAAGAGCGGGATTCGTCATTCGATGATTTTTCCCGACATAAAAAAAAATGGGTAGCGTCTCTGAATACGGCTATTTTGTGACTAAATTGTTACCTTGGGTATACCTGTCAAAACTATTGTAAGTATTTGTTTATAATAAAACAATAACAGTACTTAAAAAAACCGCATGTAACCGCTCCGCTCAATAACTCGCTACCTCCTCTCACTTGTACCACAACTTTAATCCAGGTTGAACAAGTTCTGATATCGAGAAATGTTCGGGCGTCCATAGCTGCCATTTGTCTTAGATTATTATTTTCATTATAACGCTTTGACAGATGGGTCGAACGGCTCCAAGGCTCACGATAAAACTTCCAAGTAATTCTAGTAAAGGAAAAACATTATTTTAAGGTTATAGACGTCGTGTATTGCCGGAATAGGATGAGCGATCACTGAAGGCATCATCGTAACTACAGTCTATAATAAAGAAAGGAGATACTTTATTTATTAGATGTATAGCACTATCTGCCTTATAATGTTTCAATAGTTGAGACTTAGCCTTTTTCTCTAGGAGATCGAATGGGTCGTTATAGTTCGGGAGGTACCGTTGCAAATGAAAAAGTCTTAGTAATAAATAATAATAATAAAAATTGTTTATTTCATTACCATAGAAACAAGAACAAGTTAGTGATTGGAACCTCCTTGTAAGCAAAAAATGCCTGTATTAGGAGATTCCGCTCTTTGACAACAAGGTTAAATTTAAATTTAAAATTAATTATACAAAAAAAAAGAAAAAAAGTAAAATGTGCGCGCGTGCGTGTGTGTGTGAGTGTATGTGGTGTGTGTGGTTTGGTGTATTGTGCGTCCGTATGTGAATGCATGCAAATGTTTATATGTTATTTAAATAAATAATTTATAACACTAATAATATCCGGGTGGTTTTGTACATATAAATGGGGATCAGTTTGGCTTTGTGTGTGTTTTGTGAGTGAGGGTGTTGATAAGAAGCGAATGAGTTAATGTATGTGCTGCAATAGTGCCTCAGTTTGATCATTAGTAACCCGTTAAATTGTTTTTTCATAAGCTAGCTTTTTCCAGCGGCTTCGCCCGCGTACATAAAATATAACCTATGTCACTCAGGAGTGAAGCAGCTTTCTATTGTTGCTAAAATTTTTCCAATCGGACCAGTAGTTCCAGAGATTACCCCCTACAAACAAAAAAACATAAAAACAAAAAAACAAACTTTACCTCTTTATTATATTAGTGTAGATTATACTGAGCTAAAAAAATGTTAGCTGCATGGTGGAGGGGGGATTATACGTCAGTCACTCGCTTAAACTGGTTAAAAATACGTAAAATAAATTTCTAGTACGCTGGCTATAAAAAAATAAAAATAAAGTATGAAAACAACAAACAGCTGCTCGGGTAGCGGTGGAAACACCGTCAGCTGATGCAGTGGTTCACCAAATCACTTATCAGTCATTCGAGATCATTTGAACAAGATGGCAGCCGATTGGCGTAAAAACACTACCTAAAATGCAACGGTACCTCCCGGACTATCACCACATGACCCAGTGCGGATTGGTAGATGTCATAATGTCTTCTAAATTTTATTCTAAGACATGCCAGTTTTTCCACTTTGAGAGTAGTTGATGGAATAAATTACATAAAATATTGCATCTGAGTTAAAAGAAATAAAACATGTTTACTTGGCAGTCCATGAAGCATGAGTTCTACCAATGACGCCTGAGTTGAATCAGTTCAGTATAATTGGCAGACTACTAGTGCCCGATGCTGGGTTTTCAACTAAACTTGTGTTTCAAAAACAAAAGTAAATCAAATCTATAGGACTTCCAACTTTAAATGCCACATATATAAAGACATTTTCAACAAAATTTGTTCACTCGTCAAGCAAACGCCAGCGCTCGCTCATGACGCGCATGATTTTGCGCCATTCTGTTAAACACCAAGCGAACGCCAACGCGATCGCAAATATTATAAAATATTGACCAAAAGAAAAAATTATTTTAAAAGAGTAACCATGGAGTTTCTTGCCGGTTCTTCTCCATAGGAAACGACCAATTTGGAACCGTGCACTAGCTTCTGACGTTGTGGGCCTATGTGAAATAAGAAGATTTTTACTTTGACTTGACCGTCTTTTGTATAGGGTATTTATCAAAGAACGTAAATAAAAAAAAACATACAGTAGTCCGTAAATATTGCAAATAGATAAACTTTTTTATTACTCTATATACTATATAATATCTATATAATTATGTATAAATATATCACCATCAGCTTTGCAACACTACTGAAAAAAAGACTTCCAACATAGTTTCCCATAAACAGAAACAGCAATGTTTGTCGAAACTCTACAAAGGTAGTGGATATAATACTATGTTGAACACCGAAACTACCCACCGGCATCTAAACTAACTTCCTCGAAAATTATGCATACCAAAACAGAGAACATCTCATGTATCACAACTTCTGAGTTCAAAAGCCACAGCATAGGTGGCCCAGTCTCACGGTAGATTCCATTTTAAGTTTTCAACTTAAACGGTCAAGTTTTGTTTAGAAGACGGTCAGGTGGTGAAACTTAGATGGCTCTTTTTGTGATTCTTTAAGATGTGCCTTCCTCACTCACCTATCGTCAACGTCACGTATGGTTTAAAAGATTCTTGCTTCTTTTAACGCAATCCAAAGTGATTTTTGATGCGAAAGCAATGCGAAAAAAGAAAGTTAACACCTGAAAACTCTTTCGGTAATTCTACGATTAGCTCGAATGTTTTACAAAACTTGTTCCAGGAAATATGTGTTTTTAATTTAAGTGTTTACCTTAATTTTTTTTGAAAAAATCGGACAATATTTAGAATTATGATTAAATTAGCAAGGCAATGGCAATAATAGTACATTTTGATACAAGTGCAGGAAGTTTGTCATTGCGACCGAGGCGAAATTCACACGAGCCGTAGACGAGTGTGTTATGGAGCCGAGGGCTGCAATGACAAATCTGCACGTGTATCAAACGACGTTTTTCAATACACTTACCACTTGTGAAATAAAGAAAGAAAGAAAAAAATTTTAATCGTATCTCAAACATACAGTAGAAATATAAGAAATATAGCATTCAAATCTGCTTTGGTCTTTCTAATTTCGTGGGGTCGTCCAGCGACTCTGGGGGACGCCTCGCGCCTGATTCGATAAACTAAGAAAAAAGAATAATCACCCGTGACCGTGACGATAAGGAAGGAAAAAAAAAGCCCTTGTTGTGATAAACTCAAAAAAGCACTTGGGTGATATACATGCTATATTGAACCTAATAGGAGTGCGATAAGAGGCAGTTTTCGAGTAAGTGTATTGAAAAAGTACTTTTTTATATTTTTAATATAGGAGTACATCATGGAGAGTCAAAGTTCATGTAAAATATCAGATTTTCAGAGGATGGATTACTCTTACACAAAGTTGTGTTTTGATTTCTGTAGAAGCCTAGATAATATCTACAAAATATCTGTGTATCCAAAATATCTGAAGAAAGATGTGTCATAACATCACATTCGCGTAAGAGCGGTTGTATGAAAATGTTGTTCAACGAAATATAACTATGAGTCAGTACTTCCTGATGGGATACGCTGGAATAAAGATTATATTTAGATGTTATACTGTATTTAAAAACGTTTAAAGTCGATTCGTAACCTCATCACAGAGCCTACCAGAATCGAAAAATGTACGCAAAGTATTTTTCACTCGATTTAATACATGTATACGACATGTAATTAAAATCATGTACCATCGATATACTATTATGTACTACGCACTATATGAGGCGTACCGTGCAGTGACTATACTCTACATAAGTGGTCAGCATGCTGTACACTTTTATATTGATGACATTGTTAGTGCATTTTTGACGTATCAGCGCTGTAAGTTTTGAAAGTTTTGATAAACGACAATGTCAATGAAGTGCTGCAGCGGACTTTTGTATTAACTTTTCAGTATTTTGACAAATAGTTTCTATGAACGAGCTTGTCTATCGCTAGGATATTATAAGTCGATGAAATACACACTATAATACCCCTATTTATAAAGAAGTATACACAAAGTTCATCATGAATACGAGAAAGTATTATAAAAGCCAAATTTTGTATGTCAGTTTATTATTTATCTACGTTGAATTTGCTAAAGGGATTTGGTTGAAATCTGGCACATGGGTAGACCATGTCTTGCTAAAGCACAGAAGATACTTTTTATTCTGGGAGTATATTCCTTGGAATAATTTTCTACTATAACGCAAGCGCAGCCGCGAGAAATAGCTAGTGATTAAATATATACATGTTCCAATTGTTTGTATGTATTTCGCCTTAAAGAGAAAAACAAAGATAGAAAACAAAAGTTGAAGCATTCATAATTATAAGTTATGTGTTTTCTAATTTACATTAGTTCCCAATTAGATATAATTTATGTAAGAAAGATAATGTTTTTTTTTTGTAGTTTCTGTTTTGTTTTTGTCTTATATCTCAAGTATTTGACGTGTATGATAAAAACAAGCCAATTTCTAAAATAATATTCATGTATACTCAGCCATAATATATTGTTTCCACTCCTAGGATTCAGGCAGATAGAATGGGCTACACAATGCACGTCCTTTTAACTGTAAAATACATATAATCTAATCCTAATTATACCTAACTAGCTTCTGCCCGCGACTTCGACCGCGGAAAATTTTTTGAGATAAAAGTTGTGATAGTTCGGTTAATATCCATGTTATATAAATAACTAGCTTTTGCCCGCAGCTTCGCCCGCGTACATAAAATATAGCCTATGTCACTCAGGAGTAAAGCAGCTTTCTATTGTTGCTAAAATTTTTCCAATCGGACCAGTAGTTCCAGAGATTACCCCCTACAAACAAAAAAACAAACTTTACCTCTTTATTATATTAGTGTAGATGTAGATGTATAGCCTATGTCACTCAGGAGTAAAACAGCTTTCTATTATAGCTTCAATTTTTCCAATCGAACCATTAGTTCCAGAGATTACCCCCTACAAACAAAAAAACAAAAAAAAAACAAACTTTACCTCTTTATTATATTAGTGTAGATGTAGATTGCCGAGTACGATGTGTTTTACGATGCGTTTGTGTTTTTTGATAAAAGTTTTCCTTTCAATACATTTTAGTTTTGGTGTACAAGAAATAAATATAAGATAAATATACTATGAAAACATTATAATTAAAAGAACTCAAAATATAATTACTATGACGAAAATCCAACTAAGATTGAGAGATTCTAAGTAGTAGTTTTAAATTTTAAACTTGAAATAAAATTTTTTTTCTGCTTTATTTTATTACTAGCTTTTGTCAGCGGCTTCGCCCGCGTACACAAAATATAGCCTATGTCACTCAGGAGTAAATCAGCTTTCTATTGTTGCTAAAATTTTTCCAATCGGACCAGTAGTTCCAGAGATTACCTCCTACAAACAAAAAAACAAACTTTACTTCTTTATTATATTTTTGTAGATTAATTTTCATCATTTTTCAATTATACATTTCTATCGCAATAAAAAATATAAACTTCAAAATATATTTCTGTCATCAAATTGTTGAACATTTCATGAAAAGCAAGTGCATATTACTTCTCTTGTAGGTTTACGATTAAATTTTTAATTTCTTTAAGCACTGAGTCGTTTATTCAATTTAATATACAAATATCATTATAACAGTATCTCTACTTTATAATAACAAAAAGCTTTCAGAGTTATTACTTTTTTAATTTGACGAGCAGACACTGCACTGTAAAACTACTTAATATAAATTCATATTTTTTGAAAAGATAAAATTATTATTAAAAATTAGGTATTATTATATCTACAAGTCTATGACAAGACTTGTCGTACTGTACCGATCAAAATGTTCAGCTATCAAAATGACGGAGGAATAAAGATTGCTTGCAGCAGAGATGAAAATGTTGAGATGGATGTGTAGTGAGAAATGAGTATATTAGAGGAAATTTTATTATGACGCTAATGAAAAAATGTTAAAAGGGAAACGTTTGTCTTGGTATGGTCATATAAAGTGGACAAACACTTGTTCCTAAAAGGGTTATGATGTGCATGGATGAGAAGTCAGAGGGAGGTCAGAGAAAAGATGGATGGATTATGTGAGGAGTGATATGAAGGAAAAGAAAGTTAGTGGTAGCATAACGGGTGATAAGGCAGAATGGAAGAAGACAACGTGTTGCGCCGACCCCAAGCAGGAATATGATGACAATTATTATTTATTACATACTCATTACTTACTTGTCTAGATATCATCATACTGCAAAATTAGTGTATTACCTGAAAAAAATAAATACAAAATTTAAAAAAAATTTATTGACAGTTTCGTGTCTATACGATTAACTTAACAAATGGTAAGAGATGATATGGTCGCAGATAAGTCACGCTTGCCTAGAAAAAGACATAGTGAATTTTCCTAATTGCGAACCTAAAACCAAGCCTCAAGGAGTAGTCAATAAATGGAGAGGCCCAACTGCGGGGCCGAAGCCTACTGGGGCCCCGGTCCGGTTTCTGAAAAGAGGGTCCGACCCTGGTATGAAGGCTAAGAAGGAATAGGGTGGGTCGTTTAGTCAGTAAGAGTTTGACACTTCTTCTCGCTCCGCCTAAGGGCGGGATTCGTCATAAGATGAATTTTCCCACCATAAAAAAACGATGCTAGAAATACACTGCGCATACGTGTGCCACACATACGACTCTGGAAGCGTCTGTCTCCATACATTTTATATGGCAACTAGCCTTGTAGAGCTACAATTGATTCACGCCACACGAGGCCAAGTGACGTCGATCTACATTCAAATCAGTCGTGGTCCACGTGTGCGTATATATAATATATATATATATATATATAGGTAATGTAGTTCTAGCTTTACAGTTTGCTCCAGGTATTGGAGACCTAAATTAGAACACCTGGACAAGGTTTCGTGTCTAATCGCTGTCATCTTTCCTTTCAAAAAACTTATTTTATAATGGTATTAATTTTGAATTTATAGAGGCAGCTACAATTTATGATAGATTTATGTATTTTTTTTTACAGATAAAAACAATCCTGATGGTGTGAAATAGTATCTAGTTTAATTAAATGTAAGTGACTAACTTCTGCCAGTGGTTTTGCCTGAGTGAAAGTAGGTGTCTCCATACAAAAATTGAAACTTTTATGCTCACCTACGTCTGAAATTCGTCCAGAAATTTCCCAGTCAGTTTCTCCTTTTATAATATATAGCTCGCCGTCCGATCGTCAGGTAACAGTCCGGATCAAGCCCAAGTCGTCGACGGCGCGCTCTGTTCCTGCGCGCCTCAAGGAGTTGTCAGCAAACCGTAGGGAGTCTTCCCTACGGTTTTGCTGTACAAACTCCTTGTATAGTACAGTACAGTATGTTTCGACCCTTTTGCAGATGGGGCTTGGCCCCAGTGCAAATGTCAAAGAAAGAACGGGGTGGAGTATTTAGTCAGCAAGAATGTGACACTATTTCCCGCTCCGACCAAATTCATTGGATTATTCTTGCCCGTCATAAAAAAAAACGTGATCAGAGGGAAGAAGGAATTAATCATGACTTCTTCCACTCTTAGGTTGAATAAGAGAGCTCCTTGAAAATTTCATGAGCATCGGGCTTGTTGAGGCCTTAAGGTTTCGCTAACATTTTTTGTACTGCGTATAGAAACACTTTATACGAACCATGGAAGAGCTTGGGTCATACCAGAAGGCAATCAGTTTCTAATAGCTAAGTGTATAACTGGACGGCGAGTAATGAGAAGCTTGCCGTCCGGTCATATGACTTAACGCTACAAATAGGAGCGAAAAGGAACTAACAACGTGGGTGATTCGCATGGAACAGCCAGTGTTTTTATAGGGCTATAAATAGTTATAATTTTTCTGAATATAAAAATATTGCATTTTAATGTTTACCAAAATTTAAGTTAACAAATAAAACATTAATTGAATAATATTTTATACAAAAATGTTTACTTAACCATTTTCGACGGAACACTGTAAACGGTAGTATAAAATGGCAAATATTTACTGAGTAAAAATCAAATTAAATGTTTTACTGAAAATTTCACAAAGCTTCGCACGAAAATTATTTTTTTACACTCGATGATATGTGAAATTTTTTTTGATTACTGAAGAAACCAGTATGCTTATCTATATATATAAAAAGAGAAACTGACAGACTGATATATCAACGCACAGCCGAAACTACTGGGACTAGGAGCGTGAAATTTCGCACAAGGCTTTCTTTAATGACGCAGGCGAACACTAAGAAAGGGTTTTTGAAAGTTCAGCTCCTAAAGGGATGCAATCGGGGTCTGAAGTTTATATGGAGAATCCTACTTTCACGCGGGCGAAACCGCTGGCAGAAGGCTAGTGTTTAATAACTTAAAGATTAACTTAACCTATAGCAGTGTAAAGTGTTATGCAGCCTTCAGCTCCATGAACTATGACTCGTGCGAATTCCACCTCGGTCGCAATGACAAACTTTCTGAACTAGTATCAAAATGTACTATTTCTATCATCATCCTACCCTTATCCCATTTTACTTGGGGTCGGTGCAACATGTTTTTTTCTTCCACTCTGTCCTGTCACCCGTCACACTATCACTAACTCCCTTTTCTTTTATATCATTCTTCACACAATCCATCCATCTCTTCTTCGGCCTCCCTCTTCCTCTCCATCCATCCACGTGTAAACTCAGAACTCTTTTTGTGACATGCGTTTCATCTCTCCTCTTCACATGTCCATACCAAGACAAACGATTTCCTTTCAACTTTTCAGTCACTGGCGCCACTTTCAGACTTCCTCTAATATACTCATTTCTCACTTTATCCATTCTCGTCACACCACACATCCATCTCAACATTCTCATCTCCGCTACATGCAGTCTTTTTTCATCCGTCTTTTTCACAGCCCAACATTCTGATCCATACAGTAGGACAGGTCTTATCACGGACTTGTAAATTTTACCCTTCAACTTGAGGGGCATCCGTGGGTCGCAAGTTGTTCCCAAAATGTACTATTTCTAATGGGGATAAATTAATATAATAGTGTGCTTTTCCCAGTTACTCACAGTAATTTATTTGCCGAAGAGTTTTAACATATAAATGGAACAAAAACAACATATTTCACTCTGAAGTTATTTGCTTTTCTACCAAAAAGACTCTCTTATTAACAATGCAGTCTGTATCCCTTGATCTACGGTCTCCATCGTACAAGATTGCATACACAAAACAACTTTCTCTAAGGAAAAAAAGCTACTTAATCTCTCCCATACGTTACTTTAATTTTTTATCCTGGAAACATCTCAGTGAGGCTCGTTTGTGCCAAACGAAATGAGACCCCGTTACGAATATTAAATAGCATTGTATCTTACACTTTGTTCTGATTGGTGGATAAATAATTGTGCTAGCGTGGCGCAGTTAGTGGGGGGTGTACCCGGGCAGAATTGTTAATGAGTCAGTTGTCATTTTTACAAGACAAGGGCAGGATGTGTGTTTTGGCTTTGTGATTTATGAGTTTGTCTTTTGGTGGTGGGTCACTGTATGTTTTTGTTGTTTTTGGAGTTTATTTTTGTGTTATGGGAAATTATTTTCGTCCATTGTAGAGACTTATATGTTTTATGACTAGCTTTAGATTTTGACTTTTATTCATCGTTGGATATACTAAGTATGTTACAGATCTGTATGAAATTTTGTATCTGGATACTGATATGGGTAGCATTACGAAGCATAATCAGCCGTCATAATCTTCCTACTGCCGATACTCAGACCTCGTCTCTAAGAAAGCGTATAGGCCGTAAGCAAACCAAGTGGGCCCAAAGTGGGTTGATGGACTTCACATCGCTCCGAATTTTTGGTTCTAGGACGCGACGGTTACCTTACAATGCTTTCCTTCAAAATTCTGAGAGCAGTGGTGATGAAATAAATTACAAAAAGTAACATACCTAAAAAAAAAAAAAAATTCTTTATGAAATAAGCAGTACCTTTGTACATTGTTTTCTTTTGTGATGTTCATTATCTATTAATTATATGTGTGTACATAAATAGTTAAATAAATAAATAAATACCTGGATGGGTTTCAACTCGTAAGTCGGGGCAGTGACCACAGAGCTACTACTGTTCCTAGTATACTGAAAGGGACTATTTTTAGTTTCACATATGAATGGAAAAATTAAATACCTTTTGCAAATCAAACTATCTCTATTCCTGAATTAAACTTTGATTACCTCGGACATCTTAATTATTTATACAAACTCCTATTTCAAATTACATAAGGTAAACCCCATCACGTCCCGTAGGATCTCTAAGCTAGGGGATTATTCCGAAAATGTGGGTATCAAACTTCCTTTGAATGCAAAATGGAATGTTTACGTGAATGTACTCTTTTGGACGGTGACGCAGATGGAGAAAAACTTAGTAAAGTAGATAAAAGACTATAAACTATATCCCCGCCGAACAACGGGGGGCATTAACCATCTTTCTTAAAGTAAAAAAAAATCACTGAACTTTTCTAGATAAAAAAATAAATAATAAAAACCCTGAAAAGGAAAAATAAATTTCGTAAAAATGTGTGAAAACAACAATTAAGAATTTTTCAAGGTCAGCAAGTTGTACAGACGTATGTATAATTGGCGCTCAAGGAGGTATAGACAAAGTTTAATTAGTATTTTTCTAAGTTCCGGGTTTGGATCTTCGAGCTATTAAAAACTTTTACAACTATTTTTATGTGAGACAAACTCAAATTTTTGAATTTGGCATTATTATTTTGATACTTTTTAATTTGAGATATATACTTATATGTTTTTAAATTTAACAATTGTATAATTTCTCGTTTTTGATTTTTTACTTTATTTTTCTTGGAATTTCAAGTTTAACAGTATGTTTGTAATTTATATTTGTATAGCAATCCGTAGAATAAATGTACCAATTTAATTTCAGGACTATACCTAGGTAAAATTACCTTCCACACATTGACCCCAAAATAATGTGGCGAGCCTGCAGTCGTTAACACCAAATCCCAGAGGAGGGCACAGCAGCCATTTCTGGCTATCCGAACACAGAGCAAAATTGACTGAGCCCCATTAACTTAATCGTGGCCCCATTACCGCAACCATTAATGAACATCTATCTACTTTGCTAAGTTTTTCTTAGTCACGAACACTGGCTTGAAGAGTAGATCCTCATAATCAGACCATTTGGCATGCTACGGATGTTGGGTAGCCATACCTTCGGAGTAATCCCATTGCTTATTCTTCCTAAGGGACCTGACCGGTCTTATGTAATTTTTGACTGGTCTGCTGGTTTAGTGGTTAGTGGCCTTAATTGCTAAGCTAGAGGTCGTGGGTTCGCTTCCCACCCAGGACAAATGTTTGTGTGATGAGCACGATCATTTGTTCTGTGTCTGGGTGTAATTTTTCTATAATATGTATGTATTTAAAAATATATAAGTATGTTTATCAGTTGTCTGGTACTCATAACACAAGCTCTGCTTAGCTTGAGACTAGATGGCGTTGTGTGATGGTCATCGAATATTATTATTATATTATAAAATAACTTTATTACCATCAACGATTGCATCACTGCTTACCATCAGGTGAGAACGCGATAAAGCACTAGTTTATTGCAATAAAAAAAATATATTGAACAGTAATCTCGTTACAAAAACATCCTAGCCTGCAGATACGAGATATGAAAGCTACAGTAGGTACTAAAGCCTAAAAATCAAAGCCGACTTCAAAACGCCATAAACTAGCATTAGTACCGTTAGCATGACATGTGTCGTGGAAGTCGTTAACCGGACAAAGGACCACCGGACCCTGATAAGGTCCCGGCCTTGACACGGGCAGGCTACGCTTCATCGTTAAATTTATTTGTAAAGTTTTTTTTTTTAGTAAGTCCGTTTTGGGTTCTGCATGTTTGGAAGAACAATGGTGATCGACTGATAAAGACCCCGACTTACAAGTTGCAGGTCTCGGGTTTAAGCCTAGTTGGACGTTTTACTTTATGTAAATTTTGTCTGTTAAAATTGTGATGATTAATTCATTACCACTGCTCTCAAAACAGTGAAGGAAAACATCGTGAGGAAACCGGCATGTCCTAGAACCAAAAATTCAAAGACATGTGATATCCACCAGCCAACAGTCCACACTGGGGCCACGTGATGGATTACGGCCCATTCCCTCTAGAGAGGAGGCCTGATTCCCAGCAGTGGGAATATTATAAGGCTGATGGTATGCTATGTTTGGGTGTGAACTGTACTTCTGAAATTGTAAATCTAAAAAAACTAAACTTTTATTATAGGACCAAATTAAAAATAGCACTATTTTTAATTTGGTCCTATAGTAAAAGTTTTTTTTTATCATGACTACTATTACGTATTTAAGTATCGGTCTAAAAAATCGCCTTTAGCAGTAAGATCGTCCATTATGACACCTTATTAAACTCTTGAGGCGTTCGTGGGGACGCCGGCGTTCACACACCTATTGTCTTTCTATAATGTATCTAATTACGGTACACGAAAGCTTAATTTTTAAACTTTAATTGTATCTATGGTGTAACTACAATTTATAAAGAGTATATCTATCTATATATTAAACACTAGCTTTTGTCAGCGGCTTTGCCCGCATACATAAAGTAGCCTATGTCACTCAGGAGTAAAGCAGCTTTCTATTGTTGCTAATTTTTTTCCAATCGGACTAGTAGTTCCAGAGATTACCTCCTACAAACAAAAAACCAAAAAAACAAACTTTACCTCTTTATTATATTAGTGTAGATGTGGAGTAAGACAAAAGCACCTATCACAATTTTACACACTGATAGAAAATTGAACATCTCATAAATTCGAACGAGATAAATTTACAGGAAAAAGATAATACTAGGCCGTATTTTGTCTATTTTAGTCTGCAATAAATACATTCTCAGAGGCATTTTAGTTGGTACATATTTCAAGATGTTTATCATAAAAACGTCAAGTGCGAGTTTTTCGAACAGATACTTCGATTTTGACGTGATTTTTTACGAGGTTCATGAACTGTACGGAATTATGTTCCAAAGTTTTTTTACGACATAGATTACATTTCAGAATTTTCAAGACAAACTTTGATGTCAACACTTTTTTTTATGGTGGGAAAAATCATCTAATGGCGAATCCTGCTCTTGTGTGGAGCGGAAAACAGTGACAGACCCGTGACTAAACGACCTACCCCACCATTGGAAATATACTTTTTAATGCATTTTCCTAAATTAGGGTGAATCTAGAAAAATGCATCAAAAAGTTTGTTACTAAGGGAACGCATTAATTTTGCGTACCCCCAGGCAGAAAGGAACGGTGGGTCGTTTAGCCAGTAGAAGTCTGTCACTGTCTCCCGCTCCACCCAAGAGCGGAATTCGTCATTCGATGATTTTTAACACCATAACAAAGCCTTGAAATTCCCTACCGAAGCCTGTGTTTCCTGAATCCTGAAAATATTACGATAATTGCACATTTCAAGTGTGATGTAATTTGATGTTTAATCTATGGATAATAATGTGCAAGAAACTCCATGGCAACTTTTATTTGTTTCGTACTTACTATACATAAACAAACCCAATAATTAATGAATTTAAAACTTGTTACGATCCTTTTCCTTTCCGCTAGCTGACCAGTCAGTCGTGTCATGAGCGCACAACTGACCATATGGGTCAGAACCTGAAGGGTCTTGCTTAACAAAGTGTGTTGGCTTAGTTGTACACGTGCTATATGTATTTATTTCTAATGTATTTATTTAGAAATAAAAATATTTTATTTGGCACAAACACAATAGTTCGGTAACACGTAAAGAATAAAATTCCAAAAAAGGACAAAAGTACAAAAAAAAAGATACTAATAATTCAGTTATGTGCCTCACGATTGCACCAAAAAAGGTTCAGTTCGATTAGTTCAGTATGATTTTTATGGTAGGTAAAAATCATCTAATGACAAATCCCACCCTTGGGCGGAATGGGAAATAGTGTCAGACTCTTACTGACTAAACAGCCTACCCTATTCCTACGTTGTCACATATACCTGGGCCAGAGCCTTCCTTTCAGACGCGAACCCTTGACCCCAGTTGGATTCGACCCTTCTGCAGGGTCCCTACGGTTTGCTGACAACTCTTTGAGGCGCGCGGGAACAGAGCGTGCCGTCGACGACTTGGCTTAGTGACGGACTGTTACTAGACAACCGGACAGCGAGCTATCTTTTGCTCGCCGTCCGCAAGCCCAACCCCCCATTACTACGTTGTCATATATACCAAGGCCAGAACCTTCTTTACAGACGCGAACCCTTGACCCCATTTGGCTTCGACCCTTCCGCAGGGTGCAATATTCACTTGAAACGAACCACCGATTTTAGATTTTTTTTTACCGGTAGAACGCTATGTTATCCCCGAGTGATAGAATATAGTGAAATATGTATACAAAATAAATAGTAAATGATGATGCGAGCGACCATGGAACACGCACGCCTGGAAATAACTCATTCACTCTTAACTTAACCCTTCGAATACCGTAATTGGAGACACAATAGAAAGACCATAGGTGTGACCTTCTTCTTTCTATCTTCAGTGACCACAATAAAACTGTTAAAAAAACTAAAGGCGTTTGTTCATTTCCATCTAAGCTACATATTTTAGAACTAGCTTTTGCCCGCGGCTTCGCCCGCGTGGTATTGGGGTTGGGGTTGGGGTTTTCGGGATAAAAAGTAGCCTATGTCCTATTCCGGAATGTATCCTATACCTGTGCCAAATTTCATCCAGATCCGTCCAGCCGTTTTGGCGTGATTGAGTAACAAACATCCAAACAAAAAAAAAATCATCAATCATCGTAAATTTTCTTTTATAATATTAGTAAGATATAATTCTGTTATAGTCTCATTTCATAACACGTGCTCACGAAAGCACTTTCCTTCGCCATCAAACTCTCAAATCTCACCACATGTCGTTGCTCGCTCCCTTCCCGACATTTTAATTGCAGAATTAATCATCCCCACAAAACTTTCGCTAATTGACGATGAAAAATGAATGTTCCTTCGAGATAAACTTTTATAGGGTTCCCCCTGGAATTAAAAAACTTTCCAATTTACTACCCCCGCAATTCCGATCCCGATTTCCAGTCACCGTACTATCACATCCGGACTCATAAAAAAAATGACGTGTAATAGTACATTGTTCTACGAGGGGTGAAAGTTAGTTAATTAGTCCCGAGAAATTTCTTGGCGACCGAGCAACAGCGAGGTCGCTAATAGTTCGAGGGACTAAATAACTCTTGAACCCGAGGTAAACACTGTGCTTTTCATTACGAATACGAGGAAAATAAAAATAATAAAAACCTGAGTCGTCGCCAAAGGTCTTCGTATGTTTTTAGGTAGGTATATTTCTTTTGATTTAGGCGGTAAGCGGTTTTCTCCTCTTAAGAATCTTGCGTTAAATTTATAACTGAAGCTGATGAACTTATCGTGTTAATACAAATTTCTTATAACAGAGATTTAGCAAAATGTAAACAAAAAGACCAAATCGGCCACAGATTATAGAGAGACTTTACCCGCCATTTTTTTTTTTTTTTAGTCGTCGTCTGTCTATTCAGTCAATATTTTTCATTTTATCATTGTAAAAATGGGTCAGGTCAACATTTTTCTCAAATATAATATTAGTTTTAATGAAATAATTGAAAGTAAATTAAAATAAAGTCATTAAAAAAAAGTATTCTTAAATTATTTCTATCTCTATGTCATTTTAAATCGGTATAAAGTTTCGGGTCACGGTTCAATAAAAATGTCAAAATACAACTAGGTTTTTTTTTTAATATTTGCTGTCTAAATATTAAAAAAAACAACTGTCAGTTGTAAAGTAAAACTCCCTAGGGAGTAAAAGTACTTCTTCCAACCCTGTCCGCAGGCAACTTTACACCTACTTTCAGAGTATGAGTAATGAAAAAGTATTTTTTAAACCTACTTGCAAAATGAAGATCATTTATCATTTACATCACGCCGTCCGGTTGTCTAGTAACAATCCGGACCGAGCTCAAATCATCGACAGCGCGTACTGTTTCCGCACGCTTCAAGGAGTTGTCAGCAAACTGTAGTGCCTAGCAAGGTCGAAGCCTCCTGGGACCAAGGGTTAATGCCAACGGCCCTGAAATTAAGGCAAAAAAAGATAGGGGTAGGTTGTTTAGTCAGTAAGAGTCTGACACAGTTTACCGCTCCTCCCAAGGGCAGGATTCGTCATAGGATGATTTTTTACCTACAAAAAAAAACCTACATTGAAATGAAAACGCAAAAAAAAAACTTAGACTATGTCAGGAAAAAGGGTAATTGAACGATAGACTGATTGAAGTGAACGATGATGGATCGTTCAATGTGAGTGAACGTCGTGCCGCTGACAGCATGAATGAACGATCGAATGGAAATAGAAGAATGGTTACTTGTTGATTGGGGGAATGGAAAAATTGAGAGTGTACTTGTATTTTTTCAATATATTTTTCTACATGTTTATTGGTTCGTGTGGGTTTGAGCAGTTCTATTGTTTACATTGTTTGCCTCTTGTTAGCGGTTTTGTAATAATAACTTTATTTATACTGTTCCACCAAAAGCCTCGTTTTCCTATCGGCTTTTGAATTTAATATTGTATGTATATTGTATAAAATCCTATGTGCAGTCATTAATCAAAAATGGTTATTGCTTTCAACTGAATGTTTGATTTGGAGAGTAGGTTTTTTGTTAATGTTGACGTTGTGTTAGTTGTGATGATCCAGTGGTTAGGGTATATCGGTATGTCGGCCTGGACTTGCGGACGGCAGACAAAGTGTAGCTCACCGTCATCGTCCGCGGGTAACCCAGGGCCCAGCTGGGTCGAAGCCTATTGGGGCCAGATATCAATGACTTAACTATAAATACTAAAGTATGCCTCATTTTTTTTTCTAATGACTTTGGATTAGGAAAGGAGTCTTTGGATTAGAATATTAGAAAAAATTGTTTTACTGTTGTAACGAGGTTCTTTTAGGACCCCAAGGCTCGGGTTTTAATACCGCTTCGAACGGTAACCACCTACATTATACACTTGTATCATAATGTTTCTATACACTTACTCGAAAATACGATCTTATCCCACCCCCTGTTTTCACCCCCTGCCGGAGGCTCTACACAGGAATCGTTTGGTCCATGGCCCTTTACGGGGCGCCGGTGTGGGTGCCGACGCTGCAGCAGCAACCGAGGGCCCAACTGAACGCGTGCCAGAGGGTCATGGCAATACGCGTGATCCGGGTGTACCGAACGATTTCCCGTGAAGTGGCGAGCCTTCTTGCTGGCCTGCCACCATGGGATCTGGAGGCAAAAGTTCTTGCACGCATACACGATTTGCGCATGGAAGAGCAACGCCGCGATGAAAATCCGCTGCCGCGACAAGTCACATTATAAAATCTCGCATATTATCTTCTGAACTCAACAACATGAGCAACTGTCAGTAACAAAATACTCTCTCCAACAAAAACAATGGTCTAAATAAAATAATACTTGCTGAAATCAAAAAGTTTAACTTTTCCAAACGAGGGCTGAAAGGAATATTAATGACTGAGAAGTAAAAAATGCTTAATTTCGTTTACACCAAGTGTAGTAAGTGCTTGACTTTGTCATTTAAAAATGTTTTTTTTTTCTTTCAATAACTTATTTTTTCGGCGTTTTTTGACTGTGAGATTTAGTTTTTTTTTGTTTTTTTTTTTGTTTGATGAACCTTTTAGAACATACGTTTTAATAAAAAAAAAATGAAACAATAAAATTGAATTATAAATGTTTTTTTTTTTAATAAATTGATTGATGATTGTTTTTTTTATGGATACATTTTTCTTAGAGTAAACCCAATTATCTTGGGTTAATTGCCTATAAACCTGCATGCAATAGTAAATTTGCACATCGGGACAATTACATAAAACTAACTCTGCCAATTAAAATTTATTTAACCTTTCAAGTACCGTAATTACAGACACAATTAAAAAATACAATAGATAATAAAAACTAAAAATAAACTAATCGAATATATATATAACACAAATAGTGTGTTATAAATATTCGTAAACATTTTTATAGTTATATACGAAAAGATAAATACCTAAGTACCATTGAAGACACTTCCGCCAAGAAACCTTCATAGATTTTTAAAAGGTAAATCTTTTGTGTAAGTTTCGAAACAACTTATTCCTCGTTTTGTTTTATTTTCAACTATCTAGCGACTACTACTTTTCAAATATCTAGCGACCCGCCCTAGCTTCGCACGGGTATATATTGAATATAATAAGCATGTCTTATGCTCATAAAACTTCCTCTTGAATCACTCTATTAAAAAAAAACCGCATCAAAAACCATTGCTTAGTTTTAAAGATGTAAGCATACTTAAGGATAGCGGTTAGCGACTTTGTTTTTATATTATGAAATGATGATAAAGTTTAAGTAACGGGTGTTACTGTTTTGTCTTCAACACTAACTTATTTTTTAAATAGTTTTTTAAAAGACTTGTAAGAAAGATTGTTCCATCATTTTGTTTGAACATTGAAATTTTTTACTATTTGTGTTGATTATTAAATCTTTGTTTTAATTTGTAAGGAACGGCTGTTACTGACTTTGTTTTAATATAAAATCTTTGTTTTTTAATTTTACAAAAGACAGAATGTTTTAAATTGTCGTTGTTTTTTACGTAAAATATTTGTAAATTGAAAACAAGTTTTTTTTCTGTGTACTTGCCAAAACTAGAATTTTTGTAAATAACAAGTGTTTCTGAATTTAGTTCAAATGTATAATAACTCTTTTTTTTATTGAAATGAAATGGTCCATAAAATCAATATTGTTGAGAGGCTCGCGTTTGACTTCTATGAATATCGTAGTGATGCTGATGCAGAATAGTTGAAGCCAACTAGGGCTAAGGGCTTGGGTCTGAAGGGAAGGCTCTGGCCCTGGTATGTACGGCAACGGATTTGGATGGATTGTTTAGTCAGTAAGAGTCTGATACTGTTTGCCGCTCCGCCCAAGGAAGGGATTCGTCATTGTATGATGATTTTTAATCCTTATAAAAAAAACCTCAATATACCACACCTCATATACCATGAATATCATCAATGATTTTTAAAGAAATAAGCATCATCTATGTAGTTATTCTCCTGTTTTCTGTATTGTTTATCTTACTTTCTTCTGTGTGTACATGAAATGTTAAATTAAATAAAAAAATAAATAAATGAGAAGCGGTGATGTGGTCTACGATGGAGCGTCACCAACACGCTTGCCTAGAAGTAACCTATTCACTATTAACTAGACTAGCTAGTTAGGTATATCTAGCACGGAACAAACATTTGTATAGCCTGCAGACAGCTGTTCGGGGCTGGGTATCTTGTGTATGTGACTTTACATGTTTGTGAACGCACCCACAGCACAGGAGTAATTTCAAATCAACGTTAAAAAAAATGTATGTATGTAAGCCATGTAAAAAGGAGGGATGAAACGCATGTAACAAAAAAGCCATGAGTATAAAATGTGGATGGATGGAGAGGGAGAGGGAGACCAAAGAAAATATGGATGTATTGTATGAGAAGTGATATGAAAGAAAGAGGAGTTAGTGATAGTGACAGGACAGAATGGAAGAAAAAACCATGTTGCGTCGACCCTAAATAAAACGGGATAAGGGCAGGAAGAAGAAGAGTAAGTAAGTTTAAAAAAAAAATGTATTAAAGAAATTCTCAATCCAAGTTAACTTTCGGTCATTCACAGGCTACTTTTAATTTAATAAAATAATAAAATGAAATATGTTTACAAAACAATTTGTTTGTTTTCCCTCAAAACTACAAATTAATTGGTAAACAGAATGAGTTATGCGAACACGTTTAATAAATGACTTTTTGAATTTTATCCAAATGTTGACTTCGTTCAAAATTAAAACACGATCAGTTATTTATGTATTTTAGATTTGTTTTTGTAATTTGGAAAAATAAAAAGGGCTTTATTGGTAGTTAAATTAAAACGCATTTAAGCTAGCATCTCGCACCGTTTCTTGGGGGCGGTCGTTTAGTCAGTAGGAGTCTGACACTGTTGACAGCGAGATTCGTCATTAGATGATTTTTCTCATCATAAAAAAAGTTTTTCTTCTTATATAAATTATATTGTATAATATAGAGTGTTATGTTTGTATATAACAATATTTAAATTATTTCGGGTAATACTTTTTATTTATTTTTCATCATTATTATTACCTATCTCTCTTATTATACGATGGGGATTGGCTTTTTCTCAAAGGGGAAATATTTCGTTTCTGATTGCAGAATTTTCAATTTGTTTTGTTTTTGCCGCATAGCACTTACCTTGATTAGAATGGTCAGCTTCAGTTGAATTTTCGTTTGAAATTAGACAAGCATTCCAGAAACTAATCATTTTATTTATTCGGGCAGAGATCACGAGAAAAATGTGTTGTGCCGATCTTAAATAACTTGGGAAAAGGGCAGGATTATGGTGATGAAGACTCAGAGATCACGATATCTTTGATAATATTAGGACCAGATTACACCATCTCCTACGCTCCTGGAGTGCTAGGGGATTGTATCCTAAGGACGTTTTTAACGTCGCGCGTCGTGCGGATTTCATCCCGTATGCCTAAAAGGGGTTTTTCTAAAATTCAGGCTCTAAGAAAATGTAATGGATGTCCAAAGTTTGAATGTAGAAACCTACTTTAACGGGACGAAGTCGCTGACAGAAATTAATACTGTGCATTGTCGATTCCCAATTTGGTTTAATTTATCTGCAGTGTATAGTACCTACTCGTTATTTTTTTAAGATTCTCAATACTCAATACTTTATTGCATTCCATATTATGCACATAAACTGATGGTATAACATTGTACAAGATCAATACGGACCCTGTCGGGCACAGCAAAATAGAGGAGTCATAATATTATTGACAACTAGCTTTCTGCCAGTGGCCTCGCCCGCGTGAAAATAGGTTTTCGTCGAACATTGGACACGCGTTTCATATCTTGTGCAAAATTTCACGCTCCTAGTCCCAGTAGTTTCGGCTGTGCGTTGATATGTCAGTCAGTCAGTTTCTCCTTTTATATATTAAGTTAAAACTTTCTACACTGTTAAATTTTAGTCATTTTAATCCCGTGAAAGGTCGATACGGTACACAAAACACTATGGATTTGTGAAGATAAAGTAAAAAATATAAAGCACATTTTTTCTAAAACTCGAATTAATATACGCATGTACGCATGTATTTAAAGTAATGAAATTGGAATTAATTTAAACAAGTCACTGGACTTGTAGGTAGTTGTCGGCCTTTGCGTAGTAAGTACTAACGGTCATTGAACTCACCCAGCTGACGTTTCCTTAAAGAAATTAATTTCGTATATGCGTAAACTAAATCAAGTTCGAAAAAAATACTTTATTTTGAACGAGTGATCCTTTTTCTTTTTATTGAGAAACACCACAGATGACATCATACATGGAAAAGCGAAAAAGCTTGAAAAATATAAAGCTTTATTTTCTCAAAAATGTGCTCTGAATGCTCGAGTTATTTTTCAAAATAAACGCTAGGATGAGCCGTTAGAATAGCTAAAACGTTTTTAAACGTCCCCAGTTTGCAGACCGCTCTGTGTGCATCTGAATATCATTACGGAGCAGTTAGTGGAGGGACGGTAGCTTTTAAGGACATTATTACTGTCATTGAGAGGTTTTTTTTTAAAGATGGTTCCCGGTTTTTACAGTTTTTTAAAGGTGAGGAATTTGGTGAATTTATAGAATAGGTTTTTTTTTATGGTAGGTAAAAATCATCCAATGACGAATCCCGATCTTGGGCGGAGCGGAAAACAGTGTCAGACTCTTACTGACTAAACAACCTACCCCGTTTCTTCCTTGCCTTGACCCCAGGGGCCCTGGTAATATGCTTTCGCATCAACCCTTGTACCAGCTTTGACCCTGCCGAGCCCCTATAATTTGCTAAGTCGAATTGAGGCGATTATATTATAGTTTGAGCAGTGTTAACCGAGTAGTAACGGCTCCGACTTACCAGTTGTAGGCCGCGGGTTCAAACTCAGTCAGGCGCAGCTACTTTGTGTAATTTGTTTCACTACCACTGTTCTCAAAATGGTGAACGAAAACATAGGGAAGAGACCAACATATTTGGCGGTCGCCTCCTTCTGCGAAGCATTAATGCTAGCAAAGGACGAGGCTCACCGCATAATTCGTAATTTATTTTTTATTTTATATTTATTTATTAAATTATGATTCGGCAAAAACCATAAAAAAAGACTAATATGTTTTGAATCAAAAATCCGAAGACATGTGACATCCACCAATCCGCACTAGGCCCGCGTGGTGGATTGCGGCCCATTCTCTCACCTAGAAAGGAGGCCTGAGTTCTTGCAGTAGGAACAATATAAGGCTCCTCTTGCATATAAAGCTCAAGGTGCTCCTCTATGCTAAATTGTAGGTTTAATGATTAAACTTCATCAACATCATAGTTTAATTTTTTTTTATCATTATAAACTAGTGCATATATGATTTATTGTAGTCATCAAACTACGATTCCATCTGGTGGTAAGCAGTAACCTGCAATTAACTTGAATTTCGCGAGCTTCTCCAAAGCACTATGATCATCAAAACTAAACAGCAACCTTCTAAAAACTCTCCGTCATTTCCTCGCCTAAAAATTGAACATCACTTTCCATCCAAAGATCACATTTCCCATTCACAGGGTTGCCACTTTCCACCTTCACGAAACAAAAGAGCCGACGTTGGCTACAGCGAATGTTTCACAATTTGCCTACAGTGCTCTGTAACTGGCGAGGCGGCGGTAACTCACATTTTGAATTTAGAACGCTGTCACACCCCTACCGTTGTATTCACGTATCGAGTAGGTGCTTGTATATCGAGATGATTTATTGGGAACGAAATTTATTTATTTATTTAAAACAATTTTATATAAAATACTAAGCCAATTACACGTTCTCAGGGGTAGAAACTGTAAAAGTTGCAGAAAACTTATCATCAATAATAAGCAGGAATAAAAATATTGAAATAAAATATCACTCAGTACAATCCGCGCTAAGCATCTTAAAAAAAATGATTTTTTGTTACCTTTTTTTATCATATACTAACTTTTGTCAGTGGCTTCGCCCGCGTACATAAAATATAGTCTATGTCACTCAGTGGTAAAGCAGCAGCTATTGTTGCTAAAATTTTTCCAATCGGACCAGTAGTTCCAGAGATTACCTCATACAAACAAAGAAACAAAAAAACAAATCTACACTAATATAATAAAGAGGTAAAGTTTGTTTTTTTGTTTGTAGGAGGTGTGTATGTAAAGTGTACTCGTATATAATATGTCTGCATACGTGTCAATTTCATAGAATTGATTTCTTTGGCCAGATTGAAACTAAACTAGCCCTACAGTTTGCTGACAACTCTTTGAGACGCGCGTGGAACGATTCGCACCGTCGATGATTTGGGCAAAATCCGAACGGTTACCGGACGGTAGGATGCATCGCCGCCTGCAAGCCCGCGCTTACGGTGTTCGGAGATCAGGATCGGGATCCCTGCGTTGCTTGGGTGTGAAGGAGAAGGCTGGCCACATGAGGCTGCAGCAGCCTCATGCAACCAGCCTTCTCCTTTGCTAGCATTACTACTTCGCAGACGGAGGCAACCGCCTTCCACTTCTCCTGTGCCAAAATAAAACTTGGCTCCTAGGTTTACCAATGGATCAATGTACTAAAAGGCAGGTGGATATTTGATGACTTGTGTTACTAAAATATGATTTGATATTATACGAGTATTACTGTAACACGTGCCAAGTTTTCGTAGTTAATGGTTACCGTCACAAATGATTTAAAGATTATTGTGTTGCTAGTTCTTACGACGTTATTCGACGATCTGATTTATTTAGTTTGGCGATGAAATTTAGTTTGTATCTTTAATATGAACCTTTTTGATTTATTTTTGGTAAGTACCTATGCTTAGAGTTTTAAATTTTAAAATATAAGTGGCCAACTCTGTGTTGGATTGAGTTCAATCATCGGCATCGACATCATCATCATTTCAGTCAAAAGATTGATAAATAGGCCTCCCCAAGTGCCGCCACCACATCGATCGGTCCTATGCATCTCACATCCATCGAATTACTACGAGCTTCATCAGGCCTGCGGTTAACTTTGTCTTTTCGGCCCCATCAACCATCAGTTAGTTCTGCAAGCAATGTTGCTTACTGCCACTTAAATTTGGTGATTCTTCGGACTATGTCGACAACATTGTCTTTCCTGCGGATATCTTCATTTCATGCTGCGATCACCCAAGGAAACACCGGGCATTACCCTTTCACTTTGGCTGACTTCAAGCTTTAATTAAAGAAAAGGAAATTTAATACATACCTAAACTATACACCGTAAAATTTTAGTCGTTTTAATCCCGTAGAAGGATCGATCCGGTACATGAAACACTATCTATCTGTAAAGAAAGTTAAATTTGTTAACTTTCTTTACAGATAGATAGTGTTTGCGTTTGCTCAATTGCTTTTTTTTCTTTAACTAAAATTAATTTATGCCTATATGAAATTCACATCTTTAAGTAACTAACAGTTGCGTGCAAACTAGCTTCAATTTTGACATTTCAAAAGTGCCTGTAAATGGTCTATTTGAAATAAATGAGTTTGAGTTGAGTTGAGCGGGTTCAATGGGTGTAGATAGTTATCAGTCGAAATTAATTTTAGTTTGCGAAAAAAAAGTACGTTTTTTTTAAAAATATTTTTACAGATCGATAGTGTTTTATGTAACAGATCGACCCTCCACGGGATTAAAATGACCAAAATTGAACTATGTGCAGATTTAGACTAAGATCGCACTTTTCTGCACTTCTATCCTTTTCTGTCACTTCTTTTAACATGAAAAAACTGTAGGTACATGCAAATCTCACACTTATATACTGAAAAAGTTGCTGCTTACAGGTAAAGTAGATTGGAAAAACCCAAGGGCAGGAGTCCGATACAGGGATCAGACCAAATCCGTGCTAAACTGAAGACCACACCACAGTCTGCGATGCCATCAACATTGCCGAAGATATGACAATATGGCGAAATGTAGTCCATCAGAATGTTTTTCGTCGAAGTCACGACCCTCAAGCATTGAGTATAAATGACGCAAGGGGGAAGAGCTTCGGCCAGCGTCTTGTAAGTACCAGCCAGTGAGGCGGAAGAAAGTGTAAGACTTTCACTGACTAAACCACCCAGATATGTGATAATGTGTAGATTTAGATCAAAAGTAGATTTAACCGCAACGGATCGCACTTTTCTGCACTCCAATCCTTTTCTGTCACTTCTATTAACATGAAAAAACCACAAATCAATGCGAGATACGCGCACAAAATTTCGAGTGCAAATAGTAATAATTCTGCCGGTGACACTAGCACTCCAGTCACATTGATATCAGAATCACAGCAAACATCCGACCAAATTAACATTATTAATTGTAGGTACATGCAAATCTCACACGTATATACTTGTAATAAAGTATTATATTCACATTGAAGTTTTCGATAGTAAATAGCATATAGGTGGGAATTTGAAGTAGTATTAATAGTTTATGTTTTAGGAAGATTTGTATGAGTTGTTGCGGTTTTTGGGGTGGAAGAGAAACTAAGTGGAAAATACATACCTACAGCTCGGTTTTCGGTAGAGTAGATTGATGCCACATATGGGAATTTTGGAGTTCCTGGTAAATTTAGAGTAAGGAGAAATGCTGAAAGTGTACTATATTAAGATGAGTCCTCGTAATTAAACAATTTTTTTACGTTAATTTTAATTTAAGAATACTTGTTTGAATAATTATTTTTTTTTATATGTGTTTGTTGACTATATTACCTCCATTAAATCCGAAGACAAAAACATAAAACAAGTAACTTTCCTCGATAGAATAAAAATCCGAACTTACCTCTAAAAATAACATTTTATGAATTTTATACCGTAGTCATGTACTTTCTGTCACATTAAAATTATGAAAAATGTAGATAATATCTTGTTAAACATTAATCAGAAATCAGTTTTTAAAGAAACATGAAATTGAATTTTTAATACATTTTTATTTAGTATGGCGCTTACGTTATTTTTTTCGAGCAGGTTGCATGTTTCTTCTCTCTATCTATTTACGTTGCTATCGCATAGTTCTATCTCTTTCACACTTTTTGTCATTTTCGCAACAAGGTATCGTCTTAATCAGTACATACAAAGTTGATAAGACTGGTGGGCTTTCTATAAAAAGGATCATAGTACACACCAATATGAATAACTTTTACTGTGAGACCAACACAAAAATCATGAAAAAAAAAACCCGCTGCTCCATAGATTTATCTTCCTAATATTATAAATGCGAAATTTATAATGTTTGGATGTTTGGATATTTGTTACTCAATCACGCCAAAACGGCTGGATGGATCTGGATGAAATTTGGCACAGGCATAGGATACACTCCGGAATAGGACATAGGCTACTTTTAATCACGGAAACCCCAACCCCAATACCACGCGGGCGAAGCCGCAGGCAGAAGCTAGTATTTACATAACTCGACAAAATGTATGGAGCAGCGGTTATTTAGCGACGCCGGCGTTCGCACACCTATTGTTCTTTAATTGTGTCTGTAATTACTAGAGTCGAAAGATTAATGGAAACACGTATTCCCTGAAACAAGTTTTGTGAAACATTCGAGTAAATCGTAGAATGACCGAATGCCAGAGTTTTTAGGTGTTATCGCTCTTTTTTCGCATTACTTTTGCATCAAACATCACTTTGGATTGCATTAAATGAAGCAACAACCTTTTAAACCATGCGCGACGTTGACGATAGGCGAGTGAGGAAGGCCCATTTTAAATGGTTTATATGAAACTAGCGACCCGCCCCAGCTTCGCACGGGTGCAATGCTGATAAATAGAAATATATTATATGCATGTATTATACATATAAACCTTCTTCTTTAATCACTCTAACTATTTTAAAAAAGCCGCATCAAAATCCATTGCGTAGTTTTGAAGATATAAGCATATACATAGGGACAGAATGACTTTGTTTTATACTAGGTATGTAATGTAATGATACTTGCTTTGAATCTTCTACTTACATGCAAGTAACACCACAGGTAAAAGCTAGTACTATATAAAAGATGTATGTAATCCACACAGTACTCTTCAACATTTACTGCCTTCTAGTTTGATGCGACGCCGAAACACTTCTCGTTTGATGTCTTGGCGTCCTGCCCACTGCCTACTGCGGAGCAAGCTTGAATGTTGTATCGTTATGACAGATTACTATTTTTATGGATATGTAATTGTGAAACTCTTGTGGGAATGGGAAGATAATAAATCTTAGTCTAACTTATTATTTTTGACCTGTTTTGGTTTAGAGGAAATTGGATTGCTAAACAATGCTTAGATTTTTTGCTAAGCAATTTGGAATAGGTTTTTCAGTTTTGGCTTTAAGATTTATTATTATTATTTTTTAACAATATTCGACAACATTTTGGTTTTAGGACTATTTTTTTTTAAATAATATTCGACAACTATCAACGCTGTCTAGTCTCAAGTTAAACAGAGCTCGTGTTATGAGTACTAGACAACTATAAAAATACTTATTTATTTCAAAAAATGTACATAATATAGATAAATTTATTACACCCACACACAACACAAATGATCGTGCTCATCACACAAAAATGGTAATGAAAAATCATCCAATGACGAATCCCGCCCTTAGACGGAGCGGGAAACAGTATCAGACTCTTACTGACTAAACAACGTACCTCGTCCCTTCATTGCCATACATACTAGAGCTAGAGCTTTCCTTTCAGACGCGAACCCTTGGCCCCAATAGGCTTCGACCCTTCTGCAGGGTCCCTACCGTTGCTGACAACTCCTTGAGGTGCGAGGGAACAGTGCGCGCCGTTGACGACTGGTGCGGACGGATAGACTGACAAACTGTCAACGAATCGATCTTATAAGATTTCCATTTTGGCTAATAGTTTTTTTTTTTTTAAACATTACCCCACACTAGGAATTACTCCTGTGTCGTGGGAGCATTCACAAACATGTAAAGTCACATACACAAGATACCCAGACATGAAAAACCTATCTGTAGACCATACAAATATTTGTTCTGTACTATACGGGAGTCGAACCCGCGAACTTCAGTGCAGTAGTCAATACCTTAACCATGCGAGCCGTCAAATTAATTAATTAATTTAGGTACAGAACCCTAAAAATGAAATAAAGCACTAACATTATTAATAGGCGTCGGTCCATATGTGCATATATTCCGTTTGACATATAGTCCGCTGCAGCAGCGCTACAAATCACTGCATTTAATTTCACACTTTACGATGTTTTCCGTTCGAAGCAATTGTACTGAACGGGTGTATGTGAGTCGGGACAGAATTGCTGACCCACGTTTGTAGTTTTGCCAATAATGATATCGTCAAAAATAAATTGTGGTTATTTAACTAACTTCTTGCAGCAATGGTGGCCGAGTGGTAACAGCCCCAACTTACGAGTTATTGGTTGCGGGTTCAAACTCAGCCAGACTCTCAAAACAGTGAAAGAAAACATCGCGCATCGTGATAAAACCGGCATGTCCTAGCATCAAAAATTCGAAGACACATCCATCAATCCGCACTGGGCCTGCGTGATGGATTACGGCCCATTCCCTCCTAGAGAGGAGGCCTGGGTCGCGCGTCTCATCAAGAAGTTATCAGCTACCATAGGGACGCTGCAGAAGGGTCAAAGCCAACTGGGGCCAAGGGTTCGTGTCTGAAAGGAAGGCTCTGGCCCTAGTATGTATGGCAACATAGGAACGGGGTAGGTTGTTTAGGCAATAAGAGTCTGACACTGTTTCCCGCTTCGCCCAAGGGCGGGATTCATCATTAGATGTTTTTTACCTACCATAAAAAAATCTTTGAACCCGCGACCTACAACTCGTAAGTCAGAGCCGTTACCACTCGGTCACCACTGCTCCTTAAATGACATTATTATGATTCAATGAACAGACTGTAGTTATATTAAAACTTGTTCAGTTTATATCTTAATGGAGTCGTAACTTAAATTTCACATTTTAAATTTCTTTAAAAGCTAATTTCGCACAATTGTTACCACATAAAAACTAAGTAAAGCTGAAGACATTTCGATCAATTTAATAATAAATATAACGATTATTATAATATTATAATAAATTATATCTTTATTATTAAACTTCGATCATTATTATGAAGAAGTAAAATCGTTTATGTAGAAATTAAGTATTTATTAAATGTGAAACAGATTGAGGGAGTTTTAAAACTTAAGGACTTAAAAACACACCAATATTTAAAACGGGAAAGTTTGTATTGGGTTATGTATTTTTTTACTATTGATAGGCTCGCGGTTGACCACCATCTCACCTGATGGAAAGCGACGACGTGGTCAACGATGGAGCATGCTTGCCAAGATGTAACCTGTTCACTCTTGACTATAAATAGGTTAAATCTATCAAGAAACATAGAATCCGATAGATGTATTGTATGCGTGGGTCATTCACAAAAATTATCATCTTCTTGCTCTTGTTGTTACTTGTGATTGCAAGCCACTTTTAAACCAACAAACCTAAAATGGAACACCTAAAGTTTCACCAACTTTCTCTGTCTGTCCGTCCGCGGATAATCTCAGTGATCAGTTAGCACTAAAATCTGAAATTTGGAACCAATATGTTTACCAGTCACGCCGACAAAGTTTTCATTTCTACCCTAACGTGTAATATATTGTGTTGGATAGGCATAAGTGATTAGGGGTTCTGCAAAATAATTATTTGATAATGTTATTATTTTTATAAACAATCGCTCCAAAAGTTATCCAACCAATATATATATATATATATAATACCTACCTACTATATAGGGTTTAGACGTCCGCTACGACTTTCACGAGGGGAAGCCGCTGGCAGAAGTCATGAGAAAAAAAATCGAATTAATGAATTGTCTTTGGTAAATATCATTGAATACGTCTCGATTTCTATAAGATTAGCTACAATAAGATTTAGAAACACAATAATAAAAGCAATTGTATTAGGATCTAAGAAAATTTTCTCATTTAGCAACAATTTTCAAAATTAAACCAAGCGCCTTTTATGATAAAAAGTCGGTTTAATTTTTTTTTTCATTTATTCTAGGTACTTGTAATTCCATATTCTAGAATCCTGTCATTTTTTAAATGTTGAAATGAGAAGATTCCGTTTGTTTAATGTTCTTATTTCTATGGTAATGTCAGAATAAATATGAAAATCTTTTAAATCACGTAGACGTCTTACTGATTAAGGAGCTATAAGAATACAGGATTCTTTGTAAATCTCACCTCCTAGGCCTCATGTAAATTTCTTTAATTAATGATGAATTAAGGGGGCCGTTGGGCAAGCATCGCCCACACAATGGGCACCAGCAAGAAGAAAGCGTCGTCGAGGCCGACCTAGAAAGAGATGGCGGGATGACCTAGACGCATACCGAGAGGATTGGTCGGAGATGGCACAGGAAAAGAAGACTTGGAAGGACTTGGGGGAGGCCTTTGCCCAGCAGTGGGACAGTAAGGGCTAATAAAAAAATAATAATGATGGATTATAGCGACGCGGGGCCGTGGCAGACCACGAAGGAGATGGCGGGACGACCTGGATGTCTTCCTTGAGAATTGGAACGATATCACTGGTTTTATTTGTTATGCACCAAATGCAACCCCACGTTATATCCAGGCAGTCTCATTCCATCCCAGGTTGCCTGGAAAAGATCGTAGAATGCGATAAAGCCACCCATTGGATTTCTCTATTATTAACTCTTAGTATATGTATAAATTTCTTGGTGACACATAAATATACTAGTCTTCTGCCAGCGGCTTCACCCGCCTGAAAGACATTACATCCTTTTAGGAGCAGAATTTTGAAAAACCTTAGCTTTGTACAAAATTTTATGCTCCTAGGCCTAGTAGTTTCGGCTGTGCGTTGATTTGTCAGTGTCTTGTATATAGATAAATATATTTGCATAACAAAACAAAATAACACAAAACAACTTGTCACGTCCAAAAAATTCAAAAGGCTGTCCAGATATTCTGTCCGCCAGTGCACATCAGATGTTCTGACGTCAATAAATAACGCAACACGAGTGGCCGCCAGTGTATCGTCACTGAATTCTTTATGATACACCTCTCGACATCGCGCCACTCTTGGGGAATCAGATTTTTTGTTCTCACCTTTTATTAAATTAGTTCAAAACAAGACGAGCTGATGTATCTGTTTAAATTATTTAGTTGTGCATTTCGTTGAAAAGTTTCAGGGATGAAAATTGAACTGAGAAATAGATAACTTGATTTTAGAGTTTTTTGACGCCTTATTAGATAAGGTTCATCGAGGGGCTGGAACAGTTTGCCGGCTGCAGTCTTTTCGTCCGATTATAATTTAGGTGTCTTCAAGGCTAGAGTGAATAGGCTCTTAATAAACTAGCGCGCCTTACCATCAACGACTGCATCACTGCTTACCATCAGGTGGGATCGCAGTCAATCACTAGTTTAATGCAATTAAAAGAAAAAGGTACTCTTTTTTTATAGTGGAAAAAATCATCTAATGACGAATCCCGCCCTTGGGTAGAGCGGGATACAGTGTCAGTCTCTTACTGACTAAACGACCCACCCCTTTCCTTCTTAGCTTTCGTACCAAGGTCGGACCTTCTTTTCAGGAACCGGACCGGGGCCTCAGTATGCTTCGGCCCTGCAGTTGGGCCTTTTAATTTGCTGACAACTAGATTAGGTACTTTGTAGTTTCACCAAGCTGTATTTCATGAACCCTTATCTAATGAAAATTGCTAAATACCTAATGAAATTTTTACAGATGATGCTGTTATAGCATCAAACAAATAAATATTTAAGTAGGGCTCCCATACGACATTTTTTTTGCCGATTTTTGTAACGTACTGTCGTACCCTTGGTACGCGAGTCTAACTCGAACTTAGCGACTGTTTTTTTACTTGAACTGAAACATTTTGCCTATCAATAAAATCTGTTTTAAGTCAGCTTTTTCTTTCATTTTCTATTTTTCTCCTTGAAAGATATAATTATTTTAAGTCAAGGTCGAAACATAGATTATGCTTGTTTGTGTTTCTGCAAGGCATTGCACCTGATTTTGAAAAACAATTATATTAAGATTAATGCGTCTATGTCCAAGAATTATTTGTTTATCTGATTTAGTACGATGTCTTTCTTTTTAATGTTGCCTATGGTTTTTTTTTTGTTTACTTTATGGTTATTTTCTATTGGCAAATTCGTGTATAGCCATGAAAAATAATGTATTTGACGCGTCTGCAAAAGTGCAAATTGAACGTGCGTAAATTTTAATTTCTCGATTTAGTTCAAGAGGCCACCGGTATTTGCACACCTATTGTCTTTTAATTGTGTCTGTAATTACGGTAGTAAAAACGTTAATTGAATTTCTGCTTTGACGTATTTGTTTAATTCATTAAGCCCCAAGCGAGCGCCGGCGCTCGAAAACCTATTGTTCTTTAATTATGTCTGCAATTAAAATAGTCAAAAGGCTAAGGCACTAAGTAACGTGGAAAACATGTAGGCCAGTCATTAAAGCCTCAAACCCGAAAGAAATTAGTAACACGGTGAAATTTTGAGGGGGTTTTAAGGAAGGTGAAATAACTTACCGAGTGGTTTTGCTTAATAACAAAGCTAAAAAAAGTAGTAACACGCTGCAAATTTATATTTAAGTTGTTTTTACCGTTTTGTACTGTACACAGTTTTGTTTTGTACTATAAACAATGTTCCGTATGTTGCAAAACGCTGCAGAATTAATAGACGGTACGAATTGGTAAGAACAACCTAATTCTAAATTTGCAGCGTGTTACTAATTTTTTTAACAATGTTATTAACAAAAAACCGTTTTCACCCCTTTTCAACCCTTTCCGTACACCCCAGAGCGCTGCAAAATCACTCGGTAAGTTATTTCACCTTCCTTAAAAACCCCTCAAAATTTCACCGTGTTACTAATTTCTTCCGGGTTTGAGGCTTTAATGACTGGCCTAATGTCCCATACAATGCGGGTGTATTTTTTGGGTTTCACCTCAAAACTTCATATATAAATTGATTACTTTTTCATCACGAAGTATTCCTTTTGAAATGCTTCAGAAAGCTTAAAAAGAAATAGCGAAACTTGTTAAATAAATTTTATTTCATCCCAAAGTTGTCTTTAAAAAATCGCTTTTAACGATAAATTTTGACACACTATTAATTTTAAGTTACTATTGTTATTTTATTTTTGGCATGCAATACAGAATATTTATCTATCAAAGTTAAGATACCCAGTGCCTTAAACTCTATCTAAATATAAGGCACACAACACACAACGCGTTGTATTTTCTAAGCACGTATTTTAACGGTCGGGCCACGCCAGACACCCGCACACAAATCTTCCTCCACATAGTTAAATATGTGAGCATCAGTCTCCCTCACAAGTAAATACACTTTCTCAACAACATTTCTAAAAGGATTCTGATGAAATATAACAGAAAGGCAGCTTGGGTACTGAGATGCTGAACTGTTAATTAAATATTTTACATGCTTAAAATGCAAAGTTATAATTTTGTTGCATAGGTTTTTTTCATGTCGGGCAAAAATGATCCAATGACAACCAACCTACTTCACAGTGGCGAAGAGTCCATATAACACGATTCCCTTATGAAAATGTATTCTACAGGTCAACGACCTTGTTAGTTCGTTCTATTGCTCATTGTACTTTCAATTTTTTAAATGCCTACAACTTTGAAATAAAAATGTCAAAATCTTAAGCCGAAAAATACCGAGTTCCCTTTTCAAACATCCAAATCCCATACTATGCAACTATCTCTTACTTTCCCATCAACTAACACCTATTCTCTAAATCGTTCTGTCTCTTTTTAACTCGCAGAAAATTGTACCAAAATAAGCCGCTGCGCGCCGGGTTATTATGAGTAAAATAAATAATAATACGAGTAATGCACAGGTGTCTAAGTTCAAGACCATACCTACTCAGCGATGTCCACGCGCAGGTGCAAGCGAGACAGAAAAAATAATTCCTATTTGACTATAATGATTCAAAATAAGAATGAATTTAGATGTTTATAATTCTTACTGGCGAATAATACATTTTATTTGGCAGGATTTTTTATACGATAAAATTGACATGGCGGCTAATTGTTTGGGTGGCGCGAATATTTCGATGTTTTGATATTGTTTTCTTGTCGTTTCTTGTTTTTAATATTGATGTGTGGTGAACCAGGTGAACTGTACATTTATTTTGTGTGTCGGATTGCGGTGGATTGCGGAAATCATTTTGAAATGACATTCATTCATGTAGACTGCTGTAATTGATTTTTGATGTGCAACGCAATGTTAAACCTATTTTTTTGCAACATGGAGTGTGCTGCATTAGGTGAGTTGACTTTACGCTCCGGCTTCCCTTCAGAAAATAATCACCCTTCGCCACTGCTACTTCACGGTAAAATCCACTCCGTTCTTTCTTTTCCTTTGTTCCAAGACCTTGGTACAGTACGACTGTCGGATCTTGGCGAGTCTGAAGTTAGGCTACGAAACCCTACACTGAGCATGGCCTGACACGCTCTTGGCCGTTGTTTTTTATACATTTTTACATTATTTATTTCTGGGGGTGTGGATAATCCTAGGACAGCGGATTGGGGTTTGTTACAACTTGAGGTGCGCGGGAACAGTACGCGCCGACGACTTTATAGCGTAGGTAAAAATATAATCAATATTTCTCTAGAACCGTCAAACATTTTGAGTGCAAAGTAATAAGAAATAGAGCCAATAAAGATAATATTAGTATGATGAGAATTTTCCGATTGACATACTGATTTTCCCCGCGTTTCCTTGTTACTAAGCTACCTGCAACCTTTTTCCTTATTGCCTCAAAATAAGGACATATAATAATAAAATATATATCTACATCAAATTCTACGCATTTCTAATGATAATATCGATTTAATCGAAAGTTCACTTACGTGTTATTTTTTTTGTGGGAAAAAACATTTAATGACGAATCCCGCCCTTGGGTGGAACGGGAAACACTGTCATACTCTTACTGTCTAAACGATCCACCCCATTCCTTCTTAGCCTTCATACCGGGGTCGAACCTTTCTAGTCTTGAAACCGAACCAAGGCCGCAGTAGGCTTTGGCTCTGTAGTTGGGCAGAGGCCCAACTCATCTCAAAAACCTCAAACCTAACCCAACCTCAAAAAGGCTCTCAAAAGTGACCCCTTCACTAGCTGACAACTCCTTGAGCCTTTTTGAGGTTAAAGTATAAATCAACTAAGCAGTTAGAAACAGCGTCTGAATCGAGTCGTAGTGTTTCACGCGATCCTTAAAGAGATGTCAGGGATACTATAAGGACTAAGCAGGGCAAATACCACCAGGGCTTTTTTATGGTGGGCAAAAATCATCCAATGACGAATCTCGGTCTTGGGCGGAGCGGGAAACAGTGTCAGACTCTTACTGACTAAACACCAACCCCGTTCCTTTTTTACCCTTCGTACTGGGGTCAAGTCCTCCTTTCAGAAAGAGACATTTGGCCCCAGTAAGCTTCGACTTTAACGTGGGAACAGAGCGCACCTTCGACGACTTGGGCTTAGTCCAGACTGTTACCAAACAACCGGACGGCGAGCTACCCATTGCTCGCCGTCTGCAAGCCCGCGCCTACGGTGGCCGGAAATCGGGATTGGTAAGAACTAACAGGAAAAGTCATTGAATGATTTCTTGGCATAAAAAATACACTTAGTTAAACCATGAAACCATAGTAAAGATAATTGACCTCCACAAATTCACATAAATGACGAACCTTCTCTTAGCCACTGCACAGTGGTCCAACAACGCACAACACGGACAAAGAAATACCGCAATGTGCCAACCAGACGAGGGTATTCGTTCCCAACTTCAGGAATTACAATTATGTTAAGTGAATTAATTGGCAAGCTAAATGGGGGACACTGGGACTTCGCTATTTGTCATAATTTAGTGAGAAAGACAGAAATAGCTATAGTTTGTGAAGAGTTTTGTTAAGTGATACAGCTTAGAGAGAAAGTGAAGAAATTTGGATTTCTGTAAGATGATTACATCGGTATTATTATACACTGTAAAATTTTGATCGTTTCAATCTTGTAGATATTGTAAGGTCTTGCATTATACAAAATAAAAAAATATAAAAGTTTTTTTTTTTTAATTATATAAGGCTGAATCGTGCAGAAAGCACTGGGAATGCAAGAAAGATTAGTAACAAAAAAAAAACAATTTCAAAGCAAGATAATTTAAAAAATGAATGAACTGATGATAAAAATGATCATAAACCCAAATTCAACATTTATTGCCAACTTTGATCCTCAATTTCACCCACTGGGCACTCAATAACTCCAACTAACGCCTATCAAGTACCTAATCTATCTTAATGTTCAACAATTTCTTTGAAAATTATCGTCCCATTCAACAAATATCTCTTTAAAATTTTGGCTACAATTCAGAAAATTTGAACCACAGTGCGAGTTTCATAAATGTTTAATAGGATTGGAATATAATTGTTGATTTATTGTTTTTCTATAAAAATAGCGGTGCATTTTTAGTGCACAGTGGCACAAATTATATAGGTACAGATGTCAATCTACGTACAAAGCACGCTCGAGCAACGCACACATAGACACCGTTCACCGACGCGAAAACCGGGCTCAACGTCAGGATCATTACGACCGCGAGGGTGTCACGTTTGAGACGCGCTACTGTGAAATTTTGCAACTACCACGATAATTTGTTGTGCATAATCCAGTTGACATCCCTAGCGCGCGCGACCGCTGTGCGTAGGTATGAAAAGTGAAGTACATACATGAGATTGAATTCTGTACCTTTTTGTTTTGTGACAGTGGAATTTTTGTTCAAAACTGTGTTATTTGTATTGTATTTAAAAACTGGTGGATAGTTTGCCTGAAAACCAACAGTAACCACACTTTTTTTGTTTATTGAGGACTCACCACTTTTTGGGTTCCGCAGTCAACTAGGAACCCTTATAGTTTCGCCATGTCTGTCTGTCTGTCCGTCCATCCGCGGATAATCTAAGCGACCGTTAGCACTATAAAGCTGAAATTTGGTACCAATATAAATATCAATTATGCCAACAAAATGGTAAAAAAGGAAAAAAAATATTAGTGTACCTCCCCTACACGTAAAGAGGGAGTGATTTTCTTTTTCATTTCAATCCCATCGTGTGATATATTACAGAGCCCTTCCTCATTGTAAATACTTTTAAGAAGTGTTTGTCACTACACTTCTTAAAGGTATTTACTTTAAATCTTTACTAATATTCTTTAAATGTAGTTGTAAAAATTACTATAATTAACTTCAACTACTGTATAAATCGGTCAAGTCATTTCGGAGGAATTCAATAACAAACATTGTTAAAACGATTTTTATATATCAAAATAAATGCCTTTTATGAACTCCCTTCTTTTCCTTCTAATGTTCTCTACTATCCCATGGCTGGGCTAAGTCTTCGCTTTAGTCTTTCAGAAATTTTCTTCGAGCCCTCACGGTACACATCCAAATCATCTCCCTGAGCTGCTGGCTTCTTCATGCCCAAACAGCCGACCAGACTTCAATAAACACACGGGAAACCATGTCCTGGAATAACCCATTGAATATTTTTATCCCAGGACTGTTTCCTTGTCATACTATTTTTACTATGTATAGCACAAGCGAAACCGCTGTCAAAATCTAGCAGTTTAATAATCTCCAAACCTTCACTTTTCATACCCACAAGTGGAAAATGGCCCCATTTGTCAAACCTATAAATCTAGGCTCTGCTACCAACCTAACAGGCTATAACTCATTGTTACCAACACAACCCCAATCCAACGTCAATTTAACTAAAAAGAGTGATATATAACACCAATAAAACAAAATACTAACAAGGGACAAAAGAGTCTAAAAAAAACTAAACCGGTTAACATTGCCTATTCCATATGCATGTTTATGTTCAAAAACAAAAATGTTTAAAGCTAAACTATTCGGGATTCAACTCACGTAAAATTATTAGTGAAAAACTTTTGAATGTTGGTCGGGAACGAGTTGTCTCACGATTCGGGTTCTGTAGTAAACAGCGTATTTTTAACCTTTTAGTTTTCCTAGTCGTCGACGGCGCGCACTGTTCCCGCGCGCCTCAAGGAGTTGTCAGCAATCGTAGGGACCCTGCAGAAGGGTCGAAGCCACTTAGGGCCAAGGGTTTGTGTCTGAAAAGAAAACTCTGGCCCTGGTATGTATGGCGATGAAGGAACGGGGTAGGTTGTTTAGTCAGTAAGAGTCTGACACTGTTTCCCGTTCCACCCAAGAGCGGGATTCGTCATTGAATGATTTTTACATACCATAAAAAAAAAACCTTTTAGTTTTGGCCTCCTCCTAAGTCGTTCAGTCTTGACAGAGTGGTCGTGGTTGATCATGTTGCATTTTTGTTGGCTAGTGAGGCTCCCGCGATGCGTCTCCACTTGACACGGTTTACGGCGTCTCGGGAACTCTGGACCATGGAGGTTTGTGTTGCAGCTCTAATGAGGTCTGTCCAATGCGTAGGTTAAGTTATTTGCCCACGAAAGTTAGTTTTGGCGTTTGGTATTAAATTGAGGACCAAGTATTTTTGGCTAAAAAATACTTAAAATTTTCAAGGTAAGTTGACTAGAATAATTTCTGTAAAATTCTTAGAAGTACCGTAAAAAGATTATATTAATTAAGTACATCGCTCTTGTGTGGTTATGACGTTATTATACAATTTGCTCTAAATATTTTGCAAACCGATAAAATTCCACAAAAAGATTTTATGGAATTTTATCCAGTTTTCTATTGAAATCAAATCATGAATTTGTGTAAAACTAGTGCATTAAAAGACTTCTAAAAATCTACTATTTTATGTTAAACTGAATCAGAAAACAATTCTGAATAAATAACTTATTTTTAAATACTTTTACGTTTTAAAAAAGATACTTATTTCCCGGAACAACTTTTGTCAAATATTCCATTGAATGACGGAATTGCCAAATGCTAACAAAGTATTAAGGTGTCTCTTTTTTTGCATTGCCTTTTTATCAAACATTACATTGGATGGCCAACAAGCTTTTAAACCATTTTGATTTTTTGGACAGGTTCGCACTTGACCGTTATCTCACCTAATGTAAAGTGACGATGCGGTTGACGATGGAGCGTGCTTAGAAGTAACTTAGAAGTAACCTATTCACTCTTGACTTAGATTCCCGGGTTGTAGCCTTAAAAAATCACAGACTCACACTGGGAATTCTATTCCTTACCTATACGCACTATGAATGAGACAGTGCATATAAATACTGTCTACGGCCCTTCCACACTCATTAGTGTGGAGGGGCCGTCTTAATGTTTCGAGTACCGTAATTAGAGACTTAATAGAAATACAATAGGTGTGCGAACGCCGGCGCTCAAAAGTTTAAATTAGTTCCAGTGGCAAATTCGATTATTTTGCCTTGTTTTACTAAGAGGCTCAAGAACAGTATACTATCAAAATAACTGCTAAGTATTAAATAAGCCCCTTTTGGGTCGTGGGAATGCTGAAGGCGGGAAGCGCAAGGGGCCTTTGAGGCAGTCTTGGGACCTAAGTTTCGCAGCTTTATATCAAAATAATTAACGTCTTAAAAGGGGCAGGTATGTTTGGCAAAAGTTACGTGTGGTTCGTAGGCGCGGGCGTGTGGACGGCAAACAATGAGTAGCTCGCTGTCAAATCGTCCGGTAATCGACTGGACCGAGCCCAAGTCGTTGACAGCGCGCGCTGTTCCCACGCACCTGAAGAAGCTGTTACTTAACTTACCCAGTTTTGAATTCATCACGACTTTGTAGTTGAGATATCGTCAGATACCTTTTACAAACTTGTTTATCTAGATTTCCTTCTCATTATTTGACTACAGAACCCTAAAAATTGTAAAAGCGCAAAGTTTTTAACTACAATTTTGAATTTCACAACTGCATCTTTAGAAAAGACCGTGGAACCCTCTAGAATGCTACGCAAGAACCGAAGAAATTACTTAAACACGGTATAATGTTCTGGTTTCAGTAGAAATTAATCATTTACAGTTCTTATGCGCTAACATCAATCAGAAAACCTGAACTCGAAATTTACACATCTATGGTCAGTGATTAACTGATCACACAAATTATCAATTTTTATTTAACCAAAAAAAGAGAGAGCGGCTTCCTCTCCATCCCTTTACAAGTATCTAAATTTAAAACATCCCTCCTCTTCACATGACCATACCAAGACAATCGATTCCCTTTCAACTTTTCAGTCACTTGCGCCACTTTCAAACTTCTCCTAATATACTCATTTCGCACGTTAAGCATTCTCGTTTCACACATCCATCTCAACATTCTCATCTCCACTACATGCCAATTGGTTTCAAGGGCTCGCGTCTTAATAAAATGCTCTGGCCCTGGTATTATGGCTACGTATGAACGTAGGTTGTTTAGTCAGTAAGAGTCTGACACTGATTCCCACTCCACCCGAGGGCGGAATTTGTCAATGATAATTTTTACTTACCATAAAAAAAATCTTCGCTACATGCAAATCAATACAACACAAATAAGATTTAATTCCGATGGAACTCTAAATACCACTTATTGATGACGGAACCCACATCAAACTACGCCTGTCTAACTTACACAAACAAAAACAATTTGGGTGACTGTGTACCCGCAGTAATTAGAGGCTCCCATTGTTACTAATATGCGGTTAATAAACCTATACGGTTTAATTATTTGATATAATTAACAGTGGGGTTGATAGTCTAGAATGCGGTTTGGTGATAGCGGTGTCGGTGGCATCTGGAGGTTGAGTTGTGGTTGGCGAAGTTAGTTTGGTGGCTAGTGCAGTGGTTGAGTGGCTGCTGTACTAAGTGTAGTAGATTTGATTCTCACAAAAAATATTTTTTAAAATACAACCGTTTAATGTAAAAAAAAAAACACAAAAATGCAATTTCGGAAGTCGGTGTCAAATAATGAAGCAACATTCTATTATAGAAACACCGATTTTAAGTTATTTTCTACTTTTGTGTATTTTTTTTTGTAAAAAGTTTTTTTTTTTTTAAATATGAATGATTATCTAAGCTTTTTGTTGATATTAATAAGATGTAACAATCAGCAGTGGTGATGACGCTACAAAAAGTCGCCGTGGATTAGGGACCTTACTGTTTTAATGGTATTTTTTACCAAAAAAAAACGAAGGTTCCTAAAGATAACGAAGAAACCAAACCAGAAGCACACACTTCCGAAATTAACTTTATTGATATGTTTTGTATAAAGATTTTCATTTTACTACTGTTTTACGATAAGTCTAGAAATCTAGAATGAAGCTAAAAGACTTGAGATATAAATGTTTACGTATTTAGGTATGTTGTTTGCGTGAAAATAAAAAAAAATCCAAGGCAACACACGCCTGGAAGAAAAAGTATCTTATAACTTGTTTTTTTTTTTATAGCGGGAAAAATAGTGGGGCCGAAAACAGTGTCAGACTCTTACTGACTAAACAACCCACCCCATTCCTTCTTAGCTCTCATACCCGGGTCGGACCATCCTTTCCAAAACCCGGCCCCAGTAGGCTTCGGCCCTACAGTTGGACCTCTATAGTTGCTGATAACTCCTTGAGTCGCCGTCGACGACCTGGCTGTGGTCTGGACCGTTACCAGACGATCCAACTGCAGGACCGAAGCCGAGGCCCCGGTCCGGTTGCTGAAAGGAAGGTCCGGATCCCGGTATGAGAACTAAGAAGGAATGGGGTGGAATGGTTGTTTAGTCAGTAAGAGTCTGTCACAGCTTCCTGCTGCGCTCAAGGGCGGGATTCGTCTTTACATGATTATTAGCACCATTAAAAAGTAGCAACCGCACACCGGAAGATACAGTGTAGGAAGGTGTTCTATAAACTGAACCGACAATCTGATGAGAGTTGTAGGATAAATGATAAATGATTTTTATTTTGTAAATAGGTTTTTACAAACTCTTTTACACGTCAATTTTTTTTTTTTTTCGTCTTTTTATACTAGATGAGGCCGGTGTTTCCTAGCTGACTACCCTGAGAAGAAACATCGAAACAAACTCACGGGTCAAAGTCTGTTTTAAAGTCCATACACAAACATGTAATGGTCAAATCATATGAGAACAATGCAGATTGGAGTCTGAGATGGTATTTTGAAGAAAGAACCACACAGTTCTGAAACTGATGGAAACTGATGGACCCAAGACGCACAGGACCGGTCATTGTGACGGCGCTTAAGGAAGGTGTATGTTCTACAATGGACGTCTTTTAAGCGCTGATTGCACTTGCGTCATGCGCGTTTAACTTAAATGACGTAGAAAAATTCTTAATTGTCGTTTTTTTTATTCACGTTTTTACGAAATTTATTTAACCAAAAATTTTTGTTTCTATTTTTTTTTTGCCTAGCAAAAATCAATACAAGTTTTTTTTTTTGTTCTTAATTTGTTTGTTTTATTAAAAAGGGATCAAGGCCCCTCAATGATCCCTAGCGTCCCAGGGGTTTACTAAAGTGATGAGCCTAAAATTCATAGTCATGCTAATGAATGAAATAGGTGACAAACCCACATTTTAACAGACTATAACATAATAGTTATATGTAGACAGATGTTAGCAATAAAGTTTATGATCTTTGCGAGATAATTAACCGCTGTTTTACGAGTATTTTAACCGTCACATTACAACACTATAAAGTACTTTTATGTAGGTTTATGTGGTGAGTTCCTAGGCGACGTATTAAATACTGTATATGAATTTTATCACGGGTTTAAGGGATGTGGTTGCAGTATAACTTTTTTTCCGGAAAGCTGTAACGTTGTGTTCTAGTTTGAAGGTTGTAATGTACTGTCTAATTCTAGTTGCTTCGCTTGTGTAAATGTAGTACTTCCCACACTATATGCGACAACCGGTATATGGTGGATATCCCAGTCATAGATATGTGGCGCGAATTATTCCCGCGCGCCTTAAGAGGCCGGTTCGGGACGATTTATCCATACAAACGTAATACCAAAATCATTTGCAACTCGAGCATATTTAACCATATTCGCTGGGTGCGAAGTATAAGGTGGGGGAACCACGAAACGATCGCAGCGCGCGTCATGGCCAAAAAAGGAACTTTCGGTGGCGGGCGCTGTCACTTTTTACTAGCGATATTTACGTTTTTAGTAAATAAACATGAGTCACGAAGCTTGCTGCGTAGTTAATTGCAAAAACAATGGCAGAAATAGTGATAAAAAATTCTACAAACTAATTGTTTTCCTTTCAATGTTGTTTGTGGTTGGAAAATGATGTGGTGTGTGATTGGTCGGAATCCAGTTTTTATGATTAATTTGGCCATGTTTAACTGAAAATACATAAAAGGATGGATTATTGAGAGCACAAGCACTCATAAATAATCGTCTGCTATTTACATGAAATGCGTTATTCGATGAAATATACTTATTTCTTTACTTACTTCTCATGACGACAGCCATGAAAAATCCGTAATGTACTAAGCGAAATCTATTGATTGTGTCATTTTAGACGAAAAATAAAAAAGACTTACCTTATATAGATTCAGAATATTTATTGGAATAAATGTAAATTACAATATTTAATTAAAATTGTTCGTTTGTAAATAAGTCGTCGTAATGACAGCCGGGCATTTGACATTTCGGAGGCCACCGTATTTGCAACCGCTAGTTGGCGCTGTCATCGCGCACCCAGCGAATAATGGTGATATTTGGATTTAGACAATTTTTATCTAGGTTCCCAGATCTTTCTTTTTTTAAAAAAGCTTGTTTAAAGATAAATATTGTGTATTAAAGATAAAGATAAATATTGTCTAAATCCAAATATCACCATAATATGGTTGAAAATGGTCGACTTGCAAATGATTTTGTTATTACGTTTGTATGGATAAATCGCCCCGAACGCCGGCCTCTTAAGGAGTTGTCAACAAACTGTAGGGGCCAAGCAGGGTCAAAGCTTTCTGGGGCTAAGGATGCGAAAGCGGAACACTGAGGCCCTGGAACTAAGGCAAAAAGGAACAGTTGGTCGTTTGGTCAGTAAAAGTCTGACACTGACTTTCGCTCCGCCCAAGGGCGGGATTCGTCATTGGATGATTTTTACCTACCATAAAACAGTATAGTGGGAATACCATAATAGTGGGAAAATCATCGGATTTTCCCACTATAAAAAAAAATCATACATGCGCCTAAAATGGTTTTTAAAAAACATTCATTTTGCGTACAGTTAAAGAGTGGAAACATTTGACGAGAGCAGTGAGAATCTTCAAGTCAAGAAAAAAGGCGAGGCCAAAAAGGATGGCTATCTTTTTTTTTTACTTGCAATAAACTAGTGCTTGACTGCGATCCCACCTGATGGTAAGCGGTGATGCAATCGTTCGTTATCTCGGCATAATCTGTGATATTTAAAAAAAAAAAAACATAACGCATCACTGGTCTTCTGATAGAGCCTGGTAATGCCGCTGACACAGTCACGTAACACAGATTAAAGGAAGGTTAAAGATACTTAATAAAAATTACAATGTAATAATCATAAAGTTATCAATTTAAATACATACTTATTATAGTAGACAGAGCATAGGTTAAATGCTCTAAGTGTTTTCAGATTTTTTTTTTTATATTTTTAAATGCTCTAAATGTTTTCAGAAAAAAAAAGTCTTTTGGATATTTTTGAGTTTTATAAAATACCAATCTACACTGGGCCCGCGTGGTGGATTATAAGCCCATTTCCTTTCCTAGAGAGGAGGCTTGTGTCCCAGCAGTGGGAACATTAATAAGTCTGATGATGATAATGATGACTATAAAATAGTGTACAAAATAAACAGGATAATAGCCAAGTAGTCTATTTTCCTTTTCAACAAAATCAGCTAGTTCGCTAGTATCTTTGAAATTCCTACGTTTACTACAGTTCGAGAAAAAGGAGCAATTTCTCAAAAAAAAAAAATTCAGGTGAAATCAGAGATTAATTTCAGATAAGGTTGTAGGCGTGATAAATCTCCATAGAGGGATGAAAACACCCCCTGAGGGTAGGTGCATTTATAAATTGTCTTACGCACGAATTTAGAATCCTTAATTTTTACCCAGATTCAAAATCGCGGGGAATCGAGAGGTAAGTACGTTCACATTGATAAGTTGTGGGGTAAGTCTGTCTGTAAGTCCATTTTTTTTTAATTATTGCCCAACAATAGTTGTAACCATACTGATAATAAACCGTGACTCTCAATCAAGTGCTCCAAGCAAGGTCTCCTTGGATGAATTTAAACCACGCGTCAACACGTTCCAAATTCAATAACTGCTGATCAGTAAACGTGTCGCACAACCAAGGGCGTTGAAGGTCATGGTTAACAACTGCTGTCTACACAAATTGAAATTAGCAAGGTCACCTCGACTGGGACTTTGGATGACAACCATCTGGTCAACCGTAAGAATAGTTTTGAATTTTTTCAAGCTAAGTTTTTGTAGGTTATTTTTAGTTTTTGGAGCAGAGAATTACAGTAGTTCCTATAGCGACTATCTGTTGTTTCAAGAACTAAGTTGTCAGGCGGTTTTTTGGAAGTTTATGTAACTTATCATGATTTAAATTTAATTAATGGTTAATATTTTATCACTGACGAAAGGTAGCTAATGTTTTTTGTCACGATATTTTCCATGCTAGTGCCTAAAAATGATAAATGTACCCTCATTTCTAATTAGGTTACTTTATTTACCTTTTTTATTAAAAAATAATTAACCGTTTCCTGTCCTCATAACGACTTGACAATGTAATAAAAAAAAAATACAATTGCGTGTTATTTTATTGCCCTAGTTTCATGTTTTTCAAATAAATATTGCGTTGTGTGCTACATACATATTCGTTTATGTCCATTTGTATTCCGCTGAAATAGCAAATTAATTCAATTTAAAACCTTTATTTTTGTTCACGCAAGGACTTGAACATAGCGGAATAAATAAACCAGTTCATATGGAGTAGGTTATTTACAATTATCTTATGTACGACCACATTTTCACTTTGCATACAAGGATAAAAGAACCTAATATTTATAACTAGCGACCCGCCTCAGCTTCGCACGGGTGCAATGCTGATATTAAATATATTATGCATGTATTTACTCTATTAAAAAAAGCCGCTTCAAAATCCGTTGCGTAGTTTTAAAGATTTAAGCATACATAGGGACAGGAAGCGACTTTGTTTTATACTATGTAATAATATTGTTATAAGTAGTATTATTAACAAACAAATAAAATGGCAAGGGGCATGGCACATTTTTGTGCTTTACGGCTGTAACTGATTCAGTTCAGCAAAAACTATGTATTATTTGTCTAAGAAACAAATGTTGCTAGACTAATATTATACGACTAATACAAATACTGGCAATTTCGCAGGAATAACACACTCAACCCTACACATGAAGTTCCAAATCGCACACAAAAAAAAAAACGAAAAAATCTCTTTATGATATTGCCAATTTCTCAATATCCAGAGGATACATGTCATTCAAATTTGGACAGATATCTCGGAAAATTTATGTCATTCGATTACTGTGAGGAATTCGGCATAAAATCGATCCAGCCACTTATTATGATAATCATACGTTTCCGACAGTGCCAGATTAGGTTGGGAGAGATTGAACGCTGTTACTTATATTCATATTAATATTTAAGTGGAGATCTTTATGTTTTGAAACAGTTCAAGCCAGGGAAGAAATACGTAGAAAATATACGTAAAGTATTTTTTGGTAAACATTTGAAGTAGCGGTGGCCGATTTGAGCAGTGGTGGCGAATGGTAACAGCCCCAACTTACAAGTTCTAGGTCAACGCCGTGAAACCGGTATGTCCTAGAACCGAAAATTGGAAGACAGGTGACATCCAACAATCCACGCTTGACCCATCTGATGGATTACAACCCACACCTTCTCATAGAGTTCTCCTAGAAAAGAGGCCTGAGCCCAAACAGTAGAGACATTACAGGCATAATTATGGGCATACTATGCTTATACTGAATTACTGAAACCTTCAGTTTATTTGAAAAACTATTTTGAAAACGCCTGGAGGAGCTACTGGTCCATGAAAGACTTATTTAAAGGTGAATTGAAAAAAAAATGCTTTTTATATCATACTTTTAAATAGTTGCTTCATGCCCCCGCGTTCCCTATCTTACCATTACCATTATCTTTTAAAACACCCTGTATACGCCCAACGCAGTACAACTAACAACCCACAACAAAGAAAATACTTTTGCTCTAAGTAAGGAACCAGATAATCCCTTGAAAATGAAATCAACAACATAGTATATATCCTTATAACTATATTTCTTTACCCTCTTCACCCTGTGACATAGTACAGATAAGTTCAGAAGGTGAACTCGATTGAACTTCAGAAAACACAGGCTCTATCTAATATGACTCGTAGGGATCCTGCAGACGAGCCGAAACCAACTGGGGACAACGCTTCAGGTCTGAAAGGAAGGCTCTAGCCCTTTTATAGATGGCGATGTAACAGGGTAGGTTGTTTAGTCAGTAAGAGTCGACACTGTTTCCCGCTCCGCTCAAGGGCGGGATTCGTCATTGGATGATTTTTACCTACCATAAAAAAACCTGACAGCCGGACGGCGGGGTATTTTTTTGTATGGAATTGACCTTCTGGACTTATCTGTGGCTTATTTTCATGTTTAACTAGCTTTTGCCCGCGGCTGCGCCCGCGTGATATTGGGGTTGGGGTTGGGGTTTCCGAGATAAAAAGTAGCCTATGACCTATTCCGGAATGTATCCTATGCCTGTGCCAAATTTCATCCAGATCCGTCCAGCCGTTTTGGCGTGATTGAGTAACAAACATCCAAACATCGTAACTTTCGCATTTATAATATTAGTAAGATTCCCACATACATAGAGGCGTACGTACGTCAAATTCTAAACAAGTGCCGGTCGCAAATGCGTTGGCACTTCGCAATACGAGAAATGTCAGTTTGCGTGTTTTTACTGTTTGTTTGGAACTGTCCTTCTGTGTAATATTTTCTGTGGCATAGTTTGGTGTATAGTGTAAAACTTAATGTTTAATTCAACAGTGCTTGGTACGGTATATCATTGTGCAGGCATCATGAAACCCCCAAGGGGATTCCGGGAAAAAAGTGAAAATGGAGAAAACGGGATGCTTTTGTGACTTCCTAGGGTAGCTCGGTAGTTTGTCATGTGGCGAGGGTTCCGTGGAGAACGTTTCCGAACGATTTGCAGTAAATTTTTCACTGTTGAAGTTTTATTAATTCTCTCTGTGACACTTTTTTTTATTCTAGATAGGCTTGCATTTGACCACAATCTCACCTGATGGTAAGCGATGATGTGGTCGACGATGGAGCACGCTTGCCTAGAAGTAAACTATTCACTCTTGACTTAAAGACCCCTTAAGTTGCAGCTATCAGGAAACTCAGACTCCAGATATAAATAACAGGCATATCAGATATACTGAATTAAATTGCAATTTATACGTAAAATGTATAATTATACAAGTTTAAAAAAAAAATTCAAAATTTTCTGAAATGCGGCAAAGTCGAAGTAATTAACTAAACAACCCACTCTTAATCCTTTTTTATTTTGTTCCAGGGTCACAATTTTTTTTTTATTGTGGATAAAAATCATCACTTGACAATTCCTGCCCTTGAGCGGAGCGAGAAACAGTGTCACACCCGTATTCACAAACGTTACTATGCGGTCTCACAGTGCTCGCGAGCGCACAGGGCAGGGTTTGTGAACTACGCAACACAAACGAACCAATCACAGAGCTCTATTTCAACGCTGTGCGTTTGCTTAGTCAAGGGTCGTTCGAGTATTGTTTGTGAATACGGGTGTCAGACTCTTACTGACTAAACAGCCCACCTCGTACCTTATTTGCTTTTTGTTCTAGGGCCAAAGCTTCCTTTCAGAAAGAGACCCTGGGCCTCAGTTAGCTTCGACCCTTCTGCAGAGTCCCTACGGTTTGCTGACAACTCCTTTAAGCAAGCGGGAACGGAGAGCGCAGTTGACGACTTGGGCTTGGTCTAAACTGGATGTTTTCACACTAGCCCATTCCCTTTCGAAAAACTATCACTAATAAAATCAAACCAGCTTAGTTATAATATATTCATACTACCAACACTAAAACTTTCTCATTTGATTGCAAACGGAAAACAAAACGAAAATGTATACATTTCTAACTGACGTATTTGAAATGAATAAATCACTTTCAAATCTATCATTTTTCAATCCCTTCATTCCTATAGTGAAGGCAAATAGAATGAAATGTGTGTAGACGTTATTGGTTTTATATAAAACTAGCTTTTGTCAGCGGCTTCGTCCGCGTACATAAAATATAGCCTATGTCACTCAGGAGTAAAGCAGCTTTCTATTATTGCTAAAATTTCTCCAATCGGACCAGTAGTTCCAGAGATTACCCCTACAAACAAAAAAACAAACTTTACCTCTTTATTATATTAGTGTAGACTACTTAACTGTATACCACTTTAATTTTATAAAGGTTTAAAATTTTGTAAGTTTGTTACTTTTTCATGCTTGAAAAGCTGAATAGAATTAGATGATATTTGGTTTGCGGGAAGAAAATAATAAAAATAATTTATTTGGTACAGCATAGGTTTTTTTTTTTTTTTTGGTAGGTGAAAATCATCCAATGACGAAACCCGCTCTTGGGCGGAGCGGGAGACCAGTGTCAGACTCTTACTGGCTAAAAAATCTACCCCGTACCTTCCTTGCCTTATTTCTGGAGTCGAGGTAACAGTTTGCACATACCCTCTAGGCTCCAGGAGGCTTCGACCCTGAGGGGCCCCTGCAGTTTGCTGACAACTCCTTGAGGCGCGCGGGAACGGTGCGCGCCGTTGACGACTTGGACTCGGTCTTACCAGACGTTCGGACGGCGAGCTACCCATTGCTCACCGTCCGCGAGCCAGTGTCTACGGTGGCCGGATATCGGCAGGATCGCGGCGGCGACGGCTACGGCGAGTACGCCGTTGCCTTTGCCTTATGCGGTCGGCCTCCTCCTTTACGAGCATTACTGCTTCGCAGAAGGAGGCGACCGCCTGCCATTCCTCTTCGCTGCGGACCATGGCCTGAACCAGGGCCCGGCGCGCCCTTGATCGGAGCGGGAGATAGTGTCCGACTTCTACTGACTAGACGACACACTGTTCCTTTCTACCTTAGTTCCAGGGCTCCAGTGTTCGGCTTTCGCATCAACCCTTGGCTCCAGAAGGCTTCAACCCTGCTGAGCCTCTTCAGGCACAGCTCAGGTAGAAACACATGTAGGTAACACGAAAAAAATATATAGTTCTTCTTTCTTTCCACACTAAGGACTCAGGAGTGGAATTCTTTGCCGATTCTCTGTTTCCTGATGGCTACAACCCGAGATCTTTAAGTCTAGAGTGAATAGATTACTTTTAGGTAAGCGTGCTCCATCGTCAACCACTTCGTCATTTCCCAAATGGTATAGCGGTCAAGCGCAAACCTATCAACAGTAAACAAAATACTGTTTCAAATTTTATGCCACGGTCGTGGATTGTTCAAAACATCTACCGTAGGAGTCTCTTACGGTAACTTAAATAATACACTGAATTCAATGAAACTCCGACATTATTAACTCTTGCTCTAAAAGAGTTTTCAATGAAAATATTTTTTTTTTCATAGCTTTTACAACGCGTAATCTACACTTCTACACTAATATCTATACTAATATAATAAAGAGGTAAAGTTTGTTTTTTTGTTTGTAGGGGGTAATCTCTGAAACTACTGGTCCGATTGGAAAAAATTTAGCAACAATAGAAAGCTGCTTTACTCCTGAGTGACATAGCTATATTTTATGTACGCGGGCGAAGCCGCGGACAAAAGCTAGTGTATAATATATTTAACTAGCTTTTGTCCGCGGCTTCGCCCGTACCCGTGCGAAGCTGGGGCGGGTCGCTATTTTTATATAAAATACGTTCATATTTTATGTTCGCGGGCGAAGCCGCTGACAAAAGCTAGTAGGTAATAAAGAAGTAAAGTTTGTTTTTTTATCTCGTGAAATTGTATAGGAACAGAGTTAAATATGTTAAAACAAGAAATTTTCCGCGGACGAAGTCGTGGGCAGAAGCTAGTATACCTATATATTTAAAACTCGTGACGACGAATGACACTAGTCCAAAGTCAAAGATTTTTTTTTTATGGTAGGTGGAAATCATCGAATGACGAAACCCGCTCTTGGGCGGAGCGGGAGACCAGTGTCAGACTCTTACTGACTAATAAACCTACCCCGTACCTTCCTTGCCTTATTCCTGGAGTCGAGGTAAAAGTCAAAGATGGAGTTGTGACGTTTAATTACAGATTTCCTATGACCAATTTCTGGTACAACATCAGATCAACTCCACGACATAATAATTTTGCATTTTCATCTGACTGACACACGCAAAATTTTAGCTCAATCGGTAACCGATTCACTTCTAAAAAAAAAAACAAAATTACAATAAACAATTACAATGATTACAAGATTTGATCACAATCATCGAGTCAGGTGAAACTAAAGAAGGGTATGGAGCAGCTCCAACAGTATCATGGGCATGATTTGAAGTCGCCTAGACTGTGTTTTTGTGTGTCACTGTTGTGCCATTTCACATGGGTTTCCCGGAGCTGAGGGTTGATGCGAAAGCGTTACACCGGGGCTCTGGGAATAAGGCAAGGAAGGTACGGGGTAGGTTCTTTAGTCAGTAAGAGTCTGAAACTGTTTCCCGCTCCGCCCAAGAGTGGGATTCGTCATTCGATGATTTTTACCTACCATAAAAAAAAACTCACATGGGTTGCCACCGCAGAGATCCACCTATTATGTTTGTTTGTGTTTTTTGTTACTGTCTATGTTTTTTATGTTACTAATATAGTTTTAAGTCTTACTAATATTTTGAGTCATGATACCTGAATAAAGATAATTCTATTCTATTCTAAACAAAAGTTTGTAAAATTACTCTAAACTACTCCAAACATAATAACCATTAACCACCACTATTACTAATTCATCAAGAAAATTAATAAAATAAATACACAGCGGGGTTGAACATTCGTTATTTACGGCCCGGTTGAAACGTATTCACGGTAATCCCGGTTAATACCCGGGTATGTAATATTTTACCCGGTTTTTGTACCGCAGAAATGGGGATTGATAATGCCATTTTAAATTAAATATAATTAGCGAGGTACACCAGGGTTTTATGGACAATGGGGCTTTAAAATATGGTGGATGCCGGATCGCCTTTATAAAACAAAATTAATAACCTAATTTCTAAAATAAATAATAGTGGTTTAAGAAAAAAGCATTGAGTTGTGTCTGCAGGATAGAGTGTATTTTCTGATTCTACAACCTAGGGGTATTTAATACCCATGAGAAGACATGCGAGTCCGCGTGGTTGTTTATTTTCATTTAATTTAGTATAGTGTAAAAAAAACTTGAGGGAGGCCTTTGCCCAGTGGCACAGTAACAGCAAAAAAATGTAATGTCAAGATAATGACATACTTAATGAATTAATGTCATTGGAATTTTTTATTTGTCTGGGCTTTGTGTGTATTTATATTTATGACAACCTAAGAGGAAAACTATAGTAAATTTAAATTATTATCACCTATTATTATTTCCTTCATTTATATAGCGGACCCCGGGCACCGAGGTGAAGGCCAAGGTTGGCAACCGGGACTAATACCGCTAGGATGATGATGATGATTATTTCCTTCATTTGACTCTCTAAAATTTAAATGATATTTTTAAATATTACCATATTAAAACATTTAATAAATGCTTTCTCACATATTAATATTTCCTACGGAGCAGCCTGTATATCCTGCGAACCATTGTTCCCAAGGATGCATTCTCAATGCCCATTCGTCCAATCAGGCGGACGAGGCAGGGCAAGCATTGTAGCATTTATCAATGGACTTTAATTTATTTTATTTAAAACTGCAATTGTCAATTCTTCTTTTGTTTGTTTTTACAAATGTATTTTTGTGGATTTATTGGCTTTATTGATGCCAGATTACTGCTGATACATTTGTAAAGGGATTTTAACTTTTTGTTATATAGATTTAAACGAGTCTCTACTTCTTTTTAATTATTACTAGAATCTACCAGCGGCTTCGATTGCGTAAAAGTAAATTTCTCCATACATACTACATAAAAGCATTAAGCGGACATAATCGTCCGCCTCTGTACCGTTATGTGCAAGAAATGTAAAATAAATAAACTACCAACCCCTGTTTTACCCCTTTAGGGTTTTTTTTTACGGTGGGAAAAAATATCTGATGACGAATCCCGGCCTTGGGCGGAGCGGAAAACAGTATCATACTCTTACTGACAAAACGACTCATCCCGTTCTTTCCTTGTCTTGATCCTAGGCCTCTGGGGGTAGGGTTACATAAAATAAGTTTTTAGGGGATGTCTACACCCTTTAAGGGGCCTACCTGCTAAATTTTAAATTTGTAGGTGTTATAGTTTAATAAGATAATAAAATATTCGCATTTGACCACTATTCTTCCTTTTGATAAGCAACGAAGTAGTCGACAATGGAACACGCTTGACTTGAAATAGTCTATTTGCTCTATGCTTAAAGATTCCTAAGTTGTAGCTATCAAAAAGCACAGAGTTCAGCAAAGAATTTCTATCTTTAGCTGTATGTATAATGAATGAGCACCCAAAATGTTTCAGGCGTAAACCAGTTACAAACAGATAAAGAAATAGATACACACAATACAGAACAGGAATGCTAAAATCAAAACCATAATCGTATTTCACTGTCCCTTTTCAATAATAGAGTTGAATCCAAAACGGTCATAACACAGCTACATCTATAACCTTTCTCTACACACAAACACTGCAGCCGCAAACTAAATCACCTAACAGACCATTGTTACAGAACAAAACTTCCTGAACGGGAAATCTTAACCATGGACAAAATTCACGCACAAATACCCACAAACTACTGCCTTATTCCGCTTCGCTACAGAATAATCCGGTGTTCTACCACTGTGAGTTAGTTTGAGCCGGTTCGAACCGGTTCGAAGCGGTTCGAACTGCCGGTAACCAGACGAAGCCAGTATACACCGGTTGGCCGGTTTGTCGCCATTGAAATTCGCCGATAGGCAAAGCTGTTTGAAATATTCATTGTTAAACAAGACGCGGTCGGCAAGCTACGGTGTATTGATTTGCAAATGGACTCTGAATTTATGATTTTGGTAACAGGTTTTCGTGGACATGGGAATTTTGGGACGTGACTTATGTTTGGAGAAATGTTGGATGGTACGAAGGCGAGCCACACGCCAACTAACCAATCTCGTTGCGATACGTTTTGTTTCCAAGTTTCCAAGACTTCCATTTAAAGTAGAGATATCTGCAACCTGGCGGTCTTTTAATCAAGAGTCAATAATTTTTCATAAATGGACAGCTTTGTGACTAATTCGAAGGCGCGGTTGGGATTACAATCCCACATGACTAAAAACAATAATAGTTTCTACTTGTCAAATAATTGTGGAAGATTTTTATTTATTGTAAAAAAAAGAGTATTATGAGGCCAAAAAGCGTGTTGGCGTGTATAAATATTTTTCAAAGTCTACTAGTAAAATAAAAAAATCTTAAATATTAACATATCAAAACTATTTATCATCATTTGTTGGTTCAGTACTTTCAGAAATTTATTCCCCAAAAACAATTTAACTTCTTCCTAAAGTAGTAGTTTAGAGGTTAAACTAAACACACAATACTTCACCAGCCCTAATATACATCAAAGTCATAGACATAACACCGAAAACACTGTACTTACAGTTAGTTAAGAATTTAAGCTTGCCATACAAGCGCTAACACATCATAAAGTCCAACAAAATATCAATCATTAATCCGAAGCACGCAACCTGTACAATGTACGGTTTGAAAGTTACAAATAATTCAACAGCTGCCGTCGGTAACTTGATATTAGGTCGTTTTCGCTCCAGTAGCTGCAGCTCACGTTAGCCCACCATTTTGCAAGCTAGCAGTCAAAAACATTGGTCCACTCTATAGTGAAACCCGTGTAGTGTAGACAACTACAGTCGGTACGGTAGAAATTGGCAATGCTGTTCCCGAATAGAAAAGGGTTTGTAAAGCAAACGCAATCTACGTAAAAGATTTTTGAGTCGGTTAACGTTGGGTTAGAGAATTGAAATGCAAAGAAGTAGGGAGATTTTAATGTTCAAATAACGGCGAATAAGAGGATAATATTTTGAGTACCGTTGCTGATAGTAAGTCTAATAATTTAAATGTTAAAGATGAAATTTAGACATCAACACTTTTGTTAAGCTTAAAAAAAAACTCTTTAAATTTTGGCACCAAATATCACAAAAATACTGCAAAAGCAAATGCAGTAGTAAAAGGAACGTTTATGTTTTACACATTTTTAAAATATCTGCTAAATATTTTCGAGATCATAATAGCTTTGCCAATATCTTCGTCACATCCAAAAAATATTTATAAAAATGCACGGACAAAATTCGTGCGACTTTTACCGAATTCCTGAACTGCATCGACAAATATTTAATAAAACGATTTTACTAAAGCAAATCACGTAATATTTCCGAACGAGCAGATAAAATGCGACCGTCAAAAAATCTCTTCTCTTTCGCAGTTACCAAACTATTTCCGGAATCGCAAAAAAAACTAAATTTAACTTTCGCTTCTTTAATTGGTGGTCCAACTTTTCGATATCACTTTCAAGTTGTCTCTGTCAATCGTTGAGTTCATTTCAGTTTGTCACTCAATCTGCAAGACGAATTGGGTCAGAGACGGCCCGAGCTAAATAAGTGGAGTCTGAAATTCTACTCTAAGTTTCAGCCATCTTAACTGTCTTTTAAGATTTAATTTTGTTCTCTTAAGTGCTAAAAATAACCGTTTAAATGTTATGTACGTTCTTGGAATTTGATTGTTTAGCATCAATACGAGTATGCTGAATAATAAAATCATCAAATTGATGCTATATGTCAAAACATATAGCGTCAATTTGACGTTCAACGTGACAACTTCATTGTGATTTTAGGTTTACGCACAATTTCATTTGATAGTCAATTTGCTTTTCAATCAAGTCTCTAGAATATAAAAAATATAAAAATTTAGAATATTAAAGAATATAAAAATCTAAATTCTCTGTAAAGTCTCACTCACCTGAGTTATACTCCAGTATCGATCCAGCGAGATCAGGCACAAGTTCATAATGGACGCGGTGCACAGTAACACATCCATCGCCGAATGTATCTCGCACCACCAGAACCCAAAGATCCAGTAGCCCATGAGCTCATTTGCCAAAGAAAACGGCATTATCACTAGCCCTAGGAAGAAGTCCGACACAGCCAATGACGCAATGAACCAGTTCTGTATGTTCTTCAACGCTTTTTCTGTCACTATCGCGATTATCACCAACATATTCCCCACTACCACCATTATCATTAACACTGTCACAACCACTGAAGCTATTATAATATGCGCGGGGGAATATCCGCTCGGATACCAAGTCTTTAGTACGAGATTTACGGTAGTGTCGTTCGACAAAGTCGTATTTGCGTCCGAACCATTTGTCATTTGCAAAGCAAAGAACTCTTCCTGGCTCATGTACGTCGGAACCAGAAACGTTGAATTTGGACCAAGTGTTGTATTAAAGTGTGTTGACATAGTAGTCCTAGCCAGCAATGTAGTGTTCGGCACCATTGTGGCACGCGGAACAGGATTTGTAAAATTCATCTAACTAATTTTATTGTTTAGACAGATTGAAAGTTTGGCCCCGTAGAAATAACTGTATAATTGATTTACTTTTTAAAAAAACGTATTGCCTATAGGAACGGAAGTGTTTGACTATTATTTTCTCTTTTATACAAATTACTAGATACCCGTTTTACCCGAACGTTGAGAGAAGCGATTACGAACACAATATTTACATTACCACGAAGGCCTTATCTATTATTGCTTGAAATTATTGAGATTGAAATTAAATGAAATTGCAAATGAAGATTACGGTATTTTGCGTACACACAAAAAAGCGATTTTATACTAAAACCTTGTTATTTAACTTAAAATCTTTTTTTTTATTTTATGCAGTCGCCCGGCGGTGTCATCGTCCGATTTTATGCTTTCGTCTGTCCCAAAAGCGGTGTGTTTTGGCGAACATTTTCTTAGGGCCGTGTTCCATGACGGTGTTACATGGCGTCCATGGCTGGGTGTCGCGTGACTGTTCAATGGGCAGTCATTACAGCGGGTGCATTGTAATCAATGTCGCCTGGTGATTATCTTGATTACGGCCGACGTCTTGTTCCTGCAACAATGATAATATTATTGATGAGTTCTCGTTGAATAGCCTTGTCTGTGACGTAGATATCGTGGAGATAATACTAGGTGATACGGTGTCATTTGTTGTGGGCGTCAACAAAATCATTACCATTGCGGAAATCAATATTTTTTTTTTTTTTTTTGACATTTTTATATTTTAAAGACAACCAATAAAGCTTACACCAATATACATGCTAAAGATTAAATATTCTTACATTCTATAGTTTAGCTTTAGTTAGAGGCTGCCATGTTTTAAAATAGAAAAAAATGAACTAACGCTTCTATTAAAATATTTTGTTCGACTAAACCAACCATTATTTTTGTTGTATTTTGTGTGTCTATTTTGGGCAAAATACACAATTTTCTTGCTTTCTAACCAATAAAAATAAGAAAATAAATTATAAATATTTCACACTAGCTTTTGCCCGCAGCTTCGCCCGCGTACATAAAATATAGCCTATGTCACTCAGGAGTAAAGCAGCTTTCTATTGTTGCTTAAATTTTTCCAATCGGACCAGTAGTTCCAGAGATTACCCCCTACAAACAAAAAAACAAACTTTACCTCTTTATTATATTAGTGTAGATATTAGTGTAGATAAAAGAAAGAAATATTTATTTCTTTTATAAATAAAGACATTTACATTTATATTATTAGTAGCAATCACTGTAATTGATTGATAGCTCAACTATATTCGGGTGAGCGCTCAATCCTTTCATTTAATTGCTATAAATTTATTTTAATTTGTTTTTGTTTGTTCAAAGATGTTTTATTTGTGTTTCATTAGTTTGTGAAGCTTCGTTAGTTTGTGACTGATTTAATTGAGACGGATAGTTGTTAGATAAATTTTATTTCACGAGTAACGAACGTTAAATTGAATTGTAAGGGTAATACTGGCCTGTCAGTCTAGTAGTTAGTGTCCCTGAGTGCTATACCGGAGGTCGTGGGTTCGATTCCCACCCAGGACAAATGTTTGTGCGATGAGCACGATCATTTGTTCTGTGTCTGGGTGTAATTTATCTATAATATGTATTTAGAAATATATAAGTATGTTTATCAGTTGTCTAGTACCCATAGCACAAGCTAGCTTGGGACTAGACTACGTTGTGTGATAGTTGTGGAATATATTATTATTATTATATTAATATAAGGGTGTTTTTTTTTATGGCGAGAAAATCAATCCTGCCCTTGGGCGGAGTGGGAGATAGTGAGAAATTTAATAACTGACTAAACGACCCACCCCGTTGCTTCTTGCCTTAGAAACGGGGCTCTGGTGTTCCGCTTTCGCATCAACCTTTGGCCCCAGGAGGTTTTGACCATGCTGGGCCCCTACAGTTTACTGACAACTTCTTGATACGTGCGGGAACAGTACGCGCCATCGACAACTTAGATTCGGTCCGGATGCTTACCGGATGGGCGGACAGCTAGCATCCCACTCCTCGCCGTCTGCAAGCCAGCCCCTACGGTGGCCGGAAATCGGGATCGAAATCCCGGTGGCGAAGTATAAAAGTGTTCAAGCCCAAGTCATCGATGGTTTTTTTTTTTATGGTAGGTGAAAATCATCCAATGACGAAACCCGCTCTTGGGCGGAGCGGGAGACCAGTGTCAGACTCTTACTGACTAAAAAACCTACCCCGTACCTTCCTTGCCTTATTCCTGGAGTCGAGGTAACAGTTTTCCACCACCCTCTAGGCTCCAGGAGGCTTCGACCCTGTAGGGCCCCTGCAGTTTGCTGACAACTCCTTAAGGCGCGCGGGAACGGTGCGCGCCGTTGACGACTTGGACTCGGTCTTACCAGACGACCGGACGGCGAGCTACCCATTGCTCACCGTCAAGTCATCGATGGTGCGTAGTGTTTCTTACGCATGTCAAAGAGATGTAATTGTAGTAGGGGCCTAACAAAACCGAAGCCTACTTTGGCTACGGGTTGACTTTCGAAAAGGAAAACGGGGTCCTAGAACGTTGGGCAAAGAAGAAGTATAGGTGTAGTTTAATCAGTACAAGACCGAGTCACCCTCTCTATCCACTGGCGAGTGGAAAAAGTCACCTTTGTTGTAAATGTTAGGCCATACTCGTTAGGGTGTTTCACCAAAAATCACCATTTAGATTACAGACTCTTAATGGTGATTTTCTGAAGTGTATTTTTTTTTTATTTGTTTAAATAAAGTGATGTACATACCTATACAGGTACACCACGTTTTTAAAAAAAACCGTTGACATGCGTATCGATGGCATTTTTATCATAAAAACAGTCTATTGATTGCGTCTGATTCGCGCACGCATCACTACAAACGCGCGTCAACAACGCATTTAAAAAAAGGTGGTAAGCACAGGCCCTAAGTGCCGCGGACTTTACATCTCAACGGTCAAGTGCTTTCAGTACTCATTCATTTTTCAGGAAACTCTTCACAAAAAAATACACTTCTTACATAAATAAAACTCAAGCAATATCTGAGAGCGACATTACATTTCTTTATTTTTCCCCGGGACAATAACATTTCTTCTCATTAGAGACGATGCCGTTCGAATGTTTAATTACTTGAGTCCTTCTCTCGAAATGTTTCATTTCTGGTAGGAATCTTTTGGTGGGATTTTTTTTACAAAGGAATGACGCAAGTTTTGCAAATAAAAAAATCTTAATCTTAGTTTTTAAAACTATGGTGACCCACACAAGGAACTCGGATCGGATGGCGAGCAATGGGTAGCTTGCCGTCCGATCATCTGATAACCGTCCGGGCTAAGTCCAGTCGTCGTCACACTATTCCTGCGCGCCTCAAGGAGAGGTCAGCAAATCGCAGGGACCCCTGCAGAAGGGTCAAAGCCAAATAGGGCTAAGGATTTGAGCCTGAAAGGAAGAATCTGGTCGTGGTATATAAGGCAACGTAGAAACTGGGTGAGTTGTTTAGTTAGTAAGAGTCTGCCACTATTTTCCGCTCCGCCTCAGGACGGACTTCGTCTATACATAATTTTTACCCACAACAAAAAAAAAGTGATATGCAGCGCAATAACCAATCGTTTAATCACTGTGTCAACCGTGCTCTTAAATTCTATAAAAGAAAAATATACATTAATCAATTTGAATAAAATAAGAAATTTACTGACTGATATATCAACGCAAAGTCGAAACTTCTGCTATTATTCGCAAATTTTGAATAATCGCAAAAGATGCGATTATTTAAAATTCGCTAATAAAATTGTGTACATGGGTTTCTTTCTATGACGAAGGTAAGCATTTAAATATGATTTATCAAAATTCACTCCCAAAGGGACACCTAATATTGTATGAAAAAGCTACTTTTACACGAGCGAAGCCACTGGCCGAAACCAGTTTCAAATTATACAGTTTCCTCAATTTTTCTCCTTGAATTATTTTAATTTTATTAAAAAAAATTGTTAGGTATCATCTCTTCACAAAAGATGACACGAGCAAGAAAAATTAGTTGAGAAAAGTTTTAGAAAAAAAGTAATAATTATTATAATAAAGATTATGCTCAAAGAGAAGACTTAATTACCCTTTGTAACGTCAAAAACTAAACCTTAAAAACGTTACGAACAATTAATTGACTTAAAATTGAAAGTAACAAAAAGGACATCGCCATTAAAATTCGAACGGCGAAAATTAAATTGAATATCAAAATTAAAAATCTGAATTGTACTGGATTGAAGCGTTTCGTGACAATGAATTATTTATGACATCTTTCTGTTGGTTTTTGTTAAAATATTTATTAAATGCATCAGTTTGTTTATCAATATGTCGAGTGCTGTAATTTATTCGAGTGGTTACACTGAGTTTTAATTTCTTTTCTTTTTATTTTTTGACACTTTTGTCAGGGACTCTGTAAAAGGGTCGAAGTCTACTGGGCCCCTGTTTTTAATCGCGTTAAATTGCTGGTGTTACCAGCTGAAGAGACCAAAATATTAACTCAAGTATTGTAAAGAAAAAAATATTGAATGTGTATGTTTGTTACCTACGATACTACTTAGGGACTCTGAAAAAGGGTCGAAGCCTACTGGGGCCCAGGGTCTCTTTCTAAAAGGAAGGCTTGACCCCAGTGTGAAAAACAAAGAAGGAACGGGCTGGGGTGTTTAGTCAGTATTTCCCGCGGGTGTTTAGTCAGTAAGAGTCTGACACTATTTCCCGCTCCGCCCAAGAGCGGAATTCGTTATTAGATGAGTTTTGCCAATCATAAAATACTATAGGTAATATCATCGTATGAACCCAGCAGGGTCAAAGCCTGGCTGAGACCAAGCTGGGTTCACTATTAAAAGGAAGACTCGGCCCTGTTATGAAGTTTTTAGTCAGTAAGTAGTATTATGTTAGTGGAGTTTTTAGTCAGTAAAGTGAGACAATATCTTCTGCTCAGCCTAAAAGCGGGAGATGAAAAGATATCCATAGAGTTTCTTGTAGATATTTTTGCTCGTCAAAGGTGCAATTTAGCTTACCTTTTTTACTGACAGATTTGAGTATAGGTACATCCGGATGGTTATAGAAAGGAAGAGAGTAATTAAATAAAACTGGGAAGTGCGTGTCAGACTCGCATATTGAGCGTTCCGTACAAACTAACTTACTCGTTTGTAAATAGTTAAACTCCTAAATCGAAGAGTTTTTCTAATCTTTGAGACACGTATCACAAAGTAATTCCATAAGCGATCCGTTTTCTTTGTAAATACGGAACCCTAAAAACGTAATAATTTTTATTAATTTTATTTTTATCAAAAAGAAGCGTAGAACAAAATTACGCATTTACATCATACACACGATTTTTGTTCTGTTTTTTTGATATTACTCGTAAAGTTCATTTGTATAATGATCGTAATGTATTCAGTTTTAAATCATCATCTGGGACTCTGAAAACTGTAAATAAAAATCTACAAACAAATATTTGAACACTGTTGAAATACAGCGACGCATCAATCAACTCTATCTATAATAACCGTGACCAATCAGCACGCAAAACAAGCTTGCAATGAAATATTTTTTTTCATAGCAAGCTTTTATAGTGCGGTATATACCTACTTTTATAAATATTGTGAATTAAAAATAATGTAAATAATGAAATGGAAATGATCATAAATATATTATAATTATATATATATGAAATAACTAATTTTATGAATGTACGAATAATAATTTGATATTTTTAAAATGTTGTAAATTCTTTTAAAATCGGCAAGAAATAAAAAGCTTTTTTTTATTTTTATTATATTCCAACACATTTAAAACTCATCAGACGAATCACACAAGCAACTCGATGAGGTTGTGTCGTTTATTTGCCGAATATATATAATTTCTACAGCCACCTTCCGTTTGCATCATCAGATCAAATCCACGACATTAAATTTTGCATCTAGTTAACACATGCATGCAAAATTTCAGCTCAATCGGTAACCAGGAAGTGGGTCGAATTTAAATTAAGATTTGATCACAAACATCGGGACAGGTGAAACTAAATAAAAGCTTTTAAAAATATACCATTTATTGAAAAGAAAGAAAGAAAAAATGTGTTATTTGACACATAGACACACACAATACAGAAACCACAATATGCAGACATAATAAGACAAAAAGGTAAAAAATAAATAAAATTATGTGGCTGCGCCAAATAGGTCCAGTTCAGCAAAAATGCTAGGCAATGACAAAGTAGCAACTACGAAGTAGTTGCCTGACACTGGTTTTTAGCTGAACCATAGAGTGTATGGAAAAGATAAATTATGAAATAACTACAATTAATTAATTTATAATGTTAACAAATAGTGCATAAAATAAAACAAAATAATTCTTCATTGCATAAAAATAAATATCGACAAAATTGGTACCGATACCAGGACTGTCCCATCCCTAGTCAACCCGACGAATGCAGGTTGCTGGTTAGTCAGTCGACTCAATTAATTAGTCAACAGACCACTGAACACTTTACAAGTTTTTACTTGTTCATTTGGTACTGATTTCCTATGTTGTACTTTTTTTAGTACGAGCTTCATTTACCGGTTAAAAAGCTTGCTTAGTTCTTGATGGAGTAATTGTTGTGTTTATAACGTTGCATTGCAATATTTTTCACTGTCCTTTTTTTAGGGATGTTTATAAATAGATTGTTGTGTACTATTTTTAGTACATTATCGTAGGAACTGAAAAATAATAGGGAATCTCTGAATTAGTTTATTTTTTTTAACCTGAATATTTTTTTTTCAGATCTTAGTCTATTTTTATTAAAAACTGTGTTTTTTATCTCCTTAGCTTTTTTCCTACACGTCATATAGCCTACGTTCAGCAGACGATCAAGACGGTTAAAACGATATAATTATCATTATGTTGAGTTCTGATAAGTAGATTAGGAGCTATGAGGGAACCGATGAACATACTCACATAGATATAAATATAGCCTGTCAAAATCATAACCCTCCTTTGGCTTTGCCGTAGTCGGGTAAAAAATGCGACACTATCAGTCACTACACTACTATTTTAAAATACATTTTTTTATTACAAAAAATTCTCAAAGAAAGCTACATTTTTAACAACTCAGTAAATAAGATAATATCTACGTCACCATTTTTAACTGCTAAAATGAACAGAAAAGAAAATAAATAAATTCATAAGATGATACAGAACCCAAGATATCTTTCGTGCGAAACAGACATCAGCACTAGCTTGACAAAAGAAAAGAAAAAGCTAGAAAAGATACCACCCAGTTATCTTGCAAACGACCCTATAGAAACTTTCGAGACGAGTACGTAGGTACAGTCAGCACTGAAAGTAACTGAGATATTCTTTGATGTCCGAAAATGCCTGTTTTTGAATATTTTTATCTATTGCATATAACAATTACAGTGGGCGGTATATAGCACCACAAACTGTCACACAATGTCGTCTAGTCCCAAGCTAAGCAGAGCTTGTGTTATGGGTACTAGACAACGATAAACATACTTATATAATACTAAATACATACATATTATAGATAAATTACATCCAGACACAGAACAAATGATTGAGCTCCTCACACAAACATTTGTCCTAGGCGGGAATCGAATCCACGACCTTCAGCATAGCAGTAATACGATGTGGCCGACGATGAAGCACGCTTGCCTAGAAGTAACCTATTCACTCTTCACTTAAAGACTCCTAAGTTATACGAGTAGCTATCAGGAAACACAGACTTTGCCAAATAATTCCACTCCTTAGCTGTACGCATAATGAATGTGTTCCCAAAAAGGTTTGTACGTGTGGGTGGGATGCCCACCATGTACCGATGGCATAACGCTGTACGTTTTGCGGTCTGACGGATGGACTTGGCGAATTAAATTGTGACATTCGTATGCAAACTCTCTGAAATGTAAACGATAGAAAACCGTCAGGCTAGCAACTCGGTCTCATGGTAAGCAGTGATGGAGAGTAGCACAATAATTGATTAAAAGCCTTTCTAGCCTTGAAGACACAAGACTTGTACAAGTTGGACTCACACGCGAAAGGTCCATTATGTCCGTAGCATAAAAAAAAAATGGTTGCCTGTAAAGTCGGTTTTACGGGCGAAGATTTTACGTGACAACGTCCTAATTCTCTAGTGCTGCGCGCGCGGCAGACCGATCATAGTTGAGTGGGAGAGAGACGCAAGGCATTCGGCGGGCCTCTCTCTCGTTCGGTGACTCATCGTAACGTTACCGAGCGTTACACTTTTTCATAAGTGACTCCCAGCCGCAACCTAATTTAAGACGTTGTCACGTCAAAAAACGTAAAAAAAACACATTTTTTATATGGGAGCCATACTTAAATCGGACTGGCCTGTCAATCTAGTAGTTAGTGAACCTGACGGCTATGCCGGAGGTTGTGGGTTCGAATCGTGGTTCGGATGCCACCTAGGTCTTATGTTTGTGTGATGAGCACGATCATTTGTTCTGTGTCTGGGTGTAATTTATCTATAATATGTATGTATTTAGAAATATATAAGTATTTTTATCAGTTGGCTTGTACCCATAACACAAGCGCTGCTTAGCTTGTGACTAGACGGCGTTGAGCAGTCAGAGCTACTAACCACTAGCTCAACAGGCCACTCGAGTTTCCGATCAACGGGAAGTACTCGTGAATTTTGATTTCTATACACCGTTAAATTTTAGTCGTTTTAATCCCGAAGAGGGTCGATCCAGTACATGAAACACTATCGATTTGTGTAGATAAAAAAAAAAAATAAAGTACTTTTTTTCTAAATCTCTTATTGATATACGCATTTACGAAATTAATTTCTTTAAGTAAACGAGTCATTGACGTTGTAGGTAGTTGTTGATCGTTGCGTACTAACTACCTACAGGTTATTGAACTCGCCCAGCTGACGTTTACTTAAAGAAATCAATTTAGAACATGCGTAAATTAATTCGAGTTTTTAAAAAAAAGTACTTTGTTTTTTCATTCTAACTTTACCAATTGATAGTGTTTCATGTACTGAATCGATCCTCCAAGGGATTAAAACGACTAAAATTGAACGGTGTATATGATTTAGACGAGCATCATCATCATCATCATCAACCTAGCGCCCGTCCCGGTTGCTACCTTGACTTTCACCTCGGTGCCCGGGGTCCGCTTTCCTGATTTAGACGAGCATAGTATGCTCAAAGAAACCCTTTCCCTTTCTTTCTTTCCGTCTACATTAATACTCAACTGTTGACCGTACAAAGCAAATAACTTCGTCACTCGTATTAAACATTTACAAGCATGATGTGGGTTACAACCGTCGGGTTAAGTTAATGCATGTGTGACACGCACTTGTTTACGTTTCCGCTACAGTTGGTCGGGTTAATCCTTTAGAATGAAACGGTAACGTGCGCGTTTGCGTTGGGTATGGAAAAAACGTTGACTATTATGGAGTAGGTATAGGGTAGATAGTTTGGTTTTTCTTTTAGTTGCTATAAACTAGTGCTTGACCGCGATCCCACCTGATGGTAAACAGGGATGCAATCGTTGATGGTGAGGCGCAGTAGTTTAATCATTTTATCTTCGAGTCTAATTTTTCTTCTCATTTATAAATTTTTAACTTTTTATATTACTCGTATTTGGTTTTTTTTTTATGGTGGGTAAAAATAATCCAAAGACAAATCCCAACCTTGAGCGGAGCGGGAAACTGTGTAAGACTTTTAATGTCTAAACGGTCCACCCCGTTCTTTATTTTCCTTTCGCTTTAGGGCCAAGCCTTTCTTTCAGAAAACAACACCTGGGCTTTTTTACTGTAGGAAAAATCATCTAATGGTGAATCCCGCCCTTGGGTGTAGTGGGAAACAGTATCAGACTCTTACTGACTTAACGACCCACCACATTCCTTCTTAGCCCTTATACCGGGGTCGGACCTTCCTTTTTACAAACTGAACCGGGGCCCCAGTAGGCTCTGACCCTGCAGTTGGGCCAATATATGCTGACAACCCCCTAAGAGCGCACCGTCGCCGGCTTGGCTTGGTCCGTACTGTTACCAGACGACCGGATGGCAAGCTACCCATTGCTCGCCGTCTGCAAGACCTAGAAAAGCTAGAAATAGATTGGTAGCAGTTCCCAACCCAGCATTTAATCCAAATGGTTCAACAAATACAGTAGTTAAGTAAATTAGGCAGCAGTTTGTTGGCTCATTAATTAACGAGTTGACCAGCGGGTGGTGTTACAGTTAGCTGATTGAATAGTGATGTAGCTGTGCACCCGGTATCGGTTTTGGTATCGAGGTTAGTGACGATAGGGTTAGCTTAGATTTTTATACTGTCAATTAATATTTTGTACATTTCAGATTATTTTCACGTTCTTGGTTTGGGTGCTAATATTAGTAAGATCTGAGTCCACAAAGCTTCTCTTATTATGGATATTTTGAAATTAATTTATTTTATTACTAGCTTTTGTCAGCGGCTTCACCCGCGTACATAAAATATATAACCTATGTCACTCAGGAGTAAAGCAGCTTTCTATTGTTGCAAATTTTTTTCCAATCAGACCTGTAGTTCCAGAGATTACATACTACAAACAAAAAAACAAAAAACAAACTTTACCTCTTTATTATATTAGTGTAGATTTTTATCAATAAGTTACTTCATCTAAAATACAAAGAAATTTTCAAATTCGTTCAAAACTTTAAAATATGATGGAACAGAATAAAAAAAATACATACTGAAATGTGACGTTGTTTTTTTATGGTAGGTAAAAATCATCCAATGACGAATCCCGCTGGTGAGCAGAGTGGGAAACAGTGTCAGACTCTTACTGTCTTCCTACCCCGTTCCTTCCTTGCAATAGTCCCAGAGCCCTGGTGTTACGCTATCGAGGCTTGGACTCTCTAGGGCCCCTACAGTTTGCTAACAACGCTTTGAGGCGCGCAAGAAGTGATAGCGACCGTTCAGTATTTGGAGTGATAGTCACTGTTTCATTTAACACCCAATTGAATTCTGATAATTTGTGGATAACACTATTGCTCTTCAGTGTTATTTGTTGTTTATTAGGTATAAAACTAAACACAAAATTACGCGAAAATCCGGTTTCCACCGGGGGCCCTAGACAAGTGGCAATCGCTTCGTGTCGAATCCATTTCTAAGTTCGATTTCGCCTTAACGATGTCGACCACAAAATGGTAGACAAAGTGACATCGACTAACATATTGATAAGTCAAAGTGTTGGTTCGATAAAATAACAACTTCTTGGCTATGGTTATCGAATTAAAACGTCAAATTTGACGTATAAACAACTACTAACAATTAGCGAATCGAAAACGTTTGACCACGTGACTTTTCGAAGGCATAGTCAGTTCATACATTTCGGAGTTTCGAATTTCGTTATCGTTAGTGAGAATGTGACTTTGTCTAAGCCCCCTGATCGTGTTTGTCCCATTGGCACAATTCGATAGTTACGAAGAGAAAATCGAGATCGAAAATTAGTTGGTCTAATAAACTCGTTCGATAAACTGTCACTTACGATCAAAGTTACACTAAACTTAGTAAACTAACCCTGTGCAATATTACAGTAATAACTTAATTTCCCTACACATTATTATAATTGGATGATTTAGTTAACTTGCTTACGCTACGTCTCCGATAATGTCGGAAAGTGGGTATTAATTTAATTTGTATGTCAATTATAACGTTTTGGGCCTAGAAACAACGTTATTAATGAGTAATTTACTGATTGAAAGGTATTTTCCATGACAGTAATGGTATATTGAGAGCAATGTTTTGAAATTTCACCAAAAATAATTGACCTATTTTAACGTTTTGAAGGCAGAGGGGATATTTTTACCTCCATACTTTACGCCTCATAATTTTTAAAATCGTGATCTCAGTAGAAATTATATTCTTATAAGACTGTTTAGTAACAATTTTTTTTTATTGATTATACTTTTGCGCTTGACCGCTATCTCACCTGATGGAAAGCAACGATGCGGTCGACGATGGCGCGCTTACCTAGAAGTAACCTATTCACTCTTGACTTAAAGATCCCCGGGTTGTAGCCATCAGGAAACACTAACTCCGGCAAGGAATTCCACACATTTAAATAATTCATCTTTTTATTAATTACCTCGAAGATGATTTTACAAAAAAATTTTTGATGGCAGCTTTGTTCCGTTTGCCAGTTCTAGTTATTCAAGCTTCAGACGCATGCTGTTTTCAGAATTCGCAGATGCTCTAAAGTTTAATTTATGTATTCAATTTTAATATTATCTTCAGAGGAATTTTGGTATGAGCTGGAAACAACTAAAGCTGGTGTACTTCAAGGAAATGTGTTGGGCCCAATCCTATACCAATTTTATAAGCTCATATGAAATGTCAAGGGTAAATAAAACTAAAAGGAGGCAAGCAAAGTTTTGACTATGACTTCACAAAGGTGCAGGACCCGATAAAGTGCAGGACCCAACATGCTACTGCATCCTAGGCAATAATCACACCACGAAAGTTGAAGATATTGTGGACTGTTTTGTGTATGTATGTGTGAAGACCAACTGGACTTTGATCGTGCAGTGAAAGCCGCGCCAAAACAGCAGCTTCAAGTCATTTATGGTGGAGGAAACGATTCATCATTTGGATCACCTGCCTCAAAAAAGAGTTTTGGCCGAAGGGTGAAATCGACGACTTTGTGAAAGGATACCGAATTTGCAGCGCAACACGTCGCCGACACTTCGTGTGCAATCATTTTATTTATGTGTATTAGTTTATTGTTTTGTAAGATTATTTGTGAATTGTATCTATGGGCTTTAGTTGCCTGATAGTAAAAGATTATTATTATTTTAACTAAAGTTGGAAAGCAACACCATTTTTTTATGATAGGTAAAAATCATCCTTTGACGAATCCTGCCCTTAGGCGGAGAGGGAAACAGTATCAAGCTCTTACTATGTAACTAAACAACCTACCCCGTTACTATATTGCTATACATATTAGGGCTATAACCTTCCTTTCAGACACGTACTCATGGCCCTAGTTGGCTTCGATCCCTGCTGCAAGGTCCCTACAATTGCTGACAACTCTTTGATGCAAAAGCAACATCATCGCGATTTTTGCAGATGACAGCGCTGCTATGGCTTTACCAAATCAAAGAGAAACCCCGAAACAACTATCTGTAGTTCAATTTTCTTTGAAACAATTAAATGGTTAAAGGTACCTTCTTCTCAAAATTCTGTTCGAGAAGTTCTGTTTATTCAGTTGTCTAAAATCTTAATTGACTTATTCAAGGTCTAGGTATTCTAAGTTAACTTCAAAGACAAAACAGATAATTTATTCAATCGTTGTCATAGCTTTGTATTTATAAACAAGGTTTGACTGTTTTGGAATAATATTAAATAATATAATTTAAACAACTATCGGAAATGTTGTAAAACTAAAATAGTTTAACCTATTTTGAGTTTTGTTATTTTTGTACTCTGCGAAATTATGTAATTATTTTTCTAGAGCGGTGTGGTAACGCGTTTCAGACTTTAAATGACTAAAACTACCCCTATGTTCCTTCAATGTCCTTTTCGTACTTAACAAAATCATTTTGAAAGTAAAACAATACGTACCTATTAAAAAAATCATAAATTCGAAAGTATAAAAATCAGTTTTAAAACATGTGTTGACCCATGAATGATGGAAAAAATATTACTCAGCCTATTTGTCAATCCTATTTATGATACAAAAAGCACTAACAAAAAAACACACAAAAAATATGTGTCCTAAATCCAAAAACTGCTAACAAAAATGAATATAGTAAACATACTATCAAATTTTGCGACCGTAGTACAATGATGTCGAAGTTTCCAACAAACAAATAAACCAATACCATTTAATAATGCAAATTCACCTAAAAATTTCGTACAATTTAGCTTTGCAAAACTGGTATGTTTAAAAGGCAAAAAGGTATCAATCTAATCCATTTATTTGTTACATTGAAACCAGAATGAGATTGCCTGCGTCAGTTCTCCTCGATATTATAAATTCTGCAACATTTTAATGTCAGATCTTAGTACCAATAAAATGCTGGTACCAATAAACTCGATATCGATAAAATTGGTACCAATCTTAACATTCCAAACTGATTTATTGTAAAATCTCTTTTTATTGGAGTGTAAATCTAGAATGTTCTACACCTACTTTACACCAGTCGTGAAACAAAAATGGTACTTATATTGTACTTATTTCATTTGAACGAACTTATTCAATTTAAACGTTTGTGCTTACTTTACTGAAATTTTCATGTGTTTAATTAGAAGTGTGGTTTCCACTTAAGGTTCGTACGGTAAATTAAACCACTATTTTCACCAAAAATTAATGACGATCAAACAATTCTTGGCTTACCTAATTTACTTACTGAAACTTACGAAAATAGTTTTCTAATAACATTTTCTCGTACTTATTTTTTTGTTTGGATAATCTTAGGCACTTCTTGGTAATTAGACAATGACCCATTAATTATCAACGTGACAATTACGGTAAACAGTAATCATATTAAAAAGACAAAATGCTATTCAATAAAAAGTCCTAGAGGCTATTCTACTAATTGATACCACTTAATTGATATTATCGATAAAATTAGCACATCACTATTCAGAAATGGATGGTGATTGACGCCACATCATTACGTCACCATAATGGGTATCGGATTATGAGAAAAGAAAACAATCGCTGTTTTTAATCGCGTTAAATTGCTAGTGTTACCAGCTGAAGGGAACAAAATATTAACTCTATATTAAACCACGTAAAATTGTAAAGAAGAAAAATTATTGAGTGTGTAGGTATGTTTATTACCTACGATTCTAGGATAATTCTATTTGACTATACATTAAACGTAGAAAATTCTTCCAAGGGAGGTGGACAGCGACCTACTAAGAGTTGTCATCTACAAATAATTTGTACTTAGTCAGAGGCCGAATTCAGTCAAGACATGTGAGTGGAAAAATATATTTTATTTATATTTTAGTTGACAGCTCTCTTACAAGAGCCATTTTATAATATTGTTGTAACTGTATTGTCGGCAGGGGAACAGTGATTATTCCAAGGAAGAATTTTCTACGTTCACAGGGACACTGTGAGCAGCTTATGATTTATTAATTATAATATAACTAAGTCCTGCCCCAGATTTTCACAGATGCAATGCTGATATTAAATATACAACCTTCCTTGAATAACTGCATCTATTAACCTTTCGAGTATCGTAATTAGAGTCATAATAAATATACAATAGATGTACAAATGTCGGCGATAGCTTGAGGCTCGAAAAAAAAAACGGCATCAGAACCCGTTGCGCAGTTTTAAAGATCTTTCGCATTTATAATATTAGTATAGATTAGTATAGATTTATTATGCATATAAACCTTCTTTTTGAATCACGCTGGTAAAAAAAATCGCATCTAAATCCGTTGCGCAGTTTTAAAGATCTAAGCATACATAGGGATAGACAGCGGGAAATTACTTAGTTATACTATGTAATAATAATTCATGTGTTTATTGAATTATTTGATTTATATAAACAATTCAAAGCTTCCAGCACTTCCCGACCTCAGATCGACCGTCATTTATTTTTCCTTAAATTTTTGTTATATTCTCTTCCTTTTCCAATAGGTTTCATCCTACTACTATTTTGTTAACTTTCAAAAGCTATCTGCACTGGTCTAAAAAGCGCGAATAAAATGCCACGCGTAATTATTACCTACGTGTAGGTATGTTTATTACCTACGATTTATTAATTATAATATAACGATATATAATAAACACGTTCGGCGATAATATACGATTTATTAATTATATATAGCGCTAATGATGCTCGCATGATTCGACTAATATAGTGTTGGGATCCAAACAATAAGAATGACCTGCCTAATCTTAATAATACTTCCCTCTTCACTTAATAATCCCTCCTGAAAATAAATATAAACATAAATATGTCACTTGGTTATGTTGTAATCTACCTTAAGTTTTGCGTTCATTACGCGTAAATAAACTGTTTTTCTTTCTTTCTTTCTTTCTCTTCTTTCATCAGAATCCCCAGAGCTAATTCTTGACTAAGAAGATAATATGTTATCAGTATGGAAATTTAATACAAACGGCATAACTAGAACTCCCCATCACAAATGTATGAAGGAATTAGCTACACGCTCGCCCGGTAATTATGCATGATCAGTGTTTATGCGCAAAAGAAATATAGAAAATGTTTCTAGCTTTTATTATTCAATTATATTTGCATTTGTATTTACACAACAGTTAATAGGAATATATCGTTCATACCTCGTACATCGAGGGACTGGAACAATTTGCTGGCTGCAGTCTTTACGCCTGATTATAATTTAGGTGTCTTCAACGCTAGAGTGAATAGGCACTTAATAAACTAGTGCGCCTCACCATCAACGATTGCATCACAGCTTACCATCAGGTGGGATCGCAGTCAAGCACTAGTTTATAGCAATTAAAAAAAAAGAATGTCGCACACCCTAAGGGTGTTTTTAATATCTTGCGTTTTTTATCATGCATGCAGATTTGTTCCGCATGCGTAACCTCCGCAAATGTCGTTTTCTTACAAGTATTTACTGTAATGCTTGCAATACGCATGCAGAACGTGTTTTTTTTTGTGCTTGCGAAGCAATTCTGCATGCGTAATGAAATTCGCATGATATTAAAAACACCCTTATGGACATTAATTAGGAAATCGTTTTAGGTAGTGTTTTTTTAAGAAATAGGTATGTTTTTTTTGTTAGCCTATTCTGTCCCCACACAGTGGGCACCAGAGGGAAGAAAGCGTTGTCGAGGTAGGCCTAGAAAGAAGTGGCGAGATGATCTAGACGCGTACCGAGACGATTGGTTCGAGACTGCGCGGTAGAAGAAGGTTTGGAAGGACATGGGGGAGGCCTTTGCCCAGCAGTGGGACAGTTAGGGCTCATAAAAAAAAAAATCTGTCCCACTCCTGGGCAAAAGCTTCCCTCCTCTCCTTCCACCCATAGCGGGCCCGCGTTTGTTCTCGCCAGTTCGGAATAAATTTGTCTAGCTCATCGCGCCATTTCCTTCGTGGCCAGCCGCGACCTTGTTGCACTATCTCAGGGCACCAATTTTGTGTTACTTTGGCCCACAGTTTGAAATTATGTTATTTTAACTGTAGGTTAATAATTATGGATATCGATGCATTGCATTGGTAACGGGACAAAGGTATCTACGCCCACATAATGTTCCCTCTGCTGGGACACAGGCTTCTTCTCAAGGAAAGGAAATGGGCCGTTATCCACCACGTGGACCCAGTGCGGGTTGGTGGATGTCATGTATCTTCAAATTTTTGGTATACGACATTTTCCTCACGATGTTTTCCTTCACCATTTTGAAAGTAGTGGTGATGAAATAAATTACACAAAGTAATGCGCCTGGGTTTAAACCCGCAACCTAAAACTCACAAGTTGGAGCTTTTAGCACTCAGCTACCACTGCTCCCATTATGCTCAAGAATTCCATATTCTCTGTTATCTTACTAGAAAAAGGCAACAGGTAATATTAAAAATTCTGGCAACACAGCTTGCGTGACATTCACCATTGAATGCTCAGTAAACAAGAGTATTAAATACTATAGTTAGCGGTGGTAATAGTACGATTAATGGCAATTAACTTGAGCGTTAAAATGATGGGAAATTACCAGCTCTGTCATACTAATTATAACCGTTGTCATAAAGTTGTCTTCGTGAATCTGATAGGGTTATAAAAATCATTGATTGACATTTTTCTTAGAAGCTACTGTCAATAACTTCTGCCGTGATTATGCTAAGAGCTTGTTTACGGAGACCCGGTGCGATGGGCGAAGCATTGAGCGTTCGTCGTACATTGCAGGACGTCTACTCTTTTTCTTCATGAAATTTCGGGAATTAAGGCAAACGGACCACCGACCTCAGCAACTGATGGCTGTCGCGCGCTACTTGCCACATTTGTAGCAGTATAAGGAGCGAGCGACAGCCACCGGCGTTTGGAAGCCACCACATTGTAAAACCCATTCTCTGCTCCGAAGTCTTATGATAGACTCTGATACGGAAAGTTTGCTAGCGCATGGTGGTTTGGCATGGTGACGCAAGCAATAACGAGAACGTCTAGTCGTTATCAGTGCGTTGGGTGTAGCAGCGTGTCAGTAGCGGGTATTGGCGTTTTGTGTGGCTCATAGCGACCAAAAGTGGCAAGTCAGGGATGCTGCTGTAGCGAGTGACGGTCACCGGCGACACGTGTGGCCCGTCGTGTACAAAATATTTATGTAAAAGTGTGTTAATTAACTTGAGCGTTAAAATGATGGGAAATTACCAGCTCTGTCATACTAATTATAACCGTTGTCATAAAGACGTCTTCGTGAATCTGATAGGGTTATAAAAATCATTGATTGACAGTTTTCTTAGAAGCTACTGTCAATACCTTCAGACGAGATTATGCTAAGAGCTTGTTTACGGAGACCCGGTGCGATGGGCGAAGCGTTGGGCGTTCGTCGTACATTACAGGACGTCTACTCTCTTTCTTCTTTCTTCATAAAATTTCGGGAATTAAGGCTCGGCGCAATCGGACCACCGACCACAGCAACCGAGGACTATCGTGCGCTACTGCAGCTACATTTGTCACAAACAAAAATTTGACCCATTGGATTATATTTTCCACCATAAAAAGATATATTTTAGTCATAAATAACTGAGTTTTTGTGTGAAGACTGTGAAATTACAGAAAAAAAACTTATCTAACCAGACTTGTTGATAGAAACCAACACATTTCCATCATCAAGCAGAAACGGTTCCGGTATTGAAACCGAAGCACCTGGTTTAAACTGCCTAATTTGTGAAACAAATGTTTCAAACGAACTCGGCAACCTGCCAACTCAGTCACATACAAAAATAAAGCTGAGAATCTATCAATCAGACATTTTATAACCCTATTGGATTCATCTCGACATCTTTATGGTATCATCAGCTGCTTCCATCTCAATTTATTAGGGGTAGGCAGCGTGTCTTCATCACAGCAATATTATAAAGTCAAAAGTGTGAGTAATAATAAACACACACACAAGCATCAAAAGCTGTTAAACGTTGTTTTTTTATAGTAGGTAAAAGTCATGCAATGTCGAAAAAAAAATCAGACTTTTACTGACTAAACTACTAAGGTAGGACGCTATAAATATAACTTGGCGAAATGGTGTTTTATAGACCCGTCGGATACTCATTGTGAGTGCGGTGCCCCTGTTCAAAACATGATCCACTTGCTGGAGTGCCCTAAGTGCCCACACACCTGCACTATGGAGGATTTATTGAGTGCCACCGATGCTGCTGTTAACGTAGCCACCTACTTAGCCCCAACGGTTTAAAGAGTCTGTCATTGACTCGAAAAGAAGAAGACTGACTAAACAATCTATCCCGTTCTTACGTTGCCTTGTATATCAGGGCCGCCCTTTCAGACCCAAACCCATGGGCTCTGCTAGCTTCGACCCTACAGTTGTGACAACTCCTTAGGTACGCGTCATCGATGACAGGGCAGATGATACTTCAGTACAGATACCGGCACGAATCTCTAGCGGTCGGTAAAAGAACGAAGATTTCATTGCTCATCGTACTGGGAAGCCTGGGGAACTCGCTCGGTAGGGCTTCGGTACAGGGATTGTCACATCACACACGTCACACCGGCGAGCCGGTGACGGGTACAAGGATTGCACTCTCTGCTTCTGAGTCTCACTCCATACCACTAAAGAGACCGGATATTTCACTTCTGCGCAAGTAGCGATTGGGTTTGAAGCGACGAATTTTGACTTAGGCTTGATCTAGACAGGTAACAAACAATCGGACGGCGAACTACCGATTGCTCGCCATGAAAACAAGCCGGCATGTCAAAAACATAGTTCATGTCAAACGTTTTTCAGTTGGATTTACGTTCTAACTAAATTTAGTTGCACTAGACCGGCTAATATATTAATATAACATATGAGCGAATCGTAAATACAGAACAAACGTTTTTAGACATTGGATCCGACTGAAACGCTTGAAACAATTCATATATTATTTTCTCCATTCGTTATTCATTTCAATTAAGTATATCCCGAATTTCAATTTGCATTTTCGAGGCTGGCTACATTTAAACGTGGATAATTCTAAGCTTTGGAAACTGTTTGGCTATACCGATTTAATTTTAATGTATGTTAAAGTACTTTAATCTTTTTTGGTTCACTTTAAGCTAGGTAAACATAGTAATGGATTATGTCATTAATTCGTAAAGAATATCGTTACATAGGCCTCCTAAAAGGTGGACCGATGACCTGGCAAGGGAATTTTTATTTATTTTTACTAGCTTATGCCCGCGGCTTCGCCCGCGTGGTATTAGGGTTGAAGTTGGGATTACCGGGATAAAAAATGCCTATGTCCTATTCCGGAGTGTATCCTATGCCTGTGCCAAATTTCATCCAGATCTGTCCAGCCGTTTTGGCGTGATTGAGTAACAAACATCCAAACATCGTAACTTTCGCATTTATAATATTAGTAAGACTAGCTTTAGCCCGCGGCTTCGCCCTCGTGGTATTGGGGTTGGCGTTGGGGTTTCCGGGATAAAAAGTAGCCTATATCCTATTCCGGAGTGTATCCTATGCCTGTGCCAAATTTCATCCAGATCCGTTCAGCCGTTTTGGTGTGATTGAGTAACCAACAATCCAAACATCCAAACATCGTAACTTTCGCATTTATAATATTAGTAAGATGGTAGGTAAAAATTATTCAATGATAAATCCCGCCTTAGGACGGAGCGGGAAACAGTATCAGACTCTTACCGACTAAACAACCTACCCCGTTCCTACGTCGCTATCTATACCAGGGCTAGAGCTTTCCTTTCAGACACGAGCCCTTGGCCCCAGTTAGCTTCGAACCTTCTGCAGGATCCCTACGGTTTGTTGACAACTCCTTGGTGGGATTCGTCATTAGATGATTGTTGCCCACTATAAAAAAAAAACCACACTGAACTTGAACCCACCACCTACAACTCTTAATTCCGGGACCGTCACTACTGAGCCCCCACTGATCATGAAAACTTATAACTACTTTCCTGCAACTATTCAACTCCACCAACACTGGACGTCTTTCTGAATGACGATATTGAAGACCCAATTCAAGCGAAAAACAAAAGTGCTGTGATTAAGAAAAAAAATAATGAGTAAACTTATCGATGAAACAATACTTGATAAGTGCGACACTAAATTGATAGGTACAAAAACTAGGCCAGATAGATAATTTTTTTTTATTGTTAATCCCACCGATACGTACAAAGCGTTTTGGGAACAAATTCATTATGCGTACGGCTAAGCAGTGGAATTCCCTGTTGGAATTTCTATTTCCTGATAGCTACAACCTACTTGTCTTTAAGTCAATCTACACTAATATAATAAAGAGGTAAAGTTTGTTTTTTTATTTTTTTGTTTGTAGGAGATAATCTCTGGAACTACTGATCCGATTGGAAAAAATTTAGCAACAATAGAAAGCTGCTTTACTCCTGAGTGACATAGGCTATATTTTATGTACGCGGGCGAAGCCGCTGGCAAAAGCTAGTAGTGAATAAGTTACATCTAGACAATCGTGTTCCATCTTCGGCCACATCATCGCTTACCATCAGGTGAAATTGTGGTCAAACGCGAGACTATTTAAAATAAGAAGAATAAAAAAGTTTTTGGCTTGATCGGTATTACACCTCCACCAACCCGCACTGGGCCCGCTTGGTGGATCATGGCCCATTCCCTCTCCTAGAGAGGAGGCCTGTGTCCCAGCAGTGGGAACATTAAAAAGGCTGATGATGATGATGATGTTATTACACCTCTCATGGAAAGTGATGATGCAGTCAACGATGAAGCGAATGAAGAATCATCCCCCTCACTATTTCTGCTGACAACGCATCGGACAGTGAAATAAAACCATCCACTTTCAACCAACAGGAACAAAACAGAACATCGATAATACGCATTGTTGTCCGAACACAGGCCGCTCCCTAAACCGGACACAATCTAACTATCCATGTTTCAACTGTATTACGAAACAAAATCCATATTATTAATTGCTGTATAGTCGGAATGCTTGCTATTCTTAAGTGGGATTGGGCCGGACAGTCCGGACACGTCTGCAGCATGTCAGATAGGCTGTGGGCTTAAAGAGCCACTTATTGGGTCCTATTCACTAAACGATAAACGGAGGGAGATGAACTTGACTCTTACTGGAGAGATTGGCCAGCAATGGCTGAAGGCAGACGAGGCGTAGGTCGACCACTACAACGTCAAAAACAGACCAGAGCAGATTTTAATGTTATATTTTTTATTTCATTTCTACTCTATGAGGCAGAAATACACGTTTCTCTTTCTTTTTTTCTTTCACAAGTTGTAACCGTATTAAAAAACATCGTTCTTCACACGTGCAGATATCTCAATGCAGCCCTCGACTCCATAACGCGGCCCCGGTTGCAATAACAAACTTTCTGCACTTGTGTCAAAATGTACTATTTTTCCATTTTCATCATTTTGGTTGTCACCAACACCAACAGTCCTCCACTTTCCAGACATACCAAGTTTTACACAATCCTTCTATTGTTACTTGGGCTACAGCCGCAATTATACTCAAATCTTTTCTCACGACATTTTACGACATTTTTTTTTCTTTTTCTTTTTTCTTTCTTTCATCATAAAAAATACATCGATAAAAAATTACCGATCGTATCCCACCACTAATCGCTCCGGAGTCCGTTTTAATTGATACCGGAGTACTTTTTGTTCGTGTAGTGATGTCACGCTGGTAAGGAAGTTGTCAATTATCGATAGCGCTTGCCTAGTCGTCAGTTTATCGGTTGATAGATTTTTCCGTGTGCTAAGTGGTTTTTGAGAGGCGCTCTGATGTTTTAGTGGATGAAATGGAATCGTGAAATGGGTGAAAAGAGGTTTTTATGTTGGGTTCGGTATTTTTACCGTTTTTAATGTCTCTTCGAAGCATTGATTGGAAGTTTATATGTGGTTTCTGGTTCTCCGATTTTTGAATTAAAAAAATGAGTTGACAACTTATAAAGCTATCAAAAGCTTTAGCTTAGCTATATAGTTATAGATAGCTAAACTAAAGCATAAAAATAAAATTGCAGCATAAAATTAACAGTGAATACTTAAAGTGTAAAAATGGGCGGTCGCTGCTAACAATTTTTTACTGGCAAACCGTTCGATGGATTTGACAGAGAAGGAAAAAATGCAGGAAATTGGTTTGTACATTTTATTTAGTTACTAAATAAATAAATAACTAACAAAATACAAATGGGCATAATTATCTTTATAATATTCTCACCGCTGGGATCCGGGCCTCCTCTCTAGAAGTGAGTGTACGGGCCTTAATCCACCACGCGAAACCAGTGCAGATTGGTGGATGTCACATGTCTTCAATTTTTTTATTCTAAGACATACTGGTTTCCTCACAATGCTTCTTGAGAATAGTGGTGATGAAATAAATTTAAAAAAGTAAAGCGCTTGGCTGAGTTTGAACTCACTACCTACAACTCGTAAGACAGGGTCGGTCTGGGCCGTTACCACTAAGCTCAGAATAAAATACATAATCAAAATACATATAATTTGATAATAAAGAAGAATTTACCCATTTTTGAAGCCGGAAGACTCAGAATGGAAGAACTATTTGCTGATTTACACCTTTTTTTCTTATTTCCCACTTCAAAGAAAAAAAATGATCTACCTAGCTACTCTTATTACTTGTAATGAGCATCCAACAGCACTTAAACCGTAAAATACGAGCTTTTTAAACAAAAAAGTTTCCAGAAACTCGATACACCATATTTACACCCGGGTACTGTAGGTACTTACCCAGTTTTATACGTAAACAGGGTACAGTCACAAACAACATTCTTAAGCTTTTTTATTATTACAAAATTATTGTGGTTAACACAAATTTAGACCAGAATTCAGTAAAATTCATATAAACTTTTCGTATCCCACCTGTACACAAAAAATGTTTTGGAAACACATTTATACTTTTCCTGCCGTACTCTGTGTTTCCTGGTGGCTACAACCTGGGAATCTTTAAGTCTAGAGCAATTAGGTTACTTCTAAGTAAGCGCGCTATATCTTCGACCGCATCGATACTTTCCATCAGGTAAAATAGTGGTTAGACTCTTACTAACTAAACGACCCACTCCATTCTTTCTTAGCCTCATACCGGGGTCGGACCTTCCTTTCAGAAAGCGGACTGGGGCCTCAGTAGGCTTCGGCCCTGCAGTTGGGCCTCTACATTTGCTGACAACTCCTTGAGCGCGCCGTCAAATCGACCTCCTCCTTTGCTAGCATTACTGCTTCGCAAAAGGAGGCAACCGCCAGCCACTTTTCCTCGTTCCGGACCATGGCTTCTACCAAGGTACGACGTGAGAGATCGACACCGCCGATAGCCTCACGACGACACGGCGATGATTTGCCCAAGAGGGACATAGATGGGTTTAAGTCACGTCTGACACTCCCTTCATCTCTATCTAAAGCAAGAGAAGTTATTTGATGCTTTCTGACAAATAGAATACAAAATACGTGTTATTAATGCTCGCGACTGTACCTAATACATCACTTAAATTTTTAAGTTAGTGTTAAGTATAGAAGTTTTAAGTGCTACGGTAAAAGACTACGGGCAAGGAGCCAGGGACAGATTATTGCTTCTTACTTCATCGCTTAGCTAAGTAAAATGGTGCCAAACAGACGCTCTATGAATTTGCAGATTGTGGACGTATTTAAGATGAATCTTACTAATATTATCAAGCCAAGTGGTGGCCGAGTAGTGACCCTGACTCACTTAGGTCGCGGGTTCATAACCAGCCAGACACATTTCTTTATGTAAGTTATTTCATCACCACTGCTCTTAAAACTGGGCATGTCTGAAATGGGCATGTCCTACAACCAAAACTTCGAAGAAATATGACATCCACCAACCCGCACTGGGCACGCGTGGTGGATTTTGGTCCATTCCCTCCTGGAAAAGAGGCTTGGAGGTTTCCCAGCAGTGTGAACATTATAAAGATAATGCTATGCTTTGCTAAAAATTTGTGAGAGACGGTTATGATCATCATCATTTAGAAACATGTCCACAGCTGGAAATAGGTTTCTTCCAAATGTCACCATAACGAACGGTGCAATGCGTCTCGGATCCATCGCATCTCGCGACTCTCACCAGGTCATAGGCCTATTGGTCTATTGGTAGTCGTTGAGTGTGTTTATGTATGTTTGATAGTTTTTTATGCTGAAACTGCCGAAGGAATTAAACTGAAATTTGGCACCAAAGTAGACCATGTCTTGTAATTAGCACACAGAAGCTTATAGTTTTCTAGCCACCCGCGTGGTAGTAGAAAAAATATTCTAAGAGAAAATACTCACAGAATTGGTCGAAATATGTTCAGCCGTTCGAGTGTGAAAATGTAACAAACACACATACTCTCTAAACTCGCCTTTATAATATTAATTATTAGTGTGATGTCACTGCTCGTTAAAACAACATTCTACTGCTAATAAAATTTTCAAAATCAGTCCAGTAGTTACAGAGATTACCCCCTATAAACCAATAAAACTGTTTACAATATTATAATATAGATATAAAGATAAGTAGTTAACCAAAAACCCCATTGGTAAAATTGTAACGATAATTGGCTAAAATCGGCTTCGACCGCAATATCGGTTTTGGTCAGTGTATTGCCGATAATTTCATGTATTTGTTACTAATAACCGATATCAATTTATGCATTGCAATTTGATTTTAGTTTCAAACAGAATTAATGTGCAAAATTATCACTTGATTATGCATTTGAGGATGAAATTGTGTTTCAATTTCCTGTACTACTATTACTTTGTACGGTACGGCCGTGGGATCTTCGCACGTCTGATGTGAGGCTCTGCGAATTTTAGCGCTTGATACCTCGTGAAAAATAAATGGTATAAACAAATAAATGCAATTAGTAGTTGTTGTTGCTTTTAAAAACTGTTATTGGCCTTTTATTTTTTACTACCTTTAATATAATATAATAATAATAATATAATATAATAATTTGGACAACCATCACACAACGCCGTCTAGTCTCAAGCTAAGCAGAGCTTGTGTTATGAGTACTAGACAACTGATAAACATACTTATATTTCTAAATAAATACATATTATAGATAAATTACACCCAGACACAGAACAAATGATCGTGCTCATCATACAAACATTTGTCCTGGGTGGGAATCGAACCCACGACCTCCGGCATAGCAGTCAGGGTCACTAACTACTAGGCTGACAGGTCAGTCTTTATACCAAATCTAACTATTAACATAAAATAAAAAAAAATTTGCAAATCCATCCATAAACAATGGAGTTCTGAGGTAACAAACATAAAAAAAATACAATCGCTTCAATACAATACTTCAAAAAAAGGAGGAGGTTCTCACTCCTCCTTTTTTCAAGTCGGTTAAAAATACTCAGGCGCCAAAGTACTCCTCCACATCGCTGTTATCCGGAAATGTGTCCAAAACAAAGGCAACATTGCCACATTGAATGATAATGCTAATTCTTTGAGCGAAGAAAGAGCCAGCACTCTGATCACGCATTTATTCGTTTAAATAAACCTAAATTACATTCCATCCTTCACAATTATTAAAAATTTAACCTTTCTCTCTTCTCAATTCAACTACATTTCCGTCCTCCGTTTCCTCCAAAGTCAATACGGGGTCAGAATCATTAACTCCGCCAGTAGTTCCCCACATTTCCTTGTTGCACCATTGATATTAATTACTGGGACACAAGTCGGCACTGAACATTTTAAACTGCACATTTACGGATGCCTCTACCCCAGAGCAATAAGTGCATACCTTTTTATGCAAGTCCAGGGCGAGTTGAGAGCCCTTACCATTGTTTTTTACACTGAATACATCATTTTTAAAGGTCGTGCTTTCGAATAGAAATGATTTTCTATACTGTGGGGTGGATTTCTATTCGTGATGTAGCTAACTTGTTTCTAATTACTGCGGCAAAGCTCTATAACCGTCGGCACGTAAGTTGAACCATCATGGCGGTCATGACTGAACAGTAAACGTCAATTTGTATACTAAATCTGAATAAGTACAATCTAATCTAAAGGCTTTTGTTTCCCATATCGTTTAACGTAAGCGAATATTTACATCAATCCGATCATCAGGAGCTGTCAGTAAATGAAGCCTCAACGAGTTGTCAGCAAATGCAGAGGTCCAACTGCAAGGCCGAAGCCTTCCAAAGTTTTCCGTTCCGCCCTAGGGCAATAAAAAAAAAATCAGAAAGAGTGCGTTAATTTTAAAGCAAGTGAAATATGTCCAGCATCACACCATTTTTTTAATCGACTCCAAAAAGCACGGAGTTGAAGAGAGATGAACGAATTTCATTTTTTATGTATATCCATCAATTTCTCGGTCAATTGTAGATTCGATTAAAGAGGTTGGTTTTGATTTTTGTTTGCCGTTACATTCTAAAAGATGAAAAACTCATATTAAGCCCTATACAGTCACATTATTGGTAAGTTAACTAAAATTCTTCGCGTGACTTCTGTTCGAGAAGCTCACAAACCATTAGTACCGCTATGTCGTGCTGTGGAGGCGTTTTTCTCGGCGATTTCAATTAGTCGAGGTACGACCTAGTGAATGCACTTGTTCTCACTAAGGTACAACTGTCTGCTATCTATAAATTATAGGGGTTACACGAGTGGGTACTGATAGCAAAGAAAGTACATTCAAATTGCATTGTATCAGCCATATACACCGTGAAATTTTAATGGTTGTTTTCCCTCAGCGAAATGGTTGTGTCTTGGTAATAAAAACGTTTGATAAAAAATTGGACCTGTAGAGTGCAAGCTAATTATGACGTATCACAACGTGCGAGAGCTTATTATGGATTAAATATTTAATGAATCGGTTTCCTTTGATGGCGTGCTGCGCATGCGACTCTAGTAGTATCTACAAATTACGTCTAATGTTACTATTGTTTTCGCTTTTTTGAGTTGATGAATATTTTTTATAATTATTCATAAAAAAAAACTTTTTATTTTTACTGTATGCTTCAAAAGTACTCCTTATGGCAAGTCATTCTGCCGCGGGAAAACAACCATTTAAATTTCACGGTGTAGTTCCGCAGACTCTAGGAAAGGGAATGAACCGTAATTCACCACCGCTCCACCCAAGAGCGGGTTTCGTCATTGGATGATTTTCACCTACCATAAAAAAAAAAAAAAAAAAACCACGCGGGCCTAGTGTGCCATGTCTTCGAATTTTTGGTTCTAGCACATGCCAGTTTCCTCAAGATGTTTGCCTTCACCGTTTTGAGAGCAGTAGTGATGCAATAAATTACACAAAGTAATGCACCTGGCTGGGTTTGAACCAGCGACCTATAACTCATAAGTCGGAGCCGTTACCACTCGGGCACTATTGCTACACACATTTAAATGTCAAGACTAAACCACCAAAATTAGTCCGCCTCATCATCAACGATTGCGTAGATATATATACTCTGTATTGTAGGTATACCATAAATACAATTTTGTGCTAGTAGTAATAATTAGTGAAACTAGTAATTTTAAGCTCTAAATCCACCAGTTTTGGAGCTTAAAATTACTAAGGTGTTACAATGTGCGGTCTTATTGTTAATAGCGATTTATTAAAGACAACCTTTGGAGTGAATTTGCGAAAACAGAAGAAGAGATCCATGTCCGATTTCTAGCCACCGTAGGCGCGGGATTCTGGATGGCGAGCTATACCTATAGCTTACCAGACGATTGGACCAAGTCCAGTCGTCGACGGCGCGCACTTGTCCTGCGCGCCTCAAGGAGTTGTCAGCAAACCGTAGGTACTCTGCGTCTGAAGGCTCTAGCCCTGGTATTTATGGCAACGTAGGAATGGGATAGGTTGTTTAGTCAGTAAGAGTCTGACACTTTGTCCTGCTCTGCCCAAGGACGGGATTCATCACTGGATCATTTTAACCTACCATAAAAAAGTAGGGATCCGTTGCATAACTGACACAGTTCCATTAGTTTAGACTAGTTGCTGCCCTCAAAAGCTGAAAGATTGCTAGAGGCTTTGACCAACTTTTGTTGCCAACTGTACCCACAGGTAGCTACTTTCTATAAACTATTGGGTTTCAGCTGAATAGGTAGCGTAGCTGGCCGGTAATACTGGGGCGGTGGATTAGGAGTACTGCATTTTTAACAGCATTAGCGATTTTTTGTTTCAGCATTTAGGTTGATTTTTGTTCAGGTAGAAAAAAGAGCTTTAATTTGTAAAAGCTAATCTATGTAAAAAAGTATAATCCACACTGAAATAATATTATATAAAAATATATAACAAATACATTTTTTTGTGTTCATTGATGATTAAAAATGTTGGTAATATTTCTTATATTACCAGCATTTTAATCATCAAAGAACACAAAAAAAATTACTTGTTCAATTTAAAAAAATCACCATAAGAATGCTAGTTTATCACTGTGTGACTTAGGCATATATTTTTTACTTTTATACGAGCGAAACTGCTGGCAGGAGTTGGTCCTTCAATAGAAGAAGTTCCTTCCATTGTTCCCCACTCTGAACTACTTTAGGCCAATCTGTTTGATAAAATATCACTGATCAAGGGAAACAGTTACCCCTGATTTGGCAGCATTAAATAGGTCTTCAGAAAACAGGGTAATTTACCTCACAGAGAGCCCATCGCGGTCATCTGTACAGGCCTAACCGAGTGGCCAGCTTGTGCCAAATAACGGATGCGATTAAGGAGATACTTAATTACGCCCAGGCCGTAATAAATCGTACTTATCCCGCAACGGGAGCGAGGCGTGAATACAACCTCAAACGATAGGATACGTACGAAGGATCTGGACGAAGGTTCTGGGTGTCTGTGTTAACCTAATTCTGGGTTTTAGATCGATAAGTTAGGAGTTCGGTGGCACAGGTGGCCGATGAACAAGGGTATGCGATGTAGGCTGGCTGTGGCCATGGAATGCGAAGGGCAATTGAAGAAATAGTAATGGTCGATAAAAGTTTGACAGTTTTCACTTCACTTACGGAACTTTTCATAACTTAGTAAAGTTTTGACTAACGTAAGTAGTCACTTACGTTAGTCTAAAAATTAAGAAATCTGTCAGTCAAAAAGACAAAATTGCACATTCAAAAACGTAGATTTTAGTATGAAATTCATCACATGACGAATCTTGCCTTTTTTAAGTGTCATCTTTAGGTATTGGCAAGAAGTGGCTCAAAACCAAGAATACTGGAAGGAATGGAAGGAGGCCTTTGCCCAGCAAGTATGACAAAATAGGCTAGATATAAAAATATAATAACTCTTTTTAAATCATTGTAATACAGAAAACTTATGACACGAAACCACTACATCCAAAAACAGCCAAACCATATTTTTGTTCAACGAAATGGCTAGTGCATTCCAGCCCTTTCACATAACAACATTATTTCATTTCAGCCAACTCGTACCATTCATATTACTTTTCAAACAATACACACGTTAGATTTTATTGTTGATTCAGTTTATTCTCGTTTTCTCCCGTTTGAAGCCGGTATCATAAACTATGTACTCGTTATATTTGAAACAAGGGAGTTTTTGAATCGTACAACAGTCAATCACGGACGAAATTCTGGAACGTCATTGTTTCTAAACAATCAACAGTACGAGATCTATCTCGTATTGTTGATTTGTAAACTGGTGCTTTTTTGGGGTCCCGTAGCTTAGTTGGTAAAAACAGAACACTTAGGTAAAGAATTTTTTTTTATAATGCGCTAATTTCAGAAAGAGACCCTGGGCCCCAGTAGGCTTCGACCCTTTTGCAGAGTCCCTACGGCTTTGCTGACAACTTCTTGAAGCGCGCGGGAACAGAGCGCGCCGTCGACAACTTGGCTTGGTCCAGACTGCTACCAGACGACCGGACGACGAGCTACCCATTGCTCGCCATCCGCAAGCCTGTCTATATAGCGTCAACACCTCGACTTACGAGTTGTAGAACGCTGGGTTCAAACCCAACAAGGCATGTAATTTATTTCATCACCACTGCTCTTAAACCTGTGGAGGAAAACATTGTGAAGAATGAGGCACCTAGAACCCATCCAGGCACATGATAGGTTATGGCTAATTTTCATAGAAAATATTAAGCAGATCGATGGATTCCCCAACTCTGTTACTAAAAACAAACCTCCAAAAAAATGTAGTAAACAAAAGGACATACCAAAACTCAAAATGGCCGCCACAATAAAGTTGATAGTGATGCCATTACCCGGGTATGGCGGCTAGGGAATGTGGATGATTTGTCAAACTGCCCCGCGATATTGCGGGAACAATGACCGTGGAAAAAATGATATGTTTTGAGAAGTCCTTTCATTATATCAGTGTGAAGTTTATGGTCCTCCATCAAGAGGAAACTTTCAGAAAGATAGGGACAAATGTTAAACTCATTTAGACGAAAACTACATAATTAATATAATATAATATACTAGCTTTTGTCAGCAGCTTCGCCCGCGTACATAAAATATAGCCTATGTCACTCAGGAGTAAAGCAGCTTTCTATTGTTGCTAAAATTTTTCCAATCGGACCAATAGTTCCAGAGATTACCTGTTACAAACAAAAAAACAAACTTTACCTCTTTATTATATTAGTGTAGATTCCATAACTATTACACAACGCCGTCTAGTCCCAAGCTAAGCAGAACTTGTGTTATGGGTACTAGACAACTGATTAACTTACTTATATATTTCTAAATACATACATATTATAGATAAATTACACCCAGACACAGAACAAATGATCGTACTCATCACACAAACATTTGTCCTGGGTGGGAATCGAACCCACGACCTCCGGTATAGCAGTCAGGTTTACTAACTACTAGACCAACAGGCCAGTCTTCGATTGTTTTGTTTGAAGAAATTATGACTTGCTTCTAAGAATAATGAGGTAAATTACAAGGCCACATTTATCTCCTTAATGCTGTCTAGGCTTAAAAATAGACTAGAACCAGTGATTTGTCAAAAGTTACTTCCATAACACGCAAAACGTGAGTCAACAAAATTAAGGAACACGGTTTTAAAAGATCATATCTGCAAACCCTGCGTTTATCTATAAGCAATCTTAAAGTCTATAATTTTAGACGTCAAATGCCATGTCAATAATTCCAGCGTCCAGTTCCCGATATTTCATTTAAGTGCTCGATGAGACCCACGCCTCATATCCGTCTCAGTAATGACCAGTTCGCATCTGAATTACTGCAGTTATAACCAGTTTATTCCAGTTTCAACCGGATCGAACTAGATTTGATGGCGTGCGGATGTTTCGTTGTGGATGTTTCCTTTTTAAGTTCTAAATGCTAATTTGTATTGGTTTGATCTGGAATAATCCAGATTGCAGTTAATTGGGAAACCTATTTTTTTTATATTCTAAACTAGCAACTTTTATGGTGGGAAAAATCATTTAATGACGAATCCCACCTTTGGGCAGGCGGAACACAGTGTCAGACTCTTACTGACTAAACAACCCACCCCACTCCTTCCTTACTCTTAACTCTCATACCGGGGTCGGACCTTCATTTCAGAAGTTGGACCGGGCCCCAGTAAGCTTAAACTATGTAGCTACTGCCAGTGGTTTAGTCCACGTGATAGTAGAAAAGTATCGCGACGAAACATAGTTTTCACCTCAAGGTAAGCAGCTATGCAATCGTTGATGGTGAGGCGCACTAGTTTATTAAAAGCTTATTCACTCTAACCTCAACCTAAACACGTAAATTTTAATCAGATTAGAAGACCGCACAGGTAAATTGTTCCAGTCCTTCGATATACGTGGTATAAACGAGGCAAAATAAAGCCTGTTCATCATCAGCATAGCACATCATCAACCTTATAATGTTCACACTGCTGGGAATCAGGCTTTCTCTCTAGAATGAATGGGCCGTAGTCCACCACGTGGGCACAGTGCGGTTTGCTGGATGTCAGATATCTTCAAAACTTTTGGTTTAAGGACATGCCAGTTTCCTCACGATGTTTTCCTTCGCCGTTATGAGAGCAGTAACGATGATATAAATTACACAAAGTAAGGGCCCTGTAGAAGGGTCGAAGTCAACTGGGGCCAAGGTTTCGTGTCTGTTCATGTGTGGGTTGGGCGTCTAGCCCTGATTTAGATGGCGACGTAAGAACGGGGTAGGTTGTTTAGTCGGTAAAAGTCTGACACTGTCTCCCGCTCCGCCCAAGGACGTGATTCGTCATTGGATGATTTTTACCTACCATAAAAATAAAAAACCGTGATCTAGAATTTGAAAGTCGGGGCCGTTGCCACTCGGTCACCACTGCTCTCTGTTCGTCATTATCCCAGACGAAAGATCGAAAGATTACCTTTGGGCTACCATGCTTTTTGGACAGATATACCTCCACCAAACATCAAGACTTTGATATAAACTAGTACTTGACTGCGATCCCACCTGATGGTAAGCAGTGATGCAATCGTTGATGGTGAGACTCACTAGTTTATTAAGAGCCTATTCACTCTAGCCTTGAAGACACCTAAATTGTAATTCGACGGAAATACTGCAGCCGGCAAACTGTTCCAGACCCTCGATGTACGCGGTATAAACGACGAGGCATAACGCTTAGTCCGGACCGTAGATGTCTCAATAACGTAACGGTGGATATTAGTCGTAAGCCCCAGCGTACATAGACATCCCAATGTCTGATGGTAAAATTGAGATGGTGGAATCAAATCGTGCAAGGCTCCAATAATAAAATTCCTGTAACCTTCGCCAGATCACCAGCCATAATGTGGTTATACTCGTAAAATACACGTTTTCAATGAGTTTAATTGCTGTAACTTATTTGTATTTTAAACCCATTATGATAAACTTCTGATTAATTACAATATTACGGTAGATTTAATTTGAAATGGAAATGAGCAGTACAAATTAATTCGAAATCAGATATAATTAAATTTCGTATGCTTGTGGAATAAATATATTCATGTTGGTGTTATTAATAAATAAAATAAGTAAACCTTTTCTTCCTCAGAGTAATTATGTTGAGTAGGTATATCTCAAATGAGTAATTAGTCAAACAAAGGCTATCGTCGATTGTGAACAAATATTTCGGTCACGTTGTTCGCAACGAACACTCCATGGAGCGACTCGTTGTCCAGGGAAAAGCGGAGGGGAAGCGGTCTCATGGGCGCTCACCTACGTGTTGGACAGACCTCATTAGAGCTGCAACACAAACCTCCGTGGTCCAGAGTTCCCGAGACGCCGTAAACCGTGTCAAGTCACGCATCGCGAGAGCCTCACTAGCGAACATAAAAATGCAACATGATCAACCCACTATATCAACCACTCTGTCAAGAGTGAACGACTAAGGAGTAAGGAGGTATATCTATTTTTAGGGGTATGTGGAACAGAGAGTAAAGTCCCACATGTATACCTCCTTTGAAAAGGGAGGATACTCCGACCAGACGGGTTTCGTTGTGGGAAAAATCATCGAATGACGAATCCCACCCTTGGGCGGAGCAGGAGACAGGGTCAGACTTTTACTTTTACTGACTGGGGCCAAGGGTTGATGCGAAAGCAGAACACCGGGGCCACGGAACTAAGGCTAGAAATAACGGGGTAGGTTGTTTAGTCAGTAAGAGTCTGACACTGTTTCCCGCTCCACCCAAGAGCGGGATTCGTCATTCGATGATTTTTACTTACAAAAAAAAAATCTTAAATTGTTGAAAATTCTACAGTGTGAACTTAGCGTTTCGCTTCGTCGATCATACCGCGTACATCGTGCGACTGGAACCGTTTGCCTGCTGCGGTCTTCCCATCCGATTATAAAGTAGGTGTCTTCAAGGCTAGAGTGAATAGGCTCTTAACAAACTAGTACACCTCACCAATGATTGCATCACTGCTTACCATCAGGTGGGATTGCAGTCAAGCCGCGTACTATAGTAACATCGAGAACAGTTAAGTATTCCTACGATAGTACGAAGTTTACATAAAAACGACACAGCTATGTGACTATGCATAAATACATTAAGTGGATAATAAGTATGCAAATTTTCTAAGGTTTTCCTCAATAAATGGTTTATATTACAACTGGCGTATCATTACAAATAGTACTATTTATTAACTAGACGGCATTAATAGTAGGCCATGACACATCTCTATTTGTAACTTAGTACCTACTTAAGAGCGGACAACCCGAGGTATATTTCCATACAAACGCTCTTACGTGATGATGTTTATTAAATTTTATTAAATTTAATATTGGTACCCCTTGACAGCCAAGCGAGCGCCCGCCGGCGCTCGCGCTCATGATTTCGCGCCACGCGCCGTTGTCAAATTTTCAAAAATAGAATGTACAATATTTGAGCATTTTTTTTTTTTGTAGGGTATTTTGATATTTATCCAAGAACGTAAAAAAAAGTTTTATAGACAAATAACTTTCCGTTAATACCCGCGAACGCCGGCGTTCGCTGTAGTACCCGCGAACGCCGGCGTTCGCTTGAGGACTGTCAAGAGGTTAAGAAAGTCGTTATTGTTAATTTTTATAAAGTTTTATTTTGGGTATGTAAGTGACGATAATTGTCTTAAGAAATAATATTGAATTGTCCTAAGTTCAGAAGGTTTTCATATATTTTCGTACAAGGAAACGCTTATGATAATTTTCGTTTTGTTAAGTTTTGCTTACTAAGCATCTTATATTTTAATATTTGTATGCCAGATAATAGCGAAATGTCTCATTGCACTACTAACATAAATGTTACCATCTCCTATACAAATAAATGCTTTGATTTTGACTTTGTTATAAAACATCTTTCTTCAGATATTTTGAATACACAGATATCTTGTGGATATTATCAAGGCTTCTATAGAAATCCACCTACTGGGTCAAACAATTTAAAGGGTTTGTCATCGATTCGAAAAGAAGATGCGGTGGCTGACTTACAATTCGTAAGTCAGGGTCTTTGCCACTCGGCCACCACTACTCTCATATGAACGATACTAAACTGCAAACCCGAAAAAAAAAACTACCAAAAATTTAATTTCACGAGCTATCCTGGAGAACTGGGGCCCTAGACAAGTGGCAATCGCTCCGTGTCGAATCTATTTCTAAGTTCGATTTCGCCTTAACGATGTCGACCACAAAATGGTAGACAAAGTGACATCGACTAACATATTGATAAGTCGAAGTGTTGGTTCGATAAAATAACAACTTCTTGGCTATGGTTATCGAATTAAAACGTCCAATTTGACGAATAAACAACTAATAACAATTAGCGAATCGAAAACGTTTGACCACGTGACTTTTCGAAGGCATATGTCAGTTCCATACATTTGGAGTTTCGAATTTCGTTACCGTTAGTGAGAATGTGACTTTGTCTAAGCCCCCTGAACTCTTACATCTACAATATGTACTTTCTGTCCCTTATATACTTCAGCAGGCACCCAAAACACATTCTGTATCCTTGAAATATCTAAAAACGCGAAAAGAAGGAGTTGATTAACCTTAAATCAGTCAAGTGTCCCGAAGGACTAATTTTCTGTGTCAATTGAAGCAAAAATCTCGGATATCACAGCTTCTTTGAAGTCGATACACATCAACGATCAGAAAGGTTATCTCGTACAGGTAGCTGAGGTATAAAGAAATATAACCTGTTTGGCCATTTTTTCTAAGAATTTACTTCGGGTTGAGTAGCGGAGCAAGCTTTCCTGAGAAAGGGTGGACAGAGTTATTTCGTATAGTTGACATTTTCTGCCAGAGGGTGTGTATCCAGAGGACTTACCACGAGACTTTTTTTTATGGTAAGTGAAAATCGTCGAATGACGAAACCCGCTCTTGGGCGGAGCGGGAGACCAGTGTCAGACTCTTACTGACTAAAAAACCTACCCCCGTACCTTCCTTGTCTTATTTCCAGAGCGGCGGTAACAGTTACCACGAGACTGTAATGCGATTCATTTTACGATCTTAATTGAACTGTTAAAGTGATGGAACTATTTAAAGTGTAGAATGGAACAGAATAATACTTTATCGTATACCAAAAAAGTAACAATTTCACAGAAACTGTACATGTATATACAGACCTTATGTATCCTTCTTTCTCCCTCGCATGACTGACATTTTAATAAGTTTTTATCTACACTAATATAACAAAGAGGTAAAGTTAGTTTTTTTTATTTTTTTGTTTGTAGGAGGTTTTTTTTTTTTTTTTTTTTTTTTTTTTTTTTTTTTTTTTTTTTTTTTTTTTTTTTTTTTTGTTTATGGTAGGTGAAAATCATCCAATGACGAAACCCGCTCTTGGGCGGAGCGGGAGACCAGTGTCAGACTCTTACTGACTAAAAAACCTACCCCGTGCCTTCCTTGCCTTATTTCTGGAGTCGAGGTTACAATTTCCACATACCCTCTAGGCTCCAGGAGGCTTCGACCCTGAAGGGCCCCTGCAGTTTGCTGACAACTCCTTGAGGCGCGCGGGAACGGTGCGCGCGTTGACGACTAGGACTCGGTCTTACAGACGACCGGACGGCGAGCTACCCATTGCTCACCGTCCGCGAGCCAGTGTCTACGGTGGCCGGATATCGGCAGGATCGCGGCGGCGACGGCTACGGCGAGTACGCCGTTGCCTTTGCCTTATGCGGTCGGCCTCCTCCTTTACGAGCATTACTGCTTCGCAGAAGGAGGCGACCGCCTGCCATTCCTCTTCGCTGCGGACCATGGCCTGAACCAGGGCCCGGCGCGAGAGGTCGCCGCCGCCGATCACCCCCACGAGGACACGGCGATGCTCTTCCCAAGCAGGGCACACCTCCACCGTGTGCTCCACCGTGTCCTCCGGGCTCGCCTCACAGTGGCGACACCCGGATGTTTGTAGGAGGTAATCTCTGGAACTACTGGTCCGATTGGAAATATTTTAGCAACAATAGAAAGCTGCTTTACTCCCGACTGACATAGGCTATAAATTATTTATATAACATGGATGTTAACCGAGCTATCAATACAAGAAATTTTCCGCGGACGAAGTCGCGGGCAGAAGCTAGTGTATTATAAACTTGTGCTTGACTGCAATCCCATAATAAAACCTTTGATATCTTTAAACCCGCCCAACCCATAACATTTCCCATACAACATGTCTTAACGTAAGATCGGGAAGACATCTAATGATTTGTCCTGTGTTAAGAGTAGAGTGAACTATTACTGACTAAAACTACACCTATATTCCTTTCATTGCCTTTGCATTCTAGGTTAGGTGTTTTTTTTTTTATGGTAGGTAAAAATCATCGAATGACGAATCCCACTCTTGGGCGGAGCGGGGAACAGACTCTTACTGACTACAGAACCTACCCCGTGCCTTCCTTGCCTTATTCCCAGAGTCCCGGTGTAACGCTTTCGATTCTCGGTTAGGTGTAATTAGCGTCATTTTTTTCTGACAGACCGTCTTCTTGGCTTTTCAAAAGTGCTTGTAATGGTTTATTTGACATAAAAGCTTTGAATCTTGAACCTTGATTCAAATTTATCTCTTTCACACTTTCCCCATAGATATCTCTTGGAGGTGCGTGTGGAACACTACGCGATGACACCGGCTTGGGCTCGGGCTTCATATAACGAGCTGACGGCGAGCTACCAATAACTCGTCGTCCGCAAGCCCGAGTTGAGGATGGCCGTAAATCGCCATACGACTCCCGACGCCCGAGGATGATAAGTATCTATAGGCTATGTTTTTACTTTCAGCCCCACTCGCCAAGTTACGATTTTTTGTGTCGATTCTCTTTGTACTATCGAAACGCCACAGCGTAGTTATCATTAAATATCGTAAAACTGCAGAATGTAGCGTTGATCATTACAGAAACGATTACATTTCATTCTGTAATTTTGAACGATGTGAACTTGGCCATAAATCTGGGGGCACGGCAGTGCCCCGCCAAGTCTCGAGCAAAGCGGGCACGGCCGTACCTTCCTTTTCTCGAAGCGTTTCGCCGCTATTTCACCCCCCTGCATCATCGATGTGGACAAAGCTTAGGAGTATAGGTTTTCGATGATCAAGAGGGTTGGTCTATGGTGATCTTAAATTCTAATCAGTTACAAAATGATGTCCATAGATATCAATTCGACGGTATTTGCATATGATTACAAGGAGCAAACGATTTTTAACTTATGCTCATGGCCAAGTCACTATTATTATAATGTAAACAAAACTATTGATATTGTCACAAAATATTAATTTATTATTACAAATAACGTTGAATAGGACTTGGCTTCTATGCGATCTCAAAACTTTTTACGAAGGAAGAATTGCGTAGAGAGACTTGGCCTTTTTTATCTACACTAATATAATAAAGAGGTAAAGTTTGTTGTTTTTTTGTTGTAGGAGGTAATCTCTGGAACTAGTGGTCCGATTGGAAAAATTTTAGCAACAATAGAAATGATTTACTCCTGAGTGACATAGGCTATATTTTATGTACGCGGGCGAAGTCGCGGGCAAAAGCTAGTATTTTATGTTTTTGTAGGGATTTTGTTGGCAATATAATGTCATTCCCATACATTGGTTTTCTACTAGCGTTAACTATTGTAGACCATCAACTTGGCTAGGAAGGCTGAACCCGCAATCGCTATCAATAATGTTCCTGTCAATTTTGCTTTAGTTCAAGGGTTAAATTCCCGCACGCAACATTATAAATTACATTGCGTGCAACAACTGAACGATAGAACCAAAATCGAGTTGCGATGTTAACAGACGTATACAAATCACCTATCAGGATTCTTGACTACCATACATTTAAGAAACAATAGAAGGAAATGTATAAGAAAGTGATATAAAAGAGTTCTGATACTCTAGAGTATGTAAGTATATAATCACACCAGAAGGACAATGGAAAGGGCTATGCTCACAAAAGAGTAACCATGGAGTTTCTTGCCGGTTTTTCTCCATAGGAAACGACCAATTTGGGACCGTGCACTAGCTTCTGACGTTTTACAAGTGCCCAAGTAATGTGCCTGGCTGCGTTTGAAGAACCCGCGACCTACAACTCGTAAGTCGGAGCTTTACCACTAAACCACCACTAAACCTATCATCTACCCACCTACCTGCCACCCCACCACCTATCTACCTATTTTTTTGGTGTGTAATAAAGAATATATCTATCTACTGGGAATCAAAGGTTTTTTTTTATGGTACGTAAAAATCCAATGACGAATCCCGCACTAGAGAGGAGCAGGAAACAGTGTCAGACTCCTACTGACTAAACAACCTACCCCGTTCTTTCTTTATCTTAATCCCAGAGTCCTGGTATTACGCTTTCGCATCAACCCTTGACCCCAGGAGACTTAGACCCTGCAGGGCCCCTTCAGTTGGAAATCAGAGGTAAACCGCCAACACCTCGGAAACATCATCTCCGCAATGAGTCAAAATCCTCCCGCTAAGCTCCTAAACCCAATCTACCGTCGAATTGTCTAACGAAGCTGAAACTCAAGCGATTAAATCGTCGAATTCTGGTCAACAATTAGTTATTCACTGGTAACATCGACAAAGGGGCTTCATTAGATATCTAATATTTGAAGTATCATTACTTACATAGTCTGTTCTGCGATGGATACCACTGCGAATCTATTGTAAAGAACTATTTTTCACACTAGGCTCTTAATAAACTAGTGCGCCTCACCGTTAAGGATTGCAGCTTATGCTTACCATCAGGTTGGATTGCAGTCCAACACTAATTTACAGCAACAAAAAAACACTTTAAGAATATAACATCCAAGTCTACAATCACGACTTAAAACTATATTACCATTTATTCATGTACATATCAAACACTTTATGCACAAAACTACAGAAGCGCATTTTACGGGTCGCGGATGGAGAAGTATAAAAAATTATCTACGACCTAGTCTCAGTCCTACTAGTATCAAAGCACAAAAAATTTCGTTAACAAACACTGTAACGGGATTTTTATATACAAGAAGATATTTTAACCAACTATATTTGTGTTGTCAATCATGACATGGCACTGCAACGTAGTCGTTCGTAATAAACATCTCATTTCATCAATAGGCTTGAAGTGAAAAAAGGAGACTATGCTTGGAGTAATCTTGCTTGACAATTTGGACGCCTACTTCAGGGATTGGCCAGAAATGGCAAAGGGCAGAAAAAAATGAAGTGATGAAAGGATGGCCTTTTACCTGCAGTGGGACACAACGGGCTCATAATAATAATAAGTCGAGAATGTTAATTTAGACATTTTCGCAACAACGTTGCAACAGGCGGCTAGGCTGGTAATACGAGCATTAGGTACTCATAAGAACCTCATTGTAGGAACCTTCGCATGTTACTTATTGTATTTTTGACTCAGCCACCCCGCTGCCACTATAAAAGGCCATACCCTTACCCAGCTTAGTAACGGTCAAAAGAAATCCTAATAAGATCCAACACACACAAAAATTTCTAAAAAAAAAAGAACAAAAGGCCTCCCTCGGCCGATTGAAAGGGCCTCTAAATATCTCCGGCCTAATGACTACCCATGCCAGAAAATCAGCTAAAATCTTTACATAAAAGATGACATTTTGAAAAAAGGGAGAAACTTAACAAATCCTGGCCCAATCTGAAGGAATAAGACTGTATTAGGGGCACGCTGAATACTTATCATTTTTAATATCGTCCGTCGTATAAGATCTCTGGAATACCACAATGTGGTGCAAGTTACAAGATCCGCAGAATTAAATTCGATTCGCACCCAGGACAAATGTTTGTGTGATGAGCACGATCATTTGTTCTGTGTCTGGGTGTAATTTATCTATAATATTTAGAAATATATAAACATGTTTATCAGTTGTCTAGTACTCATAACACAAGCTCTGCATAGCTTGAGATTAGACGGCGTTGTGTGATGGTCTTCGAATAAAAAAAAGAAAATTCGATACTTTAAGCTCGTGAGCACATTCACAAGAAGATGCCAGAATCATCACAGCACTAAGTAATTGGTTTGTTTCTTTTTTCACAATAACATTGCATACTTATAATTATGTATGTTTCTAAGTATGTATTTATTATTGTATTTTTTTTTTGTCTATTTTTCTTTTAAGTTGTACCTTCCAGGTTTTGTTTCTGCACCACCCCAAGGTCGACAGGTAGAAAATGCCTAATGCAGTCCGCCTTTGTACTATTTATGTGCATAATTTTTTTATAAATAATTAAAAAAAACCACACACAAAAAGAGTTCTGAGTTTACACGTGGATGGATGGAGAGGAAGAGGGAGGCCGAAGAAGAGATGGATGGATTGTGTGAAGAGTGATATGAAAGAAAAGGGAGTTAGTGATAGTGTGACGGGTGACAGGACAGAGTGAAAAAAAAAACATGCTGCACCGACCCCAAGTAAAATGGGATAAGGGTAGGATGATGATGATGAAATAAAAAAAAACCGTGTTTTAAATATGTTAAGGTGATCTAGTGGAGGTTTGAAGTGGCATATTTGACAGCAAATTTACTAAGCTGTTAATTGTAGCAGAATTAACTGTCAATCAGTATAATCCTTTAGATCTCAATAGAGACTAGCCAATTACATAAATCCTCGGTGTGAGGTCAAAACACAGGTGCACTCTCTGTTCCTATAGTCCTAATCCCGATGGGATGGTAATCCGTCTCAACCGGAGAGATCACGTCACCAATGGTTTTATATTCTTTCCAGGAAGTGACAGATTTTCAACTCACTGAACTCCGAGTTTCCAATGAAATATTCTTAATTGTCGCTATTCAATACTAAGACGGTATTCTTTTTGGTACGGGTATTGTATCATTTTTACTATCTTTGTTTTACTTTGTATTTTTTTCTGTTATTTTTTGTTGAAAACATATTTTCTATTCTGTTTTTTTTTTGCACGTTGCCCCTCATTAGGTGCTGTTTCCATGCCCAGCCACTGTTAACCGCACCGCCACCCCAATTCTTTCTTCATCTTCATTTTGTTCACTACTTTGACTAGTCATCGATCCTCTAACTCAGGCAATTTTTTCAACATCAAAAACACCTACTAACCCTTAATTGTTGTTTCTTTCTGTTACTCAAAAGTATGCTGGGACAAAACTCATTGTTGAATTAAGCTCGCTTTTGTACATGAATTGTCTAACTACTGTGTACTATTCAATGTTTTGTGTACAATCAAGAATAAAGAATACTAATTAATCGTCTAGAATCTCATATCTCTCATCACTTGTACCAAAAAAGGGCAGTAAGGAGGGCAAGGGCGTATCCGCCACGCACTTTATCAAATCTTTTGTCGGTTCAGAAAAGTTGGAGCGATCAAAGGGCGGTTTTGGATGTTGACATTGAAATCCGGTTCCAGCAGGATATTTGTTTAGCTAATATTAATTTGTTTAATTTACGGGTTCCAACGTTTGCTTTCTTACCTCGAAACGAGACCATTTTGATTTGATGGACGAGGAAATTGCTCTGTTATATATTTTTCGTCTCTCGTCGGTTCTTTTGTTTATCCGTCTCTTAATGTTTTACCTTTGTCTACATTTGTCTACGTTGTGGCATATCAAAAATTATTCTAAACCTATTTTAAAGGATAACAGATAGGTAATATGAAAGATTTTTTTAAGAATAAGGTTCGAGTACCAAGGTTCAGGTGGTTTTCTTGTCTGCGTCTATAGCTTTACCAGACAGGCCTGTGAAGGAATTTGTATCATATAGGTAACGTAGGCAATTCCTTATGTGTGGGTAAGTTAGCCAAACAGATATAATTGGATTACAAACTTGGAGACTATTTTCGCTTATTAAACTAACGAGAGTGGATTTATCAGCATTCTCTCAAAAAACAAAATCAAATCAAAATCAGAGTCAAAGTCAAATCGAACTAAATGTAGGTACAATGTTGATTAGTACTCCTATCAGTAGGTAGCATACAAGTAAGAACGTATTAGCAAACGTAATAAATGCCATAGAATATAATATCCATTTTTAAATTACAGATGGCGCTTTTCAAAACAAATTTTATCTTTAATCTCATCAAAGTTATGGAAGATAAAGCAATCTAAAACATAGCGAGGAATTTGTATAATATCCGTATCTTTACTAATTAATTAAATTGTATCTTTTGAATTTGTTACTTAGTGGTCTAAAACTGCCAATACTTAGTGAAAATGAGAAAGCAAAGTGACCAACTCTCGTCTTGTACCTTCGTAAATATGGTGGAACCTTTGAAACAGAAAATACTTTGTATAAGTCTACCTTTTTCCTTTCAAAACCGCCAATCAGTGACGGTTACCTGCTCAAGCTTGCCCTTATAAAAGAGGTTAAAAGAGCGATGCAAAATATAAATAGGTTTAGGAGAAAAATTATTACCGCTTCGTCCCAAGTGAATAGTTGTAGAGCTATCGGTCAATTCGAGCAACCGTTTGACAGAAGAACTTTGCAAAATAATGTTTTAGTATTGCTTATTTACTGCCCATTCTCTCTTCTAGAAAGGAGGCCTGTGTCCCAGCAGTGGGAACATTAAAAGGCTGATGATGAGTATTGGTTAATCGTAACCGTCTGGAACCAGCCCAAGTTTTCGACGGCGCGCACTGTTCCAGCGGGCCTCAAGGAGTTGTCAGTAAACTGTAGGAGCCAGCAGGGTCGAAGCCTCTTGGGGCCAAGGGTTGATGGGCAATCGTGTTACCGGGGCCCATGGATCAAGGCAAGGAAGGAACGAGGTAGGTGGTTTAGTCAGTACTAGGACTCGACTGTGTATTTCACCCTGTCCTCCGGGGGGCCACAAAGAAGCGGCACTCGGGCGTCTCTTCCGCACGAAACCGATGCAGGTACCATCCGAACTTACCATGTCCAGTAAGGACCTGGGTCAAGCGGAAATGAGAACGCCGTGAGGTCTTTCCAGTCAGTCGTGTGATAGAGGTTGAATGTATTATATTATATTTGTGGAATATGTTAAAACAGTCGCTTACAATGGGCCTCATAAGAAGACTCAGTCACTCAAAGGGCAATGGAAAGGGTTATGCTCGGAGGATCCTTGCGTGATTGAATCAGAATTGAAGATATCCGCAAGAGAACCAAACTTGCAGACATAGCGAAAAGAATCGCCAAACTTATGTGACAATGGGCAGGATACATTGCACGCAGAACAGATGGCCACTGGGGCCGAAAGGTTCTGGAGAGGTGACCGTGTACCGGAAGACACGCCGTTGGAAGGCCTCCCATAAGGTGGATCGATGACCTTGTCAGGGTTGTTTAAATCCAATGGATGCAAGAGGCACAAGATCGGTCTTTGTTGCGGCGCTTGGGGGAGGCATATGCCCAGCAGTAGACGTCTTTCGGCTGAAAAAAATATGATGATGATTAAAACATTATTTTACAATGTACTCTTATACTATTAGCCCAATATGTATAGTGTGATCAATATCTAAAGACCATGAAACTGATCGAGGTGAATGACCTCTTGACATTATTGCTTTTAATTTTCTATTTACTTTCCTACATGTTTCCAATTAGGGGCTCTTGCCTTTTGAGCCGGTCATTAAATGCTCATTAAATGGCCCATATTGTTACAATTGACGCGAACTGCGAGTACATGGAAATGGATAAACGGACAATGGAAAATACGGACACTATACACGGCGAGTATCCTTACGTTGTTGAAACCTCTACGGTTCGGACTAAGCGTTTCGATTAATCTTTCATTCCACGCACATCGAAGGACTGGAACAAATTGTCTGCTACGGTCTTCCGATTCGATTAGAAATTTGGGTGTCTTCAAGGCTAGAGTGAATAGGCTTTTTAATAAAATAATGCGCCTCACCTTCGTTTCGTCATTGGATGATTTTTACCTACCATAAAAAAAAACCGTCAACGATTGCATCACTGCTTACCATCAGGTGAGATCGCAGTCAAATATAAGTTTATAGTAAGTTAAAATATATATATCTTTAAATATACAAACATAAACATCTTTTTTTAACGACTTAAACCAATGCGAACCAAAATGGAACTGCCTCCCTAGTCAAGCTACGATCGTTTTGTTAACGTCGAACGTTTGTAATTGGACACGCTTTTTTTATTGATTATAGGTAACCTATTCACTCTTGGCTTAAAAAATCCCGGATTGTAGCCATCAGGAAACACAGACTCCGGCAAGGAATTCCACTCTGCCAACCACCGCGCACCATGAAAGTGTTCTCAAAACGTTTTGTACGTATATGAGGGATGTCCACCATGTACCGGTGGCGCAATGGCAATGCCGTACGTCTGGTGGTCCGATGATGGAACGGGCTAGGCGGAATTAAGTTATATAATTCCGACGCACACTCCCCGAAATGCAACCGGTAGAAAACAGACAGGCTAGCAACTCTGCGTCGATGCTCAAGACTTTTAAGCCTCGACTCGACCCACCTCGGGCTCACCTTAAATTCCTTTGTTCTGACTACGTGACTGAGTGTTGAGATGACATTATTTTTTTTTTTACCTAGAACAAAAAAAACATCTAAGATTATCAAAAGCTTTAAAATATTCTCCCTATAGCCCCAACACTTGGCATTAGATTCCAAAATCTTGACTGGTAGCCAATTTATGGGAGTAATTCTGTGGTTACGATAAATAACAGAAACTATAGAATGATATACAGACACTCGTTGGTCTGAAAGGGATCAGCATCCACCATTTTAGACAATAAACAAGACGGATCGCACCGCCATGCCCATACAGCCTGATTTGTTAGGCTAGACAATGATCGACAGATTTGTAAGTAAGTTTAGCGTTTTGGACCGTTGTAGTTTAATTTATCTAACTACTAGCTTTTGTCAGCGGCTTCGCCCGCGTACATAAAATAGCCTATGTCACTCAGGAGTAAAGCAGCTTTCTATTGTTTCTAATTTTTTTCCAATCGGACCAGTAGTTCCGGAGATTACAACCTACAAATAAAAAAACAAACTTTATTATATTAGTGTAGATTTGAAGTATTTAAACTATCAAACGCACAATGATTGATTAATTAGTTTCTTGCTTTTATATAGCCTCTTTCAATAATGTTTAATTTCAATAAAGAACGTGAGAAACATAGTAGACGCAAATCTTAGATTACTTACTACTATTTTTACGGATTAATTTTGTTGTGTTCTTGAGTACAGCATTGACTGGTCTACACTGTCTTTACATAATTTATCTGTTAATACTGAAATATGGAAATATTGTTATAAACCATATTTTTTTTAAACAGTAACCATGGAGTTTCTTGCCGGTTCTTCTCTATATGAAACGACCAATTTGGAATCGTACACTAACTTCTGACATTTTACAAGTGCTCATGTAGGCCTATGTGAAATAAAATATTTTGACTTTGACTTTGAAATTGTTTTGACATTATCTAATTTTCTGCGGAATTCTCATTTTTTTTTTTCATAAATTCCTCTTGACTAAGTATTAGCGAAATTGGTCCACCGGTTCACGTGTGATGATGTAGTTAAGGGAAAAAGGACAATTTTTTTTAAATGTAGACATAAAGATGCATACACACACAATAAACTTTAAATTTAACATACAACTTTAACTTTTCTCAACTTTCCCAATCCTTCTTAGCCCTCATACCGGGCTAAGAAGGATTGTGGTGGGTCGTTTAATCAGTAAAAGTCTAACACAGTTTCCTGCTGGGATTAGCATTACATTTGTCGGCACCATAGGTATTTTTGTAAGGAAACAAATAGCTCCTAAAATATAATATAGTAAATTACTTTTTTCAGTGCAAAATCTGCACCAATACATAAGCAAGGCTACCGGTGATAGATCTCTCCACAATTATTATTTACACATCTCTCTTCTACTTCAGAGGTTAAATATTTCAGTACCTCAATACCACCAAAAGCCAACAGTTTTCTAATTAAAATAATCTCGCCTTGCTTTCCCGGCAGTTCACAGGCTATTCATGAATTCCCTTTCAGTTGTAATTTTGGTTATTTGGCATTCAAATTAGTCGATTATTTTAACATCTAGCGGGATAACAAATTATAGAGATTCTAGTTTCCTGTGCTGGCCTATTCTAGGATTTAAACATTAATAGGTTTATTTATTTATTTATATCGACACACCAACTACTCCTTCACTGGATTAAAAATATAAGAATACAATTTGTGAATGAAAAATATTGTAGTGTATTTGTTACTTATGTCTAGCACTTGTACACCACACTGGATCAGAGCTGATTGGTAGATATCACATTTCTAAGAAAATCTTCTGAAAATCATGCGTGCCCTAAAGATATGCCGCTTTCCTCACAGATAGTAGAATTCTCCTCCTTTAAGAGTAGAGGTGATGCAAAAAAATTCAAAAAGAAAGACTCCTGACTAGATTTGATGCTTGAGTTAATCGAGGCTGGAGGCCTAGACCTTCCAACATTGCGTTTTTTTGGTTGGGCGTTTCTTCGGGTTATGTGGGTGAGCTCTTAGCAAGTTCTTACAGAACAACCCCATTTCCTATCTACAACCAGTCGACTACTCTACTCCACAGGATCTTTATTTTTTTCTAGGGCGAAGCGGGAGACAGTATCACACTTCAACTGACTAAACGACCCACTGTTCCTTAGTTCCAGCGCCAGGGTGTTACGCTTTCACATCAAACCTTAGCCCTAGAAGACTACGACCCTACCTATTTGTCAGCAACTGAAGGGGCCCATTCAGTTGCTGACAACTCCTAGAGGCGCGCGGGAACAGTGCAGCCAGTTACCTACGCGCCTAAGGTGGCCGGAAGTCGAAATCGGAGACACGGCGGGGGCGGTTGCGGTGTGAATGCCGTTGCCTTTATTTGATGCGGTTGGTTTCCTCTTTTGCTAGCATGGCTATTTCGCAGAAGGAGGCGACCGCCTGCCACTCCTCATCGCTCCGGACCATGGTCTCTATCAAGGCCCGCCGCGAGACATCGTCGCTTCCGATACTCCACCGTATCTGATCTCATAATAGTTGTAAGTCATCATCATCAGCCTAGCGTATGTCCCGGTTGCTACCTTGGCTTTCACCTCGGTGCCCGGGGTCCGCTTTCCTGCCTAGTCGTCTCCACTTCGCTCGGTCTTTTGCGTCCTCTGCCTTAAGCCCATTTGCACGCATATCGTCCCTTACGACGTCGATCCAACGCCTCTTAGGCCTACCTCGTTTACCGGGTCCCGGCGGAGGCGGCATGGCGAGGCATCTGTTACCCACGTAGTCTGCCGGTTTTCGTAAAACGTGGCCATACCAGCGTAAGCGACCCTCCTGCAGTTTATCCGCTATGTCACGGACCTGAAGGCTGCCCCGGATGCGGGAGTTCTTAATGCGGTCTTTCCGCGAAACTCCAGACATCCAGCGTAGCATATTCATTTCCGTGACACGCAGGCTTTGCTTATGTCGCTCAAGTACAGGCCACGCTTCACTGCCATACAAAAGGACAGGCCTAATGATGGTCTTATAGACCTGTCCTTTGAGCCTAACCGGCATTTTGGGGTCACAGATAACCCCCGCCACCTCACGCCACTTCGCCCAGGCCGCCGAGATACGTGACTCGACGTCGCAATCGACTTCCCCGGACTCGTGGAGCACCGATCCCAAGTACTTGACCTGTTCCGAGCGCTCAACTGTGTCTTCGCCAATGCGAACAGTAGCAGCGTTAGTTGTGTTACAGGCCAAGTACTCGGTCTTCGCCGCATTAATCTTCAGACCGCCGTTCTCCAGCGATTCCTTCCACGCTGCCACACGTTGAACCAAGCGCCCACTGTCCGAGTCCGCCAGCGCGATGTCGTCTGCATACATGAGCAGCCATGGCGGCTGCTCATGTAAGTCCCTGATGGTGGAGGACAGCACGTCAAGCACCACGCTGAACAGAAACGGACTAAGGACAGAGCCCTGGTGAACTCCGACGGTGATGGGGAAGGGTTTCGTATCGCCAACAGCGGTCCGAACCACAGAACCGGAGTCTCGGTACATATCTCGGATGATGTCAACATAGGTCTCGGGCACTCCTTTGGATCTCAGCGCCCACCAGATCACATCACGGGGGACACAGTCGAAGGCTTTCTGCATGTCTAGGAACAAGAGATGCAGAGGCGTATTCTTCGATCTGTATCCCTCCATGGTAACCCTTAGGGCAAAGATGGGATCCATGGCGCCAAGTTGTAAGTACTTAGTTAATTCTATCTTAACCTAGGAAACAATTAGTACATCCCTATAATATCACCAAATACACAGTCACCCGAATAAAATTCCAAATCTTATAAGAAGCTTATGGCAGCTACAACTAACGCCTAATTCTGTACGCAATCGTGGGAACTTAATCCTATATACAGGTGGTTTGTCTAAAGTAATAGTTCCCAAACTCTGATTGACCGAGACCAAAATCAAAAACTTTTATTTCAAATAGACCAATTGCAAGCATTTTGGAATTGTCAAAATATCATCATCATCAGCCTTTTTAATGTTCCCACTGCAGGGATACAGGCCTCCTCTCTAAGAGAGGGAATGGGCCGTAATCCACCACGCGGGCCCAGTGCGGGTTGGTGGATGTCACATGTCTTCGAATTTTTGGTTCTAGGACATGCCGGTTTCCTCAAGATGTTTTCCTTCAACGTTTTGAGAGCAGTGGTGATGAAATAAATTACACAAAGTAATGCGCCTGGCTGGGTTTGAACCCGCGACCTACAATACGTAAGTCGGGGCTGTTACCACTCGGACATCACTGCTCTCTAAATATATCTCTCTCTGTCAAAATATCGGTCAGTCAAAAAACAAAAAAACTATAGCTGTAGCTATATTGTACATTCTAAGGCGTAGATATCTATGGAGAAGAACGTGCAAGAAACTCCATGGACACTCTCATATGTAAGCAAGATTTTTATGTCTTGTCGCTTCTATTATGTGAGTACAATGTAAATAAGTAAAAAAAAAATTAAACATAGAATAGCCAGAGCCTCAGATTTGTCATGTAACTTTCTAATTGTTGCTTTTAATAAGTTTATTGCGCTCACCTCTCAATTTTAATTCTGACACTACACTTGAGGACTTGTAATTGGCTAAATGTCGTCTATGAGCCTTTTTTATAGTCCTTCAAGCTGTAATAAACAAATACATAAATAAAGAACGTGTATCTGTATTCTAATGGTAAACAAATTAACTATTCTTACGAAGACATGACTAAACTTTTTGATATAATGCGTTCGCGAACCCAAAGAAAGAAAGACAATTTTCTTTTTAGCGAGTGATAAGGGACTTTGAGACCTACTACCTAAATAAAGGTCTCTCATAAGTCCATCATATATCCCTTTTGCCTCTAAAATCAATAATAAAACACTAACCTCGCTTATTCCCTGGACTCAGTCCCTACTAATATGAGAGCCATAAAATATCTGTTCCAAGGACAAAACTCCATAGGTATCCCAAAGTTATTATCCAATAATCTTATGATTCCGTTTCGTATGGCCGATCAAAGTGACCGAAAGTACCAGGGTCGCAAAAATATGTTGGAGGTATAACTGCTGGGGTTTGATGCTCACTCAACTGTGGGTTAAAGAGTTTTTTTTTTTATGTGTTTGACAGAGAATAAAGATTTTCCTGTGTTTATGCAAACTTGATACCTAGATAGATTTTTTTTTTTATGGTAGGCAGGTATTAAATAAAAATCATCCAATGACGAATTCAGCCCTTCGGTGGAGCGGGAGACAGAGTCAGACTTTTACTGACTAAACAACTTACCCCGTTCCTCCTTTGCCTTGGACCAGGACGCTTTGGCATCTACGCTTGGTCCCAGGAGGTTTCGACCTTGCTGGGCCCCTACAGTTTGCTGACAACAACAGAGCGCGCCGTCGACGACTTGAGCTCGGTCCGGACTGTTACCAGACAACGACGACAGAGCGTCCTGTGCAAGTTACGATCGTTTCGTTAACATCGAACGCCCTCCCGGAGCTGAGGGTTGATGCGAAAGCGTTACACCGGGGCTCTGGGAATAAGGCAAGGAAGGTACGGGGTAGGTTCTTTAGTCAGTAAGAGTCTGACACTGTTTCCCGCTCCGCCCAAGAGTGGGATTCGTCATTCGATGATTTTTACCTACCATAAAAAAAAACACTACATCATCATCATCATCATACATCGAACGCCCCAATTCCTTTAATGTTATGTCATCTCAACACTCAGTCATGTGGTCAGAAAAAAGAACTTGATTACGGTGAGCATTCCTCACTCGCCCATCGTATCGTCACGCATGGTTTGACAAAAGCTTGTTACATCATTTAACGCAATCAAAAGTGATGTTTGATGCAAAAGTAATGCGAAATAAAAGAGATAACAACTGAAAACTCTGTTGGCTTTTGGTAATTTTACGATTTACTCGAATGTTTCACAAAACTTGTTCCAGGAAATACGTGTTTTTTTATTAAACCCTTAAGAATTTTTGAAAAATCAATGTCATCATTTAGAATCTCGATTAAATGCGCAAGGCTTCTTTTTTTTTCTAAGAGTTCTTTTTTGCATTTTTGATATAGGAGTACATTATGGAGAGTCAAAGTTAAAAATAGCAGATTTTCGAAGGTCTCTACTGGATTACTTTTACACATTTTTTTATTATTTCTATAGAAGCCAAGACAAAATCCACAAGATATCTGTGTATCCAAAATATCTGAAGAAGGATGTGTAATAACATCATAATCACGTAAGAGCGGTTGTATGGAAATGTACTTTGAATTGGCAGCTCTTAACGTCGATCGCTCTAAATTCCTTTGTTCTGATATCATCTCAACGCTCGATCACGTGGGCAGGACAAAGGACTTGAAGGCGTGTCTGAATCTTGATTGGCCTGTCAGTCTAGTAGTTAGTGACCCTGACTGCTATGCGGGAGGTCGTGGGTTTGATTCCCAACCAGGACAAATGTTTGCGTGATGAGCACGATCATTTGTTCTGTGTCTGGGTGTAATTTATCTATAATATGTATGTATTTAGAAATATATAAGTATGTTTATCAGTTTTATAGTACCCATAACACAAGCTCTGCTTAGCTTGGGACTAGATGGCGTTGTGTGATAGTTGTGAACATATTATAAAAAAAAAAGCAACTTGGTTTTTTTTTATAAAAAAAACCAACTTGGTTTTTTTTTATAATATACTAATATAAAATACTAATAACTTGGCTAGGAGGGGCAGAAACACTTTTACTAGTGTTTCTCAACACAAATGACCTCCGAAACAGAATACAATATGTTTAAACTACTGTAACTTTAAATTGTAGCCCGGAGCTTACAAGGATCGGAACGTTCTTGTAAACAACCCCAGGGTGAATTAGAAAACGCACTTAGATTTTAACAATTTGTTGTTGATAGATAGTTGTGCGGGTTGATGGATTGAGTGATTGAAAGAAAAGGAAGTTAGTGGTACATGACGGTTGAAAGGACAAGATCGAAGAATAAAACGTTTTTTGCTGGCTTTTAAGTAACATCGTACATAGACAGGAAAATGATGAGTTGGAGATACATGGAATGAAATATAATCATCATTACATAGTATAAAACAAAGTCGCTTCCCGCTGTTTGTCCCTATATATCTTTAAAATTAACAACGCAACGGATTTTGATGCGGTTTTTTTTATAAATAGTGATTCAAGAAGAAGGTTGGTATGTATAATACATACATCAACCGTGCGAAGCTGGGATGGGTCAGTATAAAAATAGGTCATGAATGTAGTTATTTATACAGATATTTAGTTGAATTTTAATTTTATTATATTTTATTATTAAATACAATTTTTGACTGGTTAGAATTACGAGTTTACTCTACTAACATTTAATTTTAATAATTTTAATTTCTATTGTCTGTTTAAGTTTACAACATGTAAAGCTGACAATTTTTTAATTAGGTTCTTTTGTTTAGATTTTTATTTCAATACGTTTTATCGCAAAACAAACCATTGTTTGGCGGATCTGTTTATCCTCGAAACTTATAATATATCAACGCATAGCCAAAACTATTGGGACTAGGAGTATGAAATTTTGCACATGGTTTGGTGGTTTTTTTCAATAGAGACGAGAACTAAGAAAGGATTTTCCTAAATTGAAAGAGATGAAACGTAAAACCTGAAGTTTTGTATGGAAAAATCTATTTTAATGCAGGGAAAGCCGCTGGTAGGTGCTAGTATTAAATAAAATATCGGGAGAAAAAAACCCTATTACGAAACACCATAACTCATTACACCAATTAGTTCCCCACGCCCAAAGTGTACACAATGAGGATACTTTCCGCACATCCCGAGGCGAAATCACGGATCGCACTTAATATGAGATTAAACCAATTGTTAGTAAAACAATAGGATTCAACATACGACCACAGAGTATGATGTACACAGAGGATTAACTGCAAATCAATTCAAAAACAATTTCTCAAGTTTTTTTTTTACATTTTACAAGTCAGAGTCTACTAAATTTATTTTCATTGAAATATGATTTGCAAGCAGCTTTACTAAAAAAAAATTCGAGCAGCTTACGCACGGATTGGTGACCGGATACAGTGACGCGGAACCACGGTAGACGACGAAGGAGATGACGAGACGACCTGGATGTTTTCCTTGAGAAATGAAACGATAAAGCGAGTAGCTGAGATAACTGGAAATAATGGAGGGAAGCCTTTGCCCAGCAGTGGGACAGTACAGGCTAGGTATAATAATAATAATAATACGCAACCAGCAACGTACCTTCAACCATACCTTTATATCCCAATGAAAGTGCAGAGGTTACCAGATGAAATAATGGTATTCGGTAATTGTTGTAAAGTAATTGTTCCGAGTCTAGATGTCTTGTTTTATTTGATTACAAATATGTAAATATTTATAAACGTACCTACAATGCAGTAATACCTAATTTGTAGTGTGAGGCAAAGTTAAAAAAAAAAAAATTATAAAAATTCCAAAATAATATAAAAGTTACATTGTAAAATATTTCTGCAGGAGAAACAAGGTTGCCGACAGGAGTCAGTATTTCCTGATAGCTACAATCCGGGAATCTTTAAGTCAAGAGTGAATAGGTTACTTCTATTCTAGGTAAGCGCGCTCCATCGTCGACTGCATCGTCGCTTTCCATCAGGTGAGATAGTGGTCAAGATCGAGCCTATGATCAATAAAAAATGGGGGCATGGTAATTGCTCGTAGAATAGATGGTCAATGGGGAGAAAAAAAAGACCTGCCCGATGACCTGGTGGGGGTTTTGACAATTCGATGGATGCGAAAGGCACAGGATTGTTCGTAATGTTAAAATTTGGAGGGAAGCCTATATCCAGTAGAGTTTTGACGGAAATGATGATGATCTGTTATAATTTCGATGTGTAGGCAGTATATTTGTATTTTCCATCTCGCCTTCTGTAAGTATCTATTCTGTGTCACACCGCGGGCCTAGGGCGAGAAACTTGAAGCTCTCAACTTATTTATTTAAGGGACAATAGCGCTGTGGGGTGTGTGGTTTGGTAGCGAATTTAAATGCTAGATAGCGTGGTTTAGATACGTGATACTTTTTGGTGTCCTGATAGTGGAAACTATAGCCTGACATTTCTCCAAGTATATGTTCTAGATTAGACGGCTTCCAGTGTAAATGTGTACAGCTGAATGGTAGTAAAATACTTGTGTTTTTGTATATACGGAGCGATGGTATATCTCGCTTCTACTCCTAAGAGTCCTCCTGGGGCCTCGGGTGATGAGAACTGTTACCGCGACTCTAGGAAAAAGGCAAGGAAGGTACGGGGTAGGTTTTTTAGTCAGTAAGAGTCTGACATTGGTCTCCCGCTCCGCCCAAGAGCGGGTTTCGTCATTCGCTGATTTTCACCTACCATAAAAAAAAAATAAAAAAAAAAACTCCTAAGAGCAATGTTGAGTTAAAATTTAAGGTTATGGATGCTGATGTCATGATAAAGGGGGATAACTTCCATTAGGTTCGCTGTTCATCAGTCTCTCTGGTAAGTCTCAATTTCGTATCTCCATCTTCGCATTGGTCTGCCACGGTATTATGTCTGCTTGTCAGCAAACTGCAGGGGCCCTTCAGGGTCGAAGCCTCCTGGAGCCTAGGGTGGTGCAAACTGTTACCTCGACTCTAGGAATAAGGCAAGGAAGGTACGGGGTACGTTTTTTTAGTCAGTAAGAGTCTGACACTGGTCTCCCGCTTCGCCCAAGAGCGGGTTTCGTCATTCAATGATTTTCACCTACCATAAAAAAAAAATGTCTGCTTGCTGGTTATAATATGCTTCTTAAAAACAAAAGATAGACGCTGTTGTGGTTCAGATGAATTTCATACCTATTTACCCACAACTAAATCTTTAATTCAGTTACACTCTTTTCAATTTTTTTTAAATCACGTTAATATGTGTGGTAAGTAGTGATGCAATCATTGATGGTGAGACACAGTAATTTATTTATAGTCTATTTAATCTAATCTTGAAGACACCCAAATTATAATCGGATGGAAAGACCTCAGCTGGCAATTTGTTCCAGTCCTTCGACGTGCGCTGAACGAAAGATGAAGCCAAACGCTTAAATGGATGTATACTCGCAGTGCATGGGGTTGTCCGATGATAGAAAAAAGTTGGAGGAATCAACTCAAGCAATTTCTGCGCCCATTCTCCAAAAAGCAACCTCTACGATGTCCTGCAGGGGCCCTTCGGGGTCGAAGCCTCCTGGAGCCTAAAGGGTGGTGGAAAACTGTTACCTCGACTCCAGGAATAAGGCAAGGAAGGTACTGGGTAGGTTTTTTAGTCAGTAAGAGTTTGACACTGGTCTCCCACTCCGCCCAAGAGCGGGTTTCGTCATTGGATGATTTTCACCTACCATAAAAAAAAAAAACCTCTACGATGTCACCTTGCTGATAAACGTAAAAACAAAAGAAAATTCAAGGTCAACCTCAATCAGTTACCCAGCTTAAGTTTGTCCTAAAACAAGCCCCTCTATTTCCCCACTATCATGGTCGGAACAGTCACAAATCTTCAGTTCACAAACCCGCACCATAATTTCTACTAAGCCATCTTAAATGCTAAACAGACTCACAAGATTCACAATAATTTAAGGGTGGCTCCAACCCCGAGCGAACCCGTAATTAGATGAACCGCAAGATTCGCCCATAGCTTAGAGATTATAATTGCTAATTCTAGACAATTGTGTTACGAGTTCGAGTCTATTTGATTCAATTTGATTGTCTGTAGCTAAGTCAATATGTGTTGGCTATGTTTTAGATTGTTGATTGCTTTATTTGTTGTATGTAGATGAAGAGCTTTTAAATAATTTGCTAAAGTTCCATGTCTTTAATGTAATTTGTTTTTTTGAGGTAGAAAATCATCTGATGAGTACTCTCTTTTCTAGGGCGGAGTGGGAGGGCGTCTCAGACTTTTAATACCTTAAACTATATATTGTTCTTCAATCTTCTTCTGTTTTCTGGGACCACGAGTCAGAGCAGCGTTCGGGAAGCTGCGTAGCATCTCAAAACCAGTGTGTGTTGCCAGTGATGACATATGGCAATGAAATATGGCCGCTCACAGTGGGCCTCCATCGTTAACCACATCATTGCTTACCATCAGATGAAATTGTGGTCAAAACGCGAGCCTAAAAAAAAATGCGAAAGTTACGATGTTTAGATGTTTGGATGTTTGTTACTCAATCACGCCTAACGCCCAACGGCTGGACGGAACTGGATGAAATTTGGCACAGGCATAGATAGGATACACTCCGGAATAGGACATAGGCTACTTTTTATCCCGGAAACCCCAATCCCAATACCACGCGGGCAAAAGCTAGTCTAGACTAAAAAAAGAAGACTTACCCAAAGGGCAATGAAAAGGACTATGTTTGGAGTTTTCGAATTGAATCAGGAATGAAGATATTTCCAAGTAAACCAGGGATATAGCACAATTGGGCAGAGCACATTGCTCGTAGAACGGATGGCCGATGGGGCCGAAAAGTTCTTCAGTGGCGATACCCGAAATCATTGTATGATTTCGCAAATTAAAACCATTAAGGTTTAATTTGGACCTAAATTATAATCGGACGGGAAAACCACAGCAGGCAAACTGTTCCAGTCCTTCGCTATACGCGGTATAAGCGGCGAAGTGAAACGCTTAGTCTGGACCGTGGTAGGTAAAGGTCGATATTCGCCGTAATTATTTAATTAAAACCTATAAGGTATAGGTATTTATGTAGGTTTAGATTGTACACTGGTTTCTACCCTCACATGTAATCTCTCTTTGTCACTTAAAGGTTTTGCTGGGACAAAACTCATTGTTGAGTTAAGCTCGCCTTTGTACATGAATTGTAAAATAATTGTAACTATGTTAAGTTTTTGTGTACAATAAAGGTTTTAATTTGGCCCAACTTTCACGAATCAACACCAAAGTTTTATAATAGTGTTCTCAAAACTTGCAAAACGGATCTCGCTGGAAACCTCTCTCCACAAAATAATAAAGTGACACAGATAGAGTTGTTAGTCGCTCCACGTTAAACACAAAGATTTCAAGCATGGTTTCACGTAAAAATACACCACTCTACTGTTGAAAACGGGAAAGTTTAATTTCCACGCTCAACGGGAATTTTGCTTAATTTCGCGAGTGTACTGCGCTGTTGGAAGTTGAAAAAAACCCGCCAAGTTCGAGTCGCACTCGTACACCCAGGGTTCTGTTAAATGTTCTATTAATAGAATGATTATGATTAAAAATACTCTTTCTGCTTTGCTATTTAGCACATTTTTAGAGTTAGGTATGGAACTCTAAAAATGTGCTAAATAGCAAAGCAGAAAGAGTATTTTTAATCATAATCAAAAGGAAAAAACGGGACTCTTATACGATCACTTTGTTGTCCATCTGTCTGTCTGTCAAGACCCTTTATCTTGAGAACGCGCACGCGCGTATACTGAGAACGTGTGTCTATAATTCCTAAAAACTGAAGAAATCAAATTTCTAAGTTAACTAAAAAAAAGATACGGCCGTTTATGTCGCAAAAAAAACTTATTACGAATAAAAAATCATAGGGTATTTTCTCATTGACCCAGATTCCTGAAATTTTGTATAAAGCAGAGCACAAATATGGAAATAGATTTTTAAACAGTAAATTTGCGGTATGTCTCAAAAAAAATAATCATTTTTTGTGACTCGAAAAAATCTTCGAAATTCATTCGAAAATTGAAATAAGTATCTACACTAATATAATAAAGAGGTAAAGTTTGTTTTTTTATTTTTTTGTTTTTTTGTTTGTAGGAGGTAATCTCTGGAACTACTGGTCCGATTGGAAAAATTTTAGCAATAATAGATAGCTGCTTTACTCCTGAGTGACATAGGCTATATTTTATGTACGTGGGCGAAGCCGCGAGCAAAAGCTAGTATATTTATATAATGGTGATAGGATTCGCGCCCTGAATCTTACATTGTAAGGAACCCTCAGGGCATGAGTGCAACACGCAGTTGCTTAGTTTTTTATTAGTAAAATAAATTTTAGTAAAAATTTTTTTTAAAAAAAAAACGACAATTAACAATTTTTCAAAGTAAAGAAAACCTTTTTATTTACGAGACGTACACTAATATACAATAATAATTAAAAGTTAGCAAGTTGTACAGACGTATGTACAATCTGCGCTCAAGGCGAGATTAGGACTTGCTTGAATAAATATACATTTAAAAATAAAATAAACGAACACATCGTCAGGTTCCTTATCCGTCCTAAAGATACAGAACCCTAAAATTATTTTTTTTGTGATCTTAGCAAATTCTGTGCAATGAGGGAATAGGTTAATTATATTGTAACTTGGGGGAGAGTGGGTGAGTGACGGTGTGGCCTAATCATGATTGATTCGCTTTTATTCAGGAATGGGAAGGTATTTGATGGGCAAAGAAGCGGTGGCCATTAGGACGTCATGGTTTTTCAAGGATTATACTCTACTAGCGAGTCACCCCAGCTTCGCACGGGTGCAATGATGAAATTAAATTGATTATGCTTGTTTTATACATACACCGTTAATGGTTGTTTTCCCTGAGCGAAATGATTGTGTCTTGGTAATACAAACGTTTGATAAAAAAATAAAATATTAAAAACAAAAAATGGACCTGTAGAGTGCAAGCTAATTATGACGTATCACAACGTGAGAGAGCTTATTTTGGTTTAAATATTTAATGAATCGGTTCACGGCGTGCTGCTCATGCGTCTCTAGTAGTACCTACAAATTACGTCTAATGTTACTATTGTTTTCGCTTTTTTGAGTTAACGAATATTTTTAATAATTATTTATAAAAAAAAAAAATACGTGTGGCACTCGGGGACTGCGGTAAAGCTATTGCATAGCATTCTGTATCAACTTATGCAATTATAATTATTTATTATTTTTTTTATTTTATTCATACAATATTTCTTTTTCTTTGATATTAATTCGCGTTAAGATACCTTTTTATTGTCTGCTCTATTGTCTCTACTGTCTCTGTCTCGCTATTGTAATGTCATCCTTATACATTAAATTTAGAATAATGTTTTTTTTGGGTTCAAACGACTGCAGACTTGACTGTACGGTTTGTACGGCCGTTGGATCTTGGCGAGTCTGAAGTTAGATTCTACGAATTTTAGCTTGATATCTCTTAAAAAATTAGCGCCTGATATTAGTTTAAACAAATAAATGCAATTAGCAGTTGTTATTGCTGTTAATAACTGTTATTGGTATTTTTTAAAAGCTTTATTTTTTAAGAGTTTTCAAGCGCTAAAATTTACAGAGCCAAGATCCGACGGCCGTACTGTAATTTCAACTCACTACCTCCACGCGTTACCATGATGAATAGTCTTGACAAACAGACAGAGCGACAGACTGCAAAAGGATCTTATAATCAACGTTTTCCTTTTGAGGTACAGAACCCTAACTATACTACATGAAACATGCAAATCTCAAGTCAAATCTCAAATCTTTATTGCAATCCATAATGTACATGTCAAGTGATATATAATAAAAGGTAGAAACACAGCAGGCACAGCAACATTATAAATAGTAGAAGAGAGGATGAGCGCTAATCAATTTTCTTGTATTTACATGTTAATTCATTCAGTTCATTACAATTTTATATTCAGTATCGCTAGAGTAGATAAATAATTATTGTATTCATCATTATTCCAAAATGTCACACATAATAAAATTAATTATTAACATTAATAAACATAATTACAATTAAAAATTAATAATAAAAAAATATATTAAAAAAAATCTTTTATATATTTTTTTATTATTAATTTTTAATTATTGTATTATATTAATTTAAATTAACGTTTAATAATAATGTTCCTTTTTCAATGTCAGAAAAAAAAATACAAATTTAACTTATTTTTTATAATTACAAAATGTCAAAAGAAAAAATGCACACTCACAAACAGCCTTTATTACGTTTGTGAATAAAAATATAGTGTGATTTGTGTCTTAATTTAATAAATAGATGTCTAGCAAAATGCCAAAGTCAAATAAATTAAAACCTTGAATAACCTAAACAAATTTAACTCGTCAATGAAACCTATATATTAGGAGTAATGAAAAGATTTGTTTATTTTCGATATTTGTGGACTACTATGTGAAAAACTTTGTATTTACGTTCTTGAATAAATACCTTATAAAAAAACCCTCAATATTTTATAATCCACTAGTGACCCGCCCCAGTTTCGCACGGGTGCAATGGCGGTATTAAATTTTTTTATGCTTTTATTATACATATAAATCTTCCTCTTGAATCACTGCATCTATAAAAATGCATCACAATCCGTTGCGTAATTTAAAAGTTCTAAGCATACATAGGGAGAGACAGCCGGAAGCGACTTTGTTTTATACTATGTTGAGATGCGAACGCCGGCGTCCGCTTGGGAATTGACCAGTCGTAAAAAATATTTTGCCTTCATAAATGATAATGATAAATGATATTTATTTTGTAAATAGGTTTTAAAATAACACTTTTACACGTCAATATTTTTTCTTTTCGTCAGTTTAAGCTAGATGAGTCCTGTGTTTCCTAGCTGACTACCCTGAGAAGAAAAACCGAAACAAACTCAGGAGTCAAGTCCATACACTCTTTTAAAGTCCATACAGTAACAATGTATTGGTCAAATCATTTGAGAACCATAAATAGCATCATAGCAGATTACTGAAAATCTGTCCATTTGTAATCTTTTCTTGTAATTTAAACGCTGTGTATACTTAAGAAACATTTCAAATTCGTTTCCCGTTTATTTATGTTTATTTGAATATGATGAGCAATACGATCGATTTTTTTGAGATGGAAAATCATGCAATACCTACACTCACCCGCTCTAGGATGCAAGGGGTGCCAAATTTTTATGGACTAAAATTACACGAGTGTCTTTAAGTTGCCCTTTTTTGGGATTGTTCATATCCTTAACGTTTTGGCAACTGTAATTAGAGACATAATAGAAAGAAAATAAGTGTGCGAACGAGTGAAATAAAAATCTACTCTTACTGACCACAACAAGACAAAATCCCGCCCCTGGATGGAGCAGGAAATAGTGCCAAACTCTTAGATACTAACTAAACAACCTTCCCGTTCCTTCTTAGCCTTCATACCGAAGTCGGACTTTCTTTTTAGAAGCTGATCCATAACCCCAGTAGGCTGAGAGGGTTATCTTGATGATTTTAATAATAATAATAATGTTTATTTCACGCAAGAATTTTACATATGTTACAGGTATAGTAGAATAGTACAACAAAATGTGCAATTGGGTATTATCTCCTGGCTCCCAAACTAGGTTTATAGCCTGTGACTTGGGGACCAGTGATTCCATTAGGGTGGAGACATGGATTATAAAAGTCACACAAGTATTGTTTTCACCGGTAACATAAAGAATATAATAAGAACAATTAATTACTTGTAAGCAATTAAAACAATTAAAGTAAAAATAAAAAATAAATTATAAATTAAAAAACTGTATGGTGAGTGTTTGAGTGAGAGTAAGTTATTTATGGTGGAAACTGTTGTGTATGAGTATGTAAGTAGGTATGGTAGTGTTTGGTGTGTGAAAATGGACAGTGTGAACGAGTGTTTGTATTTATAGATACTTGAACAAGAGGAGATCTGACTTAAACATGAGGTAAGAGAAGTTTTTCTATCTTATCATAAGATTTCTCAAGTAGCCATTCCTTAACAATATTTTTACATTTGTGATAATTTAATCTGTGAATATGGAGAAATTTATTGATTTTATTGTACAGAATATAGCCGAGGCAGGCGAATTGGTGTTTTGCAAAGGTGGTTTTATGTCTAACTGGTGGAAGGGCAATGTCTGCGCGACGTTTGGTACTTTCTGTGTATGGCAGCCGATGCTTCCTTAATACACACTGTAGCACATATAATCCTCTCACTGTCAAAACTTTGCTTTCTCTAAAAAGGTCAAAAGTGGGGTATCTATAGGGCTTGCAGAACATAACTTTGAGGACTGCTATAATGATTGGATGAATTATAATTGTACCAAAAAATATTGCTATAACTTGATTTTTCTTCTAGGAAGAGTTAACAATTAAGTTGTACCTAATAAACAACGTGCAAAATATTAACAAAATTTGAATTTAGTGAACTACCTTTTTGAGTTTCCTTCCTTTAAACATTAGAATCCAAGTCGCAGTCTCAGAGACAGTAACTGTAAAGACGTCAAGTACAGACATAAGATATGCTTTTGACAGATTGAGGCTGTGATTCGAAACTTGTACAGGTAAACCAGTACCTATTTAAACCTTCACTTAATTTATTTCCATGTTAATCGAAGGCTCCTAAAAATATCAAAACTTAAAAAACATTGATATAAATAACAGCAAAACGGTGAAGGAAAACATCGATAGGAAACCGACATGTCCTAGAACCAAAAATTCGAAGACATGTGACATCCACCAATCCGCACTGGGCACACGTGGTGGATTATGGCCCATTCCTTCTCCTAGAGAGAGGAGGCCTGTGTCCCAGCAGTGGGAACATTAAAAAGGCTGATGATGATAATGATAAATAACATTGATATCCATATAATTATAATACCAAATATTATTTTTGGTCACAAAGATACAATTTAATAAAATATTTCTGCATGTTTATTATACATATTTATTTTTATATCTTTGCATTGCCCCTAATTTATGGTGTTGTACGCTGACAGACCTTAATCATATCCTTTCGTTTACTCCATCCAAAGTTTGTCTGATAGAAATTGCCAGGTGCAATAAGACCGCCTTTTAATGTTTGTCCTGTGATAATCTAAGGTAAGTAATAAAGAAAGAAATAAATAGCTGCGGTCTTTCAGTCCGATTATAATTTAGGTGTCTTCAAGGCTAGAATGAAAAGGCTTATAATAGCTCATAGTACGCCTTACCATCAACGATTGCATCACTGCTTACCATCAGGTGGGATCGCTGTCAAGCACTTTTTTATAGCAATTAAACATTGCAAGCTAATAAAAAGCTTATAAAAAATATATATATATATATAGGATGAAAGTGTTTAGTTTAAACAAAACATGTTTAAAAAATATGACTTGCACATGCCCTAAATGTTAAGGTTTTCATTACATCAGGTCCTTGAAACAAACAAAACTTTAACTCAAAGTCCCCATCATTTATTACTGTCGAATTCAAGGCCCCCAAACATCATTTAAAACTAGTGCTCTAAATATTTATGTTTTAATATCATCAACAGCGAGCGAACCATTACGGAGCTGTTTAAATATTTCATACTCATCGAGATACAGTTTGGAGTGTAGTTTCTACTGTTTGTAGTGATGATTAAGTTGGGAGTCGTTTTTAAGCTTTTAGACTGACCTGGTTCAGTAAACGTTTGGTTTTTTACTAACTTTTACGCTTGCCCGATGATCGAATATAGATAGATAGATCGACAGATTAAACTTTATTGTACACCAAAACGTGAAAAAACTTATATAAAACTTTAACTACTCTTAATACGATTGACTCTTCGCGTGACCGAAGGGCTGGCTTTTACCTTAGGCAAAGAATAAGCATTCCCATACAGTGTGACAAAGCTGCCAGCCTTTTGGACACTTTACCAGTCGACAGCGATGCGGAAGAGTTTTATGAAGCTCTATTAGATTAGTTATTTTTAGTCAAGTTCATTAGGGCTATGTAGTTTTAAGGTTACAGATATCTAATTAATTATTAAATAAAGGAGGCTACAGCTTAAAGAAAAACTTTAACTTAATATTATAGTAAAGTTTTTGTCTGGTAATCGTCTGGATCGAGCCACAGTTTAGAGTTCGCGGGTTTGACAGTTAGTATATTTGAAAGTTTAACACGTTTGGGCGTTTGACAGTTAGCATGTTTGACAGTTCATAGCTAAGAGAGGACAACGTCTGTCGCATCAGCTATTAAAATACAATGATTAAAATTAATCAAAACCCCATTATAACTCGCCGTCAGGTTATCTGGTAAAAGTACGGACCAAGACTAGTCGTCGTCGACGCGCTCTGTTCCCGCGCGCCTTAAAGAGTTGTCAGAGAGAGAGGCCCAACTGCAGGGCCGAAGCCTACTGGGGCCCCGGTCTTGTTTCTGAGAGGAAGATTCGACCCCGGTATGAGGGATAAGAAGGAATTCGGTGGGTCGTTTATTGATTCGTCATTAGATGATTTTTCCCACCAAAAAAAACACCATAAAGAAATATCGTACCTACTGAGACCTTTTTATCTTGGAAATTTCTTTAAAAAATCAATTCAAAGAGACTAAAGAGACTCTTTTCACCACCGCATCAAGAAAACAATTCAAAGAGACTAAAGAGACTCTATTCAGCACCGCATCAAGGAGTACTCAAAAAGAAAAACAAATGCTCCAAAGCAAATTGACGATGCATTCCCACTTAATTTAGAATTCCCGAGCCCCCATCCCCAGTTTCGTAGGAATTTAATTACAATTGTAAAAACTTTCAGTTTTCCAACAATAGGGAAGTATGCCGTAAGTAATGCCATGGGGGTTGACTCTGGGGGACACAGACGCTTGTCACGTGATTGACATCGGAATCTACCTACTTCAGAGTTCGGGGGAAATAAATTATTTCCAAAGGTTTTCTTACTTCCGCTTGCAACACATTTTTCAAATACTTTGGACATTTTGTTTATTAAGCTTTGCATTGTTTAGTGAAAATATACGTATTACCGTAGCTATACTACATTTGAGTAGATAAAAGGTACAGAGGCAAACCTTCATAAAACGCGCGAATTGGTTGCACTACTACAAGCACATGGGGAATGTACCACTTTTTCATTTCAACCCTAATGTGTGATATATTTTAATGAGTTTAAAAACAAATTAAATTTTAATGATATAGTTTTTTTATAATGTTAATATTTTTGGAAATAATCGCTACAAAAAATTAAAAAAATGACCCTCCCCCCCTCTAACTTTTGAACCACAAATTAAGAAAATAAAAAAAAATCTTGGTGTCAACAATTTTTAGAAAAATATTACAAAATAATTTAACAAATTAAACAAAAGGTCTTTTATCGCAGACTACTTTATTAATCTACTGACTCTATTATTTTATATGGTTGCAATTTATAATGTTTTAAATTTGTTTACAGTACACTGCAGACTACCGCCTGTATTTATTGTTAAGGTAAGTAAAAGTTGTAAGTATAAGACCGCCTTTGTACCCATAAAATAAGATTTGTGAATCATTTTATTCTATTCTTTTCTACTCTATTTTTCTCTCACTCACTCATTTTCACCTTAAGTACAAAGATTGACCTTAAAACGAATTTAAAACTAAAATACCAGCGCACTAGATTTCACTTAAATTTGGGGCCAAGGATTATAGTGGAACTTTTTATTGCTGTTGGGTTGGTAGTCGTCATTTCCAAGGGTTCCCTAGAGTGGTATTTGCACGATAACTGTTGTCGATACGAAACCGTAACGGGACGATATGACCTCTTTTAATTTACATGTTTTATTTTTTTAAGGTTGGCGCAATAAGGAATATGCAAACTCATGGCTGAACCTATTTCAATGAACCTTACATACAGATAAACCATGTCTTAGAATAAGATTTTTTTTTTATTTGAAAATCATATAATGTCATAGCTATCTAGCTCTTGGGCAGATCGGAAGCGTGTGTCAAAACTAAAAACCCACTCCTGTTCCTTCGTTGCCTTTCACACCAGGGCTATTTTTCTTTCAGAAACAAATTCTTCGCCCCAGTAAGCTTCTGTTTGCTGACATTGGACCATGGCCCGTACCAAGGTTTGAAGCGAGAGATCACTGGAATAATTGATTCTTACCTTTTTATTGCAAAAATAAATTGACTTTGAAAAATATAACAGTTAAAACTCCGGGCAAAAGCAAGTTAGATCTAATTTATCATCGTTAACATGATCTTTCAACCAAAAGACGTCCACTGTTGGGCAAACTCCCTCAAGCGTCGCCATAACGACTAGTCCTGAGCGTCTCACATCCATCAGATTCCCGCAACCCGCAGAGAAGAGGATCTAAATCCAGAAACTAAAAAAAACTATAGATAAAGATCTATCAAAAAGATACTATAGCAAAAATAATTTTCCCGTGCCTCAATGGTTTCCTAAATTCTATAATCCTTAGCTCAAGGGATGAAGAAAGGCAATGCATTATGTATGGTGTGCCGGTCGAAGCCATAAAAATTGGACACTATAAAAATCTTAGTGATCGAGAATGGATCGGTATAAAATATTGCCGTTGACAGTTTTTCGGCACCAGACCGTAAGTTTTACGCGTTAGGGTTCCGTGGCGAAAAAATCTAAGGTTTTTAATGCAAATCGTATGATTTGGGATTTCACATCCCAAATCCTTCGACTATCCTGTGTATTGATCTCATTTTTTTTTTCTATCGAGTAGCTTGTGCCAGCGACCTTGCTGTCATGAAAATACAAACTTTAGACTCCACTTCATCCTTTTTGTGAGTGAATTTTATAAAATCCTCGCTAAGACATAAAAGGAAGCCTTGTGTAAAACGTAGGGACTCTGCAAAACCTACTGGGGCCCCGGGGTTTCCTAAAGGAAGGTTTGGACCCAGTGCAAAAGGCAAAGGAACGGGGTGATTTGTTTTGTCAGTAAGAGTCTGACACTGTTTCCCTCTCCGCCCAGGAGCGGGATTCATAATTGGATTATTTTTGCCATCAAATAAGGCTCTTAAGTCCCAGTAGTTTTGACTATATCATTATCACCATCATTTCAGCCAAAAAATATACACTGATTAACATAGGTCTCTCCCAAGCATGACATAACGACCGATCATATGCGTCTCGTCTCCTGTTTTAGTTGTATATTATAATAATATTTTTCTAAGCAGGACAAAATAAATGATTATTTCGTAGAAAATTTAGTCTAATGTCTTGAAATATCAAATTACCATAGTTGAAACCTCATTAGAAACAAGTTTAAAGAAGGAGTTACTATGAATTCCAATTTTCTAAGCTTTACATTTTACACAAAAGCAAAAAATCTACTTCTATTTCTTTTTAGGAATAAAACGAGTATTTTACCACAAAACTCAATAAAAATAAACACGTCAAAAGATTTAATATAAATGATCACGTCCCCATTTCTCACTTTTGGGATAATCAATCATTATCATTTGACTCCTGCGTAGACAGGTGAAAAAGAAAAAACGATGAGGGGCAGATGAATTAAAATGTAAGAAAAAATTCTTAATATTTTTGACGTGGGGTCGTAAATCTAACTTTGTTCGCTGATATTAATGTTATTTGATCTTTTTGTTACATTCATCCTGTTGTGTGTTTGAGAGGCCAACAGAAATGTTTTTTAGCCGGCTGAAAAATATTTTCAGGTCATTGGCTCAGTATAAAAGTTATCGTGATGGTTTAAAAGTTTAGGCACCAGCCTGTCATGCATGGGTTTGTTTGTTCAAAACCGGGTTGTATAATTTTAAATTCTTTATATTACTTTTTAGAGTATCCGGCCTCAAAAGGAAAAACGGAACCTCCTCCTTAAAGAATCTAAAGAGAAGGCCGTTCGCATAAGGCAACGGGGCACATGCCCCAGACGCCGCCGGACGGCAAGCAATGGGTAGCTCACCGTCCAGTTGTATGGTAACAGTCCAGACCAAGCCCAAGTCGTCGACGGCGCGGTCTGTTTCCGCGCGCCTTAAGGAGTTGTCAGCAAAGCCGTAGGAACTCTGCAAAAGGGTTGAAACCTACTGGAGCCCAGGGTCTCTTTCTGGAAGGAAGGCTTGGTCCCAGTGCGAAGGGTAAAGAGGGAACGGGGTGTGGTGTTCAGTCAGTAAGAATCTGACACTGTTTACCGCTTCACCCAAGAGCGGGATTCATCATTAGATTATTTTTGCCCACCATAAAAAACCCTTATGGGATCACTTTGTTGTCCGTTTATCTATGTGTCTGACAAGATCCTTTACCTCGGAAAAGTGTCAAGTTGAAATTAAACAGTCCGCCTATGTAGAGTTATGTATATAAAGTTTTTTTTTATAAATAAATAAATACCTACACCATTCTCATTGGTTCATAAAGCAAACTATATTACTTTGTATTATCGTACCCCGTCGAGAGGCCACGGAAACCTAACCAACTTAATCCATAAAAAATGTAACATAAACTGTAATAATTACTTTACAGCACTAGTGCTGTTATGAAACTAGTTTCACAATATGGCTACCGTCGTTGTTCAGCTCATACCGTTTTCAATCCCTCGTGTAATTCTGTGTGAAACCATTTCGCATACAATAGTTATAATGTCTGTATGTTTTTGAAGTAATCAGGTAATGTAGGCAACCCGTTAATAATGGAAACGGTTCAGTAGCTGTGGTTACGCACTGGGTGGTTGGAACGTAGAAGTAATGTTTAGCACGTTTTTGTAATTAGATTTTTTTGTGGTGGGCAAATATCATCCTTGGGCAGAGCGAGAAACAATATCAGACTCTTACTGACTAAACACCCCACCCCATTTCTTCTTTGCTTTTCGCACTGGGGCCAAGCCTTCCTTTCAGAAAGAGACCCTCGGCCCCAGTAGGCTTCGAACCTTTTGCAGAGTTACTTACGTTTGTAGTTAGATCGTATTTTTTTTATTTTGACATATTATTCTTAACTTAAAATATTTAGCTTTAATTTGACATAATTTATTGGAATGTGTTTTTAGTTGTTGTCTGTTTGGTATTTTATTGGTGTATTTTTAATATTCCTTTCTTTCACCAGTTATCCTGTGGTCTCCTGTAAATAACACACATCAAAGGATCCCATGCCTACAGATTTCCAGGATGTCAGTGCAACCTTTGTTGGAACTCCAAATAAATAAATATGTGTTTCTCATAAAAACAGATACAAAAAATAATGTTTAGTTAATGTTTACATTAATTCTTAAAGTTATGATTGTAAGAGAGAGGAAAATAAATTGCTATTGTTTTACTTATTTTTATTTTATAGAAACTGAAGTTTATTAAATAGATATAAAAATCATACGAGAAACCGAGAGTACTTATTATAATAAAAATAAAATTACAAGACACGTTAGTTGTAACTGCTTGCTCTCGTCGTGTTTCTGGCGTTCAACCGCTCCCAAAAAACTACCCAGTGCGAACTCACAGCCGCAAGTGATTCACTAAATTCTCTAATTTCGTCCGTCGCTTTGTTTGACGATAATAATAATTAGAAACAAAGGAATAACGTTAGCGGCATGATTATGTTGTACCATCAAAACTCGGGCTATGCTTAGCTGACTTAATCTTGGTTATGAGCGGCCATTAGCTCGTGCATAATCGGGATTGGTCGGGATCTTTCGGATTGTGACTTTGGCTTTTGAAGATGTAACTACTAACTATCCTCCTGGGGTCAAGGGTTGATGTAAAAGCGTAGCACCAGGGCTCTGGGATTAAGGCAATAAAGGAACAGAGTAGGTTATTTAGTCAGCAAGAGTCTGACACTGTTTCCCGCTCCGCTCAAGGGCGGGATTCGTCATTGGATGATTATTACCTAAAAAAAAAACTATTGGATCATACTACTTTAGAAAGCAGTGATGGCCGAGTGGTAACGGCCCTGATTTACTTGTTTTATGCGTTTGTAGACTCTTACTGACTAAATAAACCATATATACCAGGGCCAAAGCCTTCCTTTTACATGCGAATCCTTGGCCCCAGTTGGCTTCGACCCTTCTGCAGGGTCCCTACGGTTTACTGACAACTTCTTGAGTCGCGCGGGAACAGTGCGCGCCGTTGACGACTGGGCTTGGTCTGGACGGTTACCAGATGACTAAACCCAGCTAGGAAAATCACTTTGTATAATTTATTTCATCACAACTGCTCTCAAATCGGTAAAAGAAACATCGTGTGGAAGCTAGCGTGTCTTAGGAACAAAACTTCGAAGACACTTGACAAACATTAAACCGCGTTTATGGCCCATTCTTTTTCTTAGAGAGGAGGCCTTAGTCGCAGCCATGAAAACATTTAAAAAGCCGATAATGAAGAGCTAGAAAAAGGATAATAAAGATGCACTTCCACATGACGTATCTCTTCTTATCAACCTCCAAACCCAAATAAACAGGCGAATCCCTAATAAGCGACAATCCCTATAGCTATTCATAGAAGGCAATAAAAACTAAGTGTGGACCAATATATGTATAGCGTTACAAGTATTTGTAGTACCAGCAGCCGGGCACGATGCCAAATAAAATCTGCCTGTTTCAGGAGGCTGGGCTTGTCTCGCGGTACTGTTGTCGCATTCGACTGAGTTGGGAAACCCACAGATATAATTGTAGCAACTTAAGATTCCTCATCCAAAGGGTAGAAACGGAACCCTTTTTTTTGCGCGCTTCAAGGAGTTGTCAGCCAATGTGGAGGCCCAACTGCCGGGCCGAAGCCTACTGGGCCCCGGTCCGGTTTCTAAAAGGAAGGTCTGACCCCAGTAGGAAGGCTCAAAAGGAACGGCGTTTAGTTAGTAAGAATCTGAGACTGTTTCCTGCTCCACCCAAGGGCGGGATTCGTCTTTAGATCATTTTTTCCACCATAAAAAAACCTTATTTTCCAAAAGATAGTACGGAACCCTTCGTGAGCATGTCCGTCGTGTCAATTTACGACCGTTTCGTTTCGAGCAGCTAGAGGGCTGATGGAAAAGCGACAATGTGGTCAACGATGGAACATGCTTGTCTAGAAGTAACCTATTCACTCTTGACTTAAAGATACTCAGGTTTTCCAACGCTTAGATGTACCTATGTACAATTAATGAATGAACCAGAGTTATCAGTAAACCGTAGGAGCCCACCCTGGCAGCAGTCAGGGTCGAACCCTAGTGGGGCCTAGGGTCTACTTCTGAAAGAAAGACTCAGCCTTGGTATGGAAAGCAAAGAATGAACGGAGTGGGTTTTTTAGTCTTACTCTATCTCCCTCTCCGTCCAAAGGCGAGAATTGTTATTGGATAATTTTTACACCCACCAAAAAAAAACCACCACTGCTCTCAAAACCGTTGAAGTAAACGTTGTAACGAAACCTACATATTATCCTAGAGCCCAATACAAAGACATGTGACATCTATCCGCACTGGGCCCACAATGCGGATAACGACCCGTTCCCTCTCGTAGCGCGGAGGGCTATGTCCCAGCAGTGGGAACATTACACAGCTGATTATACTGATATGAATGAATGATAGTGTCGCGGTTGTCTCTGAATAATTTAAGAAGAAGACGTGTTGCTCCGACCCCAAGTGACATGGGACTAGGACATGTTATGATAATGTATGTACTGGTACTTTGTAACTAGTGTCATATTTATTTATTAAGAAATATATAGCTTTTGCTCGCGGCTTTGCCCGCGTGGTATTGGAGTTGGGATTTCCGGGATAAAAAGTAGCCTATGTCCTATTCCGGAGTGTATCCTATGCCTGTGCCAAATTTTATCCAGATCCGTCCAGCCGTTTTGGCGTGATGAGTAACAAACATCCAAGCATCGTAACTTTCGCATTTATAATATTAGTAAAAAGTAGTGCTGTGACGCTATGGTGACCTAAATGATAAGTGATTTATTTTTGCAAATACGTTTTTCACAACACTTTTTACACGTCATTTTTTTTTTGTCAGCTTAAACTAGATGAGTCCGGTGTTTCGTGGCTGACTACCCTAAGAAGAAACATTGAAATAAGCTCAGGGGTCAAAATCTCTTTTAAAGTCCATACAGCAAACATGTAATATTCAAATCATATGAGAACAGTGCAGATTAGTGTCTGAGATGGTCTTTTGAGGAAAGAACCATACACATTTGAATGGACCTGTCCAGTCGACCTAACACTCTTTTCGCGTATATAATAGAATATGGTATTTATGGTAAGTCAGTCGCGAATTAATTTTTATCGTAAAAATAACAACTATGTATATTGTACTAAATCACTACAACACTTATAATACTTAGAATCTATATAAAATAGTAAAAATGGTTAACCTTTTGTATTTACGCGAGACACAATAATTTTTTAATTGTGTTTCTAATTACGGCCATACGAGAGGTTAATGGTTAAGTAATTTTTTTAAGGAAAATTTTAAAATTAATAATATAATCACGATACATAGTTTAAAAAAAAATAGGTTTGTCTCTGTTAAAATTATTGTATGTTTTATCTTTTGTCAGTCTCTAACGAATCATGCAGGCCTTGCAACCATGCATTCTCCTTCAAATATTGAGAAAGCAATTTTTCTTTTTCAAGAACTGTTGCAGTTAAAGTTTCGATAACAGTACAAGTGTTCAAGTTGTAAGAACTTACACTACAATAGAATATTTCAGCTCGAATCGCAGGCTTTGGCAAAGTTGTGCTGAACAAAATGTACGTATCGAAATGATTTCATCTCTTATTTATATTGTTGCCTTTGAGGCTCTGCAGTTGTTCTTAAACTTAATTAAAATAATGTGTTTTGATATTTTTAACTTTCTTTTTTCTATGTATAGTGACAGAAAAGATGTAGAGGAATAGTTTGTTGCGCCGACCCCAAATGACATGGGCAAAGGGCAGGAAGATGGTTTTTTTATGTTAGCTAAAAATCATCCAATGACGAATCTCACTCTTGGATGGAGCGGGAAACAGCGTCAGACTCTTACTGACTAAACAACCTACCCCGTTCCTCTCTTGCCTTATTCCCAGAGCCCCGGTAGGAAGATGGTGATGACGAATATAATATAGTGCTTGACTATGACAAGCAGTGACGCAACCATTAATATGAATCACACTAGTGTGTTAAGAGCCTATGAAAAGTTCCATAGGCTCTTAATACACTCTTCTCTATCTTGAAGAACTCTAAATTATAATCGGACGAGGAGACCACAACACGTAAATAGTTCCAGTCATTCCAGCCGATACACTTAGTCCGGACCGTAGAGGTGACAGTAGTGTAAGGGAAGACATTTTGCTGTACATCAGATTGTCCGATGGCAGATAAAAACATTTTTGGAAAGCTTCGATGACAGCTGTCAAACTTGACAGGTCAAAGTCAACACGTTCCAGGCGCCATTTCAGTCTAATTTGACAGCTCTTATCTCGTGCCTCTTTCTTTGACGTGCAAATAATAGATAACAACCTTTTTAAGGGTAGACATTGCTGTGGCAACCAAGTTCTGTAGACATGCTTTTCAATATTTCAAATTAATTTACTTAGTAATCACTTAAAGCTGGTGAATTAATAATTATCTTGAATAAATATTGTACCTACATATTGGAGGTACAAAGGGTCGTTTATATATATGTCAATAGGATAAACAAACATACTGCTGCAATCGGTAACATCCTTTATGTGATGGTGTGTTTACATTGGGAGAGTGGACAGTCGAGTTCGGAGGACAGTTTAGATAAAACGGTTGCTAGCACTGTTAAGGTTACTTGTAATGAGCGTTCTAGCGAATATTACATTACAAAAAAATAACGAGAGCATTTTAGAGAGCATTCTATCAAGCGTCTAGACGAGCGTTCTGTCAAGCATTCTGGCGAGCATTCTAGACAAGGACAGTTCGTTTGTTAGAGGGCTCGTGAAATTGTTCGTAGCAATGTTTGGCTCTATGCTTGGCTCGGCTCGTTGTTCAATTCGACAAATTTAAAAACGGCGAATACTCAATGTTCTGTTACTAGTGAATGCTCAGGTCTATCAGCACCTTTAGACTCCTTGCCTACGGTTACTTTTTGTAGCTACTAACGCGCGTTAGTCGAATTTGCACCGCTCTATAGAACAGGAGATATCCAAGAAAACCAAGGTTGCCGACAAAGCAAAAAAATCGCCAAACTTAAGTGGCAATGGGCAGGACACATTGCACGCAATACAGCCCCCCTAGCCAAGTTAAAATCGTTTTATGACGAGTCTCTTTCTACAATCGATACGTCTCAACATAGTATTAATTATATCATAAAACTGCTGAATGTAGCGATGATCATTATAGAAACGATTACATTGCATTCTGTCACTCTGAATGATGTGAACTTGGATACTATTTTTTTTTTTAAATGAAGTCATTCTGATACATTTGATTAGTCATTTATTGGCGTTAACGATCGTAGATTATCGACTTGGCTAGAGGGGCAGATGGCCGTTCGGGCTGAAAGGTTCTGGAGTAGCGATCGCGTACCGGAAGACGCAGCGTTTGAAGGCAACAAGGTGGACTTTGTCTGGGTTGCTGGAATCCGATGGATGCAAGTAGCACATGACCGGTTGTTGTGACGGCGCTTTGGGAAGGACTATGTCCGACAGTGGATGTCTTTTGATTGAAATAATGATGATAATGATAACAAAGAGGTCAATGCGGTAGAATAGATTAGAATAGAATACTTTATTGTACACCAAAAAAGTAACAATTTCACAGAAACATATATTAATAGATACAAAGGCGGTCTTATCGCTGACAGCGATATCTACCAGACAACCTTAGGATGGAGTATAAGAGCTTGAACTAAAAAAGCGGTACTAACACGTTGCAGTATCGCGACTGTATCGATGCTAACGCGATACACAATCGCTACAAAAGTCGCCGTGGTCAAGGGGCCTTATATATATATATGCGCAACTATCACACAATGCCATCTAGTCCCAAGCTAAGCAGAACTTGTGTTATGGGTATTAGACAACTAATAAACATATTTATATATTTCTAAATACATACATAATAGACAAATTACACCCAGACACAGAACAAATGATCGTGCTCATCACACAAACATTTGTCCTGGGCGGGAATCGAACCCACGACCTCCCGCATAGCAGTCAGGGTCACTAACTACTAGACTGACAGGCCAGTCTTATATCTTTGACATGCGAGGCAGTAACTATGCACAAAGTGCAGCTATTAATTGATCGTAAAATATATCATAAAATGCAATAAAATATCACAATGGCCTTCGATAAAAGCAATAAACAGTCGAGACACATAAACAACATATAATCATATAAATAACATAAGTGCATACATGAAATATGACGACTTTGCAGTTATCAAGTTTTTCATATAAAGCAGTGCACCATTTAATTCAGAAATTTCAGAGGACTAGAAATATGGAAAAAAACGCATTTTGTATTGGAACTTTTAATTGTATAAAAATACTAGCTTTAGCACAGGATTCGCTCCTGGCAACAAAAAATTGTGATAAATGAAGAACCGCTCGACCGATTTTGTGCAAACTTCACATAAGCTATCATCTAAATAGTTCGAACAAAGCCTAAACATTTGGTTTGGATAGGAGAACCCGTTCTTGGGTTATACAATTACAACAAAAAGTGGCATTAATCTATACTAATCTTATAAAAAGGTAAAATTTGTAAGTTTGTATGTTGGAACTACAGTTTCGAATTGAAAAATTATTTTTGTGTTGGATAGTCCATTTTCGAGGAAAGTTATAAGTATATATATAACATTACGCTATGACCTATGGAGGCGGAGCAGTAACCACAGACGCGAAAGCCGTTGTTAGCCTATATATTAATAACATCACGAGGGCGAAACCGCAGACAATAATATAATTGATTTATGCCAAAGGACCGTCGTCGACAGGCCGAATTAGATGCTTTCGCGAGATGAAGATGGCCCACTGGCCGTACTTTTCCCTTTACTTAATTTCTATTCAACTTAAAATATTGTAAAGCACTAGCACACAAGTTTACAGTGCTAAACGAGCCTACAAACTGACCAACGTTCCAATTTGCTTGAACTAACAAATCAACGTCTTCGATTTTATTTTCCGAGCATCAAATATTAAGGCATGAACGCGAGTGAGTGTTGACTCAAGCTTCCAAGGAGCGCGGCCCTGTGCAAACAAGGCACGGTGGGACTGTACGCGTTATGTTGTACTTGGAGTCACTATGCCATCTACTTGCCAATCGTGTGAAGTGCTAGCTTGATAGTTTGTTAGTGTTGAGTGAACGAGGCTTAGGATTTTGTCTTTGTTACATTATATTTGGCTCTTACTGTTTTCGGTGAGTGCAATTCTGTGACCTTCTTTGAATGAATCAAGTTTTTTTCGTTTATAAACTCTTGCATGGGCACACAGCCATAAGGTATCTTTCTATAACAAAAAAAAAGTGTAAGAGTTACATTAAAGTAGATAATTCTCTATCCCAAAGAGGAGCCTGAGTCCCAGCAGTGGGGACATTGTAAGGCCGATGTTATGCTTCATGCTAAAGTAAGAGTAGTTGGTAACTTATAAAACAAAGTCCACATCAGTGTCAATGCGACAGCGTACAGGCAGAATAAAAGCAAGACAAAAATATGCATCTTTAAGATGGGAGAAAAGGATAGATAGCTACTTTGTATGAATCTGACAGCTGTCACCCGCGCCATCCTATAGCAATTGTATTATATACGGATTTTTCTGCGGTTTACAGCAGAGTATAGATAGTGTGATAAAAAGACTAACAAAATCCTTAAAAATTGCTACAATTTGTATCCAAGTTACTTCCTCTATTTTTGGTGTAAAAATCATTTGATTTATTCCAAAATATGACGCCGTAAAAGAAATTTAACACTTATCTATGTATAAGAAAATATTTATAAATATACAAAAAGTTTAGTCACCTGCGTTTGCCAGTGGGGGTCTTCCCATCCGATCATAATTTAGGTATCTTAAAGGCTAGAGTGAATAGGCTCTTAATAAACTAGTGCGTCTCATCAACAACGATTTCATCACTGCCTACACTTGCCGCAGTCAAGCACTAGTTATATCAACTAAAAAAAATACTACACACTAGATAAAGCGTACCGTACAGTCACTTCACTTAGGTGATCTCCAGACTATACACTTTTACATTGATGACATTAGTGCAGTCTGGACGTTCACGCAATGTGATAGCGCTGAAAATTTAAAAAGTTTTGTTAGATGACATAATGCCAATGAAGCGCTGCAGCGGGCTTTTGTATTTATTTTTCAATATTTTGACAAATAGTTTCTATAAACATGCTCGCTAGCATATAAGTGTATTCTGTTCTATCACTTAAAATGCGTCTATGATATTCCCGACACACATAAGACATCTAATACTTGCACAACCCCTCCCGGGATCTCGTTGCTGCGTCATCTTACATTATTTATTGCTAGCAACCCCTTCCGAACATATTATTATGCACGCTTTAAATTCAGTGATAGTTGATATAGCCATTACCCATGGGGTTGGTGTCAAATATGATAGTGTCGGGTTCATACACCGCTAATCGATAGTCGATAGGTTTTTGTTTTGGTCGGATCAACAGCGAATATTTGGTTACTGCTTGTGTTTGTTGATACTCAGATGTCGTAGACGGATGGGATGTGTGGCAAATTATAATACTAGCTTCTGCTATTGGCTTCGCCCGCACGATAATCAGTTAACCCTCTTAGGGGAGTGAAGTTTCGTAAAACCCGTTTAAAACCTGTTTTCAGCAGACCTATTAAGAACCTACCTGCTAAATTTTAAGTTTGGTATTATTATTCGCTGGGTGCGAAGTATAAGGTGGGGGAACCACGAAACGATCGCAGCGCGCGTCAGGGCCAAAAAAGGAACTTTCGGTGGCGGACGCTGTCACTTTTTACTAGCGAGATTTACGTTTTTAGTAAATAAACATGAGTCACGAAGCTTGCTGCGTAGTTAATTGCAAAAATTATCTTCAATAAATTCTTTCACATCTTGCACATGTTGAGCTAAAACTAATTGTTTTCCTTTCAATGTTGTTTGTGGTTGGAAAATGATGTCGTGTGTGATTGGTCGGAATCCAGTTTTTATGATTAATTTGGCCATGTTTAACTGAAAATACACAAAAGGATGGATTATTGAGAGCACAGGCTCTCATAAATAATCGTCTGCTATTTACATGAAATGCGTTATTCGATGAAATTTGCTTATTTCTTTACTTACTTCTCATGACGACAGCCATGAAAAATCCGTAATGTACTAAGCGAAATCTATTGATTGTGCCATTTTAGACGAAAAATAGAAAAGACTGACCTTATATAGATTTAGAATATTTATTGGAATAAATGTAAATTACAATATTAAATTAAAATTGTTCGTTTGTAAATAACTCGTCGTAATGATAGCCGGGCATTTGACATTTCGGAGGCCACCGTATTTGCAACCGCTAGTTGGCGCTGTTATCGCGCACCCAGCGAATAGCTTCCGAGATTTCATGTAGTATTTCACTTTTATATATTCTATAGATTTCATCACCAATAACTTCAGCCGGAAGATGTCCATTGTTGGACCTAAGTCGCTCCCAATTGTCACCACAACGACAGGTTCATCATCGCTCTCGCATCCATCTGATTCCCACGGCTCTCACCATGTCATCAGTCCATTTTAAGGAAGCCTGTAGATATATCGTGTCGCTCTTCATCGTCTCTACTCCTTCGTTTTCCTGCAAATTTGTCTAGTCGTTAAAGTGGATTTTTCACTATTCGAGCTGTGTGCCTGTGGAACTCTCTTCCACATACAATTCGGGATAGCCCCTCGTTGGAGGTTTTCAGAGGAACAATTAAGGATCATTTCCTGACAACATGACCCATAAATATTTATATTTTGTAATTAGTTTTATTTATTATACATATAGTATGTTTATGTGTTTGTGCAGTTTAGTTTTAGTTTTAAGTATAGTACAATGTATGTTTTGGAGTAGTTCAGCTATGCACATGGATAGATTATCCTCATGTTTAAAATTTCTTTATGTTTGTAAGTATAGGTTTGCTGTAAGAAAACTCAACTATGGGTTAAGCTCGCCTCACGGCTGTGTACATTTCCTGTTCTTTTACTTGTATCAATGTAATTTTGTACAATAAAAAAATATAAGAATATATAAGCCTTCCGATGCAGCTTCTTACAGTACGACCCCTCAAATATCTGTTCTATACATATTGTGACCTGCCCCATCATCACTTAACTTTGGCGATTAACAAGCTATAGGTATCAATAACTCAAAGATATAAAAAGATTACGTCAAGCTAAAACTCTAAAAATATCTCTACAAACTTCATCGCTTGGTACGTGAAACCTCAACTTAGTAGAGCAACTTGTAAGTTGTCCATAACTTAGCACCCTGTCACTATTTTAAAACGGAGATAAGTCCATATTTCAAGATGAAGAAGAATATTTCAAGTTAGACTTATATTTAGATTGCAACGTGCTTGTGTGAACCTGGGTTACTTAAGTTATAGATCTTTTTGAGTCTTAAGAGGATATAGGTAGTAAAAAAGTGAAAGTTATGTATGTACGTGGTTTTTTATTTAGGCAACACAAAAAAATACTGTTTTATTGGTCTTATCCAACGTCAAGACTGCACTAATGTCATTTATGTTAAGGTGTATGACTTGCAGATCATTTAAGTGAAACAAAGTAGAATAGAATAGAATATATATTTATTTTCTTACCACAAATTATGTCATAACATTACAGTCTACAGAACATTTTTTTCATATACATTTGTGGAAGACTGGTGCCTTGTCTAAGTTTTATAAAAACCTGTAAATCAGGTCACCAGGCCCCCTGAACAATAAACTTATACCTATTATATAATATTGTGCTGGAGATGTGACTTTGCGGTACGCCTAATCTAGTGTATAGTTCATGTATATCGATGGTTATACCTATATAAATGTTAACATAACTGTCACTCTGCAGGGGGAGTGAAAGAAAGCGATTTTGACCATATGAAGTAATTATTGTGTTACGAAAAAACTATAGGGCTGGGATCAAAAATGACCAGAGTAGTATAAAGTTGTAACCCAGAGTTGTGCTTTTATGCTCGAGTAGCTACCCTAGAGTTAACCCAAGTGACTCCAACTTCTAGCAGGGAAGGTTGGAATGAGCCATTGATAATAGAACTTGACGTTTGCGTTCAAAAATGCGAGTGTAGAGTATCTACCCTGTAAGAGCCCCGGTGTAAGCGTTACACCGGGGCTCTGGGAATAAGGCAGGGAAGGCACGGGGTAGGTTCTTTAGTCAGTAAGAGTCTGACACTGTTTCCCGCTCCGCCCAAGAGTGGGATTCGTCATTCGATGATTTTTACCTACCATAAAAAAAGAACCCTGTGACGTCATTAGAGTTAACTCCAACCTCAAATTTGAACGCAGGGCAGCCCCAAGCAAACGCCGGCAATTCTATTATCTTTCTATTATGTCTCTAATTATAGTTCATTTTTAAACCTAGACTACGAATTGACGACTTGAAATGTCAAATTCCAGAAAATTGGGAACATATTTCTAGAGTGTGACCTTCTGAGTTGTCAAATCGCAGTCTAGAATTAAAAAACGGTATTCGAAAGATACATTTTAAACTGTCACCACTAAAAAATTCATAGAGTACTCATGTAATTTGTCTGGCTGACATCATCCTTAGAATTTGGCGACTGCCCTAGACACTCAGCTAGGTACATCCCATACATATATTAGTGTAGCTCGCTCAACTAATTACTGAGGCTCAAGCTCAAAGGTCCAATCGACTTGGGAGCTGGCCTGGTTAATTGACTTGTTAAAATACATGTCATCGTGTTAGAATAACTGGGAACTGTCCCTGAGGGCTGGTGGTAAAAATGTCATTAAGTTTAAATGTGCAAGTGTAGTGAATCGGTCCCTTGTGGAAAGGGATCGTAATATAGGGTACAGACGAAAAAGTATTTAAAAAATTGACAATTAATTAGTAGCTATAATACTCGTAGGTATGTTCATTTACATACCTACATATATTTTTATTTATTTACTTACTTGATTTTACAAAAAGTTTACAGACTAAAAACAAAAATGAATAATTTTTTATGCAACATCAGTTCTTCTAATTTTGGTCTTGAACTATTCGCAAAAGTTCAGGGAAGGTTTGAAAGAAGAAAAAAATCATCTTATTTACCGATACAAAGTGAACCGGAACAGCTAGTCTTAAAAAGGAATAACTGTTCGTTAGTCTCGCTAAAACTCGAGAACGGTTGGACTGATTTGGCTGATTTTAACTTTTTTGGACTTCTGTTCCAACCAACACAATGTTTCATAAAAACATGATGTTGTGTTGTTTGTTTGTTTCGCAAAAAAAATAGAGAACGCCTGAAGGCTCTGTTAGCATTCGGTAATTATATCACTCACTTGAATATTCCAGGAAATAATTTTTTTTTTTTTACTTTAAGTTTTTGACATTAATTATGGTCATTACGAATCTTGATTATATATTAATATATTTTCTTCACTCACCACAAGATAATTATGTATATTCAATACATTTGGAGAAAGATGTGTAATAACATCATAATCATATAAGAGCGATTTATGTGAATATATGTCGGGTTGAACGCTTTTAACAAAACATAATAAAGTCAGCCTTATAATTTTCCTACTCTTGAGCCTCAAGCCTCCTCTCTAGGAGAGAGAAAGGACCGTAATCCACCACGCAGGCCCAGTGCGTGTTGGTGGATGTCACATGCCTTCGACTTTTTGACTCTAGGACACGGCAGTTTCCTCGTGAGGATTTTTTTATTAAGGTTATTTTTATTGTGTTCTACATTGCTCTACACAATATTAACCATTGTTAAAAAAAGGAACCATGGAGTTTCTTGCCAGTTCTTCTCCACTGGAAACGACCAATTTGGAACCGTACAACAGCTTCGGACGTTTTATAAGTGCCCATGTAGGCCCATGTAAAATATATAAATATATATTTTAACACGGTGGATTCCTCATGCCGTTTTTTTCATCACTATTACCAAAAGCATCACCCAGCTCAGATTATCCAAAAACAATAAATCCAATCATGTTACCCCAACCCAAACAAGAACCCTAAAAATAAACAGATAATAATGCAAATATAAATCATTAATATGGCATAATTAAATTTATGTATTTTGCGGTGCCCAGCGCGTCAGACCGCCGTCACTCGGGGCCCCCGGGTCGCTGGGCCGCATAATTAGCAGAGGTGTAGGCCCCGATATGGGCCCTGTGATATATGGAGACGTAATCAGTACAAGATGTTGTTGGATCCGCTGTCTAGGTTCAGAAAGACTAATTTGCAAATGATTGTGGACAAGGGGCTAGTTTCATTTTTAAAGGAGAAGTTAGGGTTATGCTTCACTTATCTGTGAACTAGCCTCTGCCTGCCGTTTCACCCGCGTGTTTTTTTTTTATACCAGGACCGAGCCTTTCTTTCAGACGTGAACCCTTGGCCCCTTCGACCTATGATTTGCTGACAACTCCTTGAGGCGCGCTAGAACATTGCTGGCCATAAACGACTTGGTCTTGTGGTCTGAATGGTTACCGAACGATCGGACAGCCAGCTACCAAATACTCACCGTCCACAAGCCGGGGCCTACAATGGCCTGAAATAGGGATCAGAATCGTGGCGGTGGCGGGAGTGTGAGCGCCGTTGCCTTTGCTTGATACGGTCGGCGTCGTCCTTTGCTAGCATTACTACTTCACAGAAGGATGCGACCGCCTGCCACCCCTCCTCGCTGTTGAAACTCTGAGCATAGTTCTTTTCTATATATTTGGATGACTTCAAGCCTTCTAGTGAAGCCTATTTATGCTAAAGAACCTAAGAACTTTTATCTACTTACCTTCTTACCAATAGAATCTTATGATTTATCAAAGAGGCATTAAGTAGGATTGGGGACAGAGTTTAGAAGTTTATGTACAAGGGAAGCCATGATACTAATTAGTGTTAGAGTATACGGAAGGATTTATAGTTATTTATAACTTTGGGATCCAGTCGCAAACTTGCATAATCTATTTTATTTTTATGTTCGGTCTATGTACATAGAAATAAAAAAGTGTCTGCTTGTAATTACAACCTTACATTTTTTACTGAAAAAATAAATTTCTATTTATTATTAATTTTAGTCTATTTGACATAAAAAAGCAGTTTCCTCAGGTCAGTTGAAAACCAGCGTCAGGCACTAGTTGTCTGGCATTCATGCTGAACTGAACCTTTTTTGATGCAGTCACGAGGCACACAACTTTATTATTATTATTTTTTGTTCTATTGTGTAGCTGGGGAGATGATGATTATGCATTTTTAGATACCATGTTCTTGTATAGTGAAATAATTAATGTTCATCTCGTTCTTATTTCTTTCTTTGTATCATTTTCCCAATCAAAACAACGCATCGTCTAAAATAATTGGCAGAACTACCCAAATTTCACACAACGCCATCTAGTAGCAAATTAACCAGAGGTTTTGCTATAAGTACTAGTCAACCGATAGTCAATCATATATTTCTAAATAAAAAATGATCACGCTCAGACAAAGCACAAAAATGATCATGATTCTTGCATAGCAGTCAGGGCCATTACCCACTGGACAAAGCCATCAACAAGGTTTGTACAGGCGAAGATATCACTTCATAACACGCAAAATAATGTTTAAAAGACCCTTTTCAAACAAAACAAAAACAAACACCCAAAAGATGACCATCAAAACAAACTTTGGAAAACTAAATCTTGACTTATTTGTATTATTTATATAACAAGAAGCCAACAAATTTTGTCGTGGACTCAGAAAGCCAACTATACCTTCGTAGGAGGATCGAACCCCAAAATTAACATAAAGGGTTGGACTAACGATATTTGGGCAGCTTCAGATATTTTATGTAGATCCGTATTTTGCTGAGCGTCTGATGTGGCTAGATGAATTTAATATTTAGATTTATATTTTCTTCTTAAATAAATATTGCTGTAGTGGCAGAATTACTTAGGATAGTAAGGCGTTTTGCGTAGGAGAAGCAACATAAATATAGTAGTTACCTAAATAACCTATGTCTTATCGCCGTGTCCTTGTGGAGGCGATCGGCGGCGGCGATCTCTCGCGCCTAGCCTTTATACAAGCAATAGTCCAGAGCGAGGAGGAGTGGTTAGAGGTCTCGCCTCCTTCTGCGAAACTGTAATGCTTGCAAAGGAGGAGGCGCTCACTCTCCAGCCGCCGAGATTCCGATCCCAACTTCTGACCACCATAGGCGCAAGCATGCGGACGCACCTCAATCCTACACAATGTTTTTAGAATAAATATATTTTTGTGTCGTCATCATTGAGAGTAGTGGTAGCCGAGTGGTACCGACTTCGAATAATGAGTAGTAAGTGGCGGGTTCAAACACAGCCAGAATTACTTTTTATAATTTTTATCACCATTGCTCTCAAAACGATGAAGAAAATCACCGAGAGGAAACTGGCATGACCTAGAACCAAAAATTGGAAGATATGTAACATCCACCAACACGCACTGGGCCCGCGTGGTGGAATACGGCCCATGACATCTCCTAGACAGGAGGCCTGAGTTCCAGCAATGGGAATATTACAAGGCTCTTGCTATGCTATGCTAATGATATCCTTTCGATGCCACGGCATCATTTTAAAGCATAGAAATTTATGTCATAATTCTATCTGAGTACGTTTGAATGTTCATTGGTAGAACTTTCAATCCTTTGCCATACTGTCACAGTCTGTAAAAGCCCTTACAAGCCTGGTCAAATACCCTGGTATTTGTGCTCATAAATCTACCTTTATCTCGTGATTTACTAAACTGGACACCGTGTTTGCACACAGCCTAAGCCAACACAGAAATGTGGTGAGTAAGGATGCATTATGAGCAGAGAACCAAGATTTTCCAAGCTATTTGTCTCATAAGTAACCACAGAGCCCCAGTGGAATAGGCAAGGTAATTTCTGAAAACGAAAAATTAAACGACTGGGAGAAAATGTCTACTTAATTCATTAAGTCCGCCTTTGTACAGTGTTAATAAATAAATAAGTAAACCGGTGGTCCTAGAAAATAAAGGGATACTGAAAGAACAGACAGGTAGTCACAAAAAATCTTAAACGCCCTCATAAACTATGGGAAAACCATGATGAGTGCAGACAGGCCAAGGAGGCACTTCCGTCCATTAATGGCCGCTTTACGAAACAGGTCCTAAGGCTGTCTAAGCCTCAATTGCGAAAATTGACGACCTTACAACTGGCCACGGGTCCAAGCATCTCTCTGTCATAGTAGTTACAGACAGCCCTCTGTGCAGGGCCTGCTAGGGAGAGGATGTTTTTCATATGCAAAATCATCCAATGACTTCCCTCGCTCAAGGACGGAGTTAGAGGGCGTGTCAGAATTTTAGTGACTAAATTCCACTTTTGTTATTGTTCCAAAAGATTAGTTAGAAGAAGATAGTTGTGTTTGGAACGCAAGCCAAATGTGGAACAGAGCAGTAAGTTCTAGTCAGTAAAAGTCTCACCTTCTTTCTCCACCCTACAACAACAGAAGAAGCCATTAGTTGATTTACAACTTCCAAAAAAAGGATCTATACGTCCTCCATATTTCCCTCAGGCTTTGGCAAATATATTTGTCATTCACGTTAAAAACCAAGATAGTAAAACCCGTACATTAATGGCCTACTGTGAGCCATGTACCTACAATACGTATGTACAATAGCTATGTACAATGTTGTGTATATCCTTGAGCTGGTTTACTGAAATACCTCGGGAGCAAAAAATGTTACAACCTGAACTGCTATAAACACACTACACAGGATGATAGCAGAAGGTTTAGTTTACACTTACTACTGTTTGCGGTTTTGCCTGCGTGAATGTAGGAAATTGTCTTAAAGAAACATGTTTAGGGGATAAAACGTGTCTTATGTGCTGTTTCCCCATGTGCACATCCAAATCCGTTCAGCAATTTTTTTTACCGTACTGCCTGACGTTGTAATAATTATTATTGCTTAATTAGACCTCCTCTCTAGGAGAGGAAATGGGCCGTAATCCACCACGCGGGTCCAGCGCGGGTTGGTGGTAGGTGTAATGGTTATAATTACATAGGTAGTATAAAACAAAGTCGTTTCCCACTGTAAGTCCCGTTGTTTCCTAGCTGACTACCCTGAGAAAAAACACCGAAACACATTCAGGGGTCAAAGTCTCGTTTTAAGTCCATATAGCCAACATGTAATAGTCGAATCATATAAGTCTGAGATGGTTTTTTGAGGAAAGAACCATACAGATTTGAGTGGTCCTGTCCAGTCAAAACAAGCATTTTTCAGTATTCGTATAGCTCAACTTACACTCACTCGAAAGGGTCTTAATGTGTAAGGAATATGTTTATATATAAAAGGAGAAACTGACTGACTGACATATCCACGTACAGCCAAAACTACTGGGCCTAGGAGCGTGAAATTTTGCACAAGGTTTCCTTTTATGACGTAGGCGAATACTAAGAAAGGGTATTTTTAAAATTCAGCTCCTAAAGGGATGTAATGGGGGTTTAAAGTTTGTATGGAGAACCTTTCTTTGACGCGGGCGAAGCCGCTGGCAGAAGGCTATACTCATGAAACGGTGTTGGCAAACGTTGGCATAACTAACTTTAAACTTCATACCGTATCGATAACTATAACTTCACAAGCCACTATTCCCAATACACTTACATCAAATAAATTCACGAACACACAAGAAACTCACACCAGTGGCGTAGCTACCGAAGAGTTAGGCAGTGCCCCGGGGCCCCTTATCCCATATCTCAAAAGGCCTCAACTTAAGGAACTAACAAAAACTTTCTTCTACTTATAAAATCTAATTAAATTAGGTTTCAATACTAAATTTATTATAGTCACTCGTTTTAGTACCACCAAGTACGTTCCATCATCAAACCACTAGATATTACGACTTTTATGTCACTGGTACATAATGGACATCTCATCAAAGTACGTTCAAAGGCGTACAGCTAAGTCTGAGTTTTTGATATCTGCAACCTTGAGGTTTTTAAGTCAAGAATGAATAAGTTACTTCTAGGCTAGCGTGCTCCATAGTTGACCACACCATGGCTTTCCATCAGGTGAAATAGTAGTCAAACGCGAGCCTATCAATAACTCAACAGCTACAAACCTTCTTAAAAGAGGACTTCTGGCCGAAAGGTGTCGTATATCGACGTTTCCGCGGACGGTTACACGACACCACGCAGCGCAAGACGACGTCGACTACATTATATCCATAATTATAGTAAATAAGGTTGTTTTGTGCATGTATTACTTTTACTATTACATGAATATTGAATATTAAAATAATTTTATGTATTTTTTCTATGGACTCCCGATGCTTGAAAGTAAAAATATTATTATTATTAATAACGAAAAAAGTCAGTCATAGTCTGACAGTCATTTGCGCTCCACCTATAGTAAAAGATGCAATTTAATGAAGTCCCCCTTTTTTTGCACCAGCGTCGTTGGTGACTTAGCTACGCCACTAACTCACACACATTCAAAACACAAAAACATTCACCAGGGATCTGTAAGTTTAGGTCAAGTAAAACTTCTGAACCAAACTTGTGTTATATCGAGGTTATTTCTAATTCCCTCTGCACTCCTAAACGACCATTCTGATGGTCTGAAAGGGCAGCAGTATAATCCGACAGGAGCCCACCATGTGGGATTAAGCCTTGGAAGACCTCATTTAGGATACATCCGAAGTTAGACCTTGATACGTATCAAGGAGATTGTTGAGGATACATCTTATTTTAAAGGCTATCAACTAGTCTGCGATCTACCAACACAACACAACAACCTGATGGTAAGTAGTGGTGCAAACCTTATAAATTAGTGTTTAAAATTGCGTCATTTCCTGCAAATATAAAGTTTTATTTCTTTTTAGATAGTTTTTAGTCATTAAAAGTCTGATACTTCCCCTTGTTCCAACCAAAAAGAGAGAAATCATTTGCTGGCTTACCACAAAAATTAAATAAAAAAATATTCAACACAAAAACCTTTACTCAAGCTAGGGATCGAATCCACGAACCCCAGCTTCGCAATCACATTTACCTTTTACGTATACTATGAACAAAAGAAACAATGTTTTAACAAAACACTCAAAGCTCGTAGATATTTCTGTACCAAAAACCATTCCACAAATACAGTCAATTTAATAAACTTAATGCAAAAGAATCCGGTAAGATTTTTACCCTTTTGTATATCAAAAAAATTCCTTTGAAAATTTGCTTTCTTTACCATACCTTTTACCTTATAATATTCAATAATTGTACAGATATAAGAATCTATATACACAGGGTGGGCCAAAAGAAATCACCCCATCGGAAGATGCTCTCATTTTTGCAAATGGCCGCAAATTTCAAATCTTTTTTGATATTTGAGAACTAGACAGATACAGAATACAAGTGAACAGACCATGGAGCCATACACTCTCCAAGAACTCGGAATAATCGCGTTCCCGGGTCGCCTCATCTCTCGTTTTGGCGATTTGCGCAGGCCCGCAAGATCACCCGATTTCAGCGTTCTAGACTTTTTTGTGTGGTATTTTGAAGTTCCGTGTTTACGTAAACAAGCCTGAGGCTCTGGAAGCCCCCAAGAACAACTTTCGACACGAGTGCGAGAATCTGTCGCTCGAAGTTCTCGCCGAAGTGATGAAAAATGCCATAAAACGAACGAACTTATTTGGCCGATATAATCTTCTCGACTTGACCAATAAAATTCTTAAGGTTCAAATAAACATTAATCAAATAACCAAATCGAAGTTTTTCATTTAGAAAAAAAAAGAAAGCCAAACAACAATAGATGATCGAGCACAAGCGCAGAGTAGCCAGCCTTACGGTTTTCTACAGGATGCATTTAGGAGAGTGTGCGCAGGAATTGCACGACTTGATTCCGCCATCCCAATTTTACCTTCGGACATCCCGGCGTACGGCATATATCCACCCTTACGTTGTTGAGACACCTGTGGCCCGGACTAAGCGTTTTGCCTCGTCGTTTATACCGCGTACATCGAGGGACTGGAACAGTTTGCCGGCTGCATTCTTTCCGTCCAATTATAATTTAGGTGTCTTCAAGGCTAGAGTGAATAGGCTCTTAATAAACTAGTGCGCCTTACCATCAACGATTGTATCACTGCTTACCATCAGGTGGGATCGCAGTTAAGCACTAGTTTATAGCAATAAAAAAAAAGATGACTTCTTTTGGCCCACCTTGTATCTGTACATATATAAGCATTATGACGATATAAAACCCATTATAAAGCGGGTACACACAGCACTTACACTCAATTCAATATATTATAATATATCCGCACTCCGCCTAATGTGTGCTTCGAGATAACGTCTTCAACACGACGTTCTATGTATAAATCTTTAGGTAGAGATGAGATGAGATGAGCGAGGAATGAGAGAGGTGTGCGAGGTTTGTTTTTAATATGAAACAATAAGGACTTGGTGGGAAAAGACCATGCTTTACAAGTTTACACCTTAATTTTTAGGCTTCTATTGTAATTTTATTTCAGGGCGTGTACAATAAAAGATTAAGTATACCTATCTATAGTAATTTATTTCATCACCACTGCTCTCAAAACGGTGAAGGAAAACATCGTGAGGAAACCGGCATGTCCTAGAACCAAAAATTCGAAGACATATGACATCCACCAATCTGCATTATGCCCGCTCGGTGGATTATGGCCCATTCCCTCTCCTAGACAGGAGGCCTGTGTTCCAGCAGTGGGAACATTAAAATAACTATGATGATCTATTTATGTATTCTTAGGATTTAACAGAAATAAGTACTAGTTTGCTAATTATTATTTTGTAGATCAGTGAAAGATCCGCTCCCCTAGCCAAGTTACTATCGTTTCGTTACTTCAAACGCTTGGAACAGGTGACATTTCCAATGTCTTTATTCTGAACACTAGACTGAGCATTGAGATGACGTCAGAACAAAGAAATTGAGGGCGTAACCAACTCAATGCATTCGACTTTATCGAAACAATCGTAACTTGGCTATGGGGGCAGTGTTAGCGGTTCCGAATTACGTAATTATTACTGTTATTTTAAAATACGAAACGCATTTTGATGTGGTTTTTTTTTAATACATAGAAGGATTGAAGAGGGCGGTTTATACGTACGTGTATAACATATTTAATATCAGCATTGCACTAGTGCGAAGCTGGGGCGGGTTGCTAGTTATAAATAAATCGTCTAAACTACATAACAGTCTTTCAGTCTTCAAATGCTAAGCTACATAATAATACATCTCTTCCAAAGCTAAGCTAAGCGAGGGATGAATCAGCTCCCTAAACCTTCGCGTCGCGTAATCCAGGTGGCTGACGATGTATCTAATGACGAATCCCACCCTTGGGCGAAGCTGGAAACAGTGTCAGACTCTTACTGACTAAACGACCCACCTCTTTCCTTCTTAGCCTTCATGCCAGGGTCGAACCATCCTTTTATGATAATTCACAAAAAAAAATAAAAAACTACAAAAAAAAAGTGATTATTTTATTAAATTTTTCATTATATATTGTTTTATTGATAATTAATCAATGTTAACAAAGTAATAAATTAATTTTAGATATAAAACAACACATCTCTTCCAAAGCTAAGCTAAGCGAGGGATGAGTCAGCTCCCTAAACCTTCGCGTCGCACCATCCAGGTGGCTGATTCCTCGAGACGATGTACACTTACGTTGTGATTGAGTATAAACGCAAATTTTTAATGGCATTGCTTTATATTTAGGGCGAAGCCGCGCGCTTGGCTAGGGTTGGCAGGAAGTCTGTTGTTTTTTTTTTTACGATGTTTTATAAAAATGCATGGAACAAAAAAGTATTAGTAGTTCGAATCTATACTAATATTATAAAGCTGAAGAGTTTGTTTGTTTGTTTGAACGCGCTAATCTCAGGAACTACTGGTTCGAATTGAAAATTTCTTTTTGTGTTAAATAGATCATTTATCGAGGAAGGCTTTAGGCTATATAACATCACGCTGTGACTTATAGGACCGAAGAAACAATGGAAAATGTGGAAAAAACGAGGGAAAATATTCAACTTTGAGGGCTTCCGTTGCGTGCGCTGCGAAAACGGTAGAAGATACCAAAAAAATATGTAGGAAAGAATTATTCCTCTTAAAATGATCTAAAAAAATGTCCGCGACAATATATGTCTATCTTTTAAGGTTAACTCACTAGAACCGTTTTTATGGGTATAAAATTTGGCCGAAATTAATGCATTATTACCAATTATTTGTTACAGTTGTATCAACATAGTAATATTAAACTTTATCCAAATAAATGTGTTGTTGATTAAGAGTATATAATTGTGAACAAAATTGTCTTTGACATCACTTATTTTCAATGAACATCTTAGAAGATATTACAATTTTAAAATATCTCCGATATAAAATTCACACGCGTCGCATGATGTGCAAAATATGACGCTGCGTCTGGCCGGCGGGCGAGGAGAGGGGTTGCTAGCGGGCGGCGCGGAGGGTTTTTTTTTATGGTAGGTAAAAATCATCCAATGACGAATCCCGCTCTTGGGCGGAGCTCCTCCCTTGCCTTATTCCCAGAGCCCCGGTATAACGCTTTCGCACCAACCCTCGGCTGCAGGAGGTTTCGGCCCTGAAGAGCCCCACAGTTTGCTGACAACACCTTGAGGCGCGCGGGAGCAGTGCACGCCGTCGACGACTTGGTCTCGGTTTGGACTGTTACCAGACAACCGGACGGCGAGCTACCCATTGCTCACCGTCCGCAAGCCAGCGTCTACGGTGGCCGGATATCGGCAGGATCACGGCGACGACGGCTACGGCGAGGGCGCTTTTGCCCTTGCCTTATGCGGTCGGCCTCCTCCTTTACGAGCATTACTGCTTCGCAGAAGGAGGCGACCGCTTGCCATTCTTCTTCGCTGCGGACCATGGCCTGAACCAAGGCCCGGCGCGAGAGGTTGCCGCCGCCGATCACCCCCACGAGGACACGGCGATGCTCTTCCCAATCAGTGCACACCTCCACCGTGTGCTCCACCGTTTCCTCCGTGCTGGCCACCCAGTGGCGACACCCGGGCGTCTCTTCCGCACGAATCCGGCGCAGGAATCTCCTGAACTTCCCATGTCCGGTGAGAACCTGCGTCATGTCCTGCGTGATGTCTATCCACCACGCCTCAAAGAGGGGACTTACCGCCGAGATTATTGCATGCCCAAGTGTAGCTCTATGAAGTTTTTAGATAATTATGTTCTTTTAAAAACTAAATTGTTTAAATTAATAACAGAAATTGACACGGGCAAAGTCGTGGGTAACAGCTATAATTTATAAAGCTGAGGTTGTTTGCAAAAATAAATATGATGCCCAAAGTAACTATTCCACGCGGACGAAGTCGCGGGCACAGCTAGTGTTTACTAAATTGTAAGTGATAGATATTTTTTATCACTTTAAATTACTTTACCAGGTATTTTTATTTGCCAAAGATACTGCTTTTATGCTCAATTGCAGTTAATGAGATATGGCTTGCTGACAGACAGACAAAAACAACTACTTATAGCGTGGCTGATCTCACAGACGCCTGTATCAAAAGACCCGCGTTGGCCCTGTGTCAAAAGACCCACGGGGACCCCGTATAAAAATGTGCTTTTTTTACAAATACTTGGTTTACGGTTGTGAAAAACATGTTGCCTGCATTGGGGCCCCTGTAGCGCGGGGGCCCGGAACATACATATAGCAGATACGGCGGTAGTTACGCCCTTGTAGCTACAACAAAATATTACCGCACTTTAGAATGTTTTGTTACAAGAATCTGATGTCGTTCAACCCTAGATTAACTGATCAGTCACTGGATCAGGCTCTCAGAACCCGGGTATGTATCAGGTAAATATCCAAGCGTGTTTACTTTAGCTGATTTATTTCTGTGCAAACCTTACAAGCTCATTTGTATACTGCTTGCAAACGTGACTACTTTGCATAAGCGTCTCATCATCATCATCCACTACTCGACTTTGACACTCAGCATTTTCTACGTGCCGTTGACTTAGGACTTAACCTGATCAGAAGGGCGGAACGGCGAGCTATCCATTACTCGTCGTCCGAAACGCTGAGCATTTCTGTGACAGTCTCATACTTCCTTGCTTTACTGCATTTGTAGTCGCCACGGATATAGGGTCGGGCAAAATGTCTTCGTCCACGAATATTTGCAAAGCAGTGCAGCAGCCTAACTCTCAACCCCAGGGCCAATTGTGACATCAAACTTTACTTTTACTCAGGCAGTGTCACCCTTTTAAAATCTCTAAGTAGATATACACAACCCTATCTTGAACACAGGTAAATTGACCTCGAAGGATGACGATGGTTACTTTGTAGCCAACGTTATTATCAATACACCTTCATCCCACCATCCCACGTGTGGATGGGGGTTCATCTTACATCCCCACCCTCCCCATCCCCAAGAGTGGAGGTGGACTAATTACGTCCATTGTAGGGAAAAGAAGGTAATTGTGTCGTTTGTTCCCGTCAAATTGTGTTCCTCAGGATGTTATTTTTACCCAGAAAGGTGATGTTAGGTAAATTAATGGAGGTTTTGGGTAACTTTTGGGTTCATAAAGTAATGTTGAAGAGAGGTTAAATTCTTGTTAAATTTTTCTTTGACTTGGAATTGAGATGAATATTTGTTTTTGCTTGTAAACTCGGTTTTGGTTGAGTGCAAATTAATTGTTGTCTACTTTTTTCTTTTCTGTCGATATTATCTTCATTTCTTTTGTAGAAAGATAGATTAAACTTTATTGTACTTACACTAAAAAGTAACAAAACTTATACAAAACTTAAATCTATGGGTACAACTGCGGTCTTATCGCTGACAGCGATATCTACCAGACAACCTTAGGATGGATCATAAGAACTTAAAATAATACAGGGGGTAGTCTGCGGTGTATTACTAGCGGATAGGTAGGATGTCATTTAATTACTTCACTCAATCTAATTATTTTTTTACTAAGTGCATAAAAAATTAAATTTGAAACCTGGTTCCTTCGTAGATTATTCGGAATATAGAGATAAAGAAATATTCTAGTTAATCTATGAAACGTCTTGGCAAATATTAGTTTTTCACAGGTTATTGTTATATGACGATAATTAATTAGGTTGTTACTTTTATTTTAGAAAAAAAAAAGAATTTTTTACAAATCCCAAGGTAGCTAGTCTTTAATTTAATATAAAATGTATACAAAAAATAAACAATTTCAATCGAAACAAATTTCACACCACAGCCTCGCTCTCACAAATAACTTTCTAACATATCTCAAAATCGCTCCAAAAAGTAGAGCGCCGAGCAATTATCACATAATTTTAAACACAAACAAGGCATAATATAAGCCTCTTAGAAACTCCGTTAACGGCTGAACAAATTAAGCCGTTAAAATATCAAGGGGCTGGTCTCAAATTGTATGGAAAACTCTTCGACCGAACCATATTTATTATTACTTGGCTGATGTGAGATGGGTCCTGTCTTTAGCTAAATATAATCTGTTTTGAAGACCCTTGTGTTTATCCCCCGCTTCGGGGGTCCTTGGATAAAGTCTCAATATTTATCGATTCGTTAAATTTTTCCTTACTTCATTGAATTAAACGTATCTTACCGGATTATTGCCAATCGCGTGAATTTATAATAAGATGAGAAGAAATTCTAAACATATTTATTGTGAATTATATTTATATAAAAATATTACAAATGCGTGGGACTAAATTTCATAGAATCCTTGGCATTTCTTTATAAACAAATAAGAATCTACTGATCTTCGTAGATTGTTCAGTAAATTTTATGTGATTAAAATATAAAGAGAGAGAGCCTATATAGAGAGGAGGCCTGTGTCCCAGCAGTGGGAACATTAATAAGGCTAATGATGATGAAAATATAAAGAAAGCTGGGTAATTTTGGAGTCTTTGCCCAGCTTTCTAATACCATAGATAAATATAAAATAAGTGATAAAAATGACACACACAAAACAATAAAATTACGTGTGTCTATCTAATGTCTCATGGTTAGGTTACATCAAAAAAGTTATTTGGAAAAAAAAATTTGGCTTGCAATACCAAGTTTTGAAAGCTTAAACATAAAAAAAATAAAACCACAACAAGAATGTGTCTCACGCCAACTAGATTCAATTTATGCATGATGTCAACTAGATACCTACATAGCATTTGCCTTATATACAAATATTAACAGAAAACTATTGTCAGACGTTGTCTTCCAATAAATCTAAGAAAACTTTCGCTCCAGAATTCGAAGTTTTTTGCCGCAACACAAATGCACATTTCAGAACTCATAAAACTCAGACGTCAAACTTAACGTTTCAACTCGCCATTCTGTCCCAAATGACATTCAAAACAAACTCGACCAAGATCCCCCCTTCTCGTAAATTAGTCAGGAACTTTTACGACTCCCCCTCATTAAGTAATAGGCACTTTTTCCTGATATTTACATACAAATGGATGTCCTCGTAACTGTCCTCGTTTGGGGACATCGGACCACTCTCCGATAGTTTCAGAACGTATTCAAATTAATGGCCTCTGAACACTGGGAAGTAGTTTGAGGACATAACATTTTCTTTTGCTAATTTTCCTTTAGAAATATTACACTATTATGTCCCTGGAAGAAAGGTTCTTTTGAATTGATGTTACTTTTAAGACCAGACTATTTATTATGACTTTGCAATTACTGTTCGAGGCGAGGTTGTTAGTTTGGAACCTAAAGCTTGATACATTACGGGACAAAATGTCCCCAAACTTGACGTCAATCTATGTGGCGCTGCAACGTTTCACAGCTTTCTGCAACTTGCTATTCTCATTATTTATTATTGTTTATTTTTTTCCTTTTATGGCTTTTTTTTTGCATATAGCACACAATACCGTGCCGACGTAAAAACGCATAATAAAACAAAAAATCGTTGAGTAGTTAATTACTTGATAATAGATTATTTTTTTGTAATAATGCGGCTCTCTCTCAAAATAGCCCAAGGGAGTATACTGTTGGTTTGTTATAAAATATCCCATGTACTAATTAATCCAGGACATGGTTTATCAGTGTGTAATACTTTAAAATCGATTATTTTCTCTTAGAGTAAAAGTAACAAATGAGAAAGGTTTGTGTTTATAGTTTGCACCCGAGCACTGGGGTGGGCCTTTAGTCTATGTTATAAATCTATAGTCTATATTATAAAGATTTTTTTTTATTATTATTATTTTTTGTAATGTACTCAAAAACCACTGGACTGGTTTTAAACGATTTTTCATCAATAGAATGTTCTTTTCTGAGGTAGGGAATCGACCAATGACTTTTACTGATTATCATACTTGTTTTTCAGTTGTCTTTTGCTTTCTAGGTCCTCGGGTTTCCTCCGCCGTCTTAAATGCCATTGGGCCTCATACTGTTTTACCGACATCACTTTGAGAGGCGCATGAGACACCTAATGATTTTATAATTACCGACAAGATATAATTTTGTCACTAATTGACACAGACTTTAACTAACATGAGCAAATACGCTGGCAGAAGCTAGTGTAAAATAAGTTACCGTACCTGTCAGTCCACCTATCAATGTTTCCCAATTCCGGACAACTCCAATATTCTGCAACAAACAAAACAATAAACAATTTAGTAATGAGGTGATGTCTGGAATCCTACTCGCTCTGCAAATGAGGCTCGAACAATTAACTACTACATCTTTCACTCGCAGTCACAGTCGAGGTAACTTTGACTTGTTCAAACGGGCACATTGGCAACTGTCAAACTTTGACGTTTGACTCTTGAGAATGGCGCTCTCATTGTTTAAATTGCGTGCTTTAGAAGTTTGTAGGTCAGGTGGATTTCTTCTATAATATCGACGTATATTCTACATAAAGAGGCCACCGTAGGCGCGGGCTTGCGGACGGCGAGCATTGGGTAGCTCGCCGTCCGGTCGTCTGGTAATCGTCCGGACCAAGCCCAGTCGTCGACGGCGCGCACTGGTCCCGCGCGCCTCAAGTAGTTGTCAGCAACCATAGGGACCCTGCAGAAGGGTCGAAGCCAATTAGGGCCAAGGATTTGTGTCTGAGAGGAAGGCTCTAGCCCTGGTATGTATGTATTTTTATGCACATAGTACAAAAAAAAAATCAAGTAAAGTATTTTAGGATCCTGCAGAAGGGTCGAAGCCAACTGGGCCAAGAGTCCATGTCTGAAAGGAAGGCTCTGGCCTAGTATGTATGGCAATGTAGGAACGGGGTAGCTTGTTTAGTCAGTAAGAATCTGACACTGTTTCCCGCTCCGCCCAAGAGCGGGACTCGTCATTGGATGATTTTTACCTACCATAAAAAAGTGTGTAGTGTATTGATGTTTATGAATGTCATAATGGGTTAGTCCGCTATCCCATTATTCATTTTGTGCCTTCAAGGCTTGAGTGAATAGGCTCTTAGTCATTAACAAACTAGTGCGATTTACAAGTACTATCAATTATTGCATCACTGATTACCATCAGGTTTTTTATAGTACGGTTTTCTTTCTAAAAAAAGCAACTCAACTTTGCTAAAAAATATGACTTGTCGCTTACGACATATTTCATATACAGATACGAAATATATATATATATATATATTTATATATATCCTGAAAAGGACCGTATTATAATCTTTATTATACCATTACCTCATTGCAATCATGTACTAAGCAAAGAAAGCTATTTGAATGATTTTTTTTTTGTTAAAACCTTATTTTTTAACAAAAGTTTTGTTAACACATTTCCATTTGACAGTTTTGTCTAAAACCCCATAGGTTAACGATTACTGTCATCTATTGTAAAGGGGTCGAGTGGTAAGTGTACCATGTAATGTAGTTAGCGCATACTCGGGTGGAATGCTTGCGCAGTGTTCGGAAACAATGGTGGGTCGGATGTATACATACGTCGTATATATATATATATATATATATACTGGTTACAATTTTACTGACCACATATAATATGACTAGTGGTGTTTATGTTGGTAAAAGGAAGCAGACCTATTTATTTATTAATGTATTTTCCATCTCGCTGTATGTCTGTCTGTCAAGGCCTTTTATCTCGGGAACGCGTAGAGGTATCGAGTTAAAATTGAGATCATATATTTGATGAGTCTGCGGTTTGTTTTTTCATTCTAAGTTAACGGAATAAAAAGATACGGATGTATACGGTCACAAAAAACGTACATTCTCAAAATAAAAATTGATAGGGTATTCATTCTGAAAATCTGCTATTTTACGTGAACTTTGAAGCTCCATAATGTATTCATATATTAAAAATATAAAAAAGTACTGCTATAAAAACCTTGCGCATATAATCGAGATATTAAAAGATGTATTTTTTTTAATAAGTTTAATAAAAACACACATTTCCTAGAACAAGTTTCGTGAAACATTCGAGTAGGTAAATCGTAAAATTACCGAATGCCAATAGAGTTTTCAGATGTTGTCTCTCTTTTCTCGCATTACTGTTGCATCAAACATAACTTTGGATTGCGTTAAATGAAGCAACAAGCTTGTGTACCATGCGTGACGTTAACGATAGGTGAGTGAGGAAGGCCCACCTTAAAGCTAATAGCGAATAAATAAAGAAAGAAAAGAAAGAAAGAAAAACATTTATTTTGACACGCACAGGACAAATAAAAAATAACTACTTAATAAAAAAAAATTAAAAAAAAAAAGTAGCAATTTCTAGATAGTAAAAATGTAGGAATCTATCAGTTACGGATTCCGATCCAGCTTAAAAAACGCCCTGTATACACTATCTCAGCATTTTCAGTCTTCCAATATTTTTCTGAAATACTTTATTACTTTTGATTCGGACCGCACAAGGCGCAATCCTCAGATGAACGGTAATGATCTCACAATAAAACGAATCCAATCTTCCCCAGTAAACAAGAAGCGTAAATAAATACTAAATCCTAGGTCACAGATAATACCTATCTAGGTCATACCGTATGTGCCTAGATATGAAATTCTACAGTCTCGTAAGCCTGTTATGGTTTTCCATTTAGAGTTTTCAGACATAAATAAGAAAGAAAACAGAATCTGTTTTTATAGCCTACTAGCTTTTGCCCGCGGCTTCACCCGCGTGGTATTGGGGTTGGGGTTGGGGTTTCTGGGATAAAAAGTATCCTATGTCCTATTCCGGAGTGTATCCTATGCCTGTGCCAGATTTCATCCAGATCCGTCCAGCCGTTTTGGCGTGATTGAGTAACAAACATTCAAACATCGTAACTTTCGCATTTATAATATTAGTAAGATTGTATGTCCCAATGCTGGGCAAAGAAAATAAACAAAAGGTTTCATCCAATGACGAATACCTTCCTTGGGCGGAGCGGGAGACAGTGTCACACTTCCACTGACTAAACGACCCACCGTTCCTTCCTGCCTTTTCCAGGTTCCAGGGCCCCAGTGTTCCGCTTCCGCATCAGTCCTTGGCCCAGAAGGCTTCGACCCTGCTGGCCCCCTACAGTTGCTGACAACTCCTTGAGGCCGTACTTTAGGCGTAGTGAGAGCGTGTTCGACTTTTACTGACTAATACCTACAGTTTAAAATAATCTCTTAGCTTTACCTGGAAATCGACCCCAGGACCACACTTTCAACAGTTGTACGTACGACGATATCAACATGATATTTATCTTTTTTTTTTGAGGCCCAGAGTTTTCATTTGAAAGGAAAGCTTGACCCCAGTGCCTAAGGCAAACAAGGAACAGGGTAGGTTGTTTAGTTAGTAATAGTCTGACACTATTTCCCGTTCCGCCCAAGGGCGGGATTTAATGATTTGTTATGTAAAAGAGCAAGGACGCGTTTATCATATATACATTTATTAGAAATTTGTTTCATCTTCTATACCTACAATATAAAAACAAAAATGTTAGCCAGGTCCCAAAAAAAAAGCCACATTTTGAGTCCCGTACCATCTGTCACCAAACAACTGGACGGAACCAGCCGACCGCAAATCCAACGGGAAAAATATACCAAAACACATCAACCCCGAATTAGGGTGCGTTTTCAATTAGGTAGAGCTGAGCGGAACGAAGCTGAGCTGTAAAAAGTGGTGAACATTTCCACTCAAGCGGACTCCATCAATTAGTTGATACACCAATAGATTCATCAACTGTCCTATTTTTTTTTACAATAAATAATAGCATTACATAGCCACAGCCTCATCATTTTTCGTTATATCTTAGAATTTTTGGTTCTAGGACACGCCGGTTTCTTCACAATGTTTTTCTTCACCGTTTTGAAAGCAGTGGTGAATAAAGAATACAGAGAATTAATGAGAAAAATGAATGAATGAATAAGTGACTTGTGAATACATACATTTAAACAGAACAAGATCTAAACAAAGTAACCTATATCTGTATTTTTGTATTTAAAACTTTCAGTTCTTCTTGTCAAGTTTAATTTAATCAGATGGGATTGCAATCAAGTATTATTTTATAGCACACAAAAAAAAACATACACCGCTAAGCTCCGCTCCGCTCAGCTTGCCAAAACATACCCTTAAGCGTGGTCGCGATGGATATAAATGGTCTCACTTCGCCTACAGGGCCAGAGATAGAAAACAAGTGGTCACAATTAATATAATATCGAGCGGGGAATAAATTGTGGGTTGAGCTTCCCTGGATAACAATCTGATTAAATATAAACTTGCCGAGGATTGTGGTGAAAGCCGAGAAACCTAATTTCGCCCGCGGATTTGCTTGCTTTGTGGTCATGATTTGAGTTTATGATTGCAAAAATATTATAATATTATATCATTATCATCATTACATACTTAGTATAAAACAAAGTTACAAAGTCCCTATGTATGCTTAGATCTTTAAAAATACGCAACGGATTTTGATGGGGGTGTTTTAATAGATAGAGTGATTCAAGAGGAAGGTTTATATGTATAATACATGCATAATATATTTAATATTACCATTGCTCTCGTGTGAAGCTGGGGCGGGGCGCTAGTTATATATGTTATATTATAAATATAAGATACTGAAACACCTTTTTTACAAGATTTTATTTATTTTCACCTGTCACGATGTTTGTGATCAAATGTTTTAAATTAAATTTGATCTACTTCCAGATTATCGATTGAGCTGAAATTTTGATGCACGTGTGAAAAATTTCAAAATTGTTATGTCATGGAGTCGATCTGATAATGAAACCTTAAGGTAGTCACAGGAACTCTGTAATGAAACGACTTCTTGGCGAGTTTAAAATATATATCTAGGTATCTACACTAATATAATAAAGAGGTAAAGTTTGTTTTTTTGATTTTTTATTTTTTTGTTTGTAGGAGGTAATCTCTGGAACTAATGGTTCGATTGGAAAAATTTTAGCAACAATAGAAAGCTGCTTTACTCCTGAGTGACATAGGCTATATTTTAAGTACGCGGGCGAAGCCGCTGACAAAAGCTAGTATTATATAAAAGGAGAAACTGTCTGACTGACATATCAACGCACAGTTGAAACTACTATGACTAGGAGCGTGAAATTTTGCACATGGCTTCCTTTTATGACGTAGGCGAACACTAACAAAGGATTTTCCAAAATTCACCCCCTAAAGGGATGAAACGCGTGTCCAAAGTTTATGCGATAGCCTATTTTCACGCGGGCGAAGCCGCTGGCATAAAGCTATACCTATAAAAGTTTCAGCATTATCAACAAGAAAAAAATATTTTTATTTAAAAATCGTTTCTTTTTTAACGGTAGATTCCTTGACAGTGACATGACTTGAAAACGGTAATAAATCAATCATGCAGTTTTTGTACCAACATTGTTTGAGTATATTCAAGTATTAGTTTCAGTATACAGGGTTATTTGTTAAACACTGGCAAACGATAAATCAAAATAGAATAAAATTCGTTGTTTATGATGTTGGTTGTTACCAGCAAAGTTGTTAGTTTTTTACAAATAATCCATACAGTAATTACGGTGCACTGTTTTTTTTTTTATGGTAGGTAAAAATCATCCAATGACGAATCCCGCCCTTGAGCGGAGCGGGAAACAGTGTCAGACTCTTACTAACTAAACCTCGCCCGTTCCTACATCACCATCTATACCAGGGCTAGACCCTTACTTTCAGATACGAACCCTTGGCCCCAGTTGGCTTCGACCCTTCTGCAGAGTCCCTATAGTTTGCTGACCACTCCTTGAGGAGCGCGAGTACACTGCGCTCCGTCGACGACTGAGCTTGATCTGGGCGATTACCAGACGACCGGACGGTCACTTTTTGCACCTACGAATAGGTATATAACGGTAGAAAATAGTTAAAACGTTAACTCTACATCATCATCATCCTACCCTTATCCCATTTTACTTGGGGTCGGTGCAACATGTTTTTTTCTTCCACTTTGTTCTGTCACCCGTCACACTATCACTAACTCCCCTTTCTTTCATATCACTCCTCACACAATCCATCTCTTCTTCGGCCTCCCTCTTCCTCTTAAAGCGTTAACTCTACATTTGTGTAAAAGTTTGTTAGTGTGTGTGTGTTTGTAACATCTTTACGCTCGAACAGATGAACAAATTTCGATGAAAAGTACATGGGTAGCCCATGTTTTGGAATAGCACGTAGGATACTTTTGACGATAGAATGCTTCTTAGAAAAGTGCTTTCATTCACCATAATATTAAAAAGGCCAAAATTTAATTTGTTACTTTTTACACAATAAAAATACTGAAGAAATTTCAAACAAGATACTTCTTATTCCAAGACTACATTTTCTTGTGATATAATTCTACTTTCACCCGAGCGAAACCACCGGCAGAAGCTAAATTAAAGTATTCCCAAAATCGGTATTCTCCTATAGCGGATTCTAGCAAATGATACGCCCATCCTAGCACAACAGCTAAGCCCGAAAAACAAGGAGAAATACAGGGAATACGTCACAGTTCCATTTACCCACATCGCTCCACAAAAAAACGTAAAAAACCCAGTCAGAAATGCCAGATCTAAACAAATATAAAAGCTAACTGTTGAAACAATAGACAATATATTACAGACTTCCCATTCTTTAGGATAAAAATCACCAACCCATCTAATTTAACAGTCAAAACGAAACGAACCGTATTTCCTTTGTCGTTAAATTCATTTTACGTTAACCAGTTGACGGAGCCCAAATTTTTGTGTCGAGTAAAAAATATATTTCATAAATTAACTGTTTATATGTTTAGTAAATGTTTGAGCAGTGGTAGCTGAGTGGTAAAGACCCCGACTTACGAGTTGTAGGTCGCGGATTCAAACCTCGCCAGGCGCTTTATTTTGTGTAATTTGTTTAAAAACATCGTGAGGACACCGGTATGTGTTAGACCTAAAATATCCAAAGTTCCCCGCTCCGCACAAGAGCGGATTCATCCTTCGATGATTTTTACCAACCATAAAAAAAAAGATATGTGACCTCCACTAACCCGCACTGGGCCCGCGTGGTGGATTACGGCCCATTCCCTCTTCTAGAGAGGAGGCCTAACGTCCCAGCGGTGGGAAAATTATAAGGCTGATTCAACTATGCTATGTTTACAACTAGCTGTTGCACGCGGCATAACCCGTATGAAACAGAAGAACATCAAAATCTCAACAATTTTCACAGAGTTAACTGCAATTTGCAGTTACTATTGTTGTTAAAAACTGTTATTGGCATTTATGTTTCTAAGAGTTTTCAAGCACTCAAATTCGCGGAGCGTAACTTCGGTCTCGCCTAGATTCGACAGCAGAACTGTTCGTAAGGACCTAATGACTGCATCAGTGGCCAACACAGCCGTGGCCAAATACTGAGCCAAGCAAGGAATATAACTAGTTTTGCCATCGACACGCAATCATAAGAAGAAGAGAAAGAAGAACATTGCTCCAAAAACCTAGTTAATCTGCTAAGGAGCCGAATCAAAACAATATTGTTTTTAAAACACAATAATCGTTGTCCTCAGTTTTGGCCGCCATCCAACTAAACAGTAAACGCACCCACAAACGTACACAACTTATATATACATACTTACAGATTGTAATCTATATATATACAAGGAGAAACTGACTGACTGACATATTAACGCATAGCCAAAACTACTGGGCCTGGGAGCATGAAATTTTACACAAGGCTTCCTTTTATGACGTAAGCGAACACTAAGATAGGGTTTTTCAAAATTCAGCTCCTAAAGGGATATAATGGGGGTCTAAAGTTTTTATGGAGAACCCTATTTTGGCATATTTTTGTGAATACTTGGTTGCTGCGTTCTCCCCGTCCTATTTTAATTTAGGCATCTTCAATGCTAGAGTGAATAGGCTCTAAATAAACTAGTGCGCCTCACCATCAACGATTGCATCACTGCTTACCGTCTCTTATCGCAGATAAGCGTTTAAATGTTTCTATCAATAAAAAAATCCTATTATTATTAGTTCATCAAGCCCTAAGAGGACACCGGTGTCCGCACACCTATAGTCTTTCTATTATGTCTAAAATTACGGTATTCGAAAGGTTTATTGTGTCTGTATTACGTTAGTCGAAAGATTAAAAACCCGAAGGTTTTAATGCATGGGTGTCAAGATAATTAATACTCTTTCACTTTCACTACTGAGTGGATTTGAAGAAAATAAGCATACGGATAGACCATTTTCCTAAGACTATTTTCCGCAGAGCCACAGCGCTGAATTTTAGCACCAGCCGACTTCGACGGGAAGACGCTACATAAACTAATAAACAAATAGACCACTTAACATCTATCTATAATGTGAAAGGAGAAACTGACTGACATATAATAATAATAATAATAAATCATTTATTTTCAGGCATCTTGGCCCATAGATATATACCTTATAGACTAACATATATAAAGTAAATACAGTTTATCGTTAGTAAATAAAACTTATGACTATGTTAGTAGCACTTTCACTGCACTGAGTCATATCAACGCACAGCCGAAACTACTGGGACTAGGAGAGTCAAATTTTGCACAAGGCTTCCTTTTATGACGTAGACGACCACTAAGCAAGAATTTTCCAAAATTCACTGTCAAAAGGGATGAAACGCGTGTCCAAAGTGGCGTAGCCACTGGTAGAAAGCTAGTAATATCATAAAGACCTTTGAATTCTTCGCTTCAGTATTTTAACCGTAACTGTAAATCCTCGTTTACCCCAATATATGTCTCAGAAAGGGCATGATACTGGAAGGGTAAGCATTACTACACACCTGATTACATTATCAAATCATTTACACATATGTGTATGCATCAGTACGTCTCGTTCTCAAAACCGGTTCTGTCAAGCGTTATGATTGAGCACCGCCCTAGGTAGAAATGTATGCAGAATATTGACTACCTACTAGAAAATGATCGAGAAAGTCTTCATGATTTATTTATTTATTTAATCTTTGTGTGCAGAAGTGGTATATAGGCGGACTTAATGCTACTAGACATTCTCTACCAATCAACCTTCGGGTTAAAATAAACCGGCCAAGAGCATGTCTGGCCACGCTCAGTGTAGGGTGCCGTAGTTTCTCACAAATGAAATGCAACCAATATAAAACCAACGGGCTAGAAACTCGGCGTCGATACTCAATACTTTGGAGTATTGTCGAGTGCATCATAGCATCAACCTTATAATTATCCCGCTACTGGAACTCAGGCCTTCTCTTTAAGAGAGGGAGTGGTAATCCACCACGCGGGCCCGGTGTGGGTTGCTGGTTGCCACGTGCCTTCAAAATTTTTGATTCTAAGACATGCCGGTTTCCTCACGATTTTTTCCTTCACCGTTTTGAGAGCAGTGGTGATGAAGTAAATTACACAAAGTAATACCTTTAATAGGGTTTGAACCCATGACCTACAACTCAATTTGGCCACCACTACTCATGCATATAGATCATTACTATTTATTATTTTGGCTGGTTTCTCAATATTTTCTTAATTGGACAAATAAATATATTCCACAACTATCACACAACGTCGTCTAGTCCCAAGCTAAGCAAAACTTGTGTTATGGGTACATAACAACTGATAAACATACTTATCATTACATAGTATAAAACGAAGTCTGCCTGTCCCTAAGTATGCTTAAATCTTTAAAACTACACAACGGATTTTGATGCAGCTTTTTTTAATAGGTAGAGTGATTCAAGAGGATGGTTTATATACATGCATAATATATTTAATATAAGCATTGCACCGGTGCGAAAATATATTTCTAAATACATTTAAAATAAGGATAAATTACACCCAGACACAGAACAAAAGATTAAAAAAAAGCAAATGATTAATGAATGTGCAAAGATAAGAGAAAAAAAGTAAATAAGTACACCCGATTTGTACAGCCTCTTGCTCACCAGACCATTCCTAACCCATAAGGTTACTGCAGCCCAAAAAGATAAGAAAACTCCCGTTGCCAAGATATGCTTGATATTTTTTTATTGTATTTACTTCTGATATTCGTAAGGGCGGTGTGCGCTTGGCAGGCCGCCAATGCAGTTGAACCACAATAATGCTATGAAAGGATTGGACATTTTGTATTCGTTCCAACTCCTTCCTACGCAGGATTCTCTGCGCTACAGAGGCGTTTCGGGAATATTATTCAGGGCGATGCAAAATATTGATATTGTGTAGATATTTGGGATAGCTTGACAAATAGTACAAATAGTAGTAGTTGATACTTGATAGTGTTATGTTTCTGCACCAACCTAAGGTCAACTGGTAGAAAATTGAAAATGCCTAAGGGATTAACTCCGCCTTTGTAAAGTGTTATGTGTATCAAGTTTAAATAAATAAATAGATATACTCTCATCTAATGGATTGGAAAAAATTGTTGCCTTCGGTATTCCCTTTCAATTAATTAGTGCCTTTGACCATCAATGTTTACATCCATACTTCCCATCAGGTGGATCCAAGTAGTCGACGATGCGCAGGGTCCCTGCACGAGAATAGTGCGCGCCGTCGACGATTTCTCCTTTTTTTTCTAAAAAGTACATACCAACTACAAATGATTACTGTAAAAGAGTGACATTTATAAAGCACAAGCAGGTACTGATATTGATATTATATACATAAACCTTCCTCTTAAATCACTCTATTTATTAAAAAAACCGCATCAAAATGCGTTGCGTACTTTTAAAGATATAAGCATACATAGGGCATAATCAACTTCGTTTTATACTATGTAATGATTACTAAAAAGAAACAACGATAGGACTCGTTGTTCAAAAAATCTCCATTAAAAGAAAAATGCAGCTTTATAAACTAAATTAAGTTCATTTTTCAAGCTGCAATACATTAGCAAGAATGGTTCCTGCAATAATATGAGAACTAACACAATAATAGCCAGTGACACAACAAATTAAAATGTCCCCTCGGTTACAACGGCGAGGAAAATAATAATTTTGTGAATTCACACACTAGCTGAAAGGCGGACTGAGGAAATTTAATCTATGTTAAGCTTTACGTTTTTGTAGTGGGAATTGTCTAAATTATCGTCGTCTTTTTTATGGGGGGGAAAATCATCCAATGATGAATCCCGCCCTTGAGTGGAGCGGGAAACAGAGTCAGTCTTCTACTCATTGAACGACCCACCCTGTTTTTTTTTATTCGCTATAAACTAGTGCTTCACTGCGATTGCACCTGATGGTAAGCAGTGATGCAATCGTTGATGGTGAGGCGCACTAGTCTATTAAGAGCCAATTCACTCTAGCCTTGAAGACACCCAAATTATAATCGGGCGGAAAGACCGCAGCTGGCAAACCGTTCCAGTCCCTAGATATAAGCGGTATAAACGACGAGGCAAAACGCTTAATCCGGATCCACCCTGTTCCTACGTTGCTTTGGATACCTGGACCAAAGCCTTCCTTGCAGACCCAAACCCTTGGCACCAATTGGCTTCGACTCTTCTGCATGGACCCTAAGGAGACTTCAATAGAGGTTCGATTTATCCAAAGCCTCATGACCTTCTTAGCTCTCTCCTCAATACACCCAAATATGTAATTTTCCCAGAGCCTCGCCTCAATATTTTGAATTTCATTCATCCCCTCGGCATGTTTTCGCGTCGTAACTTTTATTTTTAATTAAGGGTGGGTACCCTTACTTAAATGTCAAGTGACGGTATATATTAAACCTAAATATAATTTCGTCTGATGTTGTTTTCCTAGTCACTCCCACGCAATATTTCGATTTAGCCAAGCATGAAAATCCTAGTGTCATATTTGTATGAATAGCCATATTTTTGTATGACGTGGAAAACCTTTTTATTTTTTGTTTACAACTTCCACATGAAGTCATCTAGTCCCAAGCTTAGGGCTTGTTTTATAAGTACGAGACAGCTAATAAACATGTAATGTATAAATAATTAAGTATTTACATATTTGGGGGTATATGGGACAGAAAGTACCTAAGTCCCGCAAACCTCCATTGAAAAGGGAGGATCCTCCGACCAGATAGGTATTATATCAGGTGGGCTACTGCCCGATAATTGATTTCGGGCTGTCGTATATGGTACAAATCGCGAGAACTTTGATTGCGCGATACAGGATTCTTCTGTGTGATAATGTGACGCCATAGATGATGCTACCTAATATATATATATATATATATATCTACACTAATGAATTAACGCTGAAGAGTGCATTCATTGTGCGTACAGCCAAGAAGTTAAATTCCTTGCCGGAGTCTGTGTTTCCTGATGGCTACAATCCGGGAATCTTTAAGTCAAGAGTGAATAGGTTACTTCTAGGTAAGCGCGCTCTAACGTCGACCGCATCGTCACTTTCCATCAGGTGAGATAGCGGTCAAGCGCGAAACTATAAACAATGAAAAAAACAACTCTACCAGTATATTTCATGACGACATTGTCAATATTTTCTACAAAAAGATAGTAGAAAACGAGTGCATCTAAAGATTTATGCTTTGACAGGTTCTCACTCCCACGCAGGAAGATAGAGTGGTCTATTCTGCAGCTAAAGGCATTGTACAAGACATAATGGACATGAAACTTAAACCTCTTGTTTCCTGCATTCTATAGACATGCTATGAGGCGTCAAGAACATAACAGGTTTTTTATGGTAGGAATAACGGAACCCGTGCTTGGGCGGAGTGGGAAACAGTGTCAGACTCTTACTGACTAAACTACCTACCCTGTTCTTTTCTTGTCTTAACCCCAGAGCCCTGGTAATACGCTTTCGCTTTAACCCTTAGTCCCAGGAGGCTTCGAGCCTGTAGGGTCCCTACAGTTTGCTGACAACCGCTTAAAGCGCGCGGGAACAGTGCTCCCCATCGACGACGGGGCTCGGTTAGTGGCCATGACCGCTAAGCCAGAGGTCGTGGGTTCGATTCCCACCCAGGACTAATGTTCATTTGTTGAGCACGATCATTTATTCGGTACCTGGGTGTTATTTATCCATAATATGTATGAATTTAGAAATATATAAGTATATCTATAACTTGTCTAGTACTCATAACACAAGCTCTGCTTAGTTTGGGACTGTGTGATCGGAGATGGCGTTGTGTGATTTTGTCGAATATTATATTAATAAATTTCGTACAGGCGGAGACACGGCAAAATCTAGTCAACCCCTACCCGTTTATTCTTGAAAGAAAAATACAAAGTGTTCGTATTTCACAAGCGTTAAAGCTCTTCATTACATAATTTATACCTCTCTAGTCCAAAATTTTACGTCACATTTTAAAACCCCGACCTAGTTGACTTATTCATACTACCGACTAGTCAAAACAAAACGTCACAACGCCGTCGCTAAAAACAACGTAAACAGGTAAACACATTTTTAGGGTCCTGCCTGATCGTCCGGTAAACGTTCGGACCAACCCCAAGTCGTCGACGGCGCGCACTGTTCCCGCGCATCTCAAGGAGTTGAAAGCAAATCGTAGGAACCATCTACGGTCCGGACTAAGCGTTTTGCCTCGTCTTTTATAACGTCTACATTGAGGGTCTGGAACAGTTTGCCAGCTACGGTCTTTCCGTCCGATTATAATTTAGGTGTCTTCTGGCTCGTAATAAACTAGTGCGCTTCACCATTAACGATTGCGTCACTGGTTACCATCAGGTGGAATCGCATTCAAGCACTAGCTTATAGCGATTTAAAAAAGAACAGAATCTTTAAAACTCGATTCGGGAACACTGGTAACTTAAAAGTTTGTTGGGAGAAAACTCATTATTTGTACATCTATTGTCAAATCATTGTATATCTATTACGTTTTTGTGATCAATAATTATTTAATGAATTAAAGGTAAGTTTGTTCGGAACCCTCAGTAACCAAGTCCGGCTCACACTTGCTTAGTTCTTTTTTTAAATTTCCACCCTCTCCTGCGTTACGGGTCTCTACAAAATTTATGGTCTCCAACGTAATATGATTCGAGAGGGAAGTAATGAAACAACATCACGTGCTAGTACCAGAAAGAAGGTCTGTTGTTGGTTCGTACATCTTTTTTATACTGTGGCAATAAGGCTTTAATGGAGGATGCGTCGACTTGAATTATGGGAATGAGTTGGGAATAACACTGGAGAAAATGAGGATGGGAAAAGAATTTGTCGTATTTGAAGAAGAAATGTAGATATGATGCTGCGTAAGTGCAGAGACTAATAATAAAAAATAATATTAAGATCATAATGCACGAAATATAAGTTGAACATAACACAAATTTTCAGTTTTCAGATTTATTTCTACTTATGACTACTTACACTTTTACTAATTTACTTTCCTTTTTTATACTTATACTTTAACTTATTATAAGTTCTTGCTTCATGCCAAATTTCAGAGTTCTAGGTCAACAGGAAATACCCGTAAATTATTTCTTAGAAAATGTCGAAATGTACGTTTTTCGCGATATAAACGGCCGTACCTTTTTTAACGCGTCCCTATCTAGTATAAAAAAAGATGCTCAGCTAGTACAGACGATAAAAGAAGACTCGAGTCACATTTTCAGTGTGTTGTTTAACTGTAAATAAGACCTGGACCAACATTCGCGTGTGTGATTCTTTCAATAAATATACGGTAGTGAACTTTGCTAGTCTCTTCAAACCGGAAACCATTCTCCTCTACATTTTCTACCTGCGACTTTGTTTTGACCTCTTTTGTTGATTAATTTATTGCTACGGATAGTGTCTAGTAGTAAATTCGTGTGAACCTTTTGATTATTAACTTAGCGAACATTTGTAAGTTCGCTAATCTGAATCTTATGAAGTTTAAATTAAATTATCTTGACTACAGATATTTTTTAAACTTACTTAGTTCCTCTTAATATCTAAAAACGAGACCAAATTTAATAATTTTAGTTATTAAATGATGGTCTTGTTTCATATTACATTCATAATTCTTACCTACGTTATTTTTTTTAATTAGTTATTGGAAATAAAAAAACAACCACAGAAATTAAAAAAAAATGTATTTTACGTAATTTATTTTGCCATGTCTGTCTCTTTTATTTTACCTTCATCATTACTCCAAGTGGGATTGCAGTCAAGCACTAGATTATATAATTAAAATACCTTCCACTATTTTTCTCTGCTACATCCAACGGACGACTTATAGAAAATGTGTAAAGCATTAAGTCCGGCTTTGTACTTTTTTGTGCATAAACTATATTAGCGTTCGACCACTATCTCACCTAGCAAATAGCTCTCAATATCTCACAATTCTAGTTAGTAATATCCTTTCACACAAATACATTAATAAGCAACCTAACAAATGTCCCATTATAACGCTCTCACCCGCGCGAAATTCCTCTAAAATAATGCTATAATAACTCATAGATAAGCCATATTTGCACTCCATTTTGTAACGATAACCGCATATAAACCAATCCTGATTGTAATTCTAGTAACAATAGAAAATAGCTGGTCAAGGGTGAAAGCGAGCTGTGGAGGTTTTACGTGCGAATTTTTTTCTCAGGAATAACTTTTCTTCTAAGGGTAGGAAGTAGGAGTAAAGCTACAAGACAAAATTACCAAAACGCAAGCTATTAAAACAAGAATACAAAGTACTTTTGTTAGAAGAAACTCTTAAATATACGTCATTGATATTAAAACGTCATCATCATCCGACTTATTAATTTTCCCACTATTGGGACACAGGCCTCATCTCTAGGAGAGGGAATGGCCCAATTCGGTGGATGTCACATGTCTTCGAATTTTTTATTTAATCCTCACTTGATGTTTTCCTTCACCGTTTCGAGAGCAGTGGTGATGAAATAAATTACACAAAGTAATGTACCTGCTTGGGTTTGAACCTGCGACCTACAACTCGTGAGTCGAGGCCTTTACTATTCGGCCACTGCTACTGTTACTAAAAAGTATGTATTATATTAAAGAGCTTGCCCTTATCTGTATAAAAAAAATATCTTTTTATTAAGTACTGCGACAACAGTGCATGTGTATATGTGCTATATCCGAGCATCGAACTCGCTACCAATAGATCAATCACCGTGCTAATCAACTTTGCACTCTTGGAGAGCATTTTCACGCGAAAAATCACACTCGAATTGTTTTCGACTCCGCATGCAATCAACCTGCGATTCAGAACCTTGCCAAAACACATTTGAATTTTGATTTGTAAAACCGAATCTTTTCTAAAATTACGAAGAGGAAAAATAGGAGTGGGGTAGGTTGTTTAGTCAGTAAGAGTCTGACACTGTTTCCCGTTTCGCCCAAGGGCGAGATTCGTCACTGGATGATTTTTACCTACCATAAAAAAGAGGAAAGATTTATTTATTCTTTATTAATGAGTATGTTACGATTTAACTCGAATACTACTGGACCGATTTTTAATTTCATGTGCATTGCCCTATTCCAACAGTTTAGATATTTTTTATACAGATTTTTTTCTAATTATTTCACTATTGTAAATCTACTTCTTCACAGCCACCCTAGAACAGGAGAAGTCATTTAATGATATCTGAATGGAAGGCTCTGGCCCTTTTATATATTATAGCAACGTAAGAACGGGGTAGGTTATTTAGTCAGTAAGAGTCTGGTACTGTTTCCCATTCCGCCCAAGGGTGAGACTCGTCATTGGATGGTTTTTACCTACCGTAAAAAAAAATACAAAAATTTATTTTTTTGATGTAACTACAAACTTATCTACAGCTTTCTGATTTTTTCTTATACTTGTACGGAAAATTTTAACATTCTAGGTCAACGGGAAGTACTCTATATACCGAGAAAGCAGGGGTCCTGAAACGTTAGGTAACGAAGGCACATAAGTGCAGTTTCAGTCTATAAAAGTCTGACAGGCCCTTGCGCTCCCACCCTAGAACAGTCCGACCCTGGTATGAGGGCTAAAAAAGAATGGGGTGGGTTGTTGTCAGTAAGAGTCTGCCATTGTTTCCCGCCCCGCCCAAGGACGGGATTCGTCATTACATGATTTTACCACCATAAAAAAACCACCCTAGAACAGGAGAAGTCATTTGAAGATTGAACCTCAAAAAAAAAATCTATTTCTGTTGTGACTGATTGATGATAATCAAGCTAAAAATACTCCTTCTCCGCCAATGTTATTATTACGGCACATAAACAGTGTAGTAATAAAACACAAACGCCCCTTCTTGCTACAAATTAAGATAACTTTATTTACACGTCTCTAATGAATCCTTGTAAGGCTGTCTACAGACGGACGACTGGACGATTTGCTTCAGTTTACGCGGTGGAAAAACTTTTCGTTGGTCAAGTGACGACTGTAGCAAATGACTCCCTTGAGAATTGATGGCCTGGAAGCGATAAGTGGAAAAAATTAAGAGGTTTTTGCTTTGAATTAAGATAATAGGTACTGACTGATAATGATGATATTTTATTTTGGAAATAGGTTTTTTAAAAAAGAGCGCTTTAAAGATAAAGAACCATTTCCTACGGTTACGCCACTGCGATCTAAAACCATAAGCGGATGTATCAATTTATGTAAAGATAAAATATATTTTTTTTTTCTAAAACCTGAATTTATATACGCGTGTACAAAAGTAATTTCTTTAGTTAAACATCAGCTGAGCGGGATCAATAACCGTAGGTAGTTGTCGGTAGTTGCGTACTAACACCTACGGTCATTAAACTTCCTTAGATAATGTTTACGTACGAAATTAAAAACCATTACCACATCAAACGATACCAACACAATCTATGAGTATAATATAGTAAATATTCCACGACTGTCACACAACGTCGTCTAGTCCCAAGCTACGCAGAGCTAGTGTTATGGGTACTAGACAACTGACAAACATACTCACATATTTCTAAATACATACATATTATAAATAAATTACAACCAGACACAGGATGGCCCCAGTGCGAAGGGCAAAGAAGGAACGGGAAGGGGTGTTTAGTCAGTAAGAGTCTGACACTGTTTCCCGCTCCACCCAAGAGCGGGATTCGTCTTTGGATGATTTTTGTCTACCATAAAAAAAACCAGGCACAGGACAAATGATTGAGCTCATCACACAAACCTTTGTCCTGTGTGGGAAACTGGGAATCGAACCCACAATCTCCGGCACAGCAGTCAGGGCCACTAACCACTAGACCAACAGGCCTATGTCTCCGAGCATTGTCATTAGTTGCTTAATAGGCCCCAACAGTTTAAAGAGTCTATTTATTTATTTATTATATACTTTATTGTACACCAAGACATAATTATATTGAAAGTAAAACTTGCAATAAAAAAAACATACAATCAATACACACACACCGATCACACACACAAGCACACACACAACACACACACACACATATCGATTCGAAAAGAAGAAGATAAGTTGCTTTGTCTGTAACAAGCCTACAAGTACGCAGGTGTCTCGTCTAATTGCGCACAAAACCTGATTAAATAAATGCAAATATTTGCAAAGGCTTATAATTTATAGGACCCCTTATTGATGTCCGTAATTGAATGGGACCTTTATTGATAAGTGGATTATCTGGGGGCCTATTGGAAATATTGTTTGAAGAAGCTGCCGATGGAAAAATAACATTAACAAGTGGATGCTTATTTTCTTATATTTTGGGCTATTTTCTGAGTACGTTCGTTACGGGTTTATGTTATATTCTTGATCGTATTATGTTTGAGGGTAAGTAGATATAAATGTTCTTCATAAATTGTTTTTGTGTTCGTTGAAAGATTAAGTTCTATATTAATATTAAGTGGTGGTAATGATATTTATTTTTGCAAATGGGTGTTCATAACACTTTTACATTTTTTGTTTTTTTGTCAGTTTAAACTAGATGAGTCCGGTGTTTCCTAGCTGACTGCCCTGAAAAAAACTCAGGTATCAAAGTCTCATTTAAAGTAAAGTCAATACTCAATACTCAATACTTTATTGCATTCCATATTATGTACATAGATGGTATAAAATTTCGCAAGATCAATATGGATCCTGTCGGGCACAGCAAAATTAGGAGAGAGGAGTCATATTAATATTATTGAAAAAAAAAAAATGTTGTCACGGAATAGTAATAAAAATAAGTCAAATAATTAAATGTCGTTCATTTTAAATGTCGTCAGTAAAGATGTAATGGTCAAAACATATGAAAACAAAGTATTCCGATTGTCTCAATTGTTTCTGAGTTATTTTTTTTTATGATCCTTTGTGGTTATTATCAATATACATATATTATTAATTTATGTACTATTGCGGTAATTTCTGCCATATCACTTAAAAAAAATTCGCTGGAGTCCTGCGTCGGGGTGCCAAAATCATACCTTTGAAATTTTCGTTTTGAGTGCAAGCCAAAATTAACTTATCAGTCTCTTTGGCAGGATATTCCAGTCTATGGAGTGTTCAGTAGAACTGTAAGTAAAGTGAATGTGTTCTTAAAAACATTTTATGAGTAGATAGATATTTTTTTATTGCAATAAACTAGTGCTTGACTGCGATCCCACCTGATGGTTACCAGTGACGCAATCGTTGATGGTAAGGCGCACTAGTTTATTAAGAGCCTATTCACTCTAGCCTTGAAGACACCTAAATTATAATCGGACGGAAAGACTGCAGTCGGCAAACTGATAGATATATTCTTTATTGCATACACAAAATAAAATAAGAAAAGGAAATTAAAATAAGTAGGGTTTCACAATGGGCGTAAACGTGGAATATCAGGCTTGGTTGGCACACAATCCCCGAAAAGAAACCAGTGGGAAACCGACAGACTAGCAACTAAAGAAAGAACGAAAACATGTTTATTTAGCTTGCAATGAAACACAATGCAAAGTTTTGAAAACTTAAACATAAAAAAACAACAACAACAAGACTGTCTCTCACGACTGGCTGCGCCAAATAGGTTCAATTCAGCGTGATACTAGACAACTACGTAGCAGTTGCCTGACGCTGGTTTTGAACTCTGCGTTGATGCTCAAGACTGAAGTTTCAACTCAGTGAGTGCATCATTAAAAGTTATTCTCCTTGCCTTCTTCTCGATTGACAAAATTTTCTTAAATAGAATCAAAATTAGGTTTTTTATGGTGGGTAAAATCATCTAATAACAAATCCTGCCCTTGACCGAAGCGGGAGACAGTGTTGGACTTTTACTGACTAAACAACCCACCCCTTTCCTTTTAAGCCTTCATAACGGGGTCGGACCTTCCTTTTAGAAACCGGACCGGGGCCCCAGTAGACTTCGGCCCTGCAGTTGGGCCTCTACATTTGCTGACAACTCCTTGAGGCACGCAGGAACTTAGCGCGCCGTCGACGATTTGGCTTAGTCCGGACTGTTACTAGACGACCGGACGGCGAGCTACCCATTGCTCATCGTCCGCAAGCCAGCGTCTAGCTGTTGCCTCAAGCAGTCGGCCTCCTCCTTTGCTAGCATTACTGCTTCGCAAAAGGAGGCGACCGCCTACCACTCTTCCTCGCTCCGGATCATGGCCTCTTCCAAAATCTAATTATTATTAAAAAGTTAGGTAACACTTAAAATCTCATGAAGATCAACATATCCACCTGAAAATCCGAAAAACCCTTGTTTACAGACAGCCATAAGATTTACCGTAAAAACAAAGATGGAAGCCTCCTCGGTTACAGGAAGTGTAAACAGATAACACAATCCTAGCTCCCGGATATCTCTCGCATAAACTGACGTGAACCGAAGAAAAAGTTTTATTTTTTCGTTTCTAATCTGTTTGTAAGGAAGTTGAGGTTTTAAATATTGTTTCAGGTTGTTTTATGAGAGGAAATAGATATGGAAGGTATTGTTAGAAGCACTGCCGAAGATGAAACGCAAAAGAGTTGTAGTCAGTAAAAAATTTACTGCGTATCACTCCACACAGAGTTAGAGAAGTTATTGATTTTCTAACTAAAATAATTAAAAAAATATTTCTTGACTACAAGATACTCAATACTTTATTGCATTCCAAATGCATGTGTAAATGTTGTCAAATGGACCATGTCGGGCACAAAATTAGGACAGAGGATGAAGACTTAGTAACAATTCGTGGAATTTATTAATTATTATTTTAGGTAATTAGATTTCTTCTTCTTCTTTTTTAAGTATATGGCTAAATCGACGGTAGATTTACATACATTATATTATGACAGATGCCATAGACAATAGATCATTTAACTAAGATCAAGGCAACTATATTCTGCCTAGTATCTATGGCGCAATACATTAATACCTGGTTCACACTTGGTCGACAGATTGTTGTATTATGTGCTTCTATTTTGGGCAAAATAAACATTTTTTTTTCTTTCTTTATCACAATAATCTACTAAAATAAAGTGCACAAGAGGCTGACAGCATTGCCACGTCGTATGGCAATGCTTATTCTCTGCCCAAGGAAAAAGCCAGCCCTTTGGTCACGCGAATCAATAAGTCGTTTAGAAAGCTCATTTTTGGGTACTTTACCAGTCGACAGCGATGCGGAAGAGTTTTTTGGCATCTTGTTAGATTAGGTACTTTTAGTTAAGTTTTTTTTATTTATTTATGTAATTTTAAGGTTACTGCATTATTTGTTTCTAATTTATTCTATGATTCAATAAAAAGAATATTGTTAAAATAAAACGTACTTAAAGGTAAATTTACTTGAGTACTTTTCTGATTTCTTAAGTCAAAGATTACATAAAGCTAAAGAGTATATTCGTGCTAAAACTTCAGCTCTACCGAAGCACACACTACCGATATACAATATATGCACCGCCGGCTACGCTCCTCAGTCGAATATGCAAATAGGTGGCAAGGATCTGCAAATTGCATCTCCTAAACCAGGAATAGCGTCACCAGTCTCTCGTTGATGCTGTCTAAGTTGTATTAGCTATATATATGTATATATAGACGGCAGTGTGTATAGAGAACTGCATTAATTGGGGACTTAACGCTTTAGAATTGCTTTTAGTGTGTATACGTTATTTCTAGGCTAGCGTGTTTAATTGCTGCCTGCTCCTCATGCTCCTGTCAACGGGACCCCGACTTTGGTTTCCAAACATGGCAGGCTTGGATTTGTGGACGAAGAGTAATGAGTAGCTCGCCGTCCGAACGTTCGGTTACACACCAGAGCGAGCCCTAGTCGTCGACGACGAGCGTTACACGCGTGCCTTAAAAAAAGTCAATAAAAATCAGATTCAGAAAAAATTGTAGCCAAGACCGAGACACACAACTGGTAGATATCGCTACCAGCGATAAGACTGCCATTGTATAAGTTCTGTTACTTTTTGGTGTGTAATAAAATTTATTTCATACTATTATATTGTCGCCATGACAATAAAAAGTAAAACAGAATAAAATAAATATTTAAGCGGGGCTCCCATCCCCTCAAGCAATGGGGGGCATTAACCTCATTTCTTAAAATAAACAAAAAAAATGAGTTTTCTAGGAAAAAATAAAATATAAAAACCAAAATTTACGGTAAAATAAATTTCGTAAAAATGTGTGAAAAAAACGACATTTAAGAATTTTTCAAGGTCAGTAAGTACAGACGTATGAACAATCAGCGCTCAAGGGGACAAAAAACGTGATATTTTGCCGTTTTTTTTCTACGGACGGTACGAAACACCCTTCCTGCGCTAAAACCTTCACATTATGAAGAGACACACACATTCTTCACTATCTACATTCATGTCACATTTTTTACAAACCTTTCACTTAATTATTTACTTAACCCTCTACCACTACACATTACCAGTTGACCCTAAAATAAAGCAGAAAAACATTGTATAACCCCAAAAAGCGTTTTCTCGTCCAACACATTTTGGTAACAATGGATTTGGGGAACAACTAACATCACTTAATACAATCTTTTGTGTTCAAATCTAATTCTGGGCAGCCCTTTCCATTTCATAGGGACGACGTGAGAAATCACCCTGTACTTTAAAGGAAAAATCAGGATGGAATTCTGCTTAGGCTGTTGAGAAAAATGGGGAAATGATGCAAGGAAAATTGGGGAAATTTCTATTTTTTTTTTTGTGACATTTTGAACTATAGGTCCCCAAGTTACGCCTTTACGATCAGCGGTTTAGACTGTGCGATGATCTGGCAGTCAGTTATATATATACGTGGCAGAACAAACTAGGTATTTCATAAGTATAGCATTAAATTATTTACATTTCTTTGAATTTTAGCTGCCATCTGGTAACAATAATAGTAAAGTCAGTCAACGAATTTGACATGATATTTGGCGGATTTTTTTTTCAAGCGAAGTTTGGTAGCTGTTTCAATTATTCGCAAATTGATTTCTAGTGGATGTCAAATATGTGTAGTTTTTAATCTCAAGTGTCTACATAACTGGAAAATATAAGGAATCATTGAAACGAACGCGATTTCAATTAAATGGAATCGACATTTTAACTGTAGTAATTGACTACCTCAGTCAAGCCAAATTCATACTTTTGAGCTGCCCAAGACTGCAAAAACATTATGTTACATTAATGTTCTAATGGAACTAAACTAAATACATTATAAGCTTGACACTGATTAATACACAAACATTGCATAGCCAAACTAAACAAGTAAACAAAATTAACGTTAAACTTTTTTCCAAACGATTTGACATAACCAAACATTGACACTAACGCAATCAATTACGTTAAAAACACACTACGACATACTGTGACAAGTGTCAAACAGTACGCCATCATTACTGTCACCCCTACACACAACCCGCTCATCTTTTCATTAACCAAAAAGGGAAAACATCAAAAAAAAACACCCCTATTTCTTTTACCTAAAGCCCCAATATTTTATTCGAAATCTTCAATGTAAAAAACACGCCCTGAAAAATGGGTCTAAATTAAACAAGTACGGGAGCGATTTCTCGATATAATCCTCTAATAAAAAATCCTCGGTGTACCGTTAACCCGTTCATCGCTGACACATCAATTTTGGGCATAACGGGAAAATATTTTAATTTAACCCGGAACTGCCGCTGAAAACGTAGTGGAATGGCCGAAGCTGTTTCGGGTTCCGTAATTTGTCGACCTGTTTAAGTATGCGCGTGTTTTTCGGTGAATATGTTGTTTGCTATACGAGTATATTGTAGGAATTTAAACTTTTTTAGGCTTCTTTAGGTTGCCAGGTCAAGCGTGGACGGTAAGCAATGGTTAGCTTGTCATCTAGCCGTCCGGACTGAACCCAAGTTGTTGACGGCGCGTAGTAACCTAGGACCACCTCAAAAAGATGTCTGCAAAACTCATAGGGGCCCATCAGGGCCGAAGTCTATTAAAGCCATGGGCTGAACAAAAGTTTTTCCTACTATAATCTTGGCATCAAATTAAAGGGCTCATGAGGAATTCAAAATGCTATACTATGACAATATTAAAAAAAAAATACAATAAAATTCTATACTTATAAAATGCTTTGTCCTCAATAACTAACTGATCAACTAGACCAAGACCTAAAAATTGCCGTCTGCACTTTCAGTTCTACATATAACTGACTTCACCGCAATCAAACTAATACTTGACTTTGATCCCACTTGATGGTAAACAGTGATTGCAATCGTTAATGGTGAATCGCACTAATTTATTAAACTATCGCAAAAAGCAATTTCCTATTCCTTTATTTAGCAACAAAAGACCTAAAAATGCCTACACAATCAACATATACAGAAATCAGAAAAATAAACAAATCATAGTAGAAAAGCTGTGTTTCGATTTCTCACTACGAAACCCTGAAAGGCTATAAAAAAAGACATTTTTTAAGTCTCATTTCTGGGCCACAAAGCCCTTTTAGACATAGATAAATGATCCCGGAGAGTAATGAGGCAGCGTTTATTTTGGGACCAAATTGATGGACTCCGCGGACCTGTCTCGGTCTTATCGACACATTTAATTAAACTTATTATTTAATTAACGGTTCTAACATGAGTTAATGTCAACGATATACGAGTACATGTCGTGGCCAGCTCATAGAAATTGACCATTTCATGATAAGGCCAATTAAAATTGGCTAAATCTGTCAGCTGCAGTCTTAACACCCGATGTTAATTTGGGCATCTTCAAGGATAAAAAAAATGGCTAGAGTGAATAAACTAGTGCGCCTCACCATCAACGATTGCATCATTGCTTATCATCAATCAGGTGGGGTTGTAGTTAAGCATTATAGTTTACATCGAATAAAAAAAAAAAACGTTGTAACGCTATATATACATTTGACGATAATAATAAATAATAATTTTAATAATCGTTTGATCATCATCAATGATATGATCATTGATGTAGAATTTATGTCAATTGGGAGAAATGTTTTAATGTGAGGATGTGTATAGTAGTGGAACTACCATGGAACAACTGATTTTTTAAGAGATAACCACATCACGACCTCGTGAATGACCTTTCAATTATATTTGATACTAACTCGAGCTACTGGCTTCTCTCGTACGTGCATAACACGGTATAGCACCAAACTTTTAATGTTCCTACTGCTGGGACTTAGGTCTCTTCTCTAGGAGAGGGAATGGGCCGTAATCCACCACGCGAACCCAGTGCAGGTTAGTGAATGTCACATGTATTTGATTGTTTTGTTCTAGGACATGCCAGTTTCCTCACGATGTATTCCTTCACCGTTTTGACAGCAGTGCTAATTAAATACATTACACAAAGTAATGCGCCTGGTTGGGTTTTGAACCCGTGACCCCTAACTCTGAAGTTAGAACGAGCATGGAAAATAAAGACCTAGTAAAGATGTAGCTTTCTAATGCTGAAAGAATATTTAAATCGGTTTCAAAGTTTTTGAGTGAAATCGTATCATACGAACAAAGAAAAGAAAAATCTTTCCTCTTTATAATATTAGTACATACGGTGACTGGTAATTAAGTAAACGATATTTAAACTCGTAATTAAGGATTGTAACTTATATGATAATGTTCATTATTTGCATTGCTTTTGCATCTTTTATTTTATTTTATTAGGGACAAAAAACAGCAGTATATTGAATATTACAGATGCTTGGAGTACTAAAATAATAAAATTAACAAATATACTACTCACGACGCTATCCACAGATTACCATATAAAATACTTAGCATAGGTACTGGAAATAATAACAATAAGGGCAAATTACTAATTATTATTATTATTTAATTATTTTAATTATTATTATTAGGGTACTCAATACAAAGTTCAAATTATTATTCGGTTTCATATTAAAAAATAAAGTGAAAAAAAAAACTAACATTAACTGCATCTAACAAGGGACAAATAAGGTTTGGAATCTAGGTGTAGGAATCAAAATTAATTAACATAAAAAATTATAAAAAATCATGGCTGTTCCTTTAAAGTGGAAATAATTTGTTTTTTTTTAACTATTCTTATAACTATTTTAAACTAACTCAAAACGGTGAAGGAAAAAATCGTGAGGAAACCGACATGTAGAACCAAAAATTCGAAGACATGTGACATCCACCAATCCGCACTGGGCCCGCGTGGTGGATTGTGGCCCATTCCCTTTCCTGGAGAGAAGGCCTGTGTTCCAGCGGTGGGAACATTAAAAAAGGCTGATGATGATGTTGATGATGATGATGATGATGAAACTATTTTTCTGGACGACTGGTCCCAAAAATAATCCAAAGAGGTCCAGTTCAAAACAAGGGAACCAGAGTTTATAACAGAACCTTCTTTGTCTCAACAACACCGACGGGGTCGGAATTTCAACCTGTATTCACCCCGTGGGGACCAACAGATGAATGTAGCAGCCCCATATATATATTATTATCCTCTCATTGTCAAACCTGGCATGTACAGACCACCTCAATCATATTTCAATTTATACAATGACACATTCAATATAAACGAATCTCGTTTTTGTTGGGACGTTCAAAATAGATCTTGTTTTGGTCCCGACAGTAATATTCTTCCGTATATTTTCCTTAAAAGAAATGTTTTCAGAGTGAGTTTTTATAAAGAGGTCACATCGTCATTGGAAACTGGAAGAAATTATTTTCAAATACCTTTATGAAATTCCCATAAAAGATTATCAGTCCAGTTTTTTCCCAACTGCTTGTTTTCGGGTATAAACATAAGGCAATTTATGACAAACGCCCGACGTACTGCGTCTCCGTAAACAAGCTCTAACCGAATGCACTTAAATACCTGTGTTTTTTATGGAGCGACTAGCTTTCTGCCAGAAAATAGGTTTTCGCACAAACTTTAGACACGCGTTTCATTCCTTTAGCGGGTGAATTTCGGAAAATCTTAGTAATCGCCTACGTCATAAAAGGAAGTCTTGAGCAAAATTTCGCGCTCCTAGTCCCAGTAGTTCATCGTATCGTGGCTATGCGTTGATATGTCAGTCTGTTAGTTTCTCCTTTTGTATATATAGATAAACTATCAAACCTCTACAACCCGGTAACTGGCAACACGATGTTCGTTGAGTATGATGGTCAGACTTTATAGCATGTGACTACCTATATTAACTGTCATTTCTCAACATGTCCGTTTTTGAGGTACAGGGAGTCACTAATGTCCTAGATTAACTTAGAAAAGTACTAAGTGAATTGAAACTGGAACTTTTATTTCTTCGCACCCATAGTGGCTAGAAACAAATAATTTAAAAATTAACATGACAAAAACGAACATAATACAATTCCAAGCATACAACACAAACACAGATAATTTAGTAATTCAATATAATAATTCCGTCTTAAACACTATGAATGAATGTGTATTTTCAGGTATAACTGTTGATAGAAATTGCAGCTGGAAGCCACACGTAGACAAAATACTTACAAAAATTGATCGATTTGTGTATGTCTTGAAAAGAATAAGACAAACGGTTAACATAAATAGCGCAATGGTGGCTTACCATGCCTATGTAGCATCTTTACTAAGGTATGGTCTTATTATTTGGGGCAACTCAGTAGACGTGGAAAGAGTCTTTAAAGGACAAAAAAAGTGTATTCGAGCAATGTGTGGAGCTCACTTTTTGGATAGCTGTAAACCGCTGTTCCAAAAACTTAAAATACTACCTTTGCCAAGTCTCTACATATTTGAAACATGCATGTTTGTAAAAAAAAATTATGATTCATTTGTTAAAAGTAACTACAAAACAAATAGTAGAGTACGTCACAAAGACAAATTAAAATTGCCTCAAATAAAATTAATGTTATATAAAAGAAATATTTACTGCATGGCAATTATTATTTATAACCATCTGCCAAATAATATTCAAGATTTGCCATCGTCGTTGTTCAAAAGGGCTTTATTTAAAATGTTACTAGAGAAAAATTATTACAGTGTTAAAGAATATTTAGAGGATAAATCGCTAGTAACATAATATGTAAAAATAGGCTTTGCCATATCCAACAGTGACATAATTATCGAACATTAATGACAATTTTATTACCAATTTAATTCAATTTTAATCTTCATTACAATAATATTTATATGTGACATGGCAATCTTAATTCTTAATTTTTATTTTAATAATATTTACAAAACCTTAATTAATATAGAAACTTTAATTCTATTAATAATATTGACATTTTCAATTCAATTCGTATTATACAGAAATATTTGTACGCCATAGTATGGCAGGATATGCTGGAATCAAAACTGTAACATCTATTGTACCATATTCTGACAATTAAACATATTTGATTTCATACCCTCATGCATCAGAGGCGGCCTTCATCAACTGGCCATGGCTAAAAATCATCCACTGGGAAATCCCAACCTTGGGCGGGGCGGGAAGTAGTGTTAAACTCTTACTGACTAAACAACCCACAACGTTCATACGTTGCCTCTACGAGTATACCAGGGCCAGAGCCTTCCTTTCCCAGTTGGATTCAACTCTTCTACAGGATCCCTACGGTTTACTCCTTGACATGTCGCCGTCGATGACTCGGCTTGGTCCGGACGGTTACAAGACGATCAAATGGCAAGCTACCCATTGCTCGCCGTCCGCAAGCCCTCACCAACGGTGCCCGGAAATCGGGCGATCATGACGCTTCAAGATTGATACATAATTTGTACTAACCCTTCCATGATATTTATGCCGAACTGGGCCTGTTTGGCAAACAATTTTTGTACCAAATAGTTTTGAGCAATTAAAAAAAAAAAATCACTTGTTCTTTTAATTTTTGCATGTTTATTATTGTGCTATGCCCTGTGTCTGTACCAATAAATGTTATATCTTTCTTCTTTTCTCTTTTTTTCTTTCATACACAATTTTTTTTTTATTCATCCTGCATAAAAGTCAAGGTTGCCACAATAAAAAAAAAACAGACTATCACCAATTTAGATCACGTAACTAATCCGTGGGTAGTGTCCAATTTACGCCCATAATGAGGCCCAGTCGTTCCTCAGAATTACCGGCGGCCCCTGATTACTGCGTTAGTTAGATAATCTATTAATTAGCCCGCCATATTGCTGCGTGTGCACAAGAAATAATAGATTGGACTATGATTTTGTGCGTAAGGATTTTTTTGTAATTATTATTTTTTTTTGTCTTAGCAGTGGAACGTGGTTTTAACAAAAGGAGTCTTAATTTACTGTGGTATCTGTATATTGATTTAATGGTAAGCAAAAACGGTTGTAATCCAGCGTCCTTACAACGCTCTTGGGTGGAGCGGGAGACAGTGTCAGACTCTTACTGACTAAAAAACAAAAAAAAATCAAAACTCTTACCGACTAAAAAACCTACCCCTTTCCTTCCTTGCCTTATACCCAGAGCCACGATAACACTTTCGCACCAACCCTCGGCTCCAGAAGACCCCCTAAAGGGATGAAACGCGTAGGTAACCAAAGTTTGTGCAAAAACCTATATTCACGCGGGCGAAGCCGCTGGCAGAAAGCTAGTAATCAAATAAAAAAGAAGTTCTCACGTCTAAACGACTTACTGGATGTGTCAGAACTTGATATTCAGATAGACTTACATTACAATGACCTAGAATGACCTAGATCACTTAGGGCACAGGAAACTTTTCATACCAATAGTCCCTTTGGGATTGTACAACACTTTTCAGACAAAGCCGGCCTTGTCTCCGTGAAAAGTGTTTTTGTCCCACGTTTTAGGGTTCCCTGCTCAGAAAGTAAAAGCTGGACCCTATTGTGAAGACTTTATTTAGGGTCTATTGCCACTATATCAACAAATACATAACTATTATTATGGGGAGAAGGGTTAATATTTTTCCCCAAAGAGAAACACATATTTTTTTGCTTGATATCTATACTTATTACTTATAATATTATAAAGCTGAAGAGTTGGTTAAGTTGAATCCGCTAATCTCAGGAACTCCCGGTCTAATTTGAAAAATTCTTACATTGTAGTATAGCCTACTTTTCGAGGAAGGCTATAGGCTATATTACATCACGCTATGGCTAATACCTAGGGGCAAAATACTAACAAAAAGTGTTGCAAAAAGGGGGAAAAAGTAGACTTCTACGTGGAAAAAGTCGCGGGCAAAAGTAACAATTTCACAGAAACTTATATGAATGGGAACAACGGCGGCCGTATCGCTGATAGCGATATCTACCAGAAACCTTAAAGCAAGTATACGGTATTCAAAAGGTTTTGTAATTAGAAACATAATTGAAAGACAATAGGTGTGCGAACGTTTTGTTCACATGGAGCTCAAAAGTTTAATCTATATACGGAACCTCTCACATGCGAGTCCCACTTTCACCCGGTTTTTTGTATTGTGCCATTAATGACAGCTCAAAATCCAAGATGGCCGCCACGTCACTCGCGCAAGCAATAATTACTCGATGTAAAGCGAAACTAACTCAATAATAACTATTGTCCTATGGATTATGTATTTGACTATTGTTTGGGGAACCCTAATAATAGTGAATATATCTCGATCGTGGGTACAATAGAAGCTATTACGCTATCTGTATACATCTTAATTGGTTGTGGTGTGAGGGTAGCCAGAGATACAGGTCGTGTTAAATTGTTTGGTTCATGTGGGGGGAGGTGGGGGGAGATTATGGTGGGATTGATTGTGTATCGGTATGTTTTCACTGTAATCATAATGTTTAAAGAGACAACTCGGAGGGATATTTAAATCTAAAAACATATTATTTCAAAAATAAGATTATATTTATTTTCTAATACTCTCTTTTTTTTATCGCATCATTGACTAAATACGATAACCTAAAATTTACTGGTAGGTACCCATTCTTTATTTCCAATTCTAATTATTTTTTGAAGGAATTACTTGTGCTTTTAATAAACTAATTAATAGGATTTTAATAAACTAATGCAACTCACCATTAAAAATGGCATCACTCAGTGAAGCATTAGTTTATAGCAAACAAAATAACTTGAACCCGAACTAAAATCAATAATTCAAAGATTTAATCAAAAATGACCAACTAAGTTTGAGAGTATCATTTCAAACTCCATGTCTAAAAAGACCTTGCATCCCTGCTGCCCCGTATCACGAAATAAGAAAAAAAACTCTTACTACACAGAGAAGCCAATTTGGCGGTAACTTTTCTAGTTTGTATAACCAATTCAATTGGGACACAATTTTCTTTTACTTTTTCTCCTAACCGTTCTGTGTTGCTATTGCATGATACTTGGTAATTTAGTAGTGTTGCCAGTGCAGAAATTGTTTCTTGCTTTTCGACGTCAGTTTCATTTTGGGTGTGAGATTGTGTTGTGCAGTTTTTGGAATTGTTTTAACTTTTTAACAAGAGATAAAAATATTACTGGGGCCCAGGGTCTATTTCTGAAAGGAAGGGTTGGCCCCAGTGCGCAAGAACCAGAAAGAACGAGGTAGGGTGTTTAGTCAGTAAGAGTCTAACACTATTTCTCACTTCACCCAAGAGCGGAATTCGTCATTGGATGATTTTTGCCCATCATTAAAAAAAGGGATAAAAATTCTAACTTTTAACAGCCTTTTCCATTATTTTAAATACCTATCCGAATCTTGTAAAAACTTAACTTGTGCCAGTGGCTTCGTCCGTGTGAATTTCAGCCATTGCGGACGCGAAGCCAAAGTCGAAGCCAGATAACAAATTTCTTATGTCCTTCCTTGGAGTTCAAACTTACTTCGTACCATTTCATGAAAATCGATTCAGCAATTTATCCATAAAAGCGTAACAGACAGACTACGAAATTACGCCCACGAGCGGGACTCGTCATTGGATGATTTTTACCTACCATAAAAAAAAAACAGCGAGTTACTTTCACATTTATAATAAAAGTAAGAAAGAGTAGTGGTGGCCGAGTCGTGGGTTCAAAACCAGATTGGCGCATTACTTTGTGTAATTTATTTCATTACCACTGCTCTCAAAACGGTGAAGGAAAACATCGTGAAGAAAGCAGCATGTCCTAGAACCAAAAATTCGAAGACATATGACATCCTCCAACCCCCAAGTGTAAATACCGGCCCCCTTCCTTTCCTATAGAAGAGGAATGAGTCCCAGCAGTGGGAACATTATAAGGCTGATATGCTAGGTGGAGCGAGAGGGTGCGTTTAATAATTAAAAACTGACTCCTAAGCAGTCAAAGTCAAAGTCAAAATCAATTTATTCCAAATAAACCATTTACAGGCACTTTTGAAACTTCAAGTCGGTCTGTCCTAAAAAATATGATGCTAATTGCACATTCCAAAGCGTAGATCTCTATGGAGAAGAATGTGCAAGAAACTCCATGGACACTCTTTTCAATTATGGTAAGAATTACAAATATCTCGGTTACATGTTTCTTGTTGATACTAGTATGTGAGAACAATGTAAATAATAATAATAAACACAAACTATGCTAAATATAGATATTAAAATAAACCTCTGACAGCTAAGAGATGACCAATCTCAATTGGCTGTTCTTTCAGTAACCCTTTGCGTTCCAAGGCCACGGTGCCTTATAAAGCAAAGAAAAAAGCTTATCTATGCGTAATCCGCTCTGCTACAAAAACTTTACAATGCCCTACTTAAACAAAAGACTCTTCAAGCCACATTTCACTAAGACTCTACAACTACACTCGAACAATCTCCATTTTTTCCAAATAAAATTTATTGGCCTTTAAATCAACGTCTAAGTTGGCAAGTCAAGTTTAAATAGTGCTAGACTAAATGTAGACTTAATTAATAAACGTCAACTTGTGGGCACTGCATTGAAATACCCGGCTTGGCACACTTGACGAGACTTGGCGCGCCTCGGGGAAACTTGCCGGGTTCTTTATTGACGCGCAATTCAACTTCGAATAGGCCAAGTAGAAAATGTGGAATGAATTAGTGAAAACTTCGCGCTATGATGGAGTGTTGTTAATTTGTTGGAGGCGGTAGAGGGCTAGGTGTTCACAAAGGAGATGACTGTAAGTCTGCGATAGCTGCCGGAATCTTTTTTTTATGGTAGGTAAAAATCATCCAATGACGAATCCCGCTTTTGGGTGGAGCGAGGGGGTAGTAGTAGTAATAAAACCAGCGTCAGGCATCTGCTGCGTAGTTGTCTGGCATTATGCTGATCTGGACCTGTTTGGCACAGCCATGAGACATTAATATTGTTAATTATATTTCTATTTTTTATTTTACTTCCTATTTTTTTTTAATGTTAACTTAAGATTGTAATTGTTTATTTTATTGGCAATGCTTCATGGAGTGCCAAATAAATATGTTTTATTTATTTTTCTTTTCTTCCTTTATCAGACTCTTACTGACTAAAATCCTACCCCATTCCTTCCTTGCCTTATTCCCTGGCCCTGGTGTAACGTTTTCGCTTCAATTCTTAGCCCTGGAGGTAGCTGCCGGAGTCTGTGTTTCCTAATAGCTACAACTTATGGGTCTTTTAATCAAGAGTGAATCGGGTGAGGTTGTGGTCAAACGCGAGCATATCTAGAATTATAAGAAGAAAAAAACTAAGAACTAAGACTTCTTTCAGTCTTCTTTTTTTTCCGTAGAGATCTAGGCCTTGGAATGTGCATGTATTTTGTTTAAAAATAGTACACTTAGTAATATTTTCTATTGAAATTGTACTTTATTTTATTACTAGCGACCCGTCCCAGCTTTGAACGGGTGCAATGGTGTTATTAAATATACTATACATGTATTATACATATAAACCTCCCTCTTGAATTGCTTTATATATTAAAAAAGCCCCATCAAAATTCGTTGCGTAGTTTAAAATATTTAAGCATACATAGGGGAAGCGACTTTGTTTTATACTATGTCATGATGATGTTTGATAAGATGGAAGAGACGGGACTCCACGACACAGGAAATTCTAGTTTGGAGGCCAGAGGTTTGTTAATGCTATGTAACTACCTTTTTTGAACAATAAACATATTTGTATTCGGACTCACTTTTTTTTACCTTGACTTAAAGACCCCTAGGTTGTAGCTATCAGGAAACACAGACTCCGGCAGGGAATTCCACTCCTTAGCTGTACGCATAATGAATAATAATAATAATATGTTCACAACTATCACACAACGCCATCTAGTCCCAAGCTAAGCAGAGTTTGTGTTATGGGTACTAGACAACTGATAAACATACTTGTATATTTCTAAATACATACATATTATAGATAAATTACACCCAGACACAGAACAAATGATCGTGCTCATCACACAAACATTTGTCCTGGGTGGGAATCGAACCCACGACCTTCGGCATAGCAGTCAGATTCACTAACTACTAAACTGACAGGCCAGTCAAATATAATGAGGAATGTGTTCCCAAAACGCTTTACTATTTTTGTATACATTATATTTTATTTTTTTCTATTTTATTGTAATATATACAAAAATAATACATATTATAATATTTACTAACACAAAATAAATCAACACAGCTCACAAAAATAAGGAAATCGCCGCAGCATATTCAGCATGTTTCGCAGCCAAAGATTGGAAGACATTTCTTATACATATTTATAAAACTATATACATACCTCCCCCGGAGGACGGAGGAAACGCCGGGGGGCAGACTATACCAAAGATGATATCAGCGATATTTTATTTGGTATTCGGAAGGGAATATATTTACGATAAACAGTTTTTTGCTGACGTAAGAATACATAAATGGTTTTTACATAATAGATCAAAAGATATCATGACTATATTTAGCGAGTGGGTGGGGGGGGGTATTGTATATAAATGTGTATACACCGTAAAATTTTGATCGTTTTAATCCCGTGGAATCAAAGGTTCTGGAGTGGAAACCGCGTACCGGAAGACGCAGTGTTGGAAGGCTTCCTACAAGGTGGACCAACGACCTGGCAAGGGCTGCGGGTATCCGATGGATGCGAGATGCACAGGACCGTTCATTATGGCGATAATTGGGCGAAGCCTATGTCCAGCAATTGATGTCTTTCGGCTCAAATGCTGACGAATCCCATGGAGGGTCGATCCGGTAAAAAAGTATTATATTTTTAAATTTATCTTTACAAGTCGATAGTGTTTCATGTACCGGATCGACCATTCACGTGATTAAAACAATAAAAATTTAACGGTGTATATGTTTCGAATTTGGAGAGAGTGGAAGAAAAAGACATATTGCGCCGACCCCAAATAAAACGGGACAAGGGCAGGAAGATGATGATGATGTTTCGAATTTCGTCAATCATCATTATCATTATATTGATACAACTAAGTGAGTATTCATAAGTTTGTAAATGTATTACTCTATAAAAGAACTCAAATAAATTTTATTCCTGCTGTGGTCTTTCCGTCCGATAATTTACCTAGAGTGAATAGGCTCTTAATAAACTAGTGAGTTTCATCATCAATGATTGCATCACTGCTTACCATCAAGTGGTATCAAAGTCAAGCACTAGTTTATTAAATTAAAATTTTATAAAATTGATGCTTCCGGAATTATTAGCTAGTACATAATTATTAGTTACAACTATAAATTGTAAGAACTTAACGCAGACGAAATAACCGCAAAAGCATATTTAAAAACAAAAAAAAAGTCCAGCTTTCTAATCGTCTTTGAAAACTTAAATATCTCGATAAAAAAAATAGTCCTAAAAATGAATAAGAATTTTTAATAAAAATCTTTTATCTTTTAAATTTTTTGACATTTCAATAAACGACGTTAACTATCAGCTACCAAATACAATTTGAATGCCGCTCAAAGATAATATAATAAATAGAAAAGTAAATTGAAATATCAAATACAATACTACTATTCATTTTAAATAACTTAACTCGATAAAGAAGACATCTAAAAGAAAATATCGCAAATTAAAAACATTTTCCGAGTGGCCGCAGGCAAACGGCATGAAAAAATGTTATATTTTTAAAGTTTATATTCTTCACTGGCAACAAAGAGACAAGTATAAGTAACGAAGCAAAGCCGAGCATCTTTCCGATCGTACCAAGTTTTTAAGGGTGAGCACACACCAAGCGGCGATCAGGAGCGATGAAACGGGCACTTTTTCGGAGCCCTCGGTCTGACTGTTACACTTGACTGGATTTTTTAACCTTTCAAGTACCGTAATTACAGACATTATAGAAAGACAATAGATGTGCGAACGCTGGCGTTCGCTCGAGGCTCAAGAATTTAAATACATTGGACTTAAAAGTACAGCGTTAGAAATGTTTCTAGTCATAGTATTTTATTGGTAAGGGATTCTTAAAAGTCATATAGGAACAAAATGTGACAATTATGTTAACAAATTATTATAATAATTATAAGAAAGTTAAAATAGCTATTCAGTTCAAATTATTATTATTATTATTTCCTAAATTAAGGCACTCCAAAATGAGTTCTGTTCTGGGCAGGAACACCGCACTCACTTTGGGTTTCCAAAGGGTTTACAAAACCGAATTTTGCCAATTGCCTACCCAGGTACGCTACTGATTGAGTATTTTCCATATAGACCACTGCAGATACTATCCGGTGTTCCATTTTTCCCCTTATTATTTAGAACAAATTTCTCAAAAATTGGTTACAATCTAGCCTAAGGGACAAGTAAGTAAAGTTACAATAGAGGTTTTTGTAAAACTAAGATTGGCGTTCTTTAGCACTTTTGTAGAAGTCCTTAGCACTTTCTTAGAGTCTCATATTTATAAAAACACTTTGTTCATGTGTCATATGCATATCCGGTGTTCCTGACACACTACTTCACCGAGATAGAACTAGAAAACATCGTCGCATCGCATCTTAGTGTGAACTCACCCTAAAGTCGAGCATCTTTGGCATCGTATCGTTTTTTTTTTAATTTGAAAGTTGATGTTGGTGAACTTTTAACAATCAAGCCCGGAGTTGAGTCTCCGTCGACGTACAATTACTACTAATAACTTGGGCACTTCACTCCCGACCTCAATTGGCTCAGTTAAAATATTTGATTTCGCCTACGTGATGATTTTGAGTTTCGCAAGTCTCCGGGGATTATCTCGAAGACGTAGCCAAAAAAACAACGGACTAAGTAATAAATTCGTTTTCTACGATTTTGCAGTTTCTAAAAAGTTTTTATGTAAAAGTCTGTTAGAGGCGTAGCGTGGGCTAATTTCGACGTAGGTGAACGCATCACTGAGGCCGTTTTCGTGCATATATTCGAAAACGAGACAAGTACTGTCGCAACCTGTGTTCGACCACATAGTCACTTACCATCATGTGAAATAGTGATCGAACCTGTCCCTATTAATTCAAGGCAAGGAAGAAACAGGGTAGATTGTTAGTAAGTAATAGTCTGACACTGTTTCCCGCTCCGCCCAAGAGCGCGATTCGTCATTCGATGATTTTTACCTACCATAAAAAACCCTATCAATTGTAAAAAAAACACACATCGATCTTAAAAATGCCTTCTTGCGTGCGAGGCCTTGAGCGATCCCCGCTGCGCCCAAACCTAGCTACGGCATTAAAATCTGCAACCGATTTTCAAAAGAATTTCGTAGAAATTTTTATTTTGTTTTAATGAATAAAACTGTCTCGATTTTCGACACAATCTCTATCGCTCGCCGATACAAAATCTAATTATGGCCGTATCAAAAAAGTTGATAATTTCATTAGTAACAAAACGTGCTATATTATCACATTTTTTGTTTAAAAATACGTATTTATTAGATATATTTTTAGCGTGCAGTATATTCATTCATTATCGCTCATGTACGATAGTTAATAACCTTTATCTAGTAATGTTTAACATATAAATGTTTAAATAACACTAGTTTTATGTTAATTAAATTACAACCCATTACGGTACATTCTGGATAAGCTCGATGATTAATTATGCAAATAACATTAATTACACGTAAGCCAGGTTGTATTAAAAGAATATTTTCCATTAAAGGACGCTGTGCCACTTTTTCATTAACCTGTTTTTTGCAGAATCAAATGCAAAAAATATGCTAGCATATTTATGTATGCTTCATCATCATGCTAGCATTGACTGGACAGGTCTACTCAAATCTGGTGGTTCTTTCTTCAAAAGACCACCTGAGACATTAATCTGCATGGTTCTCATATAATTTGACCAATATATGGTTACTGTATGGACTTTAAAAGAGACTTTGACCCCTGAGTTTGTTTCGGTGTTTCTTCTCAGGGTAGTCAGCTAGGAAACACCGGACTCATCTAGCTTAAACTGACGAAAAGAAAAAATATTGACGTGTAAAAGTGTTATTTTAAAACCTATTTACAAAATAAATATCATTTATCATCATCATTTCAACCGAAAGACTGCTGGACATAGGCCCGCTATGTACGTTTATCTGGTCAAAATGTACTGAAACTTCTGTTTTTTTTTTTCAAGTTTGGTCCCATAATAATAGTTATTTGTTATCATGATTACAATCACGTGTTTAAATATCGGTCACTAATCACCTGTAATCCTATATATACACTACATACATACATATGAACACTACATTATATTTTCAATGTTTGATATTTATTTAGTGTGTACACCTACCACAATGTTGTCTTTTTTAACCCAAAGGTTGACTGATAGAGAATTTCTTGTTGTATTAAGTCCGCCTATGTACCACTACTGTACACAAAGAATAAATAAATATACATAGATTATATCTGGCATCCTATTATTATTGTAACTTCTACAGAAATGCGGTCAACTATAGCTAACTATAAAATTCGTCAGAATCGTCTCGGTTTTTTGTTGAATTTCGTATTTCTTATCTTTCATCCTCACTTCAGCTGAAAATTCATCTCGTATTCATGGCAAAAGTTTGAAAAGCACAGATGCGCCACACCAAAGGAGGTCCTTACCTCCCCTCCATTTGTTACAATTTAAGAAAGAAAGAAAGAAAAATAATTTATTCTTACTCTTTAATATATAATTGGAGAGCTCATACCAATAATTTACTAAACCACTCAAGAAAGCAATAAAAAAAATTCACAAAAACCGAAAAGTTACGAATAGGTGCAGACACTAACTTATTTATTAGGCACCTGAGCGGTTGATACCCGAAAACTTTCCGGAGAAGCACGAAGTTTGCCGAAGTTAGCCGAAATTAAGCGAAGTTGGACGAATCGTTCTATTTCGTTGTAACTTTTGAGTGTGAGTGCGTGAAGTTTTTTCATTAGAATACAATTTTTTTTGTGTGATGTCTGTCTACCCATTTTTCGGTTTTGTTCACAGTTTGTTAAATGTAAAAAATGATTTATGAATTTGAGTGTTGGAAAGAGTTTAAGCCGTGATTTCTCGGGAGTTTGTTTCAACGGCTTTTGTGTAGGTTTGATTGATTTACCCTTGTTTTCTCACATTCGTACTTTATAAAGTTATAGTTGTTTTTTATGACTGTTGAACGTTAACTCTCTAGTAATTCAGTATGCCATATTGTGCTGATTCTATAAACAATCTGTTTTATATACCTACGTATGTTTTCATGATTTTCATCTGCAATATTATTAGCGGTAGAGTTTGTTTCTCTGTTTTTACGCCTTAATCGAAAAATTACTAAAATCATTTTAATTTATTGAGGAAGATTGTAGGCTTATATATATAACATAAATATATATAATACAAATATAATAGGAGCAAGTGGGGAAGTCCTACCTTAACTCAGCATCCAATCGCTCAGTCACTGCGAAAACTATTGTCATCTTTCAATGTTTTTAGCAAAGCGATGCGGTGTGTTGTATTACAAGCTATAGAAATGTCGTGACCAGCAGATGTGGCCAAGTAAAAAGGTAATTTAAAGGTATATTTAAATGTTCGTTTAATCATATCATTGATTTTTAATTTCTTTGGTATTAAAAGGGCTAAAGAAAGTAGGCCAAACGAGGATTGAAATATCATCAAACTTTAACGTTAAAAACGATCTGGCCAGTTTTACTTGGCCATGTCATGAACTGGTCAATTTCTATAATGTGAACCAACTGTTACGTCAGGATGGTCATAAAGTAAAACAATTCGTTTTCAATAAGTTTATAATTATAATTCAAATATTACAGCAGCGAGTAATTTTCTCATAATGTTATTTGCTTAGCAACCGTAACTAAGGAGACTTATTAAAGGAAAACTGTCGACACAGAGGCTTTTATAACTTACACGAATACATTACTATTAATTTATAATTGAATAATCTAATGAAATGGCTCATTAAAATTCAATAATATTTATTAAAGAATAATGCACAATATAATAACTTTTACTAATTATTTGATGTACCGGAAGCTGACAAGCGGAAGGCGCTATAATGGTTTATTTATAATTATTCGGGTCAATAGACCAAGAAGTTACAATGTTAAGTAGTAAAGAGTTTTCATGTCGAGCTGGTCGTTGTGTGCGCGATGACAGCGCCCCTAGTGGCTGCAACTATTCAGGACTTGTCATCTGTCAAATCATATCAACTAGATCATAAGATATTTTTGTGATATTGATTTTCGACTAGTTTTTCAACGAAATTGAAAAATATAGTGTAAAAAGTGAGTGTGTATATTATACCTAGCGATTTTCTTCCTCGTGAAAAATATGGATACCTATATATTTTTTTCTCTTCACAGCAGCTATCCATTTTTGTCTTTGCTGTAATGTCCACTTTGATGTTGGAAACGAATAAAACTTGCACGAACTGTTTTTCCCATTGTTTTTACAATTTACGACACAGCATGTTCTATGACCCATATCGCAAATTTTTACGTTTTTACTTAAAATTATAAAGGAAGTTATGAAAATAAAGCAATTTGACACATGACAGCCCCGAATTAATTCACATTTCTGCCACGTCGTGCGCTACGATCGATTTGCCGTTCCCCACCACCCACTCCGCACATAGCCAATATGACCAACCCGAAGTCTGTAATCTGGCCACGACAGCATCATGAGAAGCCGCTGGGTCATGACAAGGTGTCACGTCTCACGCGCCATTGATCGGTCCACAAGAGAGCAGTTAGCTCGTGAGGCATCCTGGTTATTCATCTCGGTGTGACCGCCGATGACCCACATTTGTCACAACTGACCAATGCAGTCTAATTGTGTAATACTATTGATGGGTAAGTGTCTGTAGCTTGATGGAATCGACGTGTCTATCGTATCTGTTGATATTTAAATAAGATTTTTTGACTAGTCTGTCACGTTAGAAATAAATGTCGACTTCTTATCACTAGGTACACTAAAATTTCTATAGGATGTTGCAGATAGTCAGATTCATACAATGTAGCTCATTTATAATGTAGCACTCCTTTATTTGGCTCAACTATCCAAAACAAATGTTTAGCTTTTGTTCAGACTATTCAGTAGATGGTTTATGGTAAGTGTGAAAAGCCATTGGATAAATTCCAAAACTAAAAAAAAAAACATTACCTTTATAAATTAACCTTAGTAAGAAATCTAATAAAACAGGTGTATCACAAATATCTAAACAATAGAATAATTTGTAATTTTCACGAAACTTTTTAACGAATTACAAGGACTCTCTCAAAATGAGGATTAAGCTTAGTATAATAAAGTAACTATAAAGATAATAGTTGTAAAGCTCTGAACTAATTATGTTTACAGAGCTTACCTACTTTGTAATCTTACGGGGGAGGAATTTTGATGATATTAAATCCAACATCACGTCTAAACGAAGAGTTTAAAAAAAATATGTGTTAAACTAGCTTCTGCCAGCGACTTCGCCCGCAAAAAAATATGTTTCTCCATACAAGCTTTGACCCCTTATTTCATGGACTTAGGAGACAAATTTTAGAAAATCCTTTCTTAGTGTTAACTTACGTCAAATAATTCACACAAAGATATATATATAGAACTTTATGTGAATTATTTTTAAATTTATGTTGTCTACACGAACATAAAAGCTATATCAGGCACTCCGTTTTTTTCATCAATTTCATGAAACTTTCTCAAACTAAAAGATAATTTAACCATCATTTTCTGTTTTACGGTTTTTATTCATATTGTGTTGATATACTTACGGTTTTTATTCTTATTGTGAAGTGACAGTCCAGTTTTGTTTACTCAAGTTTACTGGCATTTAGTTGTAACTACGTAAGTGTACTTAATAGCAACGATACGTCTCACGATGTTGTGGCGACGCTTGGGGGAGGCCTATGTCCAACAGCAATAAGACTGCCATTTTACTCATATAATTTAGTTTCTGTAAAATTGTTAGTATTTTGATGTACAATATTTTTTTTTATATTTTTAAAAATATTTTTAATATTATAAATATTAAAATATTAACTAAGAGAATGGAATAGACTTTCTATTCTCTTAGTAAACACTTGCTCAGTTTCGAACCCGCCACCTCATACACAAAAGCCAACCACTAGACCATCACGACACTTCTGTTTACTCAATTTAAAGACCACTTAGACTAAAAACAAGGTAACGTCACAGTGACAGCGAGTAAAAATAAACGGGGGTACAGACCCCCGGGGAGTCCGACCCGTACCCCCGGAAATGTGTACGATACCTTATACGTATGATACTTATCCTAGGGGATAACCTCTTTTTTATTGATATAACTGGGTTGGAAGTTTTTAAGACGATGCAAGAGATGTGTGAAGTGGTTGGTGTTATTGGGTATTAAATTATGGACTTTCTATACAGTTGGATCTTTGGGGAGTGTTTTTGAAGTGTATGTAAGAGAGAGGTAAATGAAAAACGAAGTTGTGTTTCAGGATTGTTCTTATTTTTTTTTTATTTGATATAAACTAGTGCTTGACAGGAATTCCATCTGATGGTAAGCAGTGATGGAATCGTTGATTGTGATGCGCACTAGTTTATAGTTTATTCACTAGTCTTGAACCTCAAGATAACTTAATTACAATCGGATGGGAAGACCGCAGTAGGCAAACTGTTTCAGTCCTCCGATGTACGCGATATGCAATAAATGTATTGAGTACTGAATTTGGAACTAGACACAAAAATAGTCACTAAACGAAACTGTCAAAATGACGTTTGCCTGACATTTCTTTCAAGATGACATTTCTAAATATTGCCAACAAACAAAAACTCTCACTAATCCGTCACTACCGCGTACATTACCCCTAAACCTAAGGATTAATAACAACGACAATAATTTAACTGGGATCTCGTTACAAAACTTTAACTGTGGCTGGATTACATAGAATTACTTCACGGCTTAATGTTGCCAGTTATAATTGTAAGTAATTATCTGAGGCAACACTTGGAGTGAAGTGTCAAAGTATGGATTATAATAAGTGTTATTGTGATGTCGAATTTTGTTTGTATTCTAGGTGGTAACATTAAGACTTTTGAAGAAATGAAAGTGTTATAATTGGCCATTTTACTTGACGGGGCTAAATGTAAGAATGGTCTCTTTTATGACGAAATAAACTCTGTGTCTTTGAGCCACAAATATAATAATTGTCATTATCTACACTAATATAATAAAGAGGTAAAGTTTGTTTTTTTGTTTGTAGGAGGTAATCTCTGGAACTACTGGTCCGATTGGAGAAATTTTAGTAATAATAGAAAGCTGCTTTACTCCTGAGTGACATGGGCTATATTTTATGTACGCGGGCGAAGCCGCTGACAAAAGCTAGTTTTATATAAATTCACAAATAATAATTCTCATCATCTTTTTTTACTGTGGAAAAAAATGTCTAATGACAAATGCCGACCTTGGGCGGAGTCCGAAACAACGACAGACTAACTGACTAAACAATCTACCCCATTCCTTCTTAGCCCTCAGATTAGGCGTACTATACAGTCACTTTACTTGACTTAGGTGATCTGCAGGCCATACATTTTTACATTGATGACATTAATGCAGTTTTGACGTTCACGCAGTGTGAGAGCTTTGTAGGAGGTTGTAAGTTTTAAAAGTTTCGTTAGATGGCATTTGTTAGACGACATAAGCGCTGCTGCAGATTTTAGTATGAAGTTTTCAGCATTTTGACAAATAGTTATGAAACGTCTATGAAACGTGCTTATCTATAAGTTAGGATATAAGTCAATGATTCGACTATAAAGAATATATGAAATTTTAAAAAAATCTACATAAGTCCATTCTAAATCTATGCCGCGAGAGTGCACTATTCATCATCATCATCATCAGCCTTTTTAATGTTCCCACTGCTGGGACACAGGCCTCCTTTCTAGGAGAGGGAATGGGCATAATCCACCATGAGGACCTAGTGCAGATTGGTGGAAGTCACATGTCTTCCAATTTTTGGTTCTAGGACATGCCGGTGCCGTCACGATGTTTTCCTTCACCATTTTGAAAGCAGTGGTGATGTAATAAATTACACAAAATGATGCGCCTGGCTGCTTTACCACTCGGCTACCACTGCTCCAGTGCACTATTAAAGTTAGTTACATAATTAAGTCGTACAGGGTTTAAAACGCCTAAAGGCAGCGTTCACAGGTCTATAAAAGCACCTGTAACAGCTGGAAGTATGCGGATGCTGCTGAAGTTGCAGGGAAAGTTTTAAAAGCCTCATTTGCGTGTGCTTACATCGTCTGCACTGCAACACTGGGATGCTGAGTGGTACATATGGTAATGGTTTGAGAGGAACTTTTATTTGTTCTAGCATTTTTACTGTCACAGTTTTTACTTAATCAAATATCATTACATAGTATAAAACAAAGTCCCGCTCTTCCTATATATGCTTAAATCTTTGAAACTCCGTAGAGCGATTTTAGAGGAAGATTTATATGTATAATAAATGCATAATTTATTTAATATCACCATTGCATCCGTGCGAAGCTGGATTTAAACTTTTTATGGTAAGTACATAGGGTGACTGATAATATAATTAGTGACCGATAATTTAAACACGTGGTTGTAGTTGTGATAACAATTAACTTTTACTATGGGACCAAAGCTGAAATTACACAAAAATTCAAGTTATTTTGACCAGTTGGGGGAACATTAATGTATTACGTAACGTTGTTGACTGGCCTGTTGTTCTAGTAGTTAGTGACCCTGACTGCTATACCGGAGGTCGTGGGTTCGATTCCCACTTAGGACAAATGTTTGTGAGATGAGCACGATCATTTGTTCTGTGTCTGGGTGTAATTTATCTATAATATGTATGTATTTAGAAATATATAAGTATGTTTATCAATTGTCTAGTACTTATAACACAAGCTCTGCTTAGCTTGGGACTAGATGGCGTTGTGTGATGGTTGTAAAAAAAAAAAAAAAGATGTAGACATTCGTTAAGAACGGATTTTAAACTCTATCCCCTAAGCGGGTAAACGGGTGTTCATTTGTTCTGTTTTTATTTTATTTTTTTTATTGAGTACTAGTAAGTCGAGGCGCCACCTGTGCTCTCTAAAAAATATTAATAATGTTGTATTCCTTCTCCAAGAGAGGAGGCCTGTGTCCCAGTGGTGGGAACAGTAAAAGGCTGCTGATGACATGATGAATATTGCCATATAGAAAATATTATAATTTATTGATTTCTATAACCATAAAATAAGAGCATTGGTGCTCAAGTAGTAAACGCCCCGACATACGAGTTGTATGTCGCGGTTTCAAACCCAGCCAGGCGCATTACTTATGTACTTTATTTCATCACCACTGCTTTCAAAACGGTGAAGGAAAACATCTTGGGAAAACCAGCCTGTTGGCCTAATGGTGGTGAATTACGTCCAATTCCTTTTCCTAGAAAGGTGGCCTTAATCCCAGCAGTGGAATCATAAAAAGGCTAAAAAAATAGGTAGTCTAATGAAAAAAATACTCAACTAGTTACCAACGGAAATAAACACCCACAAATATCTACCTATCTACATAATTGACCCATGTGAAGTTTTAAAAACACTTGGCGGAATGTCCCCAAAGTACAATTAACTCCTCTGACCTAGTTCGAGGGATGCGACCCTATCTGTAACAAATTGTGGGTCGGATCCAGGCTTAGGGAATCAGTGAGATCAATGGCCATCGTGTATCTATGCTTTAATTTATATGGTTCGAGAGATTTTGCTTCAATTTTGAATTATTAAAAGCCTCTTTCCTGATCCGTTTATTGTTAACGTGAACATTTTTTTTGATTACCAAAATGAGCAGACGTTCAATGAACCTGCAATAATAACACTTCTTTTTATTTTTGTTGGGTAAAAATCATGCATGTCATCTCCGCGCAAGGGCGCAAGGGCGCAAGTCTGACAATCTCTCTCAAAGAGTGTTAGACATTTACCAACTGCAATCCACTCTTGTTCCTTCCATCTCCACCTCACTTTCGTTCCAGAGCCCCGGGTGTAACGTTTTCATAATGCCCCATGGCCTCTACTGTTTCCTGACAAGTGGAAGGACACGCGCCGTCGACGACTTGGGCCTGTGTTCCCGTCAGTCGGACGACAAGCTACCCATTGCTAACCGTCGCCGACTCGCCCCGGGCTCTACTGATAACACTGCTGCACTCTTGACCACAACAAGGGTGAGTCAGAAGATAAATCAAACACTACATTTTTCCACTGTATTCAGAACTCACATTAACATAACGCTGTGACTAGGGTCATGGGTCCCTAGTCACAGCGCGGAAAATCTCGATAGCGCGATCTAGAAATCGGCGCTCACTTAACAGCGCCATCTTTTGTTCAACAAGTAAACAATATTTCCGACAACAGCTAGTGTTTGACTGCGATCCCACCTGTTGGTAAGCAGTGATGCAATCGTTGATGGTAAGGCGGACTAGTAGGCTCTTTATAAACTAGCGCTCTAGCCTTGAAACAAATTTTAGATGGGTTTGACAATGAAGAAGATACTCGTAAGATACGCACGTAGTTCGGATTTTCCTATTTACATAGTTACAATACATAATTAACACCATACATAATACAAACTATATAGGGTGACTGGTAATAAGTAACTGATACATAAACACGTATTTTTACATGCATAAACACATAAACATGTAACTTTTGAGTTCACACGCAGATGGATGGATTGTGTGAGGAGTGATATGAAAGAAAAGGGAGTTAGTGATAGTGTGACGGGTGACAGGACAGAGTGGAAGAAAAAAACATGTTGCGCCGACCCCAAGTAATATGGGATAAGGGAAGGATGATGATGACATAAACACGTAATTTTAGTCATGATAACAAACATCTTTTACTACAGAATCAAACCTGAAATCCAAAACTGATTCCCAATGTACTGATTTTTTTTTTTTAATTGCAGTAAACTAGTGCTTGACTGCGATCCCACCTGATGGTAAGCAGTGATGCAATCGTTGTTGGTAAGGCGCACTAGTTTATTAAGAGCCTATTCACTCTAGCCTTGAAGACACCTAAATTATAATCGGACGGAAAGACCGCAGCCGGCAAACTGTTCCAGTCCCTCGATGTACGCGGTATAAACGACGAGGCAAAACTATTGATATTGCATTTTTATTAATTGACTTGCGATTTGAGGTGTGGTCCCATAACAAAAGTCATTTGTTAACATGACTACAATCAAGTGTTTAAGAATCGGTCTCTAATTACCAGTTACCCTATTAAGTATATGAAAGTAGAGATCTATAGATGACGTCCAACATTTTGAGACTGGCCTGTTGTTCTAATGGTTAGTGGCCCTGATTGCTATGCCGAACGTCGTGGGTTCGATTCCCACCCAGGACAAATTTTTGTGTGATGAGCACGATTATTTGTTGTGTCTAGCTCTAATTTATTTATAACTAGCTTTTGCCCGCGGCTTCGCCCGCGTGGTATTGGGGCTGGGGTTGGGGTTTCCAGAATAAAAAGTAGCCTATGTCCTATTCCGGAGTGTATCCTATGCCTGTGCCAAATTTCATCCAGATCCGTCCAGCCGTTTTGGCGTGATTGAGTAACAAATATCCAAACATCCAAACGTCGTAACTTTTGCATTTATAATATTAGTAAGATAATTATGTATTTAGAAATATACGAGTATAAGTATGTTTATCAGTTGTCTAGTACCCATAACACAAGCTCTGCTTAGCTTGGGACTAGACGACGTTGTGTGACAGTTGTGGAATATATTATATTATTATTTTCAAAAGTTGTCAAAGTTAGTGCTTGCTTTACTGACACGGATAAAGTTTCTACTAATCTATCTAAGATTTCTACCGCACTTCTTGAACTGCAAACAACTTATCATAAAAAAGAGTGGCGTGGCTCGGCATCTTACGACTCAAGTTTTCCGATGACCTAAGATATCTAGGTAGATGTGTCATGAAGAAACCTAAAACGCTTGGAGTCACCGGTTATAATATACATAATAATATTCGACTAGGTACCATCACACAACGCTAAGCTAAGCTTGTGTTATGAGTACTAGACAACTGATTAACATACTTATACCTAACTAGCTTCTGTCAGCGGCTTCGCCCGCGTACATAAAATATAGCCTATGTCACTCAGGAGTAAAGTAGCTTTCTGTTGCTGCTAAAATTTTTCCAATCGGACCAGTAGTTCCAGAGATTACCCCCTACAAACAAAAAAACAAAAAAACAAACTTTACCTCTTTATTATATTAGTGTAGATTTGTAAATGCATACATTAGAATAGATGAATTACATCCAGACACAGAACAAATGATCGTGCTCACCACACAAACATTTCTCCTGGATGGAAATCGAACCCACGACCTCCGGCATAGCATTCAGGGTCACTAACTACTAAGCTGACAGGCCAGTCAAAAATAAAATAACTTCATCGCCAAAGTCTGTATGGGTCAGAACGTTTGGGCTGTTAAAAAGATGGATGGAAAAAGAATTGCATGAGGCGGAGATGAGAATGTTGAGATGGATGTGTGGTGAGACGAGGATGGATAAAGTGAGAAATGAGTATATTAGAAGATGTTTGATAGTGGCGTCAGTGACTGAAAAGTTAAAGACCACGTACCAAAGGATCGAAGCCAACTGGGGCCAAGGGTTCGCGTCTGAAAGGAAGGCTCTAGCCCTGGTATATATGGCAACGTAGGAATGGGGTAGGTTGTTTAGTCAGTAAGAGTCTGACGCTGTTTCCCGCCCAAGGGCATAATTTTCACCTACCATAAAAAAAACGTACTCTACAACTATTTTCAAATAGTCAAATTTTATTAATCTATTGAGTATTGTTTCTTGAGCTATTTTAAAACAACCAGTTGGAACCCTTAAAGTATAAACATTATTTGTTTAAACATAAAACAAACAATAAACGCCATGATTAAGGCGCTCATTTCAAATTCCTATGTTTATTACGAAATCTTGTAGATTGGATAACAAACTCACTGACTTAACAAATGGTCGAATGATAAATAAAAAATCTATCTAATGGTGTAGCTACAGAGTAGGATGAGCACTCCATAGTCGAATAGACGCGGTCAACACGACGGCAAAGCTGTTGGAATGAGACAACACAGTGTCAGAAAAGGAGAGACGAATAGGGAATTGCGATTCGGTGCGGCTAAATGTAGCTCATCTTTACTTTGAGCCTTCTGATGAGGCACATTGTTTCAGAGCTATGTAGTAATAGTATTAGTAGTATTCGACAACTATCACACAACGTCGTCTAGTCTCAAGCTTAGCAGAGCTTGTGTTATGGATACTAGACAACTGACAAACATACTTATGTATTTCTAAATACATACATATTATAGAGAATATATACCCAGACACAGAACAAAGGATCGTGCTCATCACACGATTCGTTATTGGATGATTTTTACCAACCATAAAAAAACCCCGACACACAACCAATTATCATGCTCAACTGCTCATCACACAAACATTTTTTCTGGGTCTGGGTGGGAATAGAATCCACGACCTCCGGCATAGCAGTCAGGGTGACCAACTACTAAACTGACCGGCCTATGTGTATTATTATTATATTCTTAAGACACTCTTCTCTTTTTCTTCCTGCCCTTATCCCATATTACTTGAGGTCGGCGCAACACGTTTTTTTTCTTTTCTCTCTGTCCTATCATTCGTCCCGCTATAAAAGAAACAAGACTTATACTAACTCCCTTTTCCTTCATATAACTCCTCACACAATCCAATCATTTCTTCTTTGATCTCCCTCTTCCTCTACATCCATCTACGTGTAAGCTTAGAAAATGCCAGCTCAATCATATCCGGGAAGTGGATCAAAAACATAATTTGCAAGATATGGTCACAGACAAACATCGGCACAGATGAAACTAAATAAAAGCTTGTAAGAAACACTCTCTGTGTCACTGTGAATTTAACCTTTTGAATAACGTAATTAGAATCTTAATTGAAAGACAATAGGTGTGCGAACGCCAGCTTTCGCTTGGGGCTCAAGATTTCGCTATGTACGTGAAGCTACAGTCTTATACTGAGCATTCGGCCGATTTGTGCGGAAGTGGCGCATATTTATTATATCTTCCTTATACATAAGTTGGTTATTTTTGTAAACTAGCTTTAAGTTTGCGTCATTGCGCGTAAATAAACTGTTTTTCTTTCTTTCTTTCTATTTCAATAAGCGATGCCACCGCTCGTTTCTGCCAGTGTGCCGATTCCTTGGTCTATGGTCGCTGGCAGCTTTTACGTGTCGTTTCCCAATTATCGTTAATGTCATTGGAAATAGGCCGACATTTTGTTCAGATTTGCTTCTTGCTTATTCATTTTAGCAGCGGTATCATGTTTAATTACGAAACAAATAACCAACGAGATAGTATGCGTGGTCTTTTTTCCTTGAACGAGGAAATCATCTATGTTGTTGTACTGATTGTTAGAAAGAATCATCGCGGCCTAAGAAAAAACCATCAGTTGTACTTTAAGTTCTGGAACATTGTGACCTTGTTACCCTTGGAAGTGAGGCGTGCTCAAACGCTTCCAACGTTTAAAAAATTGGTGAAGGAGCTGTCACTATGATTTTTCTTCTCCTGTCTCAATTATATATTTGATATATATTAGTACACTAGCTTTTGCCCGCGGCTTCGCCCGCGTGGGTTTGGGGTTTCCGGGATAAAAAGTAGCCTATGTGCTATTCCGGAGTGTATCCTATGCCTGTGCCAAATTTCATTCAAATCCATCCAGTAGTTTTTACGTGAAAGAGTAACAAACATCCATACATCCATACATCCATACTTACAAACTTTCGCCTTTATAATAGTAGTAGGATTATTGTCTATTGTATGTATGTATTCGTGTTATTATATCTTATTAGTATTATTTATTTTAATTGTACACTGACAACCCTCAATCTATCTCCTTTCGCGCAATCCATCCAAAGGTTGTCTGTAAGACATTGCCCTGTGCGATAAGACCGCCCATTGTACCCTTATTTTTAAATATGTCCTATATGTATTTGTAAAAATACGATGTACAATAAATCATAAATAAATAATAAATAATCACCAGCCACCCTGTATAGCTCCATCTCTTTAACAATTCAGTTTAGGTCGTCAAATGAATCGCGTAAAGAACTCGTACTAGGGCCTCTAATCCGTGCCATTATTTATGTTACATATGATTCTAATAATAAGCAATATTAACTGAAATTCTTCGAACCGTCTAAGATTCCCAGTCAATAACATTGAACTATTACATAAATATTTACAAATTGCAGACTACCCACAATTATAAGTTCTGTTCAATTTACAAACGTGAAAAAAATAGTTCAAAGAGAATTGTTTTTCTTTTACTCATGTTTCCTACTAGTCTTACACACGATGTGTCTATATCTAATCAGAATGTATAAACTGTGTAAACAAATGTAGGTTAACCTAAATAAATAAATAAATAAATAAATAAATAAAATATCTCTTTTTAGGGTTCCGTAGTCAACAAGGAACCCTTATAGTTTGACCTTGAAATTTGGTATCAATATGTACATCAATCACGCTGACAGAGTGCAAAAACAAAAAGTAGTTAAAAATATTTTATTAGGGTACCTGTTCTACACGTAAAGTCGGTAGTAAGGTTTTGTTTTTTTTTTAAATTTCTACCATAAAGTGTGTTATGTTGTTGGATAGGTATTTAAAAATTATTAAGGGCCCCCGTAAAGTAATTTTTTGATAATCTAAATATTTTCGAAAACAATCGCTCCAAAAGTAAAAAGCAATGTGTCGGGCTCTAACTTTTGAACCATACGTTTAGAAAATATAAAAAATGTGCAATCTAAGTCCAGGCCGATAACGCGATTTTATTCCTTCCGTGGCTAAAGTTATGTCAGCAAGATTAACCGGACCAATGCCTGTCTATTCTTCGCATTGTCGACTCGAACCTAGTCCTTTCCAGACAGGCGGAGGGCAAACTAACTATTGCTCATCGTCCATGGTCGGAAAGCTTTCCATGACTTGTGTCCTTCGATAACTCAACAGCTAATCACCCACCCTTTACGTAAACCATTTCGTCTAAACTTTTATGTTAAACAAATGACAGCTGTGTAATGTCATAAAACTATCGTAATCACAATATTATGGTCGCTCCCTACGCCGAAGCTCTTCCATCAAATCTATTTATTCCCTCAAAGACAACACACGAACAATTAAGAAAGAAAACATTGCGTTTGTATTTCCAAATCTGTGTAAAGCGACACCTTAAATTTATTTGTGTTATAAAAATAGACGTGCCTAAATTTAGGACGGTTTACACCCGTGTGTATGCCGTCCTAAATGTAGGTACTTCTGTAGGTATGCCCTTAGATAAGAACGGCATTTATAGCTGTATATACATAGGATAACATGTTATTTAAGTTGGTTGAAGCCGTAGTTGGAATATTCCCACTGCTGGGATTCAGGACTCAGATCTACGAGAGGTAATGGACCGTAATTCACCACGCAGGTCCAGTGCCGGTTAGTGGATATCAAGTTTTTTTTTTTATCGGAATAAACTAGTGCTTGACTGCAATCCCACCTGCTGGCAAGCAGTGACGCAATCGTTGATGGTGAGGCGCACTTGTTTATTAAGAGCCTATTCACTGTAGCCTTAAAGACACCTAAATTATAATCGGATGGAAAGACTGCTGCCGGCAAACTATTCCAGTCCCTCGAAGTACGCAGTATAAACGACGAGGCAAAACGCTCAGTCCGGGCCGTAGATGTATTAACAACGTAAAGGTGGATATTTGCCGTACGCCGGGATGTCCGTCTTCGAAGTTTTTAGTTCTTGGTCATGCCAGTTTCCTCAACATGTTTTCCTTCACCTTTTTGAGAATTTCCTTTATATTTATTTATCATTGTAATCACGTAAGAACGGTTGTATGATAATGTACCTCGGGTTGGCCAGCCTTAAGCCATATTCCTGTCATTTACCTAATCATATCATCATCATCATCATCATCATCATCATCATCCTACCCTTATCCCATTTTATTTGGGGTCGGTGCAACATGTTTTTTTCTTCCACTCTGTCCTGTCACCCGTCACACTATCAGTAACTCCCTTTTCTTTCATATCACTCCTCACACAATCCATCCATCTCTTCTTTGGTCTCCCCCTTCCTCTCCATATATAACGATCTTAAAATAATATCATAATAATATAATTTTATAAGCCTTCACCCGTTTTACAAAAGCGATAATATACTCGTAACGTGTTATTCTAAGACGCGTTACATTAATGACTTAATAATAAATCCACTTTGTCTTAAATTAAAGTAAATTCATTTAGACCGTCTCTTTTAAGATATAGTCCTCAATTTATTTATATATTTATTTATCCTCACATCGGATTGCCTTACAGCAATTATACCAATAGAGCACTATTAGTTCAGAATCTGATGCGTGTAGTCTTCTATAGAGCGGCTCGAACGCTGCGGTGGGTCACGAAAGCTTATTGCGCAGCATCAGGCCAGCACTTCTCCAGGATCCCATATGGATTAAATCCCATAGTGAACACATTTTTAAACCTTAAAGCTTTTTTGAATGAGTTTTTCAAACGGAAATTATTTTAGTGTTTTTACGACCTGTGTTTATGACAATCTAAGTAATAAGATTGCTAATCTAAGAATTGTAAGGAGAAATCATTGCTAACCAGCTACTTTGGGGCTTTTTTGAGCTGTATAACGGTCAGCAATGAGTAGCTCGCCGTCCGACCGTCCGGTAACCGTCCGGACCGATCCCAAGTCGTTAACATCGCGTAGTGCTCCAAGCACGCCTCAAGGAATTGTCAGCGTAGGGGTCCAACAAGGTTGAAGCTTACTGGGGCCAAGGATCGTTTCCTGAAAGGAAGGTTCGGCTCTGGTATGAAAGACAAAGAAAGAACAGAAGTGGGTTTTTTGTCAGTAAAAGTCTGACATTATCTACCACATGGCCCAAGGGCGGGGAGATGTCATTTGATAATTTTCCCCCCGAAAAAAAAAAAAAAATGAAGTTTAGATAGTTGAACTATTTTTGTATTGGGGGTTAGCATATTATCCTACTTCTATTTATCAAAATCAATATCAAAAATATTTTATCCAATTTAGTTTTCTTATGGTAGGTGATAATCACCCTATGACGAATCCTGCCCTTGTGCGGAGCGAGAAACAGTGCCAGACCTTTACTGATTAAACAACCTACCCCATTCTTACGTCGCCATATATACCAGGGTCAAAGCCTTCCTTTCAATCCTTCTGCAGGGCCCCTGCGGATCCAATTTTGTACTTCAAGTTGTTGAAAATCATGCAACAATTGGTTTCATTTTAAATGAGAGAAATAGAAAGTCAGACTATTACTGACTAAAAATCCTCCTTTGTTTCTTCAGAGCCGTAGAGACGGGTCTACAACGCAATGTTGCCAAGATTGCCAAACTCCCGACTCTGGCAATATTGGCAACATTGCGTAGCTTGAACTTTCAAAACGAGAACTATTCGTGACCCAGTACATCGCGTACAAACTACTGCATACCGCGTCTATGAATAAAATCAAATAATTACATACCCACGGTTATTTTTAACTGACTTAGGAATAGAACTGGGTGCCTCGCTATCTGTATACTGTGTTATGAAAACATTAGTACACTGATACCATTACATTCGGCAGAGTTATTCAAGTCTTGAGCTATTTGGATTGTAAAAATACGGTACTAATTTACTCGTAGTAAAGGCAAAATTCAATTCAAGGCACATAGCGTGGAGAACCGATGGTCGTTGGGGTGGAAAGGTTCTCGAATGGCGACCGCGTACCGGACGACGCTCTATGGGCAGGCCCCCTACAAGGTGGACCGACGATCTGGTGAAGGTCGCGGGAAACCGCTGGATGCGGACAGCACAGGACCGATCGTTGTGGAGATCCTTGGGGAGGCCTATGCCCAGCAGTGGGCGTCGCTAGGCTGACATGATGATGATGATGAAAGGCAAAATTTTGTTTGTATATACACATGTACGTATGTATGTTTGTTATTTCTTTTCGCCCAATCAGCTGGACCGATTTTGATGAAAATTTTATTTCACTTCTTGATCCCCAAGCGAACGGCCCGCCATTCGGTTGTACACCAAGCGTTTACATAGATTTTATAAAATATTGAGCGTTTTTTTATAAGTTTTTCATTGACAAATAAATTTAAATATGGGAAATAATATTATCTTATATTTATTTATTGTGCACACCTACCACAGTGTTGTCTTTTTTAACCCAAAGGTTGACTGGAAGAGAATGCTTTGTTGCATTAAGACCGCCTATGTACCACTACTGTACATGAAGATTAAATAAATAAGCAAACCTTTCTGTTAATCCCCGCTCGAACGCTAAGGAATGTGCTATAAAAAACTACTTGAAGCTCTTTTCAATCATAGCTCCAACCACCCATAATTTCAAGGTATTTGCCAAAACCTTAAAAAACAAATCAGATTACAACAAAATAATCTCCAAACGCGTCCTACATATTCCTCCTCCAGAAGCAGACAGCTTGTTGATCAGAAGATGACCCTCCTTTTCTCACATTCAAATCTATACTAATATTATAAAGCTGAAGAGTTTGTTTGTTTGTTTGTTTGTTTGTTTGTTTGTTTGAACGCGCTAATCTCAGGAACTACTGGTTCGAATTGAAAAATTCTTTTTGTGTTGGATAGATCATTTATCGAGGAAGGCTTTAGGCTATATAACATCACGCTGCGACTGATAGGAGCGAAGAAATAATGAAAAATGTGGAAAAAACGGGGAATAATATTCATCTTTGAGGGCTTCCGTTGCGTGCGCTGCGAAAACGGTTCAAGATACCAAAAAAATATGTATGAAAGAATTATTCCTCTTAAAATGATCTAAAAAAAAGTCCGCGACAGTATATGTCTATCTTTTAAGATTAACTCACTAGAACCGTTTTTATGGGAAACAAATTTGGCCGAAATTAATGCATTATTACCAATTATTTGTTAGAGTTGTATCAACATAGTATTATTAAACTTTATCCAAATAAATGTGTTGTTGATTAAGAGTATGTAATTGTGAACAAAATTGTCTGTGACATCACTTATTTTCAATGAATCTTAAAAGTTATTACAATTTTAAAATAACTCCGATATAAAATTCACACGCGCCGCATGATGTGCTCAATATGACGCTGCGCCTGGCCTGCGGGCGAGGAGACGGGTTGCTTGCGGGCGGCGCGGAGGGGTTTTTTTATGGTAGGTAAAAATCATCCAATGACGAGTCCCGCTCTTGGGCGGAGCGGGAAACAGTGTCAGACTCTTACTGACTAAACAACCTACCCCGTTTCTCCCTTGCCTTATTCCCAGAGCCCTGGTATAACGCTTTCGCACCAACCCTCGGCTGCAGAAGGCTTCGACCCTGAAGGGCCCCACAGTTTGCTGACAACACCTTGAGGCGCGCGGTAGCAGTGCACGCCGTCGACGACTGGGTCTCGGTCTGGACTGTTACCAGACAACCGGACGGCGAACTACCCATTGCTCACCGTCCGCAAGGCAGCATCTACGGTGGCCGGATATCGGCGGGATCGCGGCGGCGATGGCTACGGCGAGGGCACTGTTGCTCTTGCCTTATGCGGTCGGCCTCCTCCTATACGAGCATTACTGCTTCGCAGAAGGAGGCGACCGCTTGCCATTCTTATTCGCTGCTGACCATGACCTGAACCAAGGCCCGGCGCGAGAGGTCGAAGCCGCCGATCACCCCCATGGCGATGCTCTTCTCAAACGGGGCGCACCTCCACCGTGTGCTCCACCGTGTCCTTCGGGCTGGCCACACAGTGGCGACACCCGGGCGTCTCTTTCGCACGAATCCGGCGCAGGAATCTCCTGAACTTTCCATGTCCGGTGAGAAATTGCGTCATGCGGAAGGTGAGGACGCCGTGACGTCTATCCAACCACGCCTCAAAGTGGGAACTTACCGCCGAGATTATGGCGTGTCCAAGGGGGTGTGTAGCTCTATAAAGTACTTTTAGACAATTATGTTCTTTTAAAAACTAAATTGTCTAAAATAATAACGGAAATTGACACGGGCAAAGTCGTGAGTAACAGCTATAATTTATAAAGCTGAGGAGGTTGTTTGCAAAAATAAATATGATGCCCAAATGGTATGGTATGGTATATCGGGCTGATGTCCGCAACTCCACGACTAAAGCGCGTATTTTGCGTATGATGCCCAAAATAACTATTCCACGCGGACGAAGTCGCGGGCACAGCTAGTTTACAATAAAATCAGTAAGAACTGCGACATAGAAGAACTAAAGAACTCTACGTGCAAAAAAACATTAATTAACTGGCTTGCTCATTTAACATACGAACAGACAGAGGAAATTTTTAAGTAACACGGATTTAAACCAGACAAGCGACAAAAAAATAAAATAAGAACAAACACAGTAATAGGATACAATAAAATATTATTTCTCACCCACAAGTACACATATATACACTATAGGTACACGCACACTATACATGCACACTATACACTCACACTATATACACACACTACCTAAAAAGCATCACACAAAAACCTAGGCTCTAAAGTTGTTTTTCTTTTCTTTAATAATATTTTTTTCTTTTATTAACTTCTTCTTCTCTTCTTTTATAAATTCATTGTTCACACCACGATGTTATAAATGAAAGTTGTCACTACTCAGATCCCCAAGATACAGATCCTACCTAGTTTGGGGATCATCATCCAAAAATATATAATAAATATAAAACAGTTACAAGTGGTATTTTAGATTATGCATTCGTTTTAAGATATTATGTTTTAACTGTAACAATGAATAATAAACATTTACTTTACTTACTTTACCTACGATGAAGTTTGATTTTTTTTTTGTTTGTAGAAGGAAGAAATGTTTCCACCGATAGAAAGCTGTTTTTATGTATGTACGAGTGAAAACGCGATCAAAAGCTAGTTTTTTTTTTATAAACCTATCAACTAAACGAAAATTCCTAGTTTAAGAGGTTTAATGAGAGGAGATCTAACCAAAATGGCGATCGACCTTGAATGCGCCGTAGCAGTATTTTGGTCAATTTTTTATGGTGAGCAAAAATCATCCAATGATGAATCCCGCTCTTGGCCAAAGCGGGAAACAGTGTCAGACTCTTACTGACTAAACACCCCACCCCGTTCCTTCTTTGCCTTTCGCATTGGGGTCAAGCCTTCCTTTCAGAAAGAGTCCCTGGGCCCCAATAGGCTTTGACCCTTTTGCATAGTCCCACAGTATTTGGATCTCATTCAAAGTGGGGGACGAGGCAATGACGCCATTTTGGGTCAACTTATTTGCCGCGTACCGCAACATACACTATTTATTATACCGTCAAAATTCTAGGTCGTATGATGTCACATTTAACTAATTAAAGATTCTGTACTAAAAATAAATCAGTGTATATTTGTTTAACAATTTTTATTGTTAGTTTGTAATTGTTAAAATCGTCAGTAATGTTATTCGCAGCGTTATTTCGGTGTTATTCACTCCTGACCTACTGCCAAAGCACGTTTTATTTAAAATGTCTTAAGTAAACTTTTGTTAATGATGTAAATAAACTTTCAGGGCCAAATAATTTCTTCAGTGAACTGTAAAAAATAAGATAGGTGAGCGTTCTGGCTACAGGAGTCGCCCCTGATGCTGAGAGAGACAAAGAGATCCCTGAAACTGTCGGTACGGGCTTTCCATACAAGAAATAATAATAAATAATCTACATCTACACTAATATAATAAAGAGGTAAACTTTGTTTTTTTTGTTTGTAGGAGGTAATCTCTAGAACTACTGGTCCGATTAGAAAAATTTTAGCAACAATGGAAAGCTGCTTTACTCCTGAGTGACATAGGCTATATTTTATGTACGCGGGCGAAGCCGCTAACAGAAGCTAGTAAATAATAAAATATTTATTTGTGGACATAGGGTATGGTTACAGATGTTGTACAAAAAAAAATGGTTGTTACAACAATATTCCGCCATAAGGCATATATAAATATTATCAATTTTGTAAACTTTAAATTATTTATAAATGGCAAAATGTTAATTAAAGTACAATAATCATTAAAAAAACAGAAACAAAGAAAAATATAAAATGTCAACAATTAAAATAAAGTTAAGAGAGTCATAATATAATTAACAACTGATTGCATGTCATATTATGATAAAAATAGTGATAATCAGTCAAAAAAGCAAATAATGTCAATATATAAACTTATAAATTAATATGTCAGAAATTTTTAAACTTTGTCATTAAAAAATTCATTAACGGAATAATACCTTTTTTTTGGTAAGTAGGTAAAAATCATCCTACGACGAATCCCGCCCTTGGGCGGAGTGGGAAACAGTGTCAGACTCTTACTGACTAAACAACCTACCCCATTCCTACATCGCCATCTACTATAACAGGGCTAGAGCCTTCCTTTCAGACACGAACCCTTGGCCCCAGTTGGCTTCGAACCTTCTGCAGGGTCCCTACGGTTTGCTGACAACTCCTTGAGGCGAACTAGGCTTGGTCTGGACGATTACCAGACGACCGGACAGCGAGCTGCCCATTGCTCACCGTCCGCAAGCCCGCGCCTACGGTGAATAATATACCTTGTAATTTAATTATTTAGATGACAAAATGGGTATCTCGTCATTCGGCCGTTCAACACATTATTATTCAACATATTTAATGTTAATTACGAGATATTCTAATAAAAGACACCAAACTGTAAACTGTGTTTCAATTACTCCAAGCCAAGGTTCACATTCCATCACACCACGATCGAGGAACGCAACAAATCTCTATTGTAATTTTTCTTCTAATCTATGCAACAAACTTTGATATCGTTTTCATTTATAAAATAAAAAGACCAATAAACGGCGAAGGTTTGTGTATAATATACATCACAGGAAAATTATTAACGTCGGCAGATTGTAAAATATCGCGAGAAATTTTAAACAATTTTTTTCTAAATAAGACACGGTTGTGTTAGAAACTAATGAATTTGAATGTGATTTATCGTATACGAAACGATGTTTTTATAATATAATCAGTGGCTTCGCCCAAGTGAAAGAATTTTTTTTTTATTAGCCGTATATATTCACATATCCTAATTAATTTAGGCTGAGCGGAAAAAGAGTAAAATAAAACTGTTTACAAAGAAATAAATAGAATCAAGTATACTTGGCAGTCGGAACTATTTTTATTTCTTTTTTTTAAGATTTTTTTTTCAGTTTTTGTAAGAACTGATTCGAGATAGCCCGAGAGAAAACTACCTGGAAGAAGTTGGGGGAGGCCTTTATCGAGCAGTGGGACAGTATAGGCTAGATAAAAAAATAAATAACCGTACTTGCAAGCATTTTTTTTTACTTTTTTATATATTGCATTATCCTAAACGTATCTACTTTCAAATAAAAACACAAAAAGATTAAAATCGGTTCATGCAATCCAAAGTTACCACCGGGTACAGCACCACCTCTCGGGGAATTGTTCAGTTACATTGTGAGAAATTAAGAAAGACTTTCTCACAATGTAACTGACGGACGGAAAACTACGAAACCCTACACTGAGCGTGGCTCGACCCGCTCTTGCACGATTGATTTTTTTTTCTTTAAAATATGATTATAAGGATGGGACGTGGATTTCCGCCAACGCCGAAACAAAAGAAATCGGTCTTAAAATTAATATTGGTTCTGTTAGTCCCGGCATCGGAAAATCTGTAACGCAATTTTCATTTTATAGTAACTCATTAAATACAGCTGACACAAGAAATATCGAAAATTAGTTTGCGATAGCCTAGGGTAGGAGTCGCAAATGGCTGGCCGTGAATTTGAACACGAACCCTTATAGAACTAACTTTTGTAGCACAAAATAATGTACAGGGTGCCTACCACGAGCCCTTAACGCGAAGTTGACGACCTGAAAATATTAAAAGTACTAGCTTTTGCCCGCGGCTTCGCCCGCCTGGTATTGGAGTTGGGGTTGGGGTTTTCGGGATAAAAAGTAGCCTATGTCCTATGCCTGTGCCAAATTTCATCCAGATCCGTCCAGCCGTTTTGGCGTGATTGAGTAACAAACATCCAAACATCGTAACTTTCGCATTTATAATATTAGTAAGATTAGTAAGATATAGAGTGTTTGAGAGCAGTGGTAGCCGAGTGATAAAAGCCCCGACTTACAAGTTGTATGTCGCTGGTATTTTGACAAATAGTTTCTATGAGCGTGCTTGTCTATTGCTATCTATAAGTCGATAGTCCTTGCATTTACACTATTTAACCTTCACTTCTTGCCTTCTGGAGCTGCCGGTTTGTGTGAAACTGTTACCGCGGCTAGGAATAAGGCAAGGAAGGAATGGGGTAGGTTTTTTAGTCAGTAGGAGTCTGACACTGGTCTCTCGTTCCGCCCAAGAGCGGGTTTCGTCATTCGATGATTTTCACCTACCATAAAAAAAACCTTCACTTCTTCTTGTCAATCGGTACACTCTTGTCAGAGTGGTCGTGATCATCACTGTGGATCACGATGAGTGATCATCTTGGGCATACGGCGCCATTCATCGCGGCCTGCAGCTTTCTGGGTGCATTTGTAAACTGAGCACTTAGTATATTTATTTTTATCTTGATAATACTTTTTTTTAAAAGCACCTGCCATGTTATCTGTCCACTATACAATATGTTTGATTATTTGTGAATGTTGTGCTGTTTTAATAAATAAATTACAGTACCATAAAGTATACACGGAGGTATATATACCTATTCCACAACTATCACACAAAGCCATCTAGTCCCAACGTAAGCAGAGCTAGACAACTGATAAACATACTTATATACGAGTATTTCTAAATACATTCATACATATTATAGATAAATTACACCCAGACACAGAACAAATGATCGCGCTCATCACACAAACGTTTATCCTGAGTGGCAGTCGAACCCACTACCTCCGGTATAGCAGCCAAGGTCACTAATAAAAAACCTGTGTACTTGATAAAAAACATTGACAATCTTATAAGCTAATTATTCTAATGCAGTTCATTACTTTAGCTATATATAAACGCTTATAAAATTTTCGCATCAAACTGCAGGAACAGCTAAGCATTTCCTTTTATAATTTTCCTGGGAAGCATGGCATACGAGACTCCAACTGTTTAATTTATATTTCAAGCACCTACAACTTCACAATAAGTGGTACACTCAAACGAGGATATAAGTAGACAAGTAGATACTCTTTAGACAGTGACAGACTCGTTCTACTGTGTGTAAGCTTAAAAAGTAATTACGAATACAGTGAAAATGAAAAAAAGAACTCTTGAAATGTATTATAGAGTTCCGTTTGTTCACTAAGCTTCTAGTATGATGTGTATTTTTTTTTTCATATTTTTATTAGCCATGATAAAAGAGAGAAATTATTAAAAACAATAATTTTACATGGAACGGTTAAAAAAAAAATGGCAGACACATCTAGACTGTCCAAAAACCCATAGACTAAAAAATGGATATTGGGCTTAATAATAAGGTCTCGATCTCAAGTAAATAGAATTATTCTAGAAAGAATAAGTGTCTTGAAAATATTATTAAGATTGTTAAAAGATTTATTAGTACCAGAAAAATTGTATTTTTAACCTTTTAACTATAGTAATTACAGACACAATTAAAGGACAATAGGTGTGCGGACACCGGTGTCCTGTTAATGAATTAAGTAGATTTGAGATGTCTGTATGTTCCGTAATTGCAAAGTGTTATAGGCAGAGCAAGACGAATATCAAAAGATGTGCAAAATAAACTTTATTCTTAAGTTTTTATTCTCAGAGGTATTGTTAAAATCTAATAGGGATACCTTTACCAACGGACATGCCGATTAGAGTTAATCTACAAACCAACCCGTTTCATTGACTGTAAGAAAGTGTTGAATACCCAACTTGATTGACTGTCCAAAAGTGTGGAATACCTAACGATAGGACATTTTATTACGGTAGGTAAAAATCATCAAATGACGAATCCCGCTCTTGGGCGGAGCGGGGAACAGTGTCAAACTCTTACTAACTAAACAACCAACCCCATAATAGACTTAACCTACAAACCAAACTGTTTCATTGCCTGTACAAAAGTGTGGAATACCTAACGCTCTAACAAGAACCGAGTGTTAGTCAGAACAACGTATGTCTTCCTCGTAACCTGCGCTTTATTATATAAATGGAAATAACTGGAATTACAGGCACTGTCTATCGTTCGTCTATACTCTATATCCTGTGGGCGTGGGGTTTCCCCAAGGCTGAAATTACTATCGAGAAATAATGAAAACTTATTAAATGTGGTCGTGTTTTATTTTTTGCCGGCTGCAGTTTTTCCATCCGATTATAATTTAGCTGTCTTCAATGCTAGAGAGAATAGGCTCTTAATAAACTAGTGCGCCTTACCATCAATGATTGCAGCTCTGCGTACTATCAGGTAGGATCGCAGTCAAGCCTAGTGCTTGACTTTAACGCAAAGCAAAAAAATTTGGCACAGGCATAGGATACACTCTGGAATAGGACATAGGCTACTTTTTATCCCGGAAACCCCAACCCCAACCCCAATTAAATACCACGCGGGCGAAGCCGCGGGCAAAAGCTAATTATACATTAAACCGTCTTCTTGAATCACTCTATTTAATAAAAAAAACCGCATCGTAATCCGTTGCTTAGTTTTATAGATCTAAGCATGCACAGGGACAGCGGTAAGCAACTTTGTTTTATACTATGTAAAGATGTACAATCCGTTCCAAATGAGAATAGGATCGATGGCCATGTTGTGACGTCACGTCGAACTATCAAATCGAAGAAATTAGGTAGAATGAACAAATAAAAATGTAAAAAAAAATATAATTTACGTACGAATCGTGAATGAAAAAAGTTTAATCAGAACACAGTTTTTCAATTTTGTTTATCTCTGTTTCACTGTGTGATGTGTCTGAGTAGTGGTAAATAGAAGAAAAAGGCGAATTGTTTCTAACAATGAAAATAAGAAAGAAAATAATTTTTTAGAAAATATTTATGACATAAAACAATATATTTGGCAAATTTATATTAAACCCTAACGTTTTTACTTCAACTAGAATTAACTAAAATTTAGTAATAAAAAGCAAAAATAGACTTTTTATTGATACGGAAATAAGATTTTTTTGCAAACCGTACTTTTCACTCAAAATTTGACAGATCGAGTTTATTGACTTTCCTGTTCTTATTTGGAACGCATAATATTAGTTTTTAAGTAGGTTGTAAGATTCGATTGAATTTTTACTTAATGCCTTAGGCATTTTTTGCCAGTCAACCTTTCGGTAATGCAAAAGAGAGAGGACTATAGGAGAGAAAATGGGCCGTAACCTAGCAGGGCCAGTGCGGGGTGGATGTCATGCATTTTTGTAAAATTTAAATAAATTGCAATAAAAATATTAATTACATTTAAAAATATGTCAATAAAAATGCATCTCTAGTTTATATGTTTGTGAACGCACCCCCGAGACAGACGTAATTTCTGGTTTGAGGCACTATACTATTGTGTACAAGGAAACACTTTTGTAAATAGATTAAAAAGTAGACTAGAAAAGAGAATTAATTATATTACATTATTATATTCGACAACTATCACACAACGCCGTCTAGTCTAAAGCTAAGCAGTGCTTATGTTATGAGTACTGATAAATATAAGACAACTGATAAACATACTTATATATTTCTAAATATATACATATTATAGATAAATTACACCCAGGCACAGAACAAATGATCTTGCTCATCACACAAACATCTTCTGGGGGGAATCGAACCAACGACCTCCCGCATAGCAGTCAGGGTCACTAACTACTAGACTGACAGGACAGTCAAATGCTCTTGCATTTCAACACGACTTTCACTAAAGCCCGCTGCATACGTGACGGGTTTTTTCACGGACGGGACGGAACGGGAAATATCGTTCCATACAAAATGTATATGGAAGCGCATATGTCACGGGGACACGGACGGGACGGGAACGTGGCACTGACGGGGCGGTCTTGAACGAGGCAGTCACGTCCCGTTCCCGTTCACGTCCCGTCCGAGGTATTATCCCGTCACGTATGCTGCGGCCTTAAATCTCATCCTAAGCTATTATAACCTATGACAATACAACACGGCTTCACTTCACATGAACAAACACCAGTGCAGGCTGCATAGCACGGACCAATTACACCTCAATGTAGGACAGATCACCGGGGCTTTTTGACGTGTTTACGTCAAACCCTGTGTTGTGTTGTTGTCTTAAGCTTACAGTGGTGTCACTGTAACAACAACAACACAACAAGTAGAGGAAAACCGTTCTCGTGTGCGCTCACCTACGCGTTGGACAGACTTCATTAGAGCTGCAACACAAACCTCCATGGTCCAGAGTTCCCGAGACGCCGTAAACCGTGTCAAGTGGAGACGCATCGCGGGAGCCTCACTAGCCAACGAAAATGTAACATGATCAACCACGACCACTCTTTTTCTTTTTTTAACATGCAATAAACTAGTGCTTGACTGCGATCCTACCTGATGGTAAGCAGTGATGCAATCGTTGATGGTAAGGCGCACTAGTTTATTAAGAGCCTATTCACTCTAGCCTTGAAGACACCCAAATTATATTCGGACGGAAAGACTGCAGCCGGCAAACTGTTTCAATCCCTCGATGTACGCGGTATAAATGACGAGGCAAAACGCTTAGTCCGGGCCGCAGGTGTCTCAACAGCGTAAGGGTGGATATTCTTCTCTGTCAAGAGTGAACGACTAAGAAGTTTTTGTTGGTAAATAATTGTATAGGCTTAGATATAGCTAGAATGACTGGAAAGGTTAGCATAATAAGCCTCGTAGGGACCCAGAAGAAGGGTCGAAATCCAGTCCTGTTATCTCTTTGTCTTTGTTACAGGTCTCCTGGGTTTAATTGCACTTAATCCATGGGAGTCCCAGCAGTGGGGACGTATTATAAGAGTAAGAGATAATGTCAGACACTGACTATCGACGGCTCAGCTGGTGCAGTGATTAAGCGATTGACTGCTGCGCTGAGGGTCGCGGGTTCGATTCCCGCACGGAAAAAATATTTGTATGGCGTGCAGATAGGTGTTCCGCATCTGGGTATTGTGTATGTGACTTTATAAGTTTGTGAACGCACCCACGACACAGGAGTAATTCCTAGTGTGGGACAACTTTTTTTTTTATAAAACTAAACGACCCATCCCTTCCCTATGTTATCTTTATACCAGGACCAAGCCTTTCTGTCAGACGCAAACCCTTAGCCCCAACAGACTTTAACCCTTCTGCAGGAGTTGGTAGGTCTTATAGTTTCTGAAATTTTGTGAATAATCAGTGAGTAGTTTTTGGCTTTTATATATAACTAGGTAGCTTTCTGCCCGCGTCTTCACCTGCGTGTAAATAGGTTTCTCCATAAAAACTTTTGACTCCTGTTTCATTTTAATTTTGGGAAATCCTTTCTTAGTATTCGCTAATCCTTTCTTAGTATTCGCTTACGCCATAAAAGGAAGCCATGGGCAAAATTTCACGCTCTTAGTCCCAGTAGTTTCGGCTGTGCGTTGACGTGTCAGTCAGTCAGTTTCTCCTATTATATATACAGATTATAGAAAATTGTGCGTCTACTCCCGCAGAATAAACATGTTTTCTTTCTTTCTTTGTAAATTTCCACTATTACAAAATTCCGCTATCCCTTTCGTTAAAAGCTGTTTACCCCTTCTATTTGCAGACTAATTCCTTTAAATTTTCGGGTAGCCTCTATGCATAGTACCCGGGTAATGGGCGTAATGGGTAAAGTGCACATATTATACCCAGAACCGGTCGGGTAATAGAGAGGTGCGTGACAACGCATACATTAAAAGTAGAATTAAAATTAATGCGAAGGATTCTTGGTAATTTTTACAGAGGATTACATTGTGATCTTTGGAGTAAAAGGGGCCGTAATATCTATTTGATTATTATAGAGACGCACAATGCGTTCCAAATGAGAATAGGATTGATTGCCATGCTGTGACAGTACGACTTACTGTCAAATCAAGGCAAGATATTTTATAAAATTCAGTTTATTTAGGAAAATTTTAATTTATTTGCGAACTGTGAACGAAAAAAGTTTAATAAGAATCCAGTTTTTTAATTTTACTCATCTGTGAATTCTTCAATTATGCAAAAATATCTTTGATTTGACAGTACTGCGTGACATCGTGCGTGTCAATTGATCCTATTCTTATTTGGAACGCATAGTACCATTCTATAATTACTTAGATCATTAAACCTATAATGGGATCAGACCCGAGAAAATTTTCTACTACTATATCGTTTTGCCTCGTCGTTTATACCGCGACTGGAACAGTTTGCCGGCTGCAGTGTTTCCGTCCGATTATAATTTAGGTGTCTTCAAGGCTAGAGTGAATAGGTCCTTAATAAACTAGTGCGCCTCACCATCAACGATTGCATCACTGTTTACCATCAGGAAAAAAAAAACGAGCATTGCAAAAGAACTTCACAATTTCAAAATTCACCCACTGAAGATATGAAACGGGAGTTCAAAGTTTGTATGGTATAACATGCTTACACGTGGACGGAGCTATTAGCAGACTAGTACTATATTAATATGGTTGTTTTTTATCAAATTCAGTGGCCTTTTTTATCAGTGGACGTTAACAAACTGATATCAATATAATGACCAGACCGCCGAAGACAAAAAAAGAGGTTATGAATAATGTAAAGTCCGCGCATATTGCTACAAAAACTGGTGTGTGACAAATGAGATTTCCATCGATTTGTTCAAGCTTTACGATATGATTTTTACGATTGATTTCGTGTAAGTCTGGTAGCTAATGTGTCTGATCTTTGCTCCTTTGTCTATGGCTTCAAGGACGTCTTTTGTCATTGGGTAGTCTTTTGTTTATGGTAGGTGAAGATCATCCAATGACGAATTCCACACTTGGGCGGAGCGGGAAACAATGGCAGACTCTCACTAACTAAATAACCTGACGTTGACTGGCCTGCTGGTCTAGTGGTTAGTGGTCCTAACTGCTACGTTACTATATATACCAGGGTCAGAGCCTTCCTTTCATATACGAACCTTTGGCCCTAGTTGGCTTCGACCTTTCCGCAGAGTCCCTGCGGTTTTCTGACAACTCCTCGATCCATTGTGTTGTTGATTCAATTAGGTATATATATCAAAAAGTATCTTTGCCCAAAATTGCAAACATCATCATCATCATTTCAGCCATAAGACGTCCACTGTAAGACATAGATGATCAGTCCTGTATGTCTTGCATTCATCAAATTCCCACAACTCTTCGTAAGTCATCGGTCCACTTTATGGTCCACGATACATGGTCACCAGTCCAGAACCTTTCGTCCTCATCGAACATTTGTTCTGCGAGGATTATGCGTACAACTAAAGACTAGAATTCCCTGCCGGAATATGTGTTTCCTAATAGTTATAATCTAGGAGTCTTTCGAAGTCTACCTACTGTTGAAATATAATTAAGGTCAAAGACTTTAAAAACATTGACCTTATGTATAGGTAGGTAAATTACCCGGATATAGGATTAATTTATCTAGAATGAATTTATTGATAACATTGGAACATATCTGCAAGCATGTGGGCTATGAAATCACGCTACACGCTATGCGGGTTGCCTAATGTCTCTATGTTTTGCAAAAACTAGTTAGCATAGTGAAACAACGTTAAATGTATGTTTTTTTTTTTTATGATTCATACCCGTGCTTAACCATAATCATGGTATGCAGCAAACAGTTTACTATACTATACCAATTTAGGTGTCTTCAAGTCTAGAGTGAATAGACTCTTAACCTTTCGAATACCTACTGAAATAATTAGAGACATAATAGAATTAAATTATCTTTTAGTATGTGAAAACTCAATAAAAATACACCCAATGGCTTTTGCCTGATCTTCGCTTTTTTGTGTTAGACATAACATGGACATAACTTAAAAAATAAATTACACCAAGTCCAATGAAAATAAATGTTAATATTCGTATATCAAATTATTAGAAAAATTGTCTAGTTTAACATAATTTCTTTTCAAAACATCCCGACTAGCCATTTAGACGTGATGTTTATTTATTTATTTAGGATATCCAACGTAGAATACACAATTACATTTTCTTACCTTTACAATAAGAACATTTCTGTGTGCTTCTCCAATTATGGGAGACCACAGCATTTGCAGAATAAACTAGATTACAAACAAGTTTGACATAAAAGTAAGTTTGTTGGATTTAAAATCATCAAAAACCGTATATCTTCCCTTTAAGTTTTAAAATCCAAAGCATGTCTCTCTAAGGCCCGACACCACACAGTGGAAGTTCAACTAAACTGCGCAACGGCTGGATTAACCAGTCGGCTTTAAATCAGCTCCAATAGCCTCCCGGGTCCCCAGGGGCCCGAGGATTGGCTGCCGTGGCCGCTTGTCCATTAGTCTTTGAGACATCGATTTTGTTTGAGGCTAAATTCTGCGAGCCTGTTTAAAAATAGGATTTTTTTTAATTGCAATTAACTAGTGCTTGACTGAGATCCCACCGCACGTAAAGCGCACTAGTTTATTAGGAGCCTATTCACTCTAGCCTTGAAGACACCTAAATTAAAAGGACTAACTCTCGAGATAAAACGTATAGAATAGCTTTAGCATTATAAAGTTCCCACTGCTGGGACACAGGTCTCCTCTCTAGGAGAGGGAATAGGCCGTAATCCAACACGCGGCCCAGTGCGGGTTGGTGGCTGTCACATGTCTTCGTATTTTTGGATCTGGGAAATGCCAGTTTCCTCACTATGTTTTCCATCACCGTTTTGATAGCAGCGGTGTAAATACTCTATGCTCTTAATTTTGATCGCTCAAAATTAAAAAATAAATAACTTTTTTTCTAGAACTGGATTTAATATACGCATGTATGAATTAATTTCTTTAAGTAAACATCAGCTGACCGAGTTCATGGCCCTGTAGGTAGTTACTACGCAACGACCGACAATATAATTTAAGTTTTACGAAAAAAGAAGTTATTTATTTTTTAATTTTACCTTTACAAATCGATAGTATTTCATATACAGGATCAACCCTCCATGGGATTAAAACGATGAAAATTGTATGTACGAACGAAAAACATGGAAAATTTCACTACAAAACAAAACAGATCTAAGTAAGCTCCGTTGGGTTCTACCGCACATTGAGACCATCGGATTAAGAGTACGCCACGAGACAAATCCTTTACGTTTGTCCCTTTTTCCCCATTTCACGTGAAATTCGACAGTTTTACATGAGAAAAACCTTTGAAAATTTAATATTTGAATACTCATTTGACTGGCCTGTCAGTCTAGTAGTTAGTGAACCTGACTGCTATGCCGAAAGTCGTGGGTTCGATTCCCACCCAGAACAAATGTTTGTGTGATGAGCACGATCATTTGTTCTGTGTCTGGGTGTAATTTATCTATAATATGTATGTTAATGAAATATGTAAGTATGTTTATCAGTTGTCTAGTACCCATAGCACAAGCTCTGTTTAGCTTGGGACTAGATGGCGTTGTGTGATAGTTGTGGACATGTTATATTATATCATTATTATATTATTTAATTTGAGGTAAGACAGAAAAATGTTTAATGTCATATAAAGGAGCAGACATTTACTTTCAAGCTGGCTGTCTGTTTAAAAAGGTCTCGTCTCGAGGGTTGAGAATAAAATGTAAAATTAAATGTTATATAGTAATACCAGCTTATCTACTTAATACCTATTTACTTTTCAAATCCAGAAATCGTGATATTTTTAACTGACTTCAAAAAAAGGAAGTTCTCAGCTCAAATTAAAAAAAAAATTGTAACGACTTGAATGTAAAAAAAAAGTGCAAAATAATTTTAATTTTCGGAAGTTGGTGTTAAAATAACGAAGACACCAAAATATTATATAAACATTGACATGGAAGTCGGTTATATTTTTATTTATTTCCTTTTTTTGTACTAGTTCAGTAATTGGCAATAATTAACCTCTAGTTTTTTAAAAAAACGTGTTCTAAAAAATAGGTGTTTTTTTTAAACCCGTTTTTTTTCACATAAAACAGCAGATTTTCAGAGGAAACTTTACAGTTTTAAACAAATTTATGTTTTGACTTATATACTTTCTATAGAAGCCTTGAAAATATCCACAAGAAATGTATGTCTGTCAAAATGTCTCAAGAAAGATGTGTCAAAGTCAATATCTTTTTATTTCACATAGGCCTACATGGGCACTTGTAAAAAATACAACATCATAATCACCTAAGAGCAGTTATATGAAAATGTACTTCGGGGTTAGCCACTACACATTGACCAAGATAAGCCACTGTCATAACAGCTCAATGTGAACAGTGGCTAAGTTCCTGTTCAGTGGTTAGCTTGTCAGTCGTGACGTAAGTGAGTAAACCTGTAATTTACCCGCTGTTCCACCGTAGTACATACACCGGCGCAGTTAAGTGAAATACTAGTAATTGGCCTCGTCAAACTCTGTGATTGCAACAGGCTGAGATGGTCATAGAGTAGGGAAATGTGCAGTGTAACCATGACATTTTTTAAGTTAGCAGCTTTTTCATCATCATCAGCCTTTTTAATGTTCCCACAGCTGGGACTACACACTACACTACAGGCCTCCTCTTTAGGAGAGGGAAAGGGCTATGGCCCACCACGCGGGCCCAGTGCAGTTCGATGGATGTCCCATGTCTTCGAATAAGCAGCTTTTTACTACCAGTGAATTCACCCGTTTCACTCACATGGAGTTTCTTACATGTTCTTCTCTATAATAGGTATATTCTAATATCTATACGCTTTGGAACGTGAAATTTAGCTATTTTTTTTTAACTGATCGACTTTTTGACAATTAAAAAGTGCCTTTAAATTATTAGCTTCTAATAAATGTTTTTTATTTGGTGCCATTTGATTTGACTCAGTGGCAAACAAAAATCAGTTCAGTAGTTTTTGATTTTATTCATTACAAAACCAAAATAAAAATTATTATTTTTTTCGTTATACCTTGATAATAACTCAGATTCTTATCTTAATTAATATTATTAAGATAAGAATCTTAGTTATTGTCAAATAATGAGGTGACGAAAACCTTACCTATGTAAATAGTTCTCGACTTAACGTCTTCAAGATTTATTTGAATCGGAATTTAAAAAAAATTGTGGAATAAACAAAAGAGTTTTCATATTTTTTCCTATAACTATGTTAAAAGATCTTCATTTAAGCCAAATATTTATTTCATTTTCATCATCACTTCAGCCGAAAGACTCAACTGCTGTTTTTTTTTTATGGTGGGCAAAAATCATCCAATGACTAATCCCGCTCTTGGTCGGTGCGGGTATAATATCAGACATTCATATATCAGACTATAATAGTATCAGACAGTGGGGTCCGTAGGGACTCTGCAAAAGGGTCGAAGCCTACTGGGGCCTAGGGTCTCTTTCTGAAAAGAAGGCTTGGCCCTATGCAAAGCGCAAAGAAGGAACGTGGTGGGCTGTTCAGTCAGTAAGAGTCTGACACTGATTGCCGCTCCATCCAAGAGCGGGATTCATCATTGGATGATTTTTGCTCCACTTAAAAAAAACCTCAAGTAATGTTTATTTTATTAATCATGAACAATTTACATTGTATTTGATGTCAGTATATGATAAAAATTTGCATGTAATTTAATAAAAATAATAGAAAAAAAAAATGAAAAAATGACATCATATGTAATTACTTAGTCAAGCAATTGCTTTTTTATAAATACTGGTGTGAGATTAATGGATAAGTTTAATCTACTGAGTCTACTGTGTGACTTTACTCCAGGTAAGCGAGTCACTTCCGTAGGACATCACTGCTGTAGATATTAAGTAAGTGACAGTCAAATGACTTCACACTCGACTACACTACCAATGTACTTTGTACATGACAAGCTAACTGTATGTAGGCTTAGTGTACCGATCTTGTCATTCCTGTAGTACATCTTTGTAGCACTAAGTTAATATCTGGTAGACGGTAGTAATTGACCACACTCCTTAGATGCAGCTACTAGATGTAGGTACTAGACGTGTGTGAAGTAAATACGAGCTGGGGTACTTAATGAGGTTTTTCTGAACTTTCTTATTATAGTATAATTTAACTAGCGACCCGCCCCAGCTTCACACGGGTGACATTGATAAGTTTACTGTACTGACTACTAAGTCTTCTGTGTGTGACTTTAGTTTAGGTAAACGTGTCACTTCTGTAAGAAAACACTGCAGTAGATATTAAGTAAGTGACAGTCCGCTTTTAGCGATAAGACCGCCCATTGTGACACCCTATTAATTTTAAATTTCTATTGTAATTTTTATTTTTGGTTTGCAATAAAGAATATATCTATCTATCTTTATGAGGTTTTCCTGAATTTTCTTATTATGATATAATTTAATATAGGTAGTTGTCCGTCGTTGCGTACTAACTACCTCCGGTATATGCGTCAATTAATTTTATTTTTAGAAAAAAACTTTATTTTTAAATTTTATCTTTACAAATCGATAGTTGTACTGGATCGACCCTCTTCGGGATTTTTTTTTAATAAGACAACCAAAATTTGACGGTGTATTTATAAAAAAATTAACACAAAAAAAAAAATTTGGAATAATATTTCTACTATAGTTTCTTCGTTATTTAACACTGGTTTCCGGAATTAAAAATTATTCTCTAACATATCGTTACAAACCCACCTACAACCCACTAATCAGACAACACAATACAACACTACTTAAGACCATAATAACGAAACAGAACCTAAACTGACCCTAGCTTTCACCGAAATTGAAACCATTTATATTCAAAACCACAGTGGAGCTAAATCCGCGGCGTGCATCGACTCCAAGACGTCATTAGTTCTCTAATCGCTCAATTGTCCTTCTGTTTCATCTAGGTATACTACGGACGAAATACGGAATGGATAATTCCGTCCCTTCCCTAATCCGTTCCGATTCAACTAGGAATACTGTTAGGGTTGGCTTACATTGAGACGTAACGTGACATCCTAGTCTTGATGACGACACAATGTACGATGATATTGTCGATGCAGCGGGTGAGTAATTTTTAATGGTAGGTAAAAATCATTTAATGACGAATCCCGCCCTTGAGAATAGCGGGAGTAGTGTTATAATTTGGATGTACAAGAAATTTACTTCTTTATTTTTTATTTAATAAAAAAAGGTTTCATATTAATTGGGTCATTTTTGTACGCCTTGACTTCTAATGTAGGTGTAAGTACATATGCCCCTTTAGCATAAGAGTCAGTGATCTTGCAAAATTACATAGAATATCCAGTAGCAATTTTACAATAAACCAATATATAATTAAAATAGAAGAAAAAAAAACTTTAATTTAATCACACAATAAAAAAAATATATAATTTATATTTATTTAATAACAACATTATTCTAAAGACTACAACTTTATTGATTAGATTAAAAATAAGTGTTTAACTTTATTTATTTTATTTTTTGACTTCAACATCAGTTATTCCAGACACCATGTCATTCCATCTAGTGTCTCCACCCTCAGCCTGGCTCAAGCTACGTCCCAGTGTGTGAGCTACCCTTAAGCTCCCCTTAGCTGCCCCACGTATAAGGGTTAAGCATTCCGGTTTAATTAACTAAAGGTACAAGAAACGGAGTACTGATCGTATTGTGATGAGAAACCTGATGCCTTCCTGACGTTCGATGGACCAGGGAATTGGAGGTTGATTTTATGAGTGAAGGAAGGATTTGATAGGATCCTTAGCCTCATCATCATGAATTTGTAGATAATATTATAATAATATTAATTTAAGTACAACTTTTACACGACGCCGAAAAAGAATAAAAATACTCTCTGTGTAGTTAGTGTTAGTAGCAGGTTCTAAACCCAAACTAAACAAAGTTTTTATTTTTATTTAATAACCACAACTTTCACGCAATGTTGTCGAGTCTCAAGCTAAGCAGAGCTTGTATTATGGGTACTAGATAGGTAACTGATAAACGTACTTACATACATATTTTTAAATACATACATTTTGTTATAGATAAATAACACCCAGACACAGAAAAAATTATCGTGCTTATCATATAAACGATTTGTCCGGAGTGAAAATCGAACCCACGACCTCCCGCTTAGTAGTCAGGGCCACTAACCACTGGACCAACCGGTCAGTCATAAGTATCAGGGCCGAAGCCTACTGAGACTACGATCCGGATTCTGAAAGGAAGGTCCGACCCCGGTATGAGGGCTAAGAAGGAATGGCGTGGGTCGTTTAGTCAGTAAGAGTCTGACACTGTTTCCCGCATCATTAGATGATTTTTCCCACCATAAAAAAAACTCATTTACTTCATTAGTATCCCACAGCGTGGTTTTGTTTCCGTTCGATTGCAAGATTCGCCCTTTATCACATGGAGTGGGTCGTTTAGTCAGTAAAGGTCTCTGCACGGCGCGGGCGCGGCGCGGCTGACCTCAGTCAAAATGTTACTACAAACATACAGTTGACTATACATGAGAACGTATCTGAACCAATTCTAACTGACGTAAGTTCGTCTATTCAAATTGGCCTTTGGCCCGTGTAACGAAGTGCAAACGTATCAAACGATTTGCAATACACAGAATTTTTCCATCAGAAAAACTCGACTTTTCCAAGTTTTGCTAGAAAGCAAACACATAGTTTCATAAGCCGTTCTACACGAGGACCAAGTTTTTTATTATTTTGTATAGGCTCGTATTTGACTACTGTCTTATCTGATTCTAAGTTTACTTATTAAACTTAATTCAATGATAAATAACTATCATTTTTTTTCGTGCACCGGAGGGCCATAGAAAAACAAGTTTTCATTGAAAATATTACCTATATACCTCTATTGTATAATAATAAGTTAGAGTTAAATTACTTATTAGTCTCTTAGGCTAGATTGTAATCAATTATTAAGAAATTTGTTCTTAATAATAAAGGAAAAAAAAATTGAAAATATTGTTTTCATAACAATATTTTACAGCTCGATATATGTCTTTGTAATTAATATCATCATCAAGATCTCTCCGCAAAGTACAAACACGATAGGTTATCATATTGTATTACCAAGTTTCTACGGTCATCTTCCAGTTCCATCATCAGCCCCTGGTTACCATCTAGCACCAAAATACTCGACAAGACGATTCACACGAGCCCAAACTTGATAGGGTTGTCTTTATCTTTATTTATTTATTTATTTCATGATTTCACAAAAATAGTTAGGTAACAGGCACATGTAGTGAATCTTAAACAATAAGTGTTTTCACAAAGAATAACTTAATATGTAACTTACGATTATTTAAGAACTAAAGGAAAAACTTTATTAAGCTAGCATTATGTATAAAATTAGCGACTTGCCCAAGCTAGGTTTATAAAAACCTGTGTTTCGGGTCATCACTTACAAGATTATTGTTATGGGTGCATGTAAACAGAAATTAATGAATAACAACTTATAAACTAATGCTACAATCATACTAAAACTTCCAATAGATAGATAGGGTTGTATTGTTTAACTACAGAGACTTTTATCATTAGATTACCTCCATGTCATCATAACATTGCATTGTCACGCGATTTACATATGTATGAAAAATTTCAACTCAATCAGTAACCGGGAAGTGGATCAAATTTAATTTGCAAGATTTTATCACAAACATTGGACAGCTAAAACTAATTTAAAACTTGTAAAATACATAAAATGCTACTTAAAGTCTTATCAACCTTCGTTCTGTCTTCGTTATCCTTGGTCTTCCTCATATCATATTTTAAGTTCTCTTATTTAACTGATTTGATATTTATCATTGTATTTATTACTTTATAATATTAGCTTATACACGTATTTTATGGTTATAACTGACTTATTTTAATGACTGGACTTTTTTGGCGGTTCTTCTCCATAGGAAACGACCAATTTGGAACCGTGCACTAGCTTCTGACGTTTTACAAGTGCCTATGTAGGCCCATGTGAAATAAAATAGTTTGACTTTGATTTTGAAATATCTGGTATTTATTTATTGTGCACACCTACTACAGTGTTGTCTTTTCTAACCCAAAGGTTGACTGGTCGAGAATGCCTGCATTAAGTCCGCCTCTGTACCACTACTGTACATGAAGATTAAATATGTGTATAAAGTCATAAACTAATAATTAGGTATTAGTTTATGACTGTTTAAATAAAATAAAACTTATTAAACTATAATTAAACACGTAATGTAGTAAACTAAGACCCCTAGACCTTAAGACCCATAAGGTCAGTAATAGTCTGACACTGTTCCTCACTCCGCCCAAGGGCGGGATTCGTCATTGATTGATTTTTACCTACCATAAAAAATACGTCGTGTTGCGTTGAAAATTTAAAGACCGGTAGGTTATAGCTATCAGGAAACACAGAAAATACCCACAAACAAATGTTTCATCAAATTAATTCAGTACAAATGCATATTTTAATATTTTTTTTATTTCACACTCACTTTCAGAGTTATATTCCTGAAAAATCTGTAAATATTCATAAAGCTGTTTTTAAAGGTCCGTGTTTGGATAAAATAGAATTTCATTTACACGATGTTTATAGAAAATATGCGATAAGAAATTTGTTTCACCCCATTTAACCCCGTTAGGCAAGTCATTATGAAAAATAGATTTATCAGGGTTTTGGTATAATTGTTTTAGAATTAGTTATGCATTATTTATTCTGTATAATCTACTTAGAAACAGGGAAAATCTTTGTTGAAATTACATGCATATTTGTGTTTCTAAATTATTACCCCGCGTGATCGTAGAAAATTATACCAAAGGAACATATCATTATCATTACATAGTATAAAACAAAGTTGCTTACCGCTGTCCCTGTGTATGCTTAGATTTTAAAAAGTACGCAACGGATTTTGTTGCGGTTCTTTTTTAATAGATAGTGATTCATGAGGAAGGTTTATGCGTAGAATACATGCATAATATATTCAATATCAATACCCGTGCGAAGCTGAGGCGGGTCGCTAGTCTGGAATAAAAGTATCCTATGTATCCGTGTACCTAGTTTCATCAAAATCTGTTTTGTCGTTCGTGCATAAAGAAGTAACAAATATACACACAGACAATCACAATCTTTTATAGTATAAATATATAAATTTTATAATTTAAGTGTTCCGGACCACACAAGGTAAAAAGGAAAACCCTTGTAGAATAACTTTTTTGTCCGCCTGTCTGTCTGTCAAGACCCTTTATCTCGGGAACGAGTATATTAAATTAGGTATGAAGCGAGACAAACATTAGGGATTAATTTCATCATAATTTCAGCCTAACGTCTGTTCCCTGGCGTTTCACATCCATCGGATTCCAAATAATCCTGGGGACATCATCAGTCCACCTTGTGGGAGGCCTTCCAACACTACGTCTTTCGATATAAGGTCGCCATTCCAGAACTTTTTGACCCAAGCGGCCATTGCCACTTAAGTTTGGCGATACTTTTCGCTATGTCGGCAATCTTGGTTCTCTTGCGGAATAAATATAAAAACTAAATATTTGTCAGAAAAAAACTAATTTCGATTCGAAAGTGTTCGCTTCTTCTTCCGACTTGCCTTTTTTTAAGCGTTTATAAACGTACCAAGATAAATCAATTGTCACAAAATTCCAAATCAATCAGGCTCCATTCCCTCCCGCACCTGTCAAATCAAAGATCGCCCTCCTCCATCTAGATCACGTAAATGAACAGACACGAGTTTACATCAAAGTGTTATGAACTCACCCTCTATCTAATAAAAGAGGATTTCCCTCCGGAAATCAGAATATTGGTAGGAATAAACTCGCGAGCTCGAACTCGCCTCATAAAACGATACCTGAGACTCCCCGTGTCTAAGTTTTGCGCTATTTCAGCCTGAATTTTGTTCCTACCTTTCTTGCCTAGGATGATAGACGTGAGGTAAGTCTTTTTACTACGAATTGGGTCTTCTTAAAGGTTCTTTTGGGATTGAAAGAGGGTTGAATGGTTTTTAATGAAAAATAAGCATTTTTTTATAGAACTAAAGATACTTATCGATCATATGGGTTTATTTTTAGTTGGGAAATCATTCAATGACATCCCGTCTCCCCCTCCCGTCCCGTCCTTGGGGAAGCGCCGGCAATAGTAGTAGTAGTATTTGACAGCTATCACACAACGCCGTCTACTCTCAAGCTAAGCAGAGCTTGTGTTATGAGTACTAGACAACTGATAAACAAACTTATATATTTTTAAGTACATACATATTATAGATACACCCAGACACAGAACAAATGATCGTGCTCATCACACAAACATTTATCCTGAGTGGGAATCGGACCCATGACCTCCGGCATAGCAGTCAGGGCCATTAACTACTAGGCTGACAAGCCTGCCAATGGCCTGTAACCAATGCCGTGTTAAACTTTTACTGAGTAAAACCTACTCCTAGTTCCTTCGTTACCTTTCATTCCAGGGTCGGCTCCAGGAGGCTTCGACCCAGCTGGGCATCTACAGTTTTCTGACAACTCTTTGAGGTGCGCGGGACTAACTTCTGATTTTAATACTTCCAAGTGTAAAAAAAAATCGACACGTCACACATTATTTATTCAAATTACTAAAACACATTATTTATTCTAATTATTAAAAGACTTTGACCTCTGAATTTGTTTTGTTGTTTCCTCTTTGTGAACTGGGAAACACCTGTCTTACCTTGTTTTTGACAAGAAGATTGACATTTTAAATATTTTTTATTGTTTGTAGGTTCGCATTTGACCTCTGTCTCACCTGCAGGCCTAACCAAGTTAGTGCCGTTATGTGTCGAATGTCTTTCTACAATCGAAACGTCTCAACGTAAGCATCATTTGTACGATAAAACTACAGGTTGTAGCGATGATCTTTGTAGGAACAATTACACTTAATTTTGTCATTTTGAACGGTACGTACAGTCAGCACCAAAAGTCGATGAACAGAATCGACTGTACGAAGTGACTTTAGTTATGCTAGTGCACAGATACTTTTGAAATACTCGTGTTTAATGAATTTCTGGAGTACAGGCTATTTTGTTTCCTCGTTGCGACTATAACTTATGGCATTTTATTGTGAACAGGTGTTTTGTTATACTGATTCTGTTCATCGACTTTTGGTGCTGACTGTACTTTGTAGTATAGTATTGCCGTCAGAACTTGGCGACTCTGAAGTTAAGCTCTGCGAATTTTAGCGCTTGAAAACTCGGACAAAAATATCATCAGCCTTTTTAATGTTCCCACTGCAGGGACACGGGCCTCCTCTCGGGCAGAGAGGGGAATGGGCCGTAATCCACCACGCGGGCCCAATGCGTGTTGGTGGATGTCACATGTCTTCGAATTTTTGGTTCTAGGACATACCGGTTTCCTCACGATGTTTTCCTTCACCGTTTTGAGAGCAGTGGTGATGAAATAAATTACACAAAGTAATGCGCCTGGCTGGGTTTGAACCCGCGACCTACAACACGTAAGTCAGATACAAAAATAAAGGTGTAAAAAATAAATGCCAATAACAGATTTTGACAGCAATAACAACTGCAAATTGCATTTATGCAGTGATAAATGTAAAGTATTTTATAAGAAAAGTTTCTGCGCAGTTTTCGAAACCCTTTTCCAAACTCACCTGTCAAATGATTCGATTTCATGTTGGTATTATGATTTGCGAATCATAATTGCTAATTTGAGATTTGCGAGTCACATCTAGTATTGATTTATGCAGTTTCTGAGTACTAAAATGGATCGTGGGACTTACTAGCTTCGCGTTTGAAATGCCAAATTAGTCATTCAACGTCACTTCGGTGTGCAAGACTGTGTAATGCTTTTAAGTAATGATGAATCTCTTTGGCGGATCTATACAATTTGCGGGACATAAGTTGAGCCAAAATGGCGCTCGACCTACTATAAGTAGTAACCACGGAGTAAATAGTGTCAAGACAAAAATGTCATACCTGTTATTACACACTATTACACGTTTTTTTATGCTAGGTAAAAATCATCGAATGACGTATCCCGCTCTTGCGCGGAGCGGGAAGCAGTGTCAGACTCTTACTGACTTAACAACCTACCCCGTGCCTTCATTGCCTTATTGCCAGAGCCCCGGTGTAACGCTTTCGCACCAACCCTCGGCCCCAGGAAGCTTCGACCCTGTAGGGCCCCTAAAGTTTGCTATTAGACGGTCGTATATTGTGCAACGTCCCGTCGTCGGCTGCACTACCTCAAGTTTCCTCCACTCTGGAAAGGGTTTGACACATTTTGTTGCCATTTCTTTTTTTTTTTTTTATTGATTATAGGTTCGCGCTTGACCACTATCTCACCTGATGGAAAGCGACGATGCGGTCGACGATGGAGCGCGCTTACCTAGAAGTAACCTATTCACTCTTGACTTAAAGATTCCCGGATTGTAGCTATCAGGAAACACCGACTCCGGCAAGAATTTCCTTGTAACGGAAGTGACGTGGCAATAACAGATTTTCGGGTTTAGATCGCGCGAGTACACAAACTACAGCAAATGGTCCAACTTGTTTGCCGCGTAGGTACTAGAACCAAGTTCATATCGTTCAAAATTACAAAATGAATTGTGATCATTTCAGCAATGTTCATCGTTTCATCTTGTAACATGGCATAGCGTCAGCCTTGTAATGTTCCCACTGCTGGGACACAGGCCTCCTCTCTAGGAGAGGGAATGGGCCGTAATCCACCACGCGGGTCCAGTACGGATTGGTGGATGTCACAAGTCTTCGAATTTTTGGTTCTAGGACACGCAGGTTTCCTCACGATGTTTTTCTTCACCGATTTGAGAGCAGTAGTGATGAAATAAATTACACAAAGTAATGCGCCTGGCAGGGTTTGAACCCGCGACCTACAACTCGTAAGTCGGGACCTTTATCACTCGGCCACCACTGCTCTAATATATACTTATCTATATATACAAAAGGAGAAACTGACTGACATATTAACACACAGCTAAAACTACTGGGCCTATGAGCGTGAAATTTTGCACAAGGCTTCCTTTTATGGCGTAGGCGAACACTAAGAAAGGGTTTTTCAAATTTCAGCTCCTAAAGGAATGTAATGGGGGTCTAAAGTTTGTATGGAGAACCCTACTTTCATGAGTGCGAAGCCGCTGGCAGAAGGCTAGTATGACTATAAATAATTAATCTATTCGTAGTTAAATTATACAAATACCTTTTGCTAATAGTTTTTACATCGTCATAGATGTACTTAGAGCATAAAATCAGTTGATGTCAGAGATGGTATTGTCATGCATGTATAATTTGCACGCACGTTTGTACGCTTATATCTACCAAACAAAACAAGTAGGTTCTAGTGTCTCCACATTACCATCTTTATGCAAATAAATTATATTATTATTGGTACTTGCCCAGTTTTAAACCTTATAACTTGTGTTCGAGAGACGGGTATACAAATCATGTGTTTTACATGACCCTAATCGACGATTTGGACACAGTATATTTGGACACTGTCCGAATCGACAAATTTCGTTTTCAATATTTTGTTACTGATGATTCGGACACGACCCAATTTAATTTTGTTAAAGTTTTTTTTAATAATATAAGAAAAAATATAACCAAAGCTGCCACCCAAAATATTTTGCCAAAAATAATTAAGTATTATATTTTTTATCTGTCTGTACTAAAACTGTTTTAGTCGGCGTCGACGGCGGCATGTTTAACATGCCGCCGCCGCCGTCGTAGTAAAAAAATTACAACTGACCTTTCTTTTTTGGGAATTGAGTTAAAGACACATTCGGAATCAGAAAAAAAAAAGGATTCCGAACACATTGGGTATTTTTTTTAATCGAAAAATATGTCAATTGTGCCCTTTTAATTAATGACGACAGAGTTTATGTCCGAACCGTTAGTATTTTTTTTATTTTAAATATGTAAGCGTATTTAATTTATTTTAAATAAAAATGTGTCAATTCGGACAGTGACTGAATCGTCATTAAAAGGCCCTCATGTATTGTAGTCCAGAACTATTTCGTCGCCTTGGACGAATTATATTGTATAGCGATAATACAAATTAGCATTCAGTCGACTATACTCATTAGTAATCATTCACGATATATTCATATATGATAAGTTACGTGGCAGTTAAGATTACGCAATAAATCAGATCGTATTCGGCTATCTGTGACTATCATTTTAAGCTAACATCCAAGGTGTGTTTAGCCCATTCGAACGCCGCATTTAGGTACCTTAACGACTAGACTATCACGGTCAAGTAGTATCTAAAATTGAGTACACTTTACACTAATATTATTGAAGAGTTTGTTTGTGTGTTTTAATAATAATTTCTGTATCTTACAAAAGTAAAAAGCAGCTGTTCTTAATTTGAAATCGTGACATTTTGAATCCATTTTAAATGTTTTGAATTAGATGGAATTCATTTTTGATGTGTTGAATTAAGGTAGGTCTTCCTCACTCGCCTAGCGTCAACGTCGCAAATGGTTTAAATGCTTATTGTTTCATTTTTTACAGTAAACAATGTTTTGGATTGCGTTAAATGAAGCGATAAGCATTAAAAAGCGAAAAAAGAGAGATAACACATGACAATTCTGTTGACTTTCGGTAATTCACTAATTTACTCGAAAGTTTCACAAAACTTGTTCCAGGAAATACGTGTTTTATTAAATCCTTATGGATTTTTGTAAAAAAATGACATAATTAAGAATCTCGATTAAATGCGCATGGCTTCTATAGAAGTACTTTTACATATTTTTAATATAGAAGTACATTATGGAGAATCAAACTTCCCGTAAAATAACAGTTTTTCAGAGGTCTTTACTGGATTACACTAATACAAATTTATGTTTTGATATCCATAAGATATCTGTGTATCCAAAATCTCTGTATCTGTAGAAAGATGTGTAATAACATCATAATCACGTAAGAACCGGTCTTACGTGATTATGATGTTATTGTATGAAAATGTACGTCGGTTTGGCCGCTCTTAAATTGAATTTTGTTTTAAATGTATTGAATTAAAATTAATTGAATTAGGCTTTCTTTTTAGCTTACTCATTTTCTTTTTCAAATGTTAATGGTAATGGCATCACTGCTTACCATCAGGATGGATATTAATATGATTATATGTATCATGTTTTGAATAGTAAGTATGTTAAATATTAGATTTAATGTCTTAAGACAACAATATTATTTTAGAGAACTATGTACGCCTTAATTATGTTTGTGTGATGAGCACGATCATTTGTTTTTTTTTACTTTATTAAACAACAACAATAAAAAGTACATTTATTTTCGTAATTGCATACCAGCAAAAACCATCAGCGGTATGTCAATTGTTCTATATCTGGGTGTTATTTATCTATAATATGTATGTATTTAGAAATATACAAGTAGGTTTATCATTTTGTCTAGTACCCATAACACAAGCTCTGCTTAGCTTGGCACTAGACGATGACGTATTAAAGTTGTGGAATATATTATATTACCTATTAACCTATTATTAATTATCTTGTGCATTAGTCCTGTAGTAATTAAGATTGCTCTTGATATGTGTAATATATGCGATATGACTGCATTGATAAATTGTGTGAGGAGTGATATGAAATGAAAAGGCAATTAGTTATAGCGTGACGGGTGACAGGACAGAATAGAAAAAAATGCGTGTTGCGTCGACCCCTTGTAAAATGGGACACACTAAAAATGAACTTGAATAAATAGATATACCAGAGAATCAAAATCGTTTATTTCAAAAAGACCATTTGAAGGCAGTTTTGAATTGTCAAAATGTCGAAACACCAAAAAAGAAAGTGAAGCTAAATTGCACGTTTCAAGGCGTTGATCTTTATGGAGAAGAACGTACAAGAAACTACATGGACACTCTTTTAAATCATATCTTAAGTTACATAAAATCTTGCGTCTTGTCACTTTTATATGCGAGTACAATGTAAATAAGTAAATAATAATTATTAATAATATTTTGAACATTAAATTATTATTATCGCTAGCTAGTATTATCCCACCGCTAGGCAAAGGTCTCCCTCTATTCTTTCCTACGACCATGGTTCCTCGCTTTCTCATTGCAAGTCGTCCTGCCATTAAAAACAAAAACAGTTGAAAACTACTTTTTTTCGGCCGTTTGAAATGTTCTAACTGACTGTTCGAAATATGATTTTTCAAAAATAGTTATAAACGGATTTCCGCCCCTAAGGCGACCCACTGCCCGATTTGTTTAAATACTGATTAAAAATTCTAAATTTAAATTAACTGCTTAGTCTCGACCAAAAAATACATTTATTGATTGACTCAATAGCTGACCTGACAAACTTCGTACCTTCGTAGTGTTCGTTCTTTTTTCGAATTTCGTATATTTTCTTATTCTTATATTCATTACTAGCTTTTGCCCCGCGGCTTCGCTCCCGGCAGCAGATTATTCTACGCTACTTCACTCTACCCTACTCTACCCAATTTTTTTTTCATAAGAACCTCCTGACAATAACTAACACAACAAAAAAAGAATTAGCGAAATCGGTTCAGTTATTCTCGAGTTTTGCGCTTACCAACACATTTTGCGATTCATTTTTATATATAAGATTAGCGACCCGCCCCAGCTTTGCACGGGTGCAATGCTTATCATTACATAGTACAAAATACGCAACGCATACGCATACTACGCAACGGATTTTGGTGCGTTTTTTTTTAATAGATAGAGTGATTTAAAAGGAAGGTTTATATGTATAATACATTGCACTCGTGCTGGGGCGGGTCGCTTGTATTATATTATGCATGCATCACTTTATCTATTAAAAAAATAAAAGGATACATAGGGACAGGAAGCGACTTTATTTCATACTATGTAATTATAGTAAACAAATTACATACATACAAATAAAAGAAATGGTGATGTATGTACACAGGCAAGCTTAACCCATAGTTGGGTTTTCTTACAGCAAATCTATACTTACAATCATAAAGAAATTTTAATCATGTGCACAACTAAACTTAAACTACTCCAAAACATAAATTGTATCGTATTTACTATTTCCATATTTTCTCCATTATTTAAATCTTCCTTGGACTATCACGAATATTTCAATTGATCCAGCCATTTTCGAGTTTTAGCGAGACTAACAAACAACCTTCATTATTAAAAAAAAAACCTTAATAAATATTCGAGAAAATCATCAAATATTACTTCAATATTCGTATACTAGACATCTGCCAACGGCTTTGCCTGCGTGAAATAAGGTTCTCCATACAAACTTTAGACCCCAATTTCATCCCTTTAAGAGTTGAATTTTGAAATATACTTTCTTAGTGTTCGCCTACGTCTTAAAAGGAAGCCTTGTGTAAAATTTCACGCACCTAAACCCTGTAGTTTGGGCTGTGCGTTAATATGTCAGTCAGTCAGTTTCTCCTTTTATAGGTATCATCATCATCAGCCTTTTTAATGTTCCCACTGCAGGGACAGGCCACCTCTCTAAGAGAGGGAATGGGCCGTAATCCACCACGCAGGCCCAGTGCAGGTTGGTGGATGTCACATGTCTTTGAATTTTTTGTTCTAGGACATGCCGGTTTCCTCACGATGTTTTTCTTCACCGTTTTGAGAGCAGTGGTGATGAAATAAATTACACAAAGTAATGCGCCTGGCTGGGTTTGAACCCGCGACCTACAACACGTAAGTCGGGGCCGTTACTACTCGGCCACCACTGCTCAGGTTATAGGTATAGATGTCATCAAATATTACTTCAATATTCGTACATTTAAAAGTCAAAACAAAAGTGGAACGTCTTTATTGCTGACGATATTTAATACTTGTACAATTCGTCTCTTTAAATATTATGTCTCATATATTACGAAAGAGAAATTGAAAATGTAGAAAGACTTAATCATTTGAATTCCTTTAGAAGCGCCGGAGATTTAATATGGTACGGTATGTTATATTATGTGGTATACAATAAAGAAATTCTCTCGCCATCCATGTGTAAAGATTTTCTTTACATGTGTGTAACGATTGTGATGTGTTTTTAAAACGTCAATGTGAAATGTAGAGACTATATTAAAGATGATGAACTCACTCAATTATATGAAAATGAAATTTCATAAAAAATAAAAAAATAACTGGCTACATTTTAATAATTAAAAAAAAACAAAGTCGAAAATTATTTTTGTATTTAATTTTGAAAAATCCTAAATCAGAAAAAAAAAATGAAGATTTTTTGTATTGAAAGACGATTTAGTTGTAATAATGATTTATTATCTATACTTATAAAATATTTTAAATGAAATATTTTTAATTAATTAATCTTCTAAAACTACATCGCAGACTACACCTTTTTAATATATCAGTTCTTTTAATCTATTTTAAGGTTGTCTAGTATACATTACTGTCAGCGATAATACCGTCATGTACCCTTAGATTTAAATGTATTTTAGTATACATTAAAGTTTATTTGAACCTAACAATAAATAACCTGCCTCTTACCAAAAACTATATAATAAACGAAAGCCTCTCATTAAACATTATTTTAAAAAACTCCTTATAAGTACAAGTCATACTTTCATTTCTAACTAAATCCTAAAACCTCTCTTTACCATATTTGTCAGACAGAGGAGAAATGACTAAACACATGTATACAAGACATTCCTACACAATACAATTTGATCGACCTTATGACCCAATGCTCCCCTTCCCACAATAGATCACTATGTCAAATATAACAACACTGACAGCACTTCCTAAAAAATTATGTCATGAAGGTTTTATAACCAAAATTATAATAAAAAACATAACGCATCTTACTGGCTGGAATTCCAAAGAGAATGAACCATTTTCCTTTTTCAAAATACGTTATTCCATTACGCTTAGTTGAAGAGCAAAATAAAATTGTTCGCGAGAATTAAATTATTTGAGGTGATCCTTTTTATTGTTGTCTTGCAGATATTATTTTGTTGATGATTATTATTAATAGGTCACTAAAACATATAAATTATATTAACGGAAAAGGTACTAACTTTCAATTTTGGAACGACACTATTCGAAAGAACATTTTAAATTTTTGACACAAGATCTGCCAGACGTAAATACATATATATCTTACCTTTTTTCAAAAAAAGAACATCTGATCTGAATAATAAAAAAAAAATATGATCTGTATTCATTTAGTCATGTAATTACAAGTTTTTATAGCTTTTTCATCGTCATTATTTTAACGTAATTTCATCGTAATGACATTATTATTGTAATCATAAATCCAGTTAATTACCTATTTTGCACACAATAACATCTAAAAGCAATTTCTTATAGGTAAAAAATACCGATCGTTTCATTTAATAATGCAATCGTTCAATATTCAATGTGTTTTTCAGAGAAAAATTATAAGTTAAATGATGTCACAATTTTCACAAGAAAAACGAAATAAACATGAAAATCTGAACACTGCGTTTGAAAAAGTAAATCGTCGCGAAAACCCGTCTGAAAATTGATATCACGTCTGCAAATAAGAAAACCCCTATTTTATAAAAACCTACCAACCTTTCTGTGCCCAATCCAGAATTATTTACGATATACTACAAGGAACCTCTGGGCCAGAAAAATCTGAAGGTCGATTCCTGTGTAATCCACAAAAATGCATATCTTTTATTAAAAATATTGAAAAAATACTCACGGTTTATATTTGAAGAACTCAAAACACACTAAAACACTGTCACTAAACACTTCACACAGAACTTATAATACACTATTTTTTTATTATTTAGACACGACGTTAGGTTGGCAGCGCTGCGTGCGTCGGCCGCTCTCGACCACGGCGCCAAAACGACTGACCATTCGGGATGGTTGGGTTGCCAGCGTGCGGGAGGAAAATCGCCGGGGAAAATTCGGGTGATAGGAAAATTTCGGGGAGAATTTTTGCGGTGGAAGTGTATTGTATCGGCGGGAGATGTCAAGGTCGTTTGGCGTTAGATTAACATCAAATAGTAAATTGTCTCACGAACCAATAGCAGGAAAACTGATAACAATAAAAACAAATATAAAATACGTCATTAAAAAGAAACAGCAGTTCATGTGCAAAAGCAAAGATAAAATAAATACCTTTTCTACAGTATGTTTACATTGGTATTTTCTGTTAAGTCTCTTCCGCGAAGCACTAATACCTAAGATTATAATTCTAGTACAATTTTGTTATAAAAGTCATAAATAAGTTGACATAAAATATATCAAATGTCTGTGCTACCTGAGATAAAATTCCAAATTCGCTGTTTTTGTAGCATTACATGGCATTTTATTTTAGTTCTAGACGAAAATACCGTCAACTTTTTCAAAACCCTGATAAAGCAGATTTTATACAACGAAAAACGGAACCCTCTCATCCCCCAAAAAAATAATCAATATAGACCCCAAAAACTCCCCTAGTCTTGCGAATTCCCTCGCAGCTGGCATCCCCAGCCTGAGAAAATGGCGGGAAGTGGCGCCTGCGTGGTCCCCGCCTCCCGCACCCCTCAACCCATCCCCCCCTACACCGCTCACGAAAACTTAGCGCCAATCGAAGTGATGAATTAGACATGCATTGCGAGTACTTAAGAAAACAATTATTGGTATTCATTTTATTGATAATACCTAGACGTTTTACCCAATGTTGGACACATTGCTCGCGGAACAGATGGTCGATATCCATGGTCCACTGGATGGACCACGTATAGGCTTTTTTTATGGAGAGAAAAATCATCTAATGACAAATCCTGCCCTTGGGTGGAGCGGGAAACAGTGTCAGACACTTACTGACTAAACGACCCACCCCATTTCTTCTTAGCCTTCATACCAGGGTCGGACCTTCCTTTTAGAAAACCGTGGCCCCAGTAGGCTTCGGCCTTGCAGTTGGGCCTCTCTATTTGCTGACAACTCCTTGAGGCGCGCGGGAACGGAGCGCGCCCACGTACAGGCTCAGCGTTAGAAAGCCTCTCACAAGGTGGACCGGTGACCTATTGAAAGTCGAAGGTCTACGATGGATGCAAGACGCACAAGACCGGTCGTTGTGGCAACGCTTGGCGGAGTCTTAAGTCCAACAGTGGACACCTTTTGGCTGAGATGGTGATGATGATGATGGCGAACGAGTTGCTAAGTGAAGGTTCATAGACATAGCATACCATCAGCCTTATAATATTCTCACTGCTGAGACTCAAGCCTCCTCTCTAGGTAAAGGCAGTAATACATCCCGTAGAAATGTGGGTAGGTTAGCGTCATTTGTTTTCGAAATTTTTGGCTCTAGGACATGCCGGTTGCCTCACGATGTTTTCCTTCACCGTTTTGAGAGCAGTGGCGATGAAATATACTACACAAAATACAATGTTCCTAGCTGGGTCTAAACCCGCGACCCACAAGTTGTACTTAGGTACGAGTGGTGTGTCGCGGGTTTGTCGTGTTGAAATGTGTTCAAGGCTCACTTATGTTATGTTATATAATTTACTAGCTTTTGCCCGCGGCTTCGCCCGCGTACATAAAATATAGCCTATGTCACTCAGGAGTAAAGCAGCTTTCTATTGTTGCTAAAATTTTTCCATTCGGACCAGTAGTTCCAGAGATTACCTCCTACAAACAAAAAAACAAAAAAATAAAAAACAAACTTTACCTCTTTATTATATTAGTGTAGATGTAGATTACTCTTCAATTAATTTTCATCAAGGTTCATAAATGGTGAAGGAAACTTGTTGAAACCTCTACTGTCCGGACTAAGCGTTTTGCCTTGTCGTTTATACCACGTACATCGAAAAAGTGATTTATTCCAACTGGTTTACCACCTAATTATAATTAAAGTGTTTTCATGACTAGAGTGAATAGTCTCATATATTAACTAGTGCGCCTCACCATCACCGATCGCTTCACTAACGCTAATGTATATACGAATTAAATAAAGAAAAATATCATAAGGAAATTGACATGCCTTGGAATTGGCAATACGAAAATATATCATGCTTAATCATATTCATATCTTTATTTGCATCAAAACGACGTAACTCAAAAAAGAGGGTATTTGAAAAATTTTACTCATTTTTGATGATTCAGATTCAAATACCCTCTTTTACAAGCTTTTATTTAGTTTCACCTGTCGCGTTGTTTGTGATCATCTATCACTAATATAATAAAGAGGTAAAGTTTGTTTTTTTTTTTGTTTTTTTGTTTGTAGGAGGTAATCTCTGGAACTACTGGTCCGATTAGAAAAAAAAATTAGCAACAATAGAAAGCTGCTTTACCCCTGAGTGACATAGGCCATATTTTATGTACACGGGCGAAGCCACTGACAAAAGCTAGTATTTTGTAAATTGATTGATCCACTTTTCGGTTACCGACTGAGCTTAAATTTTGCGTGCATGTGTCAATCAGATGACAATACAAAATTATTTTGTCGTGAAGTTGATCTGATGATGGAATTGGAAGGTGGCTGTAAGCACTCTGTAATTAAACGACTCAACCTCATCGATTTTGGGCTCGTCTGATTCGTCTTGACGAATTTTAATTATACAGGGTGTTTGGTGCATCGTTTGCCAAATTGATTTGGCCGACATAATTGATCATTTGCTATATCTTCAGCCCCAATAAATCATTCCTTGCCACACCGGTTTTTTTTAAACATGTTTTTAATTTTTATTCTGAAAACACCGGATTTCAGCATTTAAGCTTACATAAATAAAAAAGTTATTAGTCTATCCAACTTTATTTTTATATTTAACTGTACTGTTGTATGGTTCAATTTGGCAAACGATGCACCAAACACCCTGTATAAGAGGTATATTCCGCGCACTTACGAACTTAAACGGTGAATGAAAAGATTGTAAGGAGACATGTCCTAGACCCAAAAATTCAACGACATGTGATATCCACCATTCCACACTGGGCCCGCGTGGTGGATTACAGCCCATTCCCTTTCCTAGAGACGAGGCCAGAGTCCCAGCAGTGGGAACATTATAAGGCTGATGCTATGCTATGCTATACTAAATTCAAAGACATACTTTTTGCCATGGGTTAATACCTATGACGAATACTATATTGTTTTTACTATGACTTGTATACAAACTAAAATAAAAAATTATCAATCAATCTCTAACCTTAAAACTACATATATACAAATAAATAAAATAAAAAAACCCTAATGAACTTAATTAAAAATACCTAATCTAATAAGGCGTCAAAAAACTCTTCCGCATCGTTATCGACTGGTGAAGTGCCAAAGATAATTGTGATCTTTGAAAATTTTTAATATTACTATTTTTTTTAAATAGCCTACTTTGTGTCCCACTGCTGGGCAAAGGCCTCCCTTTCTCCTTCCAAACTTATCTGTCTTGGGCGGTCTCCGGCCAAGTTTGCCCCGCAAACGTGATTAGATCATCACACCACCTTCGCCGTGGTCGGACCAGCAAAATCTTACTAATATTATAAATGCGAAAGTTACGATGTTTGGATGTTTGTTACTCAATCACGCCAAAACGGCGAGACGGATCTGGATGAAATTTGGCACAGGCATAGGATACTCCGGAATAGGACATAGGCTTTTTATCCCGGAAACCCCAACCACAACCCCAATACCACGCGGGCGAAGCCGCGGGCAAAAGCTAGTATTACTATAAGTTTTATTAAATTTTTGTTTACGAATCCCTGGGCCACTGGGATTGTCTAATTCCTGACATTGTAGTCACAAATTGCAAGACGGACGTGAAGATCTACGGTTTCAAATCAACATCCCAATTGCGTGACAAACTTTCTGTCACTATTCAAAGGATATTGAATTGGAAATTCCTAATCTAAATACCTGTTTTCGGAAATTTCTTTAACATAGCTTAAATCAGGGATAGTAGTAAACCTTTACAAGAAACAGTGCCGCAAAATACAACATGAAAAAAAAAATATTAATATATTTATTATGGTAATATTTTATGATTAATATGGTTTTTTTTTATGGTGGGAAAAATCACCGAATGACGTATCCCGTTTTGGGCGGAACACGAGAGAGTGTCAGACTTCTACTAACTAAACGACACCGTTCTTTCTTGCTTTAGTTCCAGGGACCCGGTATTCCGCTTTCGCATTAACCCTTAGCTCCAGAAGGCTTCGACCCTGCTGGGACCATACAGTAACTGGTATCGGAGTTGCGGGGATTATAACGTGTCGTCAAAGAATCTTGACTTCATGGTTATTCATGATTTAATAGACAAACATTTAAACTAAGTGCAATAGCATTTTTATTTAAATTCTTAATTAACAAACAAAATTGTTGTAATATTTATAGTTGTTTATTTATTTAAATAAGACAGAAAATTTTGTGATTACTGATATTCAAAATCACCAACATATCATATATTTTTCATTGGCGTGCCCGAATTATTTAGCCACTGGCACGCGTGCCATAGGTTTACCACCTCTGGCGTAAAGTATTTGACAAAATTAAACATTACTGTAGACGGCTTAAATAATAAAATTGTTTATTATTGTTAAAACTCGATGGATCATGAATGTGGGGCCAACTTGACCAGAGTTCGCATAAAGAAGACAAACGGAAGGCCTTTGCCCAGTGGCTAATCTAAATGAATACGGTCAATTTGAAAAGCAGTGCCACTGATTTATACGTTCTATGTAAATTTCCACCGTTTTTAATTATGAACTAGCAGGTTTAAAAAATACATTGTTTTTTCATGGTGTAAAATCTTTCTCCGTCAGAGCGAACCTAGCGGATCTTACTGTCATCTCTTTGACGCGAGCTTGGTCCTCACCAGACGACCGGAGTGCAACCTACCCATTGTTCATCGTCCGTAAGCTTACACCTACGGTGGTTAGGAATTGCTTTGCCTTGCAACTAACATGCACTAGCTTCTGACGTTTTATTAGTGCCCTTGTAGGCCTATATGAAATAAAAACCTTTTTGATTTTTGATTTTTTAACTCCCGAGACCCAAGGCGTGATCACTGCTTAAAAAACCTGAACCAGGCGCGAGATGTCACCTTCACAACAGACTTTTTTCCGTAAGCTCCATCGTATACTCCGGCCGGTCTATACAATGGTGACACTAGGACGTTTCCTCAGCATCTGAAACAGAAACCTCCCGGCCATATCCTATGCGGGCGCAATGTGATCTCTCTAACCACTCTTAAAAGACTTATTGCTACGATTGTGGAGTATCAAAAGATAAATTTGATTCTTAAAATGTTGTTAGAACTTTTCTTTCTAAAATTCAGACTCCAGAATCGAGTTTTAAGAAAAGTGAGAAAACTCGAACTGAATTTTCCTGCTATCACGCAGTGAGGAAGCGTGATCGATGTTCGACGCTTCCCTCGGGAGAGACTCTAGAGAAAAAAGTTTACGAGTTAAAACAAGATTAATTCAAGTGCAACAATTGGCTATTCGATTTTAAAGCCGCGTTTCCACTAGGCAACATTTGGCGCGCCACACGTGACGCTCAACATGTACTGCAACGTTGCTCAACAATGCGCGACGTTGCCAGCTGACGCGCAACATGACGTGTGGCCTGTGGTTTGTTTAAAGAGCATCGTTACATTTTCTTTATTTTGTAGGCATTTTCTAAACCTCCAACATGTTTTTTTTTTCTTTTTGATGCATTTTACGATAAAATCGTAAATAACCACTGCCGCTGAAATCAACACAAGTTCCTTTATATTGGTGACGACTGGCGTAAAGTAGTAAATTCGTAGACAGACAACGTTGTTCAACAAAAGTTCCGCACTGACTTTCAACATGTTGCGCGTCAATTGTTGCCTAGTGGAAACGCGGCTTAAGAGGTGCAATCGATGTATAATCCATGTATACGAAGAACAGTCTGTAAATCTTCGAAAGCAGAAAAGTATTTCGTCTTTCTGGTGTTGCTTGAGCTTAGTTTGCGTTAGTGTTCATTAAGTTTTATATGGGTAGCTGACACCTCTTAAAAAAAAAAAAAACATCTAATGACATCTCCCGCGCTTGGGACGAAAGCTAGAAGCGAGAGACAGTGTTAGACTTGTACTGACTAAAAAACCACCCCGTTCCTTCATAGCCTTCATATGGGGGTCGGATTTTTCCATGGCCACATAGGCTTCGGCCTTACAGGGCTTCTACGGTTGCTAACAACTCCTTAAGGCAAATATCCATCTTTACGTTGTTGAAACCTGTATAGGTTTCAACCTGTAGAGGTTGACAACGCGAAATGCTTAGTCCAAACCGTATGGTTTGAACTTGCATTTCGCGTCGTCGATTATTGTGCGTACATCGAAGGACTGGAACAATTAGCTTGCTGCGGTCTTTCCATCTGATTATAATTTGGATATCTTCAAGGTTTAGAGGCTCTTAATAAACTAGTACGCCTCACCACCAACGATTACATCACTGCTTACCATCAGGTGGGATCGCAATCAAGCAATAATTTATATCAAACTAGCGATCCGAGCTTCGCCCAGATGTAATATTGATATTAAATACATGCATGTATACTATCTATTTAGACAAACTGCATCAAAATCCGTTGCGTAGTTTGAAAGATCTAAGCATACATAGGGATAATGGTAAGCAACTTTGTTTTTTACTATGTAATGATAAAAAAAGATAATGAATCTTATGCATGTACAAATATGTAACAAATATGTGAAAAATTTCCTTCTAACGGTTGCGTATTCAAAAGAACGTTTACACTCCACACAATCAAGGCTTATAAAAATAATCAAAGCCCATAATGCTGAGATTCGTTCGTAACTCGTAAATCCTACATTGTTTTCCCTAGCTCGTCCAGAATTATAGCTTTTCCAATACTGGAGTAAAAATCCGTTCGTTGAAAAGTTTTTTGGTTTTTTTCTTATTTTAAATGTAAGTGTTTGCGTACTATGTTGCATCGGAAAAGTTGCACAGTTTTATTTGGGAACGGTAATGACTTGTGTGCTGTCAGTATGGACTGTTTTAGTCGAATTTATTCAGTTTAGTTTTAAATATGGGTTGTGGGTTTATATTGAGGGATTTCCGTGTTTGATGGTATTGCTAAAATGGCATGATTGTTTGGCAGACTTATGATTGCGTAGTTTTAAAGATTTAGGCATACATAGGGACAGCGGAAAGCGACTTTGTTTTAAACTATGTAATGATAAATTACATAGTTTAATTCTATAAAACTACATACATACTACATAGTTTAGTTCTATAAAACTAAGCAACGAATTTCGATGCGGTTTTTTTTATTAGATAGAGTGATTCAAGAAGGTTTATGTGTATAATACATGAATAATATATTCAATATCGGTACCCGTGCGAAGCTGGGGCGGGTTGCTAGTATAAAACAAAGTCGCTTCCCGCTGTCCCTATGAATGCTTAGATCTTTAAAACTAAGCAACAGATTTCGATGCGGTTTTTTTTAATAGATAGAGTGATTCAAGAGGAAGGTTTATGTGTATAACACATACTATCAGCATGTTGAGCGTTGCACCCGTGTGAAGCTGGGGCGGGTCGCTAGTTTATACTAAACTCGTGCTGGGCCCTGGTTCAGCGGTCGCTTCTTTCTGCGAAGCAGTAATGCTAGAAAAGGAAATAGTCTTGCGATGCAGGGCGTAACTATAGACGCGAGCTTGTGGACTACGAGAAATGTATAGCTCGGCCACCTGACAAGGACCGAGCCTGAGTCGATTAGGACCAATGTGCGCTTGGGCCATGGGAAATAACCGAAAAGAAATGTATGGTCCTAGAACGCAATGGACAATTCTTTGCGTTCTAGGACCATAGTCGTCCTAATGTCAACACTGGCCAATGCTGACAACCAGCGCTGTGAGCTCATCGCATTAAGCACTGGACCACAGCATTGTGCTGAGTGTTTGGCCGTTTTTGCGCGAATGTGACGCATTTTTAGGGTTCCGTAGTCAACAAGGAACCCTTATAGTTTCACCATGTCTGTTTTTCTGTCTGTCTGTCCGTCAGCGGATAATCTCAGCGACCGCTAGCACTAGCGGGCTGAAATTTGGTACCAATATGTATATCAACCACGCCGATAAAGTGCACAAACAAAAAGTGGTAAAAAATGTTTTATTAAGGTACCTCCCCTATACGTAAAGTGTGAAGTGATTTTGTTTTTTTCATTTCTACTCTTCCCCCCCCCCTCTAACTTTTGAACCATAAGTTTAAAAAATATGAAATAAATCTCGAAAATCGAACTTTGAGTAATCTTTTTAGGAAAATTATTTTGATCTTGATAGGATGTTTTTGAAAAATTGAAAAAAAAACTTTCTGAACTAATTGTGTAATTTGTACGGTTAAATTACAAAATTAGTTCAGAACGTTTTCGTGAAAATGCAAGTATTTTTTTAACTTTTTTACATATTTCATTATCCTGAGCGAATCTTCTTTCAAATAAAAAAACAAAAAGAATAAAATCAGGACACGCAAATTAAAATTACCACCGGATACAGCGCCATCTCTCGGGAAATTTTGTTACAAATTTTTACATGGGCAATGCATGGGAAATTTGTGACGGACGGGAAACTACGGAACCCTACACTGAGCGTGGCCCGAAACGCTCTTGGCCGATTTTTTTCTATAAAATAGTAATAATTGAATGTCTAATAGCTTTAAGGTTGCGTCATTTTGCGTGAAATAAACTGTTTTTCTTTCTTTCAGTAATTTTGTTTTACTGAAAGAAAGAAAAACAGTTTATTTCAGTCCTGGCATTTGATAATGGAAAATAAAACATGTTAGGTTAATTTATTTATTCAACCAGAACGTTAGAAAGTTTTTAACCGAATAATGTATGTTTAAAAAATACTAAAAAAGAATTACAGTAAAATATAAAAATAATAATGATAAAAATTCTACACAAATTACAACTAATTAAAGGTACTGAAATCTGGCGTCGAAAACTCTTCCACGTCGAAACTAAAGATTACCAAAAATTACTTGAAATAAAAACACTCTTAAATATTTTTTAAATCTTTGCAGCGTCGCTAAATAAATACTGCTTCGTTAAACATTCTTAGAAATACGGTGATTTATAATTTCTTCGAGTCAAATACTTTTAACAATTTAGTGGAAAAACATTTGTTTAAATTAAAATCCTTGTGGACAATGGGGTTTTATGAAGATTGTGTCTTGAACTATAAAGCTTACTTATCTCAACGCCTGAAATATTTTTTTCATGATAGTTCATCCAGACTAATATAAAAAGCAATATAACTGTGAATATAATTTATATAAGGATTACTGTAGATAACTTGACTGTAGCGAAAAGATTTTTTAGGCAAGTTGAATAATTTGGTAGAACATCAAAAAGAGGAGACTGTCTTTTTTTACAAGCTTTTTATTAGCTTGCAATGTAACTACAGGGTGGGCCAAAAGAAATCACCCTATTGGAAGATGCTCTCATTTTCGCAAATGGCCGCTAATTTCAAATCTGTTTTTACATTTGTGGACTAAAAACTAAATGTGGGAAAAACTAAAATATTAAATTTCAAAACGCAAAAAAGTAAGTACCTCCCACTTAACGTATCTCATGAGAACCAAGTAGTTGAACAAGTACATAAAATAAAATTTCTTGGAATAACGCTGGATGAACATTTAACCTGGAAAGATCACATTGACGAAATATGTACCAAAATCCACAGATTTGTGTTTGCCTTAAAAAAAGTAAAAGAAGAAACATCTAAACCAACTGCTATGATGGTGTATCACGCCTATATATGTTCCATTATTCGCTATGGTATTATTGTTTGGGGTAATTCCTCTGAGATGTCTAGGATACTGATAGCACAAAAAAAATGTATTCGCGCTATCTTTAACATGGACTGGACCGAATCATGCAGACCAGTTTTTAAATCACACAAGCTTCTTACCGCTCCATGTATTTATATCTATGAAATTGCAAAATTTGTCAAAAGTAATTACTCTCTATTTGAAGCAAAAAATAACTTTAACAAGCGAAAAGCTACCCAGTACTTACTAAAAATCCCTGTGCCTAGAATAGAAATGTATAGGCGCAGCTGCTTATATATGGCGCCACTTATATTTAACTCGTTACCTAACTGGATGAATAAATTACCTTACCAAAAATTCTGTGTAGTCTTAAAAAAGTGGTTAATATCGCATAGCTTTTACTCAATAGATGAATTTTTAAATAAAAAAACATGTCAATCCTACCACTTCAGGAATGCTTTGTAGTCTGTGTTAAATTGTTTTAATATTTTACTTTTAGTATTTACACAAATATCTGGTATTTAACAACTTATGTGTGTTTAATATTTAATTTAAATAGTTTAGAATATATTTGTTTATAATTACATTTGCATAGTTTATAAAATTTTAGACAGTGATAAGTTATTGTCAGTCACTAATACACTATCGACTAAATATTTGCATGCCTTCACTAAAAGGCGGAATGTGTCTTTGTACCTACTCTCCCAATGTAACATCTTGTATCTACCACATTTTACGCAAATAAACGATATTATTATTATTATATAAACAGATGTAGAATATATGTGAATAAGCCATGGACCTATACACTCCTCAAGAACGCGGAATAATCGTGTCTAACTTTTTGCGTAACGTAATTCGTCTGTGGTGTTGGCGCAGCGCGAATTCACGAGGCATATGTTAACCTCAGCGGGTACATGAACAAGCCAAAGTACCGCTTCTAGGGCACCAAAAATTCACAAGTGATGCAGGAGGACCCATTACACCTGCTCAAAGTGACTGCGTAGTGCGCTGTTCACGCTGGAGGAGTCATCGAGCCATTTTTTTCGAGAATGCCGCTTACCCTACGACAACTGTGGATGGTGCCATGATGACCGAGTTTTTTCTGCCGCAATTGGACGAATTAGGACTGAGGGACATGTGATTCCAACAGTACGGAGCAACGGCACACACTGCGCGAGTCACAACCGATATTCTGAAGGCAGCGTTCCCGGGTCGCCGCATCTCTCGTTTTGGCGATTTTCACTGGCCTGTAAGATCGCCTGATTTAAGCGTTCCACACTTGTTCTGGTGGGGTTTTTTGAAGTCTCGTGTTTCCGTGACCAAGCCCAAGACTCCGGAAGCCCTCAAAAATAACATTCGACGCGAGTGCGAGAATCTGTCGCCCGAAGTTCTCACCGAAGTGATGAAAAATGCCATGAAACAAGCCCGTATGTCAATCAATTGTGACGGCGCCCATTTGGCTGATATAATCTTCTCGACTTGACCTATAAAATTCTAACGGTTCATATAAACATAATCAGAAAACAGAATCAAAGTTTTTAATGTAGAAAAAAAATTAGAGCCAAACAACATCGGATGACTTCTTTTGGCCCACCTTGTATGTATGTTCGGCTCAAATCTTGCAACTCACTATTGAAGCAGATCTTCAACCGATTGAGCTGCAATTTTGCATGCAGGTTTAAATCGCATGACAATGCAATATTATGATGACATGGAGTTGATCTGTATCTGTAATTAAACGGCACAACCACGTCGAGTTTGGGTTCGTGTGAATCGTCTTGACGAGTTTTAATTGTATAAGTGTAGACCTACAAAAGCTTGTTATGAATTTTTTTTTTTATTGTAAACTTGTTTTCTAGATAGTCTCGCTTTTGACCAAAATCTCACCAGAGAGAAAACTTATTCTTGCTAGCTAAAACCACACCTATGATTCTTCAGGTGCCTTTTGCGTTCTAGAACCACGAGTATTTCTTTCCTACTTTTCCCTATGGCCCTAACCTAAGGTATAAGTTAAGCAGAGCTCATTCAGTTTGCTGACATCTCTGACGACCCCAGCTCAGTCGTTATAGGACACTGGACAGCGAGCTATCTGTTGCTCGTTGTCTGCAAGCCCATACCTACGGTGGCCAGAGATTGTTCTGCGATTTCTGACGTCCGAAGTGTATCCCCTGTCACGGTAACTGGGGCGTGAGGATGTTCCCTTACTCTTGCAGCCGCCTCCTTGGCTAATGCTAATTTTATTGAAGAATGTGACCAAATCACGTTTCCTCTTGCTCCGGACCATATTTTGAAGCAGGGCCCGGTATGATAGGTCACCGTGGCCGCTGTCGTAGTATCTTTGAAACCACTTTTTCGATTGCGAAATCTCTGTCACCAGTATAATGCTATTTTCCATTGAGCCACATAGGCATACATCTCCTGGAGCCGAGGGTTGGTGCGAAAGCGTTATACCGGGGCTCTGGGAATAAGGCAAGGGAGGAACGGGGAAGGTTCTTTAGTCAGTAAAAGTCTGACACTGTTTCCCGCTCAGCCCACGAGCGGGATTCGTCATCGGATGATTTTTACCTACCATAAAAAAAAAACATTGCCATACATTTTCTACTATCGCGGAAGCCGAACCCCTATGAACGGTTCCGTACGTGTCACATCCATCAAATTCTTGCGACCTTCACCAAGTGATCAGTCCCCTTGTAGAAAGCCTTCTAATACTGCATCTTCCGGTACATAGTCACCACTCCAGAACTCCAGCTTTTATTCAAACTTTTTCCATAAATTCACTTAAATCACCAAAATCGAGTAAAGCCGAGCTAATTACGAAAAGCCATCTCGCAAAGCATTTAAAAAACCAATAGCTGAAAAAGAAAATCAGAGTTGCATGGAGCGGTGAATTCAAAGGCAGCGACGGCAACATTAAAGAGGGGATTTTACAAAGAGGCCGCTATGTGCCGTCTGTCACACCGAACAGTAATCTTTTTGAAATGCCGACGCCTTATTTTCAGAGTTTATTACTAAATTAGTTTTAGTATCTGTGAAAAAAAAAAACCGAAATATGTTATTGTCTACTATTTTCATGTAAATAATCTATGTATAATGCGTATATAAAGCCTATGTATAATATTATGTATTTTAGAATATACTCACCATATTTCTTTAGTGATCTATTTTATTATTTATAAATAAATATTTATTTAGTAAACTGTACAAATAATTAGATATCTAACCTTAAAACTACATAACCCTAATTTTATTATTTTAATCTACATTTTCTTTCATATTAGTATAACTAGCAGTCCCTCGCGGTTGCTGTTACTATTCTACTAATATTGATCGTACCTTTATCCTCAATAATAGGTTAAGTTAGGTTTATTCAACCCTAAATTATTTTTTCAATGCGAATCAATATTTCCCGAAATTAGAGCGTACTAAACAACTACACGCTTCATCTTTCTGATATTAGTCTATATTAATAATGTCTATATAATAATGAGATATTATAATATATAATATACTAGCGACCCGCCCCAGTTTCGCATGGGTACTGATATTGAATAATATTATGCATGTATTATACACATAAACCTTTCTCTTGAATCACTCTATTTATTAAAAAATGCCGCATCAAAATCCGTTACGTTAGCTTTTAAAGATATCATACATAGGGACAGCGGTAAGCAACTTTGTTTTATACTATGTAATGATTCCACAACTGTCACACAACGCCGTGTAGTCCCAAGCTAAGCAGAGCTTGTGTTAGGAAACTGATAAACCAATTTATATAATTCTTAATACATACATTTTATAGATAAATTACACTCAGACACAGGACAAATGATAGAAGACAGACACAAACATTTGTCCTGGGTGGAAATCCACTCCAATCCAAAAAAATCTACGACCTCTGGCATAGCAGTCAGGGCCTCCAACTACTAAACCAACAGCTCAGTCAAAAATGAGATGAAACTATAGAATAGAATGAAACAGAATAGAATAGGATGAAATAGTATAGCATAAACTGTATTTTTAACCGACTTCAAAAAAAAAGGAGGTGGTTCTCAATTCGATTGTATTTTTTTTTTTTTTTTTTTTTGTGTTTGTTACCTCAGAACTCCGTTGTTTATGGATGGATTTGCAAAATTTTTTTTGTACTTGAAAGGATATACTTCCAGATTGGTCCCATTTTTTTCAAAATCGAGTTGTGATGATGGGATCCATGAGAAATCGAGGGAACTCCTCAAATATTATAGGCAACTATATAGTTTTTTTTATATTTTCATCGAGAACTCAAGCATTTACAGTCAAAAAGTAACATTTGATGAGGTGGAACTGGTGAAAAAGATCAGAAATGGCTAACGAAACTTGACAATCGCATGGATATCACAATCAAGGTAGTTAAGCAACTATGAAAATGCACTATAAACCAATGATCTTAAATAATTATGTTGAAAATGTTATCATCGAACTGATCTGATGATGATGATGGAGCTGAAAGGTAGGCACTGGAACTGCGTAACTAATTAATATATCCTAGCCGTGTTTGGGCTTGTTAGAATTGTCATAAGATGCACTTTGGCTGTAAGGTACTATTGAACTGATGTGATGATGAAGCTGGAAGGTGGAAGGTCGGCATGGGAACTTCAAAATAAAATAATGTATCCTAGCATTCATCATCTTTTTTTATCATTTCATCCTGTCACTCAAAGGGCAATGGAAAGGGCTATGCTCGGAGTATCCTTGCGTGATAGAATCAGAAATGAGGATATCCGCAAGAGAACCAAGGTTGCCGACATAGCGAAAAGAATCGCCAAACTTAAGTGGCAATGGGCAGGGCACATTGCACGCAGAACGGATGGCCGCTGGGGCCGAAAGGTTCTGGAGTGGCGACCGCGTACCGGAAGACGTAGCGTTGGAAGGCCTCCCACAAGGTGGACCGATGACCTGGTCAGGGTTGCTGGAAGCCGATGGATGCAAGACGCACAGGACCGGTCTTTGTGGCGGCGCTTGGGGGAGGCCTATGTCCAGCAGTGGACGTCTTTCGGCTGAAATGATGAATGATGATGATCCTAGCATTGTTTGAGCTTATTAGACCTGTCATGGGCAATGCTGTCAAGGGCAATGGAAGGGCTATGCTCGGAGTTTCCTTGCGTGTTCGAATCAGAAATGAAGAAATGCGCAGGAGAACCAGGGTCACCGACATAGCCCGAAGAATCGCCAAACTTAAGTGGCAGTGGGCAGGGCACATTGCTCGTAGAACAGATGGCCGATGGGGCCGAAAGGTTCTAGAGTGGCGACCGCGCACCAAAAGACGCAGCTTTGGAAGGCCTCTCCAGAATCACGGGAACGCGATGGATGCGAGTCGCACAGAATCGGTCGTTGTGACGACGCTTGGGGGAGGCCTATGTCCAACAGTGGACGTTTTCTGGCTGAAATGATGATGATGATGAGAGCTGTCATGAGATGTACTCATGAGATGAATCATAAGTATTTCATGCATCATATCATCTCTCCACGAGATCAAAACGATTACACTGTAACAATGTACCTATAATATGTATTCCTACTTATATGACATTGGTAACTTTTTCAAAAGAAATGTAGGAACGATATTGACTTCGTTGCCATAACACATTATAATAAAAAACACTAAACGGCTACAAATAAAAAAAACTTTTTACAAAAAAAAAGCCGCCTTCAAAAAAAGCCAAACAATAAAAGTTCCTACACTAAAAAGTTGAAAATAAAAATTTGAATTGCTGTAAAGAAACTTAATTTATAGGTAAACTTATTTGACATTAATATTTTGCAAATATTCAAAATTTATTACTTCTTTTTGGAGTCGGTGCCAGCCAAGGCAAGGAATTACGAATGGGCAACAATCCCTTGAAAAAATACCCCTAACATAACTATAAAACTACTTAGTACCTATTTGCATACTCAAATATATAATACTTAATTAAGACAAATACATGTTAGACTTCTCTAAAAAAAATCATCCGATTTGCACATTTTTTTAAAATAAATAATATATACCTACTTACAAAAACCTGCCACATTTTAAGTACATTGAAAATGTTTAAGCATTATGTATGAAAAATGGCACCGGATATTAAAAAGCTACCTAACATTAAGTTTCAACAATAAATATGCTGGCACCGACTCCAAAAAGAAGTAATAAATTTTGAATATTTGCAAAATATTAATGTCAAATAAGTTTACCTATAAATTAAGTTTCTTTACAGCAATTCAAATTTTTATTTTCAACTTTTTAGTGTAGGAACTTTTATTGTTTGGCTTTTTTTGAAGGCGGTTTTTTTTTTTGTAAAAAGTTTTTTTTACGCCAAAATAATAACAGAATATATTTTAATTTCGTCGTTGATGTCTTTTGTAAATGAAATCTTTAACAAAAGTTCTACATATTAGACGTTAAATAAATCACATATCTTATTATTTTACTAAACCAGGTAATATTTTATATTGCGCTGTTACGCAAGGTTTTATTATTATTTTATGAAGATCTGTCTCCTTTGCTATAATAAAGAATAAAAAAAATATTTTCTTTCCGGATCATAATCACATCTAATCATCATTGACTTTATTTAACGAGGGCCTTCATGTTAGGTATAATTAATACATTTTGATACAAGTTCAGAAAGTTTATCGTTGCGACCGAGGCGGAATTCACACGAGCCGCAAGCGAATGTATTATGGAGACAAGGGATGCAGTGACAAATTTGCACGTGTGTCTTAGGAAATTTTTCAATACTGTACCTCATGGTAGCGACGCGCGCCTAGCCTGATAGTATAATTATTTTATAACGATATAAGTGTGGCGGGAAGAGCACGCACTTTTTTCTGCACTAGTGCAGAAAACAGTCCATTGCGTGCATAGAAGACGGTTTTCCAATAAGTGTATTGAAAAATCAGTTTCTCCACCATGTTCAAACATTACGCGTCGGTGTGAGCGGCAGCCCAGTGTGAATGAAAACGGCCGGCGTGTGAATGAATACAGGATCTGTCATCTTAATGTCTACTGCTGTGCAGGTGGCGGACAATTTAGCGGCCATGTTCGATTCCCAATTGAAGACTATTTCATTTTTACTCGACTACGCCAGAAAGGAGAGTTATGTTTTTCGAGTGTGTTTATGTATTGGACCCGGCAAATAAGTTGAACCACAGCAAATGGTTAGTGCATAAGCTTTTAATAAACTAGTGCGCCTCACCATCAACGATTGCATCAATGCTTACCATCAGGTGGGATCGCATTCAAGCATTACTTTATATCAAACTAGCCTTTTGCCAGCGCAGCGGCTTCGTCCGCGTGAACATAGGCTTCCGCACAAACTTTGGACTCGCATTTCATTTCTTTAGGGGGTGAATTTTGGAAAATCTTTTCTTAGTGTTCGCCTACGTCATAAAAGGAAGCCCTGTGTGCAAAATTACACTCTCCTAGTCCCAGTAGTTTCGGCTACGCGTTAATATGTCAGTCAGTTAGTTTCTCTTTATATACACCGTTAAATCTTGATCGTTTTAATCCCTTGGAGAATCGATTAAGTACATGAAACACTATCGATTGGTAAAGTTAGAATAAAAAAACAAAGTACTTTTTTTTAAAACTCGAATTTATTTACGCATGTTCTAAATTGATTTCTTTAAGTAAACGTCAGCTGGGCGAGTTCAATGACCTGTAGGTAGTTAGTACGCAACGACCGACAACTACCTACAAGGTCAATGACTCGTTTACTTAAAGAAATTAATTTCGTAAATGCGTATATCAATGAGAGATTTAGAAAAAAAGTACTTTATTTTTTTATTTTATCTTCACAAATCGATAGTGTTTCATGTACTGGATCGACCCTCTTCTGGATTAAAACGACTATAATTTAACGGTGTATAGATAAAAAAAAGAAACATTTTATTATTTGTAAAAGATATTGCAAGATTACCATTATTCTACTTTGACAACAAAACAACATTATTACTCGAGCACCACATTTTAAAATCCAGTTACTTACAGGAACTCTTAACAAAACATTTATTGTCGTACAATAGAAACGTTTATTTTGCTTCTGGCAACAATACACAACTTACTGGCAAGAGCTGGCAACACAGCTTTACTCTATTCTATATTATAGAGCTTTTATTTATGGTTAAGAGTGCTGAGGGTAAGCAGCTTAGGTTTAAAGTCAAGTCTATGATATTTACTGTGTTTATTATGGTTTACAACTTTTCTTTATGCGCTTATTATTTTTGTTAACCGATGTCAGAAAAGAGGAGGTTCTCAATTCGTCGAAAACTGTTTTTTTTTTTATTTTCCCTGATTACTCGAGCAAAGAGTGAATAGGCTTTTATTAAACTAATGTGCCTCACCATCAACGATTATATTACTGCTTACCATCAGGCGGGATCTTGACTGCGGTCCTATATCCGATATTTACTAAACAAAAAGATAATAAGAGGAAGAAATTGTCAAAACAAGCACTATTTTAATTCGATTTTTTTATCACACTCAAAAAGGATTTCTTGAAAATATACTATCATTGATCCATTCTTGTATAAAGTCAATTGGTAATTTTAGAATCGAGAAAGAAAATTACAATCTAGCGGGTGATAATCTTAAACGCTAGGCCTTCTGCACTTCTAAAATGTAGTCATTACAAGCTGCTTTTTTTCCATCGGCGTCATTCCATCTAGGCTGTTTTATATTATTATTAATTTAGACCACTATCCAACTTATCAAAAAATGACGCTGTGATTGACGATGAAGTACTCTTGCCTATTCATTCTTGACTGAAAGACTCCCAAGTTGTAGCTATCAAAAGAAACACAGGCCCCGGCAGTTCCCTTCCAGCGAAAGTTTATATGCTTCATCTACGATAGCTGTCAACTCCTTGAGGCGCGCGGGAACAGTACGCGCCATCGACGACGGACGGTTACCAGACGACCGGACGGCGAGCTGCCCACTGCTCGCCCAGAGATTGCTGCCGCCGATCGCCCCTTCGAGGACACGGCGATGCTCTGCCCAAGCGGGGCACACCTCTACTGTGTGCTCCACCGTGTCCTCCGGGCGGTCCACACATTGGCAATACCCGGGCGTCTCTTCCGCACGAATCAAATGCAGGTACCTCCCGAACTTACCATGTCCGGTGAGGACCAGCGTCATGCGGAAAATGAGAATGCCATAAGGTCTTTCCAGCCACGCCTCAAAGAGGGGACTTACCGCCATAATTGTGGCGTGCCCAGCACTGGGTTGCAATAGCCGCTGACGTTTCACTATCACGAGATCCCGCTGAAACCCTGTCCGCCAATCGATAAGTACGTAAATTTTTCATCTCCACTTAAGAACGTTCCCTAATCTGCCTAATTTAATAAGAGCTACCTAATTATTCTTGTCTACAATCAAAGACCAATAAGAGATTTATTTAATTAAGCAACTAAAACTTCGAACAAACCTCAGACAAAAGAAATATCAAAGTCCTTCAAACCACAAAAAGATCTAATTTAATTATTTAATTACGAAAAATAAATATCAAATCCAGTGGGCTCAGCAAGATGGCTACGTTTCATAACCTAATTTAATTTTTACATAATTTAAGTTACAAGGATATATTATTGTTTAATTAGTGAAGATGGAGGGACAGGCTACTGAAGTACAGAGCTCTGACATCGAGGTGTTGAGGAAAATGGAGGATGAGCATTTGAGGTTGCAGCGACAGGTAACTTGAACCATAATTTTAATATATTTTTTAATGTTTTAAACTATTGAACCATAGTTGTTCAGTATTCAATCATGTTACCCCTCTTGCCAATACCGTGTACCTTAGGGACCCTGCAGAAGGGTCGAAGCCAACTGGGGCCAAGGGTGTCTGAAAGGAAGGCTCTAGCCCGGGTATAGATGGCGATGTAGGAACAGGGTGTTGTTTAGTCAGTAAGAGTCTGACACTGTATCCCGCTCCGCCCAAGGGCGGGATTTGTCATTGCATGATTTTTACCTACTATAAAAAACCCTTCAAGCCAAGTTATAATCGTTTCGTTTAACGTTAGCGATTGTATTTGGCCACGCCCCCAAATCCATTGTTGAGATGACGAGTGAACAAGGGAATTGGGGGCGTGATCAACTACAATTGCTGACGTTGAACGAAACGATTGTAGCTTGGCTAGGGGGGCAGAAAAAAGTACATTGCATCATATTAAGAAGTTTTGTCGTAGAACCCTAATTCTTTTTTCAAAAAGGCAGCCTAGGTTACTCTTCACAACATTAGCTATCTACAAGTGAAAGTACCGTTAAAATTGGTCCAGCTACAGATTACCATTACCACATAAAAATTGGCATTTGCATTTTTATTTTACGCATCGAATTTAATATGTACTTTCGGACACCGGTGTCTACAGGTCTATTGTCTTTTAATAGTGTCTGTAATTACGGTATTTGAAAGGCTAAAATATGCTTCTTTATATTTCCAGGTCCGTATGATCCAAGTGGACCGCCAGCAAGTGAAGCGGGGCGTCCATCCTCAGTTCCGGAGACAGGACGAGCTTATGAGGACACTCAAGAAGGAGTACATCAACCTCTGCAAAGACCTTAAGGTAATTACACTTTGCTGTAATTTTTTTTATCTGTATACAACGTGTAACAAAATAACCATATACATCAAGAAGCGCTGAAGAATACAGGTTGAATAGAAACTCTACACAAAGTCTCAGCTCAAAATATTTTTTTCAATAAATTGATACCAAATTCTTGGTATCGCATGATTCTTGATTTCAAATAGACATGTCACTGCACTTCGGGGGTCAATAAAATTCCACGACACTCGCTACGGAACATTCTGTAAATTTGAGCACCTGGTACCTGGCTACCTAATGTAGCGCTTCTGGAAAAGGAAAGTCGTGTTAGTTACACTATTCATAACTCAAGAACAGCTGAACTGATTTGGCTGAAAATTGGTAGAGCGGTAGCTAAGAACCAGGAAAAGGACATAGGATACTTTTTATCCACCACAATTTTTATTTTTAGTTTTCTTTTTATTGTCTCTACGGCGGAACAAAGTTCGCCGGGTCGGCTAGTTTAAAATAAATAAGAAAGAAAATCTTTTATTTGTGCCTCACATAATTGTATAACCTAAAAATTAATAATGTAAAAGGAAGTTACAATCAGTGCGAGGCCAAAAAGCCTAACCTAACCTACCTCAGCATAATATGCTGTTACTTAAAACGATATATAACGCATTGCGAAAATCAAGGATTTACAGAATGCCAACAGAGTTTTCAGGCATTATCTCTCTTTTTTTGCGTTGCCTCTTCATCGCTTTGGATGGCGTTAGATGAAGCAACAAGCTTAACCATATTTGACATTGACGACAGGCGAGTGGAGAAGGCGTCTCTTAAGACTAAGAAAAGTATGGTTGCCTGGTAAGCGTTTTGGGAATAAGCGTCCTCATTGACCTTTTGTTGTGCGAAAATAATGTATACAACTAATGAGTGGAAAGTCTGTGTTTCTAACTTAGGGGTCTTTAAGTCAAAAGTGAATACTTCTAGGCAAACGTGCTACGTCGACCACATCATCGCTTACCACCAGGTGAGATTGTGGTCAAACGCGAGCCTAACTAAAATAAAAATAAAAATGTGTAAGGCATTAAGTCCACCTTTGCACCTTTATGTGCAAAAATAAATAAATGAGAGGAGTGAAACGAACTCACTTCCATATTTTATTCGAAGCCCCGCGGCCTGCCTCCCGTGACCTCTCCCAAAGGAATCTTCCGAGACAAAAACTGGCGCGAGCCACTCAGCGATATTGTATCTTATTATCGATGCAAACATTTTTGCTATCGGACCCAAGCTGCTCGATATTTTCCAGCCTACTTCCGTTAAAATTCATTAAAAAACTTTACGTAGTATGCATGTTTTTAATTAAATTATTATGCCGTTTATTCATTAATATTTACATATAAATCATATTTTTAAACATTAGGCTAATGCGATGTATTACGACCCTGTCTTACAAAAAGACGACCAGGAGCCAAAATACGTCCGCTGCTGCCTATGTTCAGCAGTGAAATCGTTTCATCTGATATGATGATGATGAAAATAATGTCAATTTATTTATGATATTCAATTTATCAGCTCAGTATAAATATTCTCAATACTATAAGGCCATAAATTGGGTGCTTTGCTAATACTAAAAAAAAATGGTTGCCTGTAAAGTCGGTTTTACGGGCGAAGATTTTACGTGACAACGTCTTTTTCTCGGTAGAATATTTATTGATATGAATATAATTAAATTGCACAATAGGAACAAGGAATTGAATGAAAATAAGAATTGCACAAATTTTAACTATAGAAATATATTTTGTTTACTAAAACATGGCAGGCAGACCGATCATAGTTGAGTGGGAGAGAGACGCAAGGCATTCGGCGGGCCTCTCTCTCGTTCGGTGACTTATCGTAACGTTACCGAGCGTTACACTTTTTCATAAGTGACTCCCAGCCGCAACCTAATTTAAGACGTTGTCACGTCAAAATCGGCCATGAGCGTGTCGAGTCACGCTCACTGTAGGGTTCCGTAGTTTCCTGTCCGTCACAAATTTCTCACAATATAACAGAACCCTTAACTATGGTCGCTGAGATTATCCGCGAACGGACAGACAGACTTGGCGAAACTATAAGGGTTCCTTATTGACTACGGAACCCTAAAAACATATTACTCAAAAAATTAGGAAAAACAAAATACACTTTAAAGATAAAAAAGTAAAGCAGGGGCAAAAAGAAAGAGATTTCAAGAAAATGCATTGAAAAAGAGTCAAATCATTTTTTTTTTCTGTTTTCTACACAGATAGCAAGATCTGGAGCTCATAAGAAGAAAGATAGGAAGATGAAAGTGGAACTCAAAGCCTCGCTGCTGAATAGGATTGAAACACAGCAGGAGGTTGAAGGTAAGATTTAAAGTACCACTACACTAGGGGTCAAGTTACCCCGCAAGATTCCGCCGGGATTCCGATCCCGATTTGAGGCCACCGTAGGCGCTGGCTTGCGGACAGCAAGCAATGGGTAGCCGCCGCCTCATCGTCTCGTAACAATCCGGACAAAACCAAGTCGTCTACGTCGTCGTAGAGGAGGCCCTGGTCCGGTTCCTGGAAGGAAGATCCGACCCCGGTATGAAGGCTAAGAAGGAATAGGGTAGGATGTTTAGTCAGTAAGAGTCTGACATTGTGTCTCGCTCCGCCCAAGGGCGGGATTCGTTATTAAATGATTTTACGGTGAGCTACCCATTCCTCGCCATCCACAAGCCCGCGCCGACGGTAGCTGGAATAATAACTGCATCTAGATGTATTGGAAGAAGGCCCCAAAATTAATAGTTGGTAAAGAGTTCGGTAGATTGAGTAGCCTATATTTAACATAGCGAAAAATAAACTATAATTTATGATTTGTATTCTTAACCAATACAAGTTAAAAGTTACACAAATAATAAATGATTATTACTTGTATGACATCCAATTTTACAATATAACTATTTCGTAAACTAACAATATTTTTTTCATACTCAGTTTTCACGGTAAAACTACTAAACCCATATTATAACTAGTTCCTAGTTAAATTTCCCCCGGCCATGCCCCCGAGCGGGCACTGGCTACGACGTAGCCGCGTAGCTACGTCGGCGTGACGTCAGCGCTACGCCGGCAGCGCTCGTAGCACGCCATTGATCGGCTACACACCCCCAAAGTTCACTACTTGGAGTTTTTCATAATGTTGTATTTTATCTAGACTATAGTACGTATTAGCGACCCGTCCCAGCTTCGCACGGGTGCAGTGGTGACATTAAATATATTGTATTATACTTACAAACCTTCCTCTTGAATCGCTCTATCTATTAAAATAAACTGCATCAAAATCTGTTGCGTAGTTTTAAAGATTTAAGCATACATAGGACAGAGCGACTTTGTTTTATACTATGTAATGATGTAATTTGTTTTAACTGTAAAATAAATTATCTGAAATAATATGCACACTCTTATACACTTCAATTATGAGTTACAGTCATAGTATACGTGGGGGTGATCGGCGGCGGCGACCTCTCGCGCCGGGCCCTGGTTCAGGCCATGGTCCGGTAGCGAAGAGAAATGGCAGGCGGTCGCCTCCTTCTGCGAAGCAGTAATGCTCGTAAAGGAGGAGGCCGACCGCATAAGGCAAAGGCAACGGCGTACTCGCCGTAGCCGTCGCCGCCGCGATCCTGCCGATATCCGGCCACCGTAGACACTGGCTCACGGACGGTGAGCAATGGGTAGCTCGCCGTCCGGTCATCTGGTAAGACCGAGTCCAAGTCGTCAACGGCGCGCACCGTTCCCGCGCGCCTCAAGGAGTTGTCAGTAAACTGCAGGGGCCCTTCAGGGTCGAAGCCTCCTGGAGCCTAGAGGGTGGTGGAAAACTGTTACCTCGACTCCAGGAATAAGACAAGGAAGGTACGGGGTAGGTTTTTTAGTCAGTAAGAGTCTGACACTGGTCTCCCGCTCCGCCCAAGAGCGGGTTTCGTCATTGGATGATTTTCACCTACCATAAAAAAAAAAACAGTCATAGTATAAACCCTGAAATTTTACTGGCTTTGTACCCATAAATTTAAGTTTCATGTAAAAGTTGTGTAACTATTTTGATGTACCATAAAGTTGGTTCTTTAATATATTTAAATGCACATAGTCATCGCAAAAATACATACATTTTGGTAACTACGCACACACAAGCAAAAACGCTAGGTATCAATCGAGAATTATCAAGAATTTATTAACAAATTTAAATCTTTTAACACTAAAAATAAACAAAAACATATATGAAGTCTTTCGACTATCATCAGAATGATTAGACATCTTCGGGTAGTCGTGGATTGTCGGGTAGGGAGACGATATTTCAATAAAATCACTAGTGCAATAATCACTTCACTTATAATTCTCGATAATCCAATCAACAATTTTACAAACTAATTACAAATGACAAAGATTATGGTAGATTTAAAATGTAACGTCCACCGAGCACGTGTCTGCGTGCGCACTTCACCGTGGTCCAAACTTCAATGTCACTTTTACAAGATGGCCGCCTCTCCAGTGCTCGGTGTTCGTTATGGACATTGACATTGACATAAGGTGACAGCTGACGTATTGAGAAGCGGATGCGCCGACATATATTTTAGCAATATTAAAATACCACTTTTAAGGATAGCTGAAACCGATTATAAACATACTACTTGAATTTATTTTCAGATTTTTATGGTTGGCAAAAATCATCCAATGAACAGTGTAAAACTGTCAGACTATTACTGACTTCTAATCTCAAATGGGGACTGAAACCATTCTCATTTTACAGTAAATAAAAGGCTATTTTATAAATAAAAAATAAATCGCAACTCTTTCTTTTGCAGCCGATGTAGCGATGATGGATCAGATCAATGGCTTGATACAGAAAAACAACAAAGAGACTCTGGATCTAAGGAAATTGGCAAACACTGCACAAGGACAGGTATTTTTTATATTTATAATGCTATAAATAAACTAGTGCTTGATTGCGATCCCAATCTATATAATTATATAAAAGGAGAAACTGACTGACTGACATATCAACGCACAGCTGAAACTACTGAGACTAGGAGCGTGAAATTTCGCACAAGGCATCATTTTATGACGTAGGCGAACATTAAGAAAGAATTTTCCAAAATTCACCTTTCAAGGGGAGGAAACGAAAGTGAAAAGTTTGTATAGATAAACCTACTTATTCGCGGGCGAAGCCGCTGACAGAAAGCTAGTTAATGTTAAGCAGTGATGCAATCGTTGATAAAGCGCACTAGTTTATTCACTATGGCCTTAAAATGAGACCACTAAAAATAAATTTATGGGGTCTTACTAATAGTAAAAAAGTCTGTATGTTTGTTAATTTTTGAAGGCGCGTAAACGTGAATATAGATGTCTGAATCACTTGCCCATGACTTGACGGCTGGACGGCGAAGTATCAATTGCTCATCTCAACTATCTCAACAATCTTTTTATAAAATGCTCTCTTTACTTCCTAGATGGATCTATTTTTATTAAGTTTAAGATAGTTTTTTTTTCATGGTAGTTAAAAATCATCTGATGGCATATCCCGCCCTTGGGTGGAGCAGAAAATAGTGTCAAACTCTTATTGACTGAACAACCTTTTCCAACGTTGCCTTTATACCAAGGCCAGAGCAATTCTTTCATATGCGAACCCATGAACAACTCCTTAAGCGCGCGGGAACAATGTGCGCCATCGACAACCTGGGCTTAGTCCGGACGGTTACCAGACGATAGAACGGGATGCTACCTATTGTTCACCCTCCGCAAGCCCGATAAATATCCTAATTTAATGGTTTTCTGTATCAGCTTGAAGAACGTCGCTGGCAAAGCGAGTACCGGCTGATATCAGCGGAGAACAAGCTGGAGACTGCCAAGCTGCGGTTCAACACAGTGCAGTTCGAGAACAAGAAGATCAGGGAGGAGATCGACCACATGCTGCAGGACAGGTACAGCATAGCAGTCATAATAATAAGAAGCATAGCACAGCATCAGCCTTCTAATGGTCCCACTGCCGGGTCTCACGCCTCCTCTCTAGGAGAGATCATCATCATCAGCCTTTTTAATGTTCCCACTACCGGGTGCTCCTCTCCAGGATAGTTAATGAGCTGTAATCCACCACGAGGGCGCAGTGCGAATTGGTAAATGTCACATGTCTTCGAATTTTTGGCTCTAGGACATGCCGGTTTCCTCACGATGTTTTCCTTCACCGTTTTGAGAGCAGTTGTGATGAAAAACAATTACAAAAAGTAATGCGCCTGGCTGGGTTTGAATCTGCGACCTACAAGTCGTAAGTCAGGCCTGTTACCACTCGGCTACCAATGCTCCCTGCTGCTAGATCAAATAGCTTATTTTCTACATCTCTCACACTTTCCAGTGACCTGTAGAAACTGAAGGTTTTATGTGTGTGATTATGGATGAAGTTATCATTACTGGAGATTTATTGTGAAGGAGGGCACGGCTCCTAAAGGGGAACTTGAGTTCTTACAGTGAGCATATTATAAGGCTAATAATGTTACGCTATAAAAAACTGTTTGTTATTGATAATATTATATTCAGTGTATAATATGCTCTGCTGACACTACGGCCTCCTCTCTGTAAGAGGGAGGCTCTAATCTACCACGCAGGCTCAACGTGAATTGATAGCTCTCACGTCTTCGACTTTTTTTCCAGGACATGCATGACATACTGAGCGTTTTTTCAAATACACTAGCAAGTATTTGGATATAATGCATATACGTTTAGTACGCGGCAAATAAATTGAACTCGTTGCTATGTTTAGGCGCAGCTCCACCTCGACTGAGAGACAAAAATATGTTACTATAAAATATACAAAGTCGATCACCATTTTGGTTTCAACTTAAATTACGCATATTTTGTATTGAGGTGGAAAATTGATAAATAACTTCTCTAGCTCTGGGAAAAGCAAGACGTAGTGTCATATTTTTACTAATTAAAACGCACCTATATTCTTTCAGTGGCGTTACCTTATGTTGGTATCTCTTTACCCAAGGGCGGAATTCGACATTCGATGTTTTTTACCGACCATAAAAAACCTTGTGTAGGTATTTATATTATATTGAACGGATTTGAAAAAAAAAAACAACTTTCTATTAGCGATTTTTAACACAGCTACTTTTCTATTAAAACAATTTTAAAAACTGAGACAAATATCCAGTGGTTTATCAGACTTCCTTACGATTTTTTCTTCACTGGTGAAAAAGATAATATAGCTGAGTGTCATAAGTCCCAGGAAGCGGTAAATACTTACATATTTATACATGGTGGCGAACTCGGGTACAAGTTTAAATTAAGATTTTTTTTTCATCAAATGAAAATTACCGACGTTTTTTCATAATTAAGTAGACTTTTCAGGCTTCGCAATTTCGTATGAACAACAAAACCTGAAAAATCTTTTCCTGTTTGCAAACTCAAACTGCAAATTCTTGCTGTCGTGTTTTTCGTGAAATTTTTGCATACATTATTTATAATCTTACTAATTAAGCAAAAAATCCGTTACATCATAAACCACCAGATGTACGGCGTTGCCCCATCCGTACGTACATGGTGGACCACTGGTAGACCACCCATACGTACAAAGCGTTTTGGGAATACATTAATTATGTGTACAGTTAAGGATTGTAATCACTGCCGGAGTCTGTGTTTCCTGATAGCTGCAACCTAGGGGTCTTTAAGTCAAGAGTGAAAAGGTTACTTCTAGGCAAGCGTGATCCATCGCCGACCACATCATCATATACCATCAGGTGTGATAATAGTCAAACGCGAACCTATAAATACTCATCATCATCATCATTCTTTTTTTTTTAATGTTTCTACTGCTGGGACACAGGCCTCCTCTCAGCAGGCAAACGTTAACTCTATAAATAATAAAAATTAAAAATATTCTCCATTGTATAAATTTTGTAGCGGTTTGATAACCGCGATTTGCTGAGTTGTATTTTTTAACAAAATATGGGGACGCGAGCGGACGGCTCGCTAGTCGCTTACGGTAGCCCGCCCTGCCTCGACACACACGTAGTACGTAGTTAAATATAACGAAGTATTGAGGAACCTGAATTAAAGACATTTATTTCATTGAAGTCACACTTTTTTAATCATCCCTCTACACGCCAAACACACAACAAAATCAATACTAAAGGTACAATTATATAATATAATATAACATATTCCACAACTCAGGACAGAGTGGAAGAAAAAAACATGTTGCACCGACCCCAAGTAAAATGGGACAAGGGTAGGATGATGATGATGATTCCACAACTATCACACAACGTTCTCTAGTCCCAAGCTAAGCAGAGCTTGTGTTATGAGTACTAGACAACTGATAAACAAACTTATATATTTCTAAATACATACATATTATAGATAAATTACACCCAGACACGGAACAAATGATCGTGCTCATCACACAAACATTTGTCCTGGGTGGGAATCGAACCCACGACCTCTGGCATAGCAGTCAGAGTTACTAACCACTAGACCAACAGGGCAGTCAATAATAGCCTTCAAGATTCTTCTGTATCCCTTTATCCATTTGTTTCACATGTTTTCCAACAGGGCCCTCTTCAACCAAGCCTGGGACAAGATGCTGTCGATCCTGAGCAGAGGAAAGAAGTTCCTCAATGACCTGTTTGAGTCTTCGACCCTGGCGTACGACCAGAGAGACGAGTGGTGCACCAAACTGAAGTCCATGCAGGAGAAGGGCAAGATTGATCAGATGTTACAAGTCCAGGTAGACAGAATAACTCGCAACGAGGGCTTGCGGACGGCGAGCAATGCTTAGCTCGCTGTCCGCCCATCCAGTAAATCTCCGGACCGAGCCCAAGTCATTTGGGGCGCTCTGTTCTCGCACGCCTCAAGGAATCATAAACTAACAATCCTGGGACCATGGAATGATGTGAAAGCGAAACACCAGGGCCCTGGAACTAAGGCAAAGGAAAAACGGGTTGGGTTGTTAAGTCAGTAAAAGTTTGACCACTATTTCCAGCTCCGCCCAACGGCGAGAATTGGACATTGGATGATTTCTCCCACCATAAAAAAAACATACCGCAACGACAATTAAATAGGACTAGCTATTATTATCTCATCTTATAGGAGTGGCTGAAAAGACGGCGTCCTCACCTTCCACACAATTCAGGTTCTCAAGGGACATTTTAAGTTACGGAGGTTCTTGCACTTCTATTCGTGAGGTAGAATCACCCGGGTATCACCACTGTGCGGACCGTCCAGAGAATACAGTTTAGAAAGCAGCAGTACCGCGTTTTTTTCCTTTTGAGCCACAAAACCCTAAAAATCCATTACCGAGAAATGACCCAAAGCAACTAGGAATTGCTCTTTTAGTATCGGCATCCTAACCCCACTTTAGTTGCTTACCCCATCAAAGTAACAACCTCAAACAGTTCTCGAAAGTGCCAACATCAGAAGAATTGAGTGCGTTTGAAGTGTTGCCAACTTGAAACTTTAAATGGTACAACTGTCCCTTAGCCATGATTCAACTAAAGTTAGCTCATAAGGACTGTTACGGACGTTTTAGAGGTTATAATGGTTTGAAGTTACGAGGTGGTGCAATCAACGGTTGTTTGTTTTACTTGAGGAATTAAGTAGGACGCACTTTGTGGCTATTTTTGGTGTCAGGATCGCCTTAAAGATAATTATTTTTTATTTATTTATGTACACACAAACACTTACAAAAAGAAAATAACACATACAGATAGAAGAGTACAAAGGTACTGCTTAATTGTAACGAAATTTCTTCCAGCACATCTGCGACAGGAGAGTTGGATGAGAAATGTAGACACAGTGTGTATAACTAATTTATAAAAGTTAAAGTAGGTACACTAAAATCAAAGTCATATAATAGATAGATAGATAGATAGATTAAACTTTATTGTACACCAAAAAGTTACAGAACTTATACAGAAGAATACTTACTTATAGAGAATACTTACAAATAAATATATCAATAAGCATAAATAAAATGTACACATATATAGATGCAATACACACATAATAATAATTATTATTATTCAGTTGAAGATAATAATAAAATTTTTCAATGACAAAACGGAGCAAGAGGGCGTATGGTGATACGCCCTCTTGCTCCGCCTGTTTTCATCAACACGTCAAGGAATGATGCTCTTCCCAATTAGGGCACACCGTGATGACATTCAGGTGTTTCTTCCGCACGAATGCCCTAGAGAAAGTTAAGTTTGTGACTGGCTTCCTACCGCAAACATTGAAAAATCAACGCTTTAAATTCACCCTCCTTTTTATTAGGTCATTATTGAACTAAATTAAATAAAGACTTTAGTCAAAGAATAAAATAATAAAAACCTCTTAACTGCTTAATCCTTTAGTTAACTAAAAGTAGCGTGTAAAACTTCTCTGTATTGTTGTCGACTGGTAATGTGCCTAAAAGACTGGTAGCATTGGGTAGGTTTTTTAGGTGGGGAAAACCATCCAACGACATCTCTGCGCCCCTGAGTGGGGCGAGTGAGTGCCAGACTTTAGCTGACTAAAAATCCCACTCCTATTCATTTTTTACCTTCGTTTCAAAGCCCGGGTCACGTTTTCCCATAGCCCCCAGCCTCAGCAGACTTCGAACCAACTCATACGGTTTGGGCATTGTGTAAGTGCCACACAGTATGGCAATACTTATCCCCAGTCCAAGATAATAGCCAGCCCTTGTTTATTGGCTCACATCTATAAACTAAAGTGAATTCAAAATAGTCACTTGAATGCCAATGAAATAGACAAGCAATACAGTAAAGTAGCTTTTCAGTAAAGACATATTTATGAATACGGTAGTAAAAGTTGTATTGCCTGACGCGAATAAATAGAGGACTGAACACAATTTTACTGACCTTGGGACTACTGGCTTACTTTGTGGTGCACTTTAAAACCTACGAGTATATTCTAAATTAATCTACCCGCACTATTATATAAAAGAAGAAACTGACTGACAGACAGTCGAAATTAAGATAAGCTAAAGATATTTTTGCATAAAACATGGTATATAAGGTGTTAATACAAAATATATAAATCAAACATATTTTGCTGAATGTGAAAGCATGCATTGTTAAAAATAAATTTTAAAATTGAAATAAATTATAATGACATTCTTTAAACAAAATCATTAATACTAAATATTAGGACTTGTAGCGTGATATATTGCACCAAGCTTCCCTTTATGATATAAGCGAGCATTTAAAGATAATTTTTCAAAATTCAACCCCCTGTTTCAAATCAAAGGATTTGAAACAGGGGTCCAAAGTTAGTATGAAGAAACCTACTTTCTTGCGGATGAAGCAGCTGGCAGAAGCTAGTCCATACTAATATTATAAGTCTGTCTTTCACGGCAAAACGGAGCGATGATTTGACGTGATTTTTTAGAAAGATAGTTGGATGGTGAGTGACATAGGCTACATTTAGTCGATTTCTAACCCTCCACTTCCCTACAATAGGGCTGGAAGTTTGTACATATATAAAGAGAAAGTGACTCACATATTGAATCACCACACTGCTGGAACTACTCGGACTAAACATTGCCCTTTGCCTTTCGGGGCCCGGTGACTTGAACACAAGACTTCTTCTCATTCCACTCAATGCAGGACAGCTAAGTATATGATAATATTTTTTTTTATAATTTAAAAAAAAATTGCCTATTGCTCTAATTAAGAAAGAAAAATATTTTATTTGGCATATTATAGACACAGAAAATGCAGAAACAACATGTAGACACATAAGATATTAAAAAATTGAGAATAAAAATAACATTGAAAAATCTAACTTCGAGGTTACTGGAAAATTATAGATAGAAATTTAAAATAAAGCCTAAGTCAGCGACCAATTACGAACTTATTCACAAAAAGCCCATCACTTAAATGTTTCATGTAATGATTACAGGAAATGCGAGACCTAATAAAAGGCTACGACCACGAGATGAAGGTCTACCTGTTCCTAGCCACCAAGGGGATGACCAGGATCAACAGGAAGCAGGAGATACGAGAGGAACGGCAGAAGAAGCAAGAAGAAGAGAGCAGGAAGCAACAGCACCAGTATCATGTTAACCTGCTCGATGATATTTGTGTGAGTTTGTTTATTTATTTTATACTTTACTAGCGACACGCCCCAGCTTCGCACGGTACAATATTGAAGATATTATGCATGTATTATAAACATAAAGCTTCCTCTTAAATCACTCTATCTATTAAAAAAAGCCACATAAAAATCCGTTGCGTAGTTTTAAAGATTTAAGCATATATGAGTGGAGCAGTGGTGGCCGACTTGTCGCGGGTTCAAACCCAGCCAGGCGCATAACTTTGTGTAATTTATTTCATCACCACTGCTCTCAAACCGGTGAAGGAAAACATCGTGAGGAAATTGGCATGTCTTAGAACCAAAAATTCGAAGACATGTGACATCCACCAATCCGCACTGGGCCCGCGTGGTGGATAAGAATAAGAATAAGAATAAGAATAAGAATAAGAAATTTTATTTGCTAAAACACGTGTATGCACACAATACAAACATGCATGCAAGATATTAAATAAGTACCTAGCTCACGACATGTCTGCCATTTTTCATGGCGTGCAAATATATTAAATTATTATATGAATTAATCTAAATCAATTTTACATTTATACAATAATAACATTTTTACAATTATCAAATCATACATTTTCATTATTAAATAATTATAGATATTATAGTACATATTTTAAAGAATTCAATTATATTTTATAGCATTCAAACACTGCTGATACACACCTTAATTACGACAATGTTTAGTTTATTTATTGATTACTATCACGGAGTCGTTTAGAAATTCCGTAATATTATAATATGCTTTCTGTGCTAAAAACAATTTCATAGTTTTTTTAAGCTTTGGTATTGTTTGTTCTTTCCAACTTTTGGGCAATTTATTGTAGATAATTGGTGCCATGCAAAAGACACTCTTGCGCATAAGTGCAGTTTTCGATGGGTGTAAACATAGTTGGCTATCATCACGTCTATTTCTTGGAAATTTGTCTGCCATACGAGGAAACAAATGTGGATTTGTTTTTACGAACATTGTTATTTCTAATATATAAATTGAAGGCAATGTTAATATATTATATTTAATGAAAAATGTTTTACAGCTATCAGTAGTCTTGAGATTGAACATAGATCGTAAGCAGTATTTTTGTTTTTTAAAAATGATCTCCCTATCGGTTGAATTACCCCAGAAAATAACACCATATCTAAGGACAGATTCAATCAGAGCGTAGTAGGCCATTAATAGCGCTTCTGTATTTAATGTACGAGACAATTTATATAATGCATATGCCCCACTGCTTATTCTTTTGGCTAGAGCTTCAATATGCGATTTCCAATTTAAGTTTCTGTCAATTGTTAGACCTAAAAATTTTGTAGTATTAGATGTCTGTATTTTATTATTATTATATTCGATTTCCAAATTAGAGTATAATGATGGTCGTTGGCTAAAATGCATAATCAAAGTTTTATTGATATTAATTTTCAAATTATTATTATTGAGCCACGTTACCGCTTCAGTCAATGTATTTCTTATGTCCGTTTCATAATTATTTTTATTAAGGCATGGTATGGTTATCGTACTATCATCTGCAAACAGTGTTATTGGATGTTTGATGGCTTTAGGGAAGTCATTAATATAGAGGGTGAACAGGGGTGGTCCAAGCACACTACCCTGAGGAACTCCATGAGGAACGGTACGCTCACATGACGTAAATAACTCTTCACGTTTGGTGCTCATATTTATTCTGCTAATTTGAGTTATTTGTTTCCTGTCATTTAGGTATGATTGTATTAGATTAAATATGTTTCCCCTTATACCATATGCATCAAGTTTATTTAGTAGTATGTTATGTTGCACGTAGTCGAATGCTTGTGTCATGTCGCAGAAAATGGCACATACTGGTGTGTTCTTGTCCACATTTGTCATAACAGTATGCAAGAAATCATATATAGCCAAGTTAATCGTTTTTTTCTCCCTAAATCCTTTCTGTTCATCACAGAGTATATTATTTTTTTCAAGGTAGGTATTAAGCTGCTTGTAAATATATTTTTCGATAATTTTTGACATTATTGGTATTAATGATATCGGCCTGTATGATTCCAATAGCTCTTTGTCCTGTTTCTTAAATAATGGTTTTACTATGGATTTTTTTAACGCATTCGGAAATATACCTTCACTGATACTTAAATTAATAATATGGCTAATGGGGCTACTGATCTCATGTGCTACTAACTTAACAATTTTCGTACTCATACCATCGTACCCTACACTGCTAGTATTTTTTAAGGCCGCGATAATATTAAATACATCAAGTACCAGACTTGGGGCCATGAACATTGAGTCTTTTCTCGTTAAAATATGTTTAGTGACTGTGGTTCCCGAACTAGTAATAGGTTTGATTTTATCTATAAAGAAATCATTAAACATATCTGCAATGATTTTGGGGTCAGTTACAGTTTCATTATTGTACCGAATTTTATTTATAGTGTTTTTTGGTTGGTTTAGTTTAGTTTGATTAATAATTTCCCAAGTTGTTTTACATTTGTTACCGGATGTTTTAATTTTGTGTATATTTTGTGCTCGTTGAGTTAAATAAATAATTTTTTTAAGTAATTTTGAATAACTTTTAAATTTATTTTTATTCTTATCAGTAGGTTTTTGTCTGTATTGCCATAACAATCGACGTTTCCTTTTGCTACATATTTTAATACCACGAGAGATCCAACTAGGCCTTCTTTTCACGTTTACAGAAATCAGAGTTTCAGGAAAGCACTGAGTATATAATAAAGAAAACATTTACATATATATATACATACATATTGAAATAATTGGAAATGATAATGTAAACATAATATTTCTTTTAATAAAGATCTTGCAAGATTAACTACAAAGTTCCGACCACTTGGTAGTGATATAGTGTAGTTCATATCCATGTATAGAACATTTTTATATTTATTACAAATAAACCTAAGTAAATAATTAAGTTTTGTTTCTTGTAAAAACCTGTTTTTGGGTACTTCAGAGATGATCACATTTGTTTTCGCAGTTAATGCTAACCAACGGTGTAGATGTATATCGATATCACAGGGATTTTTATCGCTGCATCCGCCTAATATGATGACGTAGTCGTTTTTTGTCAGGTTGCTGATTATGTTCTTGGGGCACTGTAGAATGTCATTTAATGGCGCACCTGGCTTCAGATAGGAAACTACAGTATACTCAGGCCCTAGGAGATTCTGCAGTACGTCACGCAAGCCACGTCCCTGACCATCTCCCAATATAACCACTCTATGACCACTACTTCGGTGCTCACCTTCCGATACCTGGCGCTGAATCATCTCACTAGTTAGTATTTCTCTGCAGTTACGGGGGGTGTCCCTTTGGATCTGAGCATCACTTGCTGATTGATTGAATTGTGCTATGTGATTGCTAGGTTGCTGTGATACAGTTTTTTGCAGAGTGCTTTTGACTAGACGTAGAGGAGAATGACGGGAAGTGTTTATTCTCATATTCAAAACTCTACTTGATAAGGGTGTCGAGTTGCTTTTTTTGAGTGATGGAGTAGTATTGGCAACTTCTTTCAGTAATTGAATTTGTCGTTGCTGATCTTGTATTTCTAGTTTTAATTTAGTATTTTCATAACAAAGGTTGTCTATTTCTTTATCAGCAATTTTCAGTTTTTCTTTAATTTCCTTCACTTCCTGTCTATAGTCTTCCATAAGTGATTGATTGCTAACTTGTGTGGCACTCTGTATGCTCATCATCGTAGAATCCAGCATAGTGGAGTTTAATATATCTTGGCTAGTATGCGATAAGTTATTTTGTGATTTTGACCTGAATAGTTTTTTTCTGTAAGTAATATTTTCCATCTTGATTCTTTTCGAAATTAATTACTATATATATCCAAATCCAATTTTTTTTTTTCGAAAAAGTGATGTTATTCAAAATCCCTCTCAATCATTCCAAAAAATTGTCAAAAACAAAACACAAAAAGAATACATCGTGAGTGGGATTCGATCCATCGACCACTCGTTATTACAGGTACAGTCCTTAAGTATCTCGCCAAACAAGCTCTTCTAATTGATGCGAATTAACTCATTACTCGTTTCGTAGTTTTATTTCAAATTTTACTAAGTCGTTGCTATGACTCATGCAGAAAAAATGTTTTGCACTCAATCACAACAAAAATCGCAAGTCACTAATAGTTTTTTTACACTTTATTGCTAATAATCTGTTTATTACCACCTGATTACTTAGTTATGATAGTTTGATTGTTTTTTGACGAAATGTATACTAATTTTACGTTTTAAAGTCTGATGTTAGATTGTAATTTTAAAATCCTTTTTGCGCTTAAGTCCGTCACACAATTCACTGTATAACAATGTCACAAAAGATTTGATTGTTCTTTCACAGTTTTAAATAGCAGGAACACTTTTATAATCACTTTAACTATTTTTTATACAATTAATAACACGGACCCGATGTTAATGCGACAGCTAGCGCCATCTATACACACCATCACCATCAATACACTCCGGAATAGGACATAGGCTACTTTTTATCCCAAAAACCCCAACCCCAATACCACGCGGGTGAAGCCGCGGGCAAAAGCTAGTTGTGTATATTTTAAGTACCGAATATTAATTTTATTTCCCTACATTAGACACCTCGCTTCGTATACGCGTATTCGTCACCGCCACACATACAGCTCACAGGTTATACAAAACTGATACAAAGGAGCAATGTTGCCCCTTCACCGTTAAAAAAAGTGAAAAAAAAGAAAGAAAAAAGAGACTGCAGCCAATGTAGCCTTCAGCTCCGTAACAAACTGTCTACACTTGTATCACCTACAATTTTACTTTTGTCCTCCAGGACTACACAGAAGAATATAGAACAGACAGAATAATACATCTATTTCGGAGGGTTGAACAAGAGAACTTCTCAATGTATAAATTGCTGACCGACTTCTGCGCGGAGAACGATGTGCTGAGACGAGACCTAAAGGCGGTACGCCAAGAAGTTGGTAAGTAATCGTTATTGATTTAATTAAGCATCGTAAGGTAATCTTGACCATATCAGAAAATAAGATATCGACCCTCTTGGGACGAAGAGACACCCAGGTTTGAAGAGACGCCCGGGTGTCGCCACTGTGTAAACCGCCCGGAAGAGACGTTGGAACACAGGGTTGAGGTGTGCCCCACTTGGGCAGTGCATCGCCGTGTCCTCGTGGGTGCGATCGGCGGCGGCGATCTCTCGGCATTGGTAAAAGCCATGGTCCGGAGCGAGTAAGAGTGGCAGGCGGTCGCCTCCTTCTGCCAAGCTGTAATGCTAGTAAAGAAAGAGGCCGACCGCATAAGACAACGGCGCTTGCGCCAAAGACGTCGCCGGGATTCCGATCCCGACTTCTGGACACCGTAGGTGCGGGCGCGCTGACACTATCTCCAAGGACGCGGAGATATCATTGGATGATTTTTCCAAACAAAAACCAAATCTTAGGAAACCATCAACCTTTTCAACTATGTATGCCAGATGACCGCAGAGACTGGAACGAGATGAAGGAGGCCACCAGACAGAGGAATTTGGAAGTCCTACAGCAGCGTCTAGCAGAGCAGACGGCCAGGACCGACGACATGCGGAGAAGGAATGAGGAGAAGGCACAGATCATACGCGACGTCATGAATAAGATCAGTGATATGTTCACGTAAGTTAAAGAAACTTTACTTCTTTGTTATAAAAAGTTCAGAGGCATACGCATACACAATGCAACCTCTGAAATACATAATAATTTTGAATATTGACAATAGCATTGTAAATTGATACTATTATCAATACTAATGTCAAACACAACATAATATAAAAACAAGTTTACAATAAAATTATTGTTTTGTCAAGACGGATCACACGAGCCCAAACGCGATGGGTTTTCTCGTTTAATTACAGAGTTTCTATGGCCACCTTCCGGTTCCATCATCAGATCAACTCCACGACCTAATAATTTCGCATTGTCATTTGATCGACATAATTATGCATGAAAATTTCAACTCAATCAGTAACCAGGATGATGATCAAATTTAATTTATAAGATTTGATCACAAACATCGGGATAGGTGAAACTAAATAAAAGAATGTAATACAGACATAGACATTGTATTAAAAACTAGCTTTTGCCCGCGGCTTCGCTCCCGTGAACTGACTACTCTACCCTATTATACCCTATTTTTTTTTCTTCATAAGAACCTTCTCCTAACTATAACAAACGCAACAAAAAAAGAATTAGCGAAATCGCTTCAGTTGTTCTCGAGTTTTGCGCTTACCAACACATTTTGCGATTCATTTTTATATATAAGATTGACATTAAACGCCTTGACTTGAACGCCCCAGCTTCGCACGTGTACTGATATTGAATATATTATGCATATATTATACACATAAACCTTCCTCTTGAATCACTCTATCTATTAAAAAAAACCGCATCAAAATCCGTTGATCTAAGCATACCTAGGGACAGCACTAAGCAACTTCGTTTTGTACCATGTAATGATGTGTTTAAAAATATAGATATTTATCAATTTATACTCTCGGACTCATAACACAAGCTCAACTTAGTTTGAGACTAGATGGCGTTGTGTGACAGTTGTGAAATATTATAAAATAGCTGCTCTAAGGGCATCAAAGATCGAACCTCCTATCTGTTTCAATATTACTTAAACACGTTCCACGTACACACGTATTATGAGCACACGTTTATAGCAGGCTGTTCCACATCCACGTCAGAGTGACGTGTGATGTCATTACCATCAATCGGACGTTAAGCCGCATCCGCTGCTGACAACACTATGATTACTACACAATTAATTATACGCCACTGTAACGCAGGCTAATTGTGTCTGTGTATGGGGAGACTTATGTCCTAGCAAAAGACATGCACGTTCACAGAATATAATATTACACAACTATCACACAACGCCGTCTAGCCCTAAGCTAAGCAGAGCTTGTGTTATGGGTACTAGACAACTGATAAACATACTTATATATTTCTAAATACATACACATTATAGATAAATCACATCCAGACACAGAACAAATGATCATGCCCATCACATAAACATTTGTCTTGGGTGGGAATCGAACCCACGACCTCCGGCATAGCAGTCAGGGTCACTAACTACTAGACTGACAGGTCAGTCACAGAAGCTATACTACTATACTCCCTTAGCCAGGAGGCCGTGCTTTGACTCTTCAATTTACTGACATCTCTTTATAGGGGCAGGCATAGGTCTTGCAGTAGACGTTTTTCGGCTAAAACGATTATAAGAAAGGATAGAATAGAATAGAAATAAATTAATTCGATACAGACACAGCACAAGAGTTACAAAAAACACAACACACGTTAAAAAATAACAATAATAAAATGTTATTAATGACTAGCTTTCTGCCAGCGGCTTTGTCCGCGTGTAAATAGGTTTCTCTTTTAGGAAATCCTTTCTTAGTGCTTGCCTACGTCATAAAAGGAAGCCTTGTGCAAAATTTCACGAAACTAGTTCCAGTAGTTACGGCTGTGCGTTGATATGTCAGTTAGTCAGTTTCTTCTTTTATATATATATAGATATAGATGATTTTGTACGACCAATGACGCGACCAAATATCTACTACCTACAGCTGGCTTTTCTAATCTTGTATTAAATCTAGAGAACGTAAGAGTACAAACTGTATAAATTCACAAGAATAGAAACGGGAGACGAATTTTAATTTAGCACAAACCAGTGTTGAAGTCGAACAAAAACTTTCAATATGCGATACGAGCATTAAATATACGTAGTGAAACCATTCGGGGCGTAGATTGAAGTTTAAAATATAGCCGTATCACATTTAACTCTGCTGTAAAACTAGGTGTAACTACGTATTTGAACTAAGTTTATAGGTAGCGATTTAATTGTATAGATGGCTATGATAGTAACTTACGGGCAGTCATTTGGAGCGACAGACTGTAGTAGTGTTTTTATTTTGTAAAAGCGTTTGTTTTATGTTTTTGGTGGCAAATGAATCAATGACTTCTCTTGCTTTTGGGTCGAGTGCGTTTTAGACTTTTACTAAAACCCACTCCCATTCCTTCTTTGCTTTCTGGTCCTCTTTCAGATATTTCGTGGCCCCAGTGTGAGTGTACGTGGAACACTTCGCGCCGTCGACGACTCGAGTACGGTCCGGACGGATGGTGAGCTACTCATTGCTCGCCGTCTGCAAGCCCACGCCTACGGAGATTTGAAATCGGGATCGGGAATGTGGCGGTGGCTGGGGTTGGAGAATGAGGGCCGTTGCTTCACGCGAGCTGTCTCATTGTTTGCTAACATTACTGCTTCGCAGAAGAAAGCGACCGCCTGTTACTCCAACTCACTGCGAACCATGGCCTGTACTAGTGCTCGAGAGATCACCGCCGCCAATCTCGCCCACGAGAACACGACGATGCTCTGCCCAAGTAGAGCACACCTCAGTCCTCCGGGCGGTCCACACCGTGGTTTTTTTTGTCCTGTTCTTGTTTCTGCAGTAAACTTGTTTATTTCAGTATCCTGAAAATCTTATTTCATACTTTTTCAGGGTCGTATTTTTTGTCGTAGTCAGGTTTTTTTTTTTAGATAAGATGTCATCACAGTAATGCAGCATTATAATGTTCCCACTGCTAGGACTGGAGCCTTTTCTGTAAGAGAGAGGAATGTGCCATAATCCACCAAGCGGGCCCAGTGCGGGTTGGTGACAGTCAAATGTCTTCGAATTTTTGGTTCTGGGACATGCCGGTTTCCTCACGATGTTTTCCTTCACTGTTTTGAGACTTAGAGCAGTGGTGACAAAATAAATTATACAAAGTGATGTGCTGGACTGTGTTTGAACCCTACTTGTAAGTCGGGGCCGTTACCACTCAGCCACCACTGCTCAAAACTATTGCTAAGATTTCATCAAATAATTGTTCTCCCATTAGGAAGAGTTATAGTCAAAGTTAAAATATTTTATTTCACATAGGCCCACATGGGCATTTATAAAACGTCGAAATTTAGTGCTTGGTTTTTGAAACATTGGTCGTTTCCTATGGAGAAGAACCGGCAAGAAACTCCATGGTTACTCCTTAAAAAAAAAATGGTTTGTTACAATATTTCCATTTTACAGAATTAAGAGATAAATTATGTAAGGACAGTGTAGACCAGTCAATATTATATTCAATAACAATAAAAGAGAGCATGTCACACTTTTACTAACTAAAAACCTACCCGTATTCGTCCAGTTGCCTTCTGCGTTCTGTGCCACGGTAACTATATCAAACGATCCCTAATACCGTTCCATATCTAAATCACGTATAAATCAAGCCGTTCCAAGCTGTAGTGTCGTACTTCTTAATAACAAAGTGGAGGTCGTGATCAATTTTATAAGCAGTACAACTGGATCGATCGCTTAGCAGCTTGACGTAAGAGCGACATTGTACCCGGGAAATAGTAATCTGCTGTGCGAGCAGCAATTTTTTGGTGGACAAAAATCATCTAATTACATCTTCCACCCTTGGACGGAACACTCACCCCGTTCTTTCGTTGCGTTTCATAGGTACTAGGGTCGAATCTTCCTTTGGAAAGCAGACCTTTGGCCCTTTGCTGACAATTTCTTGAGGCGTGCGGAAACAATACACGTGGCTGATTTTTCTTGATGATATTTCCATGTGATTGTAGTCATGATAACAAACATCTTTTACTATGGGATCAAACCTAAAATTACGAAAAAAAAGCTGCTTGTTACATTTAGAACTGATTAAAATTGTACTGAACTTACTGATTTTTTTCATGATTTGGTCCCATAAGAAACGTTATTTCTTATCATGACTACAAGTGTTTAAGTATCGGTCACTAATTACCATTCACCTTATATGTTCTACTAACGATCCCCCAGTTTCGCACGGGTACTTATGTTGAATATATTATGCATGTATTATACGCATAAACCTTCCTCTTCAATCACTCTATCTATTAAAAAAACCGTATCAAAATCCGTTGCGTACTTTTAAAGATCTAAGCATACATAGGGACAGTGGTAAGCGACTTTGTTTTTTACATAGATATATCAGACAGGTTTTATACTATGTAATGATGATTCGGGATTTTGATTTTTAGTTGATTTTGTGACACTAGATATCTTTAAACTGAATTCATCACCTACTATAATTATATACGTAGAGACTCTGCAGAAGGGTCGAAGCCAATTAGGGCCAAGGGTTTGTGTCTAAAAAGAAGGCTCTGGCCCTGGTATGTAGGAGCAGGGTAGGTTGTTTAGTCAGTAAGAGTCTGACACTGTTCCCGCTCCACCCAAGAGTGGGATTGTTCATTGGATGACTTTTACCTACCATAAAAAAAAAACCTAATATACCTAAGTCAATTATAAACCACCAAAACAGCTTGCTATCAGTTCATGGAGCAACATTCAATGACATTGGTTCATTAGAGGAGCCAGTTATATTGATTGTGGCGGCCAGCGTGTGCAGTCCAATTTAATTGGATTAGCTGGACATTGTCGCGCGTAATAGATATGCTGATGGAGGGTACACGTAGCAGGGTTATTGAGAGGGGCTTTAGTGTAAGGGAATAGATTCTTTTTTGTTGCTTGCACTTGGGCTACGTAATACATGTGAGTTTTTCAGCGATACGACTACATGCACTGTTGAAGTTGAACTAGCGATACTGTGCAGGTTTCCGCTACGAGGACTGAAAATTACACATGCGTGACAATACGCAGCGTTGGCCCTAAAATTCACCTTCTCCTTTGGGTTCCAGGACCGTGCTGACTGCTAAAAAATCCCACAGCTCACCTCCACAGACTTTTCGTTTGGTGTCCTTTCCCACACTATTAATATTAAAAGCCTTGTTCATTAAATTTATTTATTAAATCTTCTTGTACAGAAGTGGTACTTAGGCGGACTTAATGCAACAAGGCATTCTTTACCAGTCAACCTTTGGGTTAAAAAAGACAGAACTGTGGTAGGTGCTGTGCATATCTATATATATAAAAGAAAGTCGGGTTTGTTACAACACTTATAACTCGAGATCGGCTGAACCGATTTAGCTGAAAATTGGCAGGGAGGTAGTTTAGAGCCAGGGGAATGACATAGGATATATAGAATACTATGATAAATATCAAATCAGTATAATTAGGAAACTTGTAAAATGACAATTATGACGAAGATCGAACTAAGGCTGAGAGGGCTTCAAGTAGAAGTTCCGAATTTTACGCTTGAAGGAAAATTTTACTTTCAACTTCGAAATTCGCTTCTTATTTCCAGATTGCTGGACTGCGACCTGGAGCCGTTCCAGAACCTCCTCGGAGACAAGCACCCCTCCATCCACCAGCTCAAACTGTCGCTCCTGCTCATCACCGACAAGATCAAGGAGTACAAGGAATACGTTTATTATTTTGTAAGTATTGGTGATGCCCGCTATGAGACCGCGTAGTGGCTTATGGCCTATTCCCTCGCCTAGAGAGGAGGCATGAGACCCTGCAGTGAGAACATTGCTGAGGCTGATGCTATGCTATGCTATGCAACCGTTCTTTATAAAAAAACCTTTAACAGGAGCACTGCATCAAGAAAAGTGACAAAACGAGCACCTCTCGACTGAAGAAGTACACCGTCCAGGCAGAACCACTGGAGCTGTTCACACCAACACCCATCAGTGTGCTGGTACCGGCTGATCCATGTCCTTCGTAAGTACATAATATACACGGCTAAATTAGTCAGCTGCACGAGTCCAATAACCTATAGGTACTACAGGCTACTACTACCTACAGGTCATCGAACCCGCTCAGCTGATCTTTACTTAAAGAAATTAATTTAGTCCATGCATATATTAATTCCAGTTTTAGAAAAAAAGTACTTTATTTTTTAATTTTATCTTAATAAGTCGAAAGGGTTTCATTTGCCGAATCGACCCTCCACGGGATCAAATTGATCAAAATTTAACGGTGTATATAAAAAATATAGGTACTCAAAGAGTTGTCAGCAAACCCTAGGGACCCTATAGAAGGGTCAAAACCAAGTGGAGTCAAGGGCCTATTTCTGAATAGACGGTTTGGCCCTAAAAAAAGGAATGGGGTGGGTGGTATAGTAAGTAAGAGTCTGACAGAAAAATTGTTTCACCCACCGAAAAAAAAAAACCCTTCTAGTCCAGAGGAGTAACAAAACTTTCTGTCCCCAGCTGCGTCGAAGCCCGCTGGCTATCCCGCATATGCGAAGGTCCCGAACCTCCCTTCGACCTGCGAATGGCCCTCACAGCCCTCAAGGAGCTGTCCGAAGATCCCGCGTACGTGAGGAGTGACAGAGTGCACACCATCGCCGAGTGCAACATCCCCAGGAGCAGGGCACTCCTGGCTAAGAGATATCTCAACCATTAAACTTTCATTGAGGCTTCAAGCCTTGGAACTAAAGAAGCTTTTATATTATACTTACATCAGTTTTTGCAGTGAACGGCGTTTTCTTTAATAGCTTATTGCATTATTAAAACTGCACTTACAGAGGCACTTCAACGGTCGATAATGTGTACTCTTATTTTTTAAAGTTCCGCACATCAAAAGGAAAAACTGGGCAAGTGCGAGTCGCTCTCGCTCACCGAGAGTTCCGTACACATTAACTTATGTAAATTAAATAGTTCAAGTGCCGAATCGTGTCTCGAAGATTTTTTTTTTTTTTGTGTCGTAACTACAAATTTTCAGTTTTTAAATTTTTCCCATAGTTTTGCCATGAAATAATTTCTAAGTCAACCAAAAAAAAGAAACGACCGTTAAATGTTGCAAAAAATGTGCCTTTCGACGCTCCCGAGGGAACCAAAATTCATAGTGTACTTCGTTGACCCAGAGTCTTGAAACATAAAGCAAGGTCTATATATAACACAGATATAGGAATAAATCTGAAAACAATAAAAAGAGAAAGCCCGCACTACACTGTGTCAGAAATATATAACTAGCAAAAATAATGTTTCACCATTACTCATTACATAGTATAAAACAAATTTACCTGTCCCTATGTATGCTTAAATCTTATAAACTACGCAACGGATTTTGATGCGGCTTCTTTTAATAGATAGAGTGGTTCAAGAGGAAGGTTTATAAGTATAATATATTTAATATCACCATTGCACCCGTGCGAAGCTGGGGCGGGTCGTTAGTTAGGTTACAAAGTTGAAGTCAAAGTCTAAATTCTACGCTAATCTTGAGCTTAAAACTACCAACTCGCCCATATTGTTCTTATGCAAGGATAAAGATACCTCTTTTTAAACAAAACTTGGATGCAAAGCTTCTGTGCAGACTTCCTTCCGATGGAACCGGAAGCACTGGTTTCACTTCCGGTTTGCGTACTTTTTTTATTTCTACCCGCTGCAGGATATTTGAAGAGTGCAGTCTGCTTATATGTTTTTTTTTTACTTTACTGTTAAATTTTTAGCGTTTATCTATAAAAATCTTCAATGTAGGCAGAGGCGTAGCGAGGACTCATTTAGACGTGGGTGACGTGCACGTCAGTGAGGCCTTTTTTTTCATAAATTCGAAAACGGGACATCGACGTCGCAATCCAATTTTTCACCTCATCATAGCTTATCATCAGGTGAAGTAGTGGTCAAACGTGAGCCAATCAATTATAAAAAAAAACTGGTCAAGTTCGAGTCGGCCTCGCACACTTTGCGCGAGAGCTTTGCTGGATAGCGGTTTTTCTTAATCGGAACTGTCACTTTTATTCTTTCGCTGTCAGATGTTGATGCGATGCGTGGTTAAGTGGCGGGTTTGAATAAGGAATGGATAAAAGGGATTTAAGGACAAAGCCGCTTCATCATTATTTCAACCAAAGGACGTCCACTGTTGGACATAGGCCTCCCCCAAGTGTCACCACAACGGACAGTCCTGTGCATCTCGTATCCAGTCACCATTTATTCTAAACTAGCAAGCCGCCCCAGTTTCGCACGGGTGCAATGTTGATAGTATGCATGTATTATACATATAAACCTACCTCGTAAATCACTCAATCTAATAAAAAACCGCATCAAAATCCGTTGCGCACTTTTAAGGATCTTAGCATACATAGGATCTAAGCAACTTTGTTTTATACTATGTAATGATGATTAAAAATTCCATTTTTTTTATTGCTATAAACTAGTACTTGACTGCGATCCCATCTGATGGTAAGCAGTGATGCAATCGTTCAAAATTCATAATTAATTAAGGAGACAATATCCTTCTCCTACAAAACCAATTACCTGATCCACAGATCACATAAATACATTCGAAGGACTCCTACAGACCCTAACACCCCCCCCCCCCCCTAACCTTGTCTTGAGGTAAGAACGACCAGTAAATTACTTGTTCAAGATACTTGCACTTTGTTAAACTAACAATCTTGACCTAGAACACCTGGCATTGAAGTGTAAAGTGAACATGTACAGCAGGAAGGACAAAGAAAGATGTCCTTTATTTAGTACGTCCTTTATTTAGTACGTCTTGGAAAATTCCAGATTCTTTATTTAATTTGTTGAATATCGTTATTAGAGACACAATAGTAAGAGAATTAGTGTGCGTAGTGTGTTAGAGAGCAGTGGTGGCCGAGTTGAAACGGCCCAGACTTACGAGTTGTAGGTCGCGGATTCAAACCCAACAAGGTGTATTACTTTGCATAATTTATTTCATCGCCACTGCTCTCAAAACGGTGAAGGAAAACATCGTGAGGAAACCGGCATGTCCTAGAACCAAAAATTCGAAGACGTGTGACATCCACCAATCCGCACTGGGCTTGCGTGGTGGATTATGGCCCATTCCGGATTTCAGAGGAGGCCTGTGTCCCAGCAGTGGGAACATTAAAGGCTGATGATGAGGTGTGCGTCCGCTTCGGGCTTGAGAGTTTAAGCCCCAACCCAACAGGTGGTTATATTTACGCGGCTTGAGGTTCTCCGCAGTTGCCGCAAAAGGAATTTGTGGAGGAGTATAGAAAAAAGTTTAGTATTCGTCTGGCCTGTAAGTCTAGTGGTCAGTGGCCCTGACTGCCTGACTGCTATGCCGGAAGTCGTGAGTTCTGTTCCCGCTAACAGCAAATTTTAAAATACGTTATAATTTGTGATCCAGCTTGCTTTGTGTAGGTGGGTAAAAATCATCACCAATGACATATCCGTGCCCTTAGATGGGGGAGATAATATCAGACTTTTACTGACTAAAAACCCAGTTCCTGTTGTAAAAAGAAGTCCTGTTCCTTCTTAGCCTTCCTTCCAGGGTCCCAGGATTCCAGCTTGCTCTGTTTAATTATTTTATAACCTTGAGTATTCCGGCTTAAAATTTTGTTGGTCTTAGTTGTGAAAGGAAATACAGGGATAGTAAAACTTTGTTGTTTGTACTCACAGAAGATATTTCGGAGTTGCTTTATTTATTTAGGTATAGTGTGTGTAACATTATGTAATATTTGCTAACTTACAAGGGTCAAGGATCGGTTGATGGCTATTTATGGGAAGAAGCTAATCTATATATAAAAGGAGAAACTGAATGACATATCAACGCATAGCTGAAACTGCTGGACCTAGGAGCGTGAAATTTTGTGTGTGAAAGTGAGCACTAAGAGAGGATTTTCCAAAATTCCTAAAGGGAGGAAACAAGGGTTCTAAGTTTGTTTGGAATCACCTATTTTCACGCAAGCCGCGAGCAAGGCTAGTTATTTTTTTGCTGGGATTCATCATTTGACACGATGATTTTTACCTGCAATAAAAAAACGGTTTTACACTGAAGCGACTGCCTACCAGACCTCCACTACCCACTTACTGAGCAACAAGATAAGCCTGAGATAGATTGATGGTTAGGCTTTCTGCTGTCTGATTACCTATAATGACTGTCAAAGATATACGAAGGACTAGCGGCGCCAAGGGCTTTTGTATTAGCGGCAAGAGTAGGAAATACTTCGATGGCCAGGCTGCCTCACAAACGAGCCAGTCTGGGCAGTGTCAGACTCCTACTGACTAAAACCGCACTCCTGCCTTACAATTAAACCACAGACATCAAAAACTTTAAAAGAGTCTTTGATCCCTGAGTTTGTTTCGGTGTTTCTTCTCAGGGTAGTCAGCTAGGAAACACCGGATTCATCTAATTTAAACTGAAAAATAAACAAGAAACAAGAAAAATAATTGACGTGTAAAAGTGTTATTTTAAACCCTATTTACAAAATAAATATCATTTATAAATACCGTGTCCAGTTTGATATTTATACATTGTTTACTTCTAGGCAACTCCACGTGCAAGTGGCATTACTCCAGAGCACCTATCAGCGATCTAGATAATACTAGTCAGAATTTCAAGATTGAGAGGCCACCAGCCCGAAGCGATACCCAAACTACAATGACCCGTATACGCATAAAAAATCAGAAGTGACCAAAACTTTAACACACACACAACACACTGCCGCCCAAAGTGCCGCACCAAACCAATGGACTCCCAACAACGAAAACAATAACTATATTATACAAGTAACTATATTTTTCTGTCGGTTTGTTTTCTACACTGTTATTTTCATAAATTATTATATTTTATAAATATAATAATAATAAATAAATATAAATAATATAATAAAGAGGTAAAGTTTGTTTTTTTGTTTTTATGTTTTTTTGTTTGTAGGAGGTAATCTCTGGAACTACTGGTCCGTTTGGAAAAAAATTAGCAACAACAGAAAGCTGCTTTACTCCTGAGTGACATAGGCTATATTTTATGTACGCGGGCGAAGCCGCTGACAAAAGCTAGTATTTTATAAATAATGTATTGTTAACTAATACTATTGTGCATGCTGTGTTAGCCTTTAAGTGATTATTATACTCGCACATGTGTTATATCTTTTAGTAATAGTGATGAAAAAGTGTAATAATTGTTGGCTAACCTATTTCATCATCTCATCATCTTCCTGCCCTTGTCCCGTTATATTTGGGGTCGGCGCAATATGTTTTTTTCATTCCATTGGCTAACGTATTTAAATAAATAAATAAACTATACTGTACATATTAATAATATTAGGTATATAAACATATCAAGAGTTCGTGGCGGGGCAAGACTTAAATTTGATGTGGGCGAGATATATCTTGATGGATGATGGAGGCCATCCTCCTTCTCATCCAGCCTCATTTCATTTTGTTGAAAGACATCCAGACTAGATCTTTAAAAAATGAATATGGTAGGTTAGTATATGTATTGCCAGATACTCGCTAGCTTGAAATGCTTTATTTCTAGATAAATAATTATCTACAATTTCGTTAGCGGCCTTCTAGGCCCCTTGGACTGCGAGACGTAGGCGGCGGCCCAAGTCGCCTACGCCTTACGCCAGTCAAGCATATTATCATAAATATTATCTAACTAGCTGTGCCCGCGACTTCGTCCGCGTGGAATAGTTATTTTGGGCATCATATTTATTTTTGCAAACAACCTCCTCAGCTTTATAAATTATAGCTGTTACCCACGACTTTGTCCGTGTCAATTTCTGTTATTAGTTTAGACAATTTAGTTTTTAAAAGAATATAATTATCTAAAAGTATGTCTGTCATGTAAGATGTGTGAAGAATGAAGCAGGAACGGTCCTATCGAATGAGGAAGAAATCAAGGACAGGTGGAAGGACTACTTTGAAAGACTGATGAATGAGGAAAATAATTGGAGTAGGAATTTAGAGAGTAAACCAGTGAATGTAGGGTTAGTAAAAATGGTTAGTATGGATGAAGTCAAAATAGCAGTAAATGGTATGAAGAATGGTAAAGCCATTGGTCCAGATAGAATACCAGTTGAAGTGTGGAAGTTATTGCAAGTGGATGGATGGATGTGGTTAGCTTTGTTCTTCAATAAGTTGTTGCGGGAAGAAGCCATACCTGATGAGTGGTGCAACAGTTCATTAGTGCCCATTTTTAAAAACAAAGGTGATGTGCTTGAGTGCAACAATTATAGAGGAATAAAGCTAATGTCACATACTATGAAAACCTGGGAGAAAGTTATTGAGAGGCGGATGAGAGAAGAGAGTGAAATTTCACAGAACCAATTCGGTTTTATGCCAGGTCGCGGTACAACGGATGCCATTTTCGCTATACGCCAGCTGTGCGAGAAATACAGAGGTGCACATAAAAACTTGCACATGGTATTCATTGACCTCGAAAAGGCATACGACCGGGTACCTCGTGAGGTTCTGTGGTGGGCCCTTAAGGAGAAAGGTGTGCCTGGGAAGTATGTTCAGTTGATCCGAGCGATGTACAGTCGATGCAGTACCCAAGTCCGGTCTACAGCAGGCACCACTAGCAGCTTCAATGTGGCTGTTGGCTTACATCAAGGGTCGGCTCTCAGCCCTTACCTCTTCCTGATGATAATGGACGCTCTTACGTCGGACATTCAGGAAGAGGCTCCCTGGTGTATGTTATTCGCCGATGACATTGTGCTGGTTGCCGAGAGTGGTCAAGAGATCCAGAATAGATTGGAGGTGTGGTGGCACAGACTGGAGAGTGTTGGCCTGAAATTAAGTAGAACCAAAACGGAGTACTTGTTCTGTGATTTCGGCGGTCTCTCCGGTCCTGTGGCCTTAGCTCTTGCCGGAACGCCCATACCAATCTGTTCCGACTTTCGGTATCTCGGGTCGCTCGTCCAAGGAGATGGTGAGATAGACCGAGACGTAACGCATCGGATCAACGCAGGATGGATGAAATGGCGACAGGTCACGGGAACAACTTGCGACCCACGGATGCCCCTCAAGTTGAAGGGCAAAATTTACAAGTCCGTGATAAGACCTGTCCTACTGTATGGATCAGAATGTTGGGCTGTGAAAAAGACGGATGAAAAAAGACTGCATGTAGCGGAGATGAGAATGTTGAGATGGATGTGTGGTGTGACGAGAATGGATAAAGTGAGAAATGAGTATATTAGAGGAAGTCTGAAAGTGGCGCCAGTGACTGAAAAGTTGAAAGGAAATCGTTTGTCTTGGTATGGTCATGTGAAGAGGAGAGATGAAACGCATGTCACAAAAAGGGTTTTGAGTTTACACGTAGATGGATGGAGAGGAAGGGGGAGACCAAAGAAGAGATGGATGGATTGTGTGAGGAGTGATATGATAGAAAAGGGAGTTACTGATAGTGTGACGGGTGACAGGACAGAGTGGAAGAAAAAAACATGTTGCACCGACCCCAAATAAAATGGGATAAGGGTAGGATGATGATGATGATGAATTATCTAAAAGTACTTCATAGAGCTACACCCCAACTTGGGCACGCCATAATCTTGGCGGTAAGTCCCCTCTTTGAGGCGTGATATCTATCACGGCATCCTCACCTTCCGCATGACGTAGGTTCTCACCGGACATGGGAAGAAGGAAGAGACGCCCGGGTGTCGCCACTGTATGGTCAGCCCGGAGGATACGGTGGAGCACACGGTGGAGGTGTGCCCCGCTTGAGAAGAGCATCGCCGTGTCCTCGTGGGGGTGATCAGCGGCGGCGACCTCTCGCGCCGGGCCTTGGTTCAGGCCATAGTTCATCCATCTAGTCCATCTAGGCAGCGAAGAAGAATGAGAAGCGGTCGCCTCCTTCTGCAAAGCAGTAATGCTGGTAAAGGAGGAGGCCGACCGCATAAGGCAAAGGCAACAGCGCCCTCGCCGTAGCCGTCACCGCCGCGATCCCGCCGATATCCGGTCTCCGTAGACGCTGGCTTGTGGACGGTGAGCAATGGGTAGCTCGCCGTCCGGTTGTCTGGTAACAGTCCAGACCGAGACCAAGTCGTCGACGGCGTGCACTGCTCCCGCGCGCCTCAAGGTGTTGTCAGCAAACTGTGAGGCCCTTCAGGGGCGAAGCCTCCTGCAAGTGAGGGTTGGTGCGAAAGCGTTATACCGGGGCTCTGGGAATATGGCAAGGGAGGAACGGGGTAGGTTGTTTAGTCAGTAAGAGTCTGACACTGCTTCCCGCTCCACCCAAGAGCGGGATCCGTCATTGGATGACTTTTACCTACCATAAAAAAAACCCATCCGCGCCGCCCGCAAGCAACCCCTCTCCTCGCCCGCCGGCCAGGCACAGCGTCAAGTTTAGCACATCATGCATCGCGTGTGAATTTTATATCGGAGTTATTTTAAAATTGTAATATCTTCTAAGATGTTCATTGAAATTAAATGATGTCAAAGACAATTTTGTTTACAATTACATACTCTTAATCAACAACACATTTATTTGGATAAAGATTATATTATTATGTTGATAGAACTCTAACAAATAATCGGTAAAAATTGGCTAAATTTGATTCGCATAAAAACAGTTCTAGTAAGTTAATCTTAAAAGATAGACATATACTGTCGCGGACATTTTTTTAGATAATTTTAAGAGGAATAATTCTTTGATACATATTTTTTTGGTATCTTAAACCGTTTTGGCAGCGCACGCAACGGAAGCCCTCAAAGATGAATAATTTTCCCCGTTTTTTCCACATTTTCCGTTATTTCTTCGCTTCTATTAGTCGCAGCGTGATGTTATATAACCTAAAGCCTTCCTCAATAAATGATCTATTCAACACAAAAAGAATTTTTCAATTCGAACCAGTAGTTCCTGAGATTAGCGCGTTCAAACAAACAAACAAACAAACAAACAAACAAACTCTTCAGCTTTATAATATTAGTATAGATGTATAATATTATCACTAACTACAATTACAATTAATGCTGTAAATACATTCTCTTTCTTTTTTTAGACTTTTTTTATATTTATACAAATATTTATATATAAGGTGCTTTTAAAATATATGCCACGCTCTCCAGGGCGTGTAGCACTATGTTTATAGATTACAATAGTAAAGATAAAATGTAGATAATTTGTGTTTTTTTTTCTCATACAAAAATTATTCACGTATAAATTTTTATTCTTTTTTTGCATAAAACCATCCTGTACACTTTATGAGCTGTTGCCGCTCCGCGCCGCAAAACACCGGCGCCATTCATTCTACTACATTTATTCATATCAGACGAATGCCGCCTGCGCGCTGGCCACTATGTCGTCACTGCGCAGCCCCCCCCTCCCCCGCGCGCACTTCCCCGTTCGCCGCACGCGCTGGCCGACCACCCGCTTGCCAGTCGCCCCCCGACCGCCACGGGATTTATTATCGCGCGCGTTTTTATTAAAAACATTTAGGCAACTGAAAAGTAAAACGGACACATTGAACAAAGTGAAAAGCCATGTACGTAAGCGTGTCTACATTTGTGTGAGGTGGACTTGTGCAACAGTTTTGTGGATAAGTCGGTAGGGAGTGTGTAAATACAGTGCAATTGGTGTAGGTAAATAACTTTTAAATACGCCAAGTTCCTGTAATTTATCGTTATTTGATATTACACTTTTGAATCCTAAGCGAACGCCGGCGTTTTGTTCTTTAATTGTGTGTGTAATTACAAAAGTCAAAAGGTTAGTCTAAGTACCTATCGTTTAAACTAACTTGAAATGGACTGTTTTGAAGTTTATCATGGTAACTGGTAACTACTGGTAAGTAATTGCACTTTAAAACACTTGTTTGCCTACGTATTATTGCGTACCTAGTGAATTAGGTAGGGACAAGCTAGTCAGCTGATTTTAGTTTTCATTCGTAGAACGAATGGAAAGAGATAGCTAATGCAGCTGTTTCATTGACGAAGAGAAACATCGCGCGTAATTTGTGAACCATGTTGTGCAGAAAAGAGTCAATATTTATTTAACTACTTTATTTTCTCAAACTGGATTAACTGTTCCGGGGTACGAAAGCCCTTCACTATTGTAATCTATAAACCCAATACTATCACCCACTAAAGGGGTGGCATATATTTTAAAAGCACCTTATATTATACAAATATTCTTTTGCTTTCTTTAATACCATACCATACATCCAGTACATGATTCTAGACCCGCCAGTGGTGGAATTTATCGCCGGTTTTTTCTTAATTTTTTACATTTTTTAAATTAAACTGTTTAAAAACGGTATTTTAATATTTTTTTCCGAAAAAAAAAGAATTACATTCCAAATTAAAAATGTCATCGGGTTTGATTAGAATCGTTATGCTGACTACGACTTTATTTGCCTCGATGACATTTTTATACTTTTTAAACCTTTTTTTCTAAAAATATTAGTGGTGTTGGTTAGAAAAACAATTTTGTACAGGTAAAAATAATTATTAACTCCAAAGTTTACAGTTTCACATTTGAAAGTCTCTGAGTACAAAGATCTTTCTAAATCGGTTCACCCAATCTATTTAATGTACTCTATAATTACCCCGAGCAGTTCTCTTTAATCGAAGATCTTTAATAAATGTTACGAGGCCAACGAGAGAGCTGTCCTGGTGGCTAAATATTGGTCGGACAAAATTTGAGTCAAATCGACACGAAAAGAAGAAGAATAAATGTTATTTCGTCTCGTTCGTTATCACTGTGGAAGGCATTAGTGGCAGAAATACAGAAATAGTTATTGGTTCGACTATCAGCATAACCTGTACATCATCAGCCTTTTCCATGTTCCCACTGCTGGGACACAGACCTCCTCTCTAGGAGAGTAAATGGGCCATAATCCACCACGCGGACCCAGTGCGGATTGGTGGATGTCACATGTCTTCGAATTTTTGATTCTACTACATGCCGGTTCCCTCACGATGTTTTCCTTCACCGTTTTGAGAGCGTGGAATGCGCGAGAGTGGTGATGAAATAAATTACACAAAATAATGCGCCTGGCTGGGTCTGAACCCGCGACCTACAACTCGTTAGTCGGGGCCTTTACCACTCGGCCACCACTGCTCCATAACCTGTTATGGTTTCATTAGAAAAGTATATATACTACTAGCCTTCTGCCAGCGGCTTCGTCCACGTGAAAGTAGGGTTCTCCATACAAACTTTAGACCTCCATTACATGACTTTAGGAGCTATATTTTTTAAAAACCTTTTCTTAGTGTTCGCTTACGTCATAAGAGGAAACCTTGTGCAAAATTTCACGCTCCTAGGCCCAATAGTTTTGGCTGTCCGTTGATATGTCAGTCAGTTAGTTTCTCCTTTTATATATATGGAAAAAAGTATACACTATTAGTAGTAGTACACTATTACTAGTATATAGACTAAGCATTTTGCCTCGTCGTTTATACCACGTACATCGAACGACTAGAACAGTTTGCCGGCTGCAGTCTTTCCGTCCGATTATAATTTAGGTCTTTTGGGTGTCTTCATGGCTAGAGTGAATAGGCTCTTAATAAACTAGTACGCCTCTCATCAACGATTGCATTACTAATTACCATCAGGTGGGATTGTGGATCGCAGTCAAGCACTAGTTTATATCAAACAAAAAAATCACATAGACGATTTCTGTTTTGTATATCTTTATTTCCATGGAATATGAGTAGGCCTTTAGTGTGGGACAGTGGAACGAAATAAACTAACCTTGTTTGTAGTTATATTTTTGAGCCGTTTGGGGTTGAAACTCACGGATCGTGAGGTCCGAGTGCCCACAAGTTGTTTAATGAGTCTTCTAAACGACTTGTTGACATTTCGCGTGACCTAAGGACTGGCTTTTTACCTTGGGCAGAAAATAAGCATTGCCATAAAGCGTGGCAATGGTGCCAGCTCTTCTTTTGGGCTCTTTACCAGTCGACAGCGATGCAGAAGAGTTTTTTGACACCTTATTAGATTAGGTACTTTTAGTTAGTTCATTAGTATTTTTTTTTATATAAATAAAAAAAACTATGTGTAGTTTTAAGGTACACATACACATTAGTATGTGTAAAAACTACACATATACACTAATTCGTGTAGTTTTAAGGTTACTTCATCAATACATATAAAAAACAATGCCACTTTTCGTTGTAATTTTATTACTCAAGAACGGGCTCACCTATCCAAACCAAATGTTTACACTTTGTTTGGACTATTTAGTAGATGGTTTATGTGAAATTTGCACAAAATAGGTCGAGCTGTTCTTCATTTATCACATTTTTTTGTTGCCGGGAGCAAAGCCGCGGGAAAAGCTAGTTATATCATACATTCTAGGTAAGCGCGTTTCATCGTCGACCGCATCGTCGCTTTCCATCAGGTGAGATAGCGGTCAAGCGCAAACCTATGATCAATAAAAAAAAAATCGTATGTTGTAACTAAGTAAAAACAAAAACACAAAATGGCTACAGTCCCAGCTGCTAAACCTATTCACACAGTCATTAAATAAGCTATTAAATTAAAACACAATGTAACGAAACTTTGAGCGCAAGTTAAAATAGACATTACAATGTAAAAGAAGCACTTTCATGAAAACAATTAAACTTACTGAAGTGAATCTTCCATTAAGTATTGATTTTTACCTTACCGTCGGAAGATTGGGGATCTTCGCTTAAAACACGGATGTAGAGGCAGGGATATCTAGATATGCAGATCTCGGTGGCTATTTTTAATGTACTGTTTTTAATCTTTGGTCAGTGAGGTCTTGAAAATACAGAAGAGAATGACGACATGATTTATTTTAATCTGTGTGTTAATTTAATAAATAATAATAAATAAAAATCCAATGACAACTCACAACAAAATAGTGTCAGACACAACAGTGTTTTACTAACTAAACAACCCACCCCGTACCTTATGTTTTTTTTTTATGGTTGGTGAAATACCGAATGACGAAACCCGCTCTTGGGCGGAGCGGGAGACCAGTGTCAGACTCTTACTGACTAAAAAACCTACCCCGTATCTTCCTTGCCTTATTCCTAGAGTCGAGGTAACAGTTTGCACCACCCTAGGCTCCAGGAGGCTTCGACCCTGAAGGGCCCCTGCAGCTTGCTGACAACTCCTTGAGGCGCGCGGGAACGGTGCGCGCCGTTGACGACTTGGACTCGGTCTGGACAGTTACCAGACGACCGGACCGCGAGCTACCCATTGCTCACCGTCCGCGAGCCAGTGTCTACGGTGGCCGGATATAGGCAGGATCGCGGGCGAGGGCGCTGTTGCCTTTGCCTTATGCGGTCGGCCTCCTCCTTTACGAGCATTACTACTTCGCAGAAGGAGGCGACCGCCTGCCATTCCTCTTCGCTGTGGACCATGGCCTGAACCAGGGCCCGGCGCGAGAGGTCGCCGCCGCCGATCACCCCCACGAGGACACGGCGATGCTCTTCCCAAGCAGAGCACACCTCCACCGTGTGCTCCACCGTGTCTTCCGGGCTCGCCTCACAGTGGCGACACCCGGACGTCTCTTCCGCACGAATCCGATGCAGAAATCTCCCGAACTTCCCATATCCGGTGAGAAACTGCGTCATGCGGAAGGTGAGGACGCCGTGAGGTCTATCCAGCCACGCCTCAAAGAGGGGCACTACCGCCGAGATTACGGTGTGCCAAGCGCTGGGTTGCGACAGTCGCTGTTTCCACTTCACCATGAGATCCCGCCGGATGTGCCTTCCTTTCAGCAGTAGACACCTGGACCTAGTATGCTTCGACCCTACCTGCTTTCAGGCTGGACCACTACGGTTTTACTGACAACTCCTTGAGGCGCGCGGGAGCAGTGTGCGCCAACTTGGGCTTGGTCCGGTCGATTACCGGAGGATTGGTCAGCGACCTGTCCATTGCTCGCCGTCCGCAAGCCTGCACCTACGATGGCCCGAAATGGGGATATCGGAATCTTGGGATAACTAGAGAAGCGGATCTCGATGGCTATTTTTAATGTATTGTTTTTAAACCGTGTTCTGTGAATATGAATCACACAGACTGAAAAGCGCTGCGTTATTTCTTTCTTTCGTTCAATTTTACTCATGATGATGTCCTTAAAATGCAGAAGAGATTGACGATCAGACATAAATGATAAATGATCTTTATTTTGTAAGTAGGTTTTAAAAAACACTTTTACACCTCATTTTTTTATGCTAGATGAGTCCGGTGTTTCCTAGCGGACTGAGAAGAAACACCGAAACAAACTCAGGGGTCAAAGTCTATACAGAAAATATGTATTGATCAAATCACATAAGAACCATGCAGATTTGTCTGAGGATGGTCTTTTGAAGAAAGATCCATACAAATTTGAGTAGACCTGTCCAGTCAGTGCAAGCATTTGTCAGTATTCGCAAAGCTCAACTAAGGACTACTAAGGAGCTCAACACGACCCGACGAACAATACCAAGAAAAGGACATTTTAGTAGGCCGTTAAATACTCAAATTGCCAGACATACGGTAAATTTACTGAGAAGAAAACAGAGACAGAAACAAAATAAAAAACGTATAGCTTAATCCACATAGTCCTCACGTTCACAATAATAATATATATATAGTTTACAAATGTAAAATTGTAAAAAATAAACATTAATGTCAAATCGAGAGAAGATAATAATAATAAAAACAAAGAAAACGTTACAACAGTTGAAGTGAGTACTGGAGCAGGTCTATCCCAAGCCTTTTCGTCCTCAATATAATCCTTTACACTATAAAAGGCTTTTTTGCAAAGTTTACGCTTAACAGAGGCTTTAAGTTTATTAAGGCTTAGTTGTTGGATATTACTAGGAAGTTTATTATAGAAGTGTATACATTGGCATCTAAATGAGCCCCCTATTTTTTTGAGCCTGGTAGCAGGAACTACATATTTATTTTTGTTCCTAGTATTAAAATTATGAACATCACTGTATTTTTTAAACATACATTTATTTTTATGTGCATACAAAATATTTTCGTAAATATACTGCTGTTTTAGACAATTGAGAACCTGAGTGAAGAGACAGACATGCAATCGCAGTAAGCCTGGTAATTTTTACGGTTCTTCTGCAAACTTCAAAGTTCTTCATAAGATCTTTACTTAAGCGCGATCGACCATCTTGCGTAATTTTTTTTACTTGCAATAAAGCAGTGCTTGACTGACTTATTGAATATGACTTTTCTTATATTTTAATTTGTGATTTGACTTCGATTTATTTATATTCTTATATTTTTTATTTACATATTCTAATATGATTAATTTGTAATTATTCGTTGACATTATTGTAACATTTTGTACCTGTATGTTTTTTAAGAATCTCTTTACCAGTGTGTCTCCAGGTACGCGGTCGCCACTCCAGAACATTTCGGCCCAATGGCCATCTGTTCTGAATGCCCAGCATATTACCGCTTAAATTTGGCGATTCTATATGCTATGGCAGCCACCTTGGTTCTCTTACATACCATATACCATCACAGTTAAAAAAAAATGAAGGCCTATCCATTATCCTCCTTACATCTTCGTCCAAAGCGCATGATTACGATTTAGCCTTTGAGAACCAACTCTAATTGAATGTTAGACATTATTGAGAATTGATGATGATTGAAAATGTATTATATCTTCCTCATCCTGCCGGTTCAAAAGGCCTATCGAGGAAATCTTCGCTGAAAGGAACTGCGGGAATATTAGAAAGGGAAATAATTAATTTATTCAGAAGATTGTGAGGAACTATTTCATTTTAAGCGGAGTTGCTTGCTAGTCGTGAGTTTCTCGTTGCAAATTGTAAGACGGCTATGAAAATGTAGCTCGCTTTTGGAATGGTTTTCGCACAATAAGGTCTTGGAATCTATCTTCGAATCGATCGGAAGTAAATAAGTACTAGATTAATTTAAGCTGGTAATAAACCAACAGGTTTATAGATATATATTTATATATTAGACATAGTCTTATAAAGCTAATTATGGTGCTTTCTTCTCGTCGCCATAACGGCTCGCAGTCAGATTGTATAGTCAGCCCACCTGACGCGTTGGTAGAGCTCCCACAAGACCTATAAACGCTGTGTTTTCATTCTTCATTCTTTTATATGTAGCCGCCACTCCATAATCTTTCGGCTCCACCGACCATCTGTACAGCGAGCATGTGCCTCACCCATTGCCACTTAAATTTGATCATTCTTAAGGTTACTACTAACCTTGGTTCTCCATCAACTCTTCGATCTAGCTGCTTGTTAAACCTGGATAAAGGAGACACCAGAGCGTGAGGATGGGTCGTAGGAAAGAGAGGACTATGATTAGCTTGGGACGTAGAAGACATCTTAAATTAAACAACGGGTCTTGTGCCTTAGTCGGCGAAAACGGAACACTTATAGGATCACTTTGTCGTGAATTTCAAACCTCTTCTTCTCCAAAATGCATGGAAGGATTAAGTTGAAATTAAATTCTAATACTCAAGTCTGTGATTTTGAGGAGCAGTGGTGGCCGAGTGGTAACGGCCCCGACTTACGAGTCGTAGGTCGCGGGTTCAAACCCAGCCAGGCGCATTACTTTGTGTAATTTATTTCATCACCACTGCTCTCAAAACGGTGAAGGAAAACATCGTGAGGAAACCGGCATGTCTTAGAACCAAAAATTCGAAGACATGTGACATCCACCAATCCGCACTGGGCCCGCGTGGTGGATTATGGCCCATTCCTTCTCCTAGAGAGAGGAGGCCTGTGTCCCTGCAGTGGGAACATTAAAAGGCTGATGATGACTCAAGTCTGTTACAGTTACTAGCAGTGTAAAAACCAAAATTCTTAGTAACTTAATCTAAAGATAAAGCAGTTTATGGCGACTATTGTGACACTCGCAAGAGAATCCATTGATAATTGACTGACACAAAACCATTGATAATTGACTGATACAAAACCATTGATAATTGACTGATACAAAACCATTGATAATTGACTGATACAAAACCATTGATAATTTGATTGATACAAAACCATTGATAATTTGATTGATACAAAACCATTGATAATTGACTGACACAAAACCATTGATAATTGACTGAAACAAAACCATTGATAATTGACTGATACAAAACCATTGATAATTTGATTGATACAAAACCATTGATAATTTGATTGATACAAAACCATTGATAATTGACTGACACAAAACCATTGATAATTGACTGATACAAAACCATTGATAATTGACTGACACAAAACCATTGATAATTGACTGAAACAAAACCATTGATAATTGACTGATACAAAACCATTGATAATTGACTGACACAAAACCATTGATAATTGACTGATACAAAACCATTGATAATTGACTGATACAAAACCATTGATAATTGACTGATACAAAACCATTGATAATTTGATTGATACAAAACCATTGATAATTTGATTGATACAAAACCATTGATAATTTGATTGATACAAAACCATTGATAATTTGACTGATACAAAACCATTGATAATTGACTGATACAAAACCATTGATAATTTGATTGATACAAAACCATTGATAATTTGATTGATACAAAACCATTGATAATTTGATTGATACAAAACCATTGATAATTTGATTGATACAAAACCATTGATAATTTGATTGATACAAAACCATTGATAATTTGATTGATACAAAACCATTGATAATTTGACTGATACAAAACCATTGATAATTTGATTGATACAAAACCATTGATAATTTGATTGATACAAAACCATTGATAATTTGATTGATACAAAACCATTGATAATTTGACTGATACAAAACCATTGATAATTTGATTGATACAAAACCATTGATAATTTGACTGATACAAAACCATTGATAATTGACTGATACAAAACCATTGATAATTGACTGATACAAAACCATTGATAATTTGATTGATACAAAACCATTGATAATTTGATTGATACAAAACCATTGATAATTTGATTGATACAAAAACATTGATAATTGATTGATACAAAACCATTGATAATTTGATTGATACAAAACCATTGATAATTTGATTGATACAAAACCATTGATAATTTGATTGATACAAAACCATTGATAAATAATTGACTGATAATTGTTATTTTAATTCATATTGACATTCTTGTATTTTATTAACATTCTTGTATTTTATTGACATTCTATATTATTAAATATTTATTTTAGTTAAGTTTATATTTAAGATTTTATTTTATATGTTATGTAAAAAATTTGAATGAATAATAAAAAAGGTAATTCTATATTTATGTAATTACTTATTTCAATTGTTGATCTGATCATAAATTTTATAATTATTATTCTAATTCGTACTGACATTATTTGCATTTTTATAGACATTCTTTAATTAGAATTAATGTTGTTATTTAGTTAAATTTTAAGACACTGTTTAAATTAATGATGAAATTGAATTTTTTATTGTTTTTGTGATGTAGGTAGTAAAACTATAATTGTGTAACTCATATTATATAAGTGTGTGCAAATTCAGATACAAAATTACTTGTTAATGAATAAATGACTATGACTATGACATTATAATATAATATTCGACAACTATCACACAACGCCGTCTAGTCTCAAGCTAAGCAGAGCTTGTGTTATGGGTACTAGACAACTGATAAATATACTTATATATTCCTAAATATATACATATTATAGATAAATTACACCCAGACACAGAACAATTGATCGTGCTCATCACACAAACATTTGTCCTGGGTGGGAATCGAACCCACGACCTCCGGCATAGCAGTCAAGGCCACTAACCACTAGACCAACAGGCCAGTCATTACTCGTGAATATAATATAATTCTGAAATTTTGTAAGAAACAAGATATCATAGCACACGTAAAGTAAAAAGCCTACAAATGTGAATGTATAGTCACAGATCTAATAGTTTTTAACCATACGATTACAAAATCCCATCAAAGTTTACAGGGTTTCAGGATAACGATACAAAGTCTAGATGACGTTTTGAAGAAAATGTTGGAAGAAAAGATATCTATTGTTATACATAACGACAGCAGCTAGATTGAAAGAAAAAGACAACAGTTTCTTTGTGTCCCAAGTGGACAACGCTTTTAAGTGGCTCAATACAATTGAAGGGAGGAAGGTACCCGCAAACATTGTCTAAAGAACAAAAGAAATTTCATTAGCTCTCTAAAGTTTTTTAATCGTAAACATTGAACGACAAAAGCAATTAAAGCAATGCTTGAAGTCAAAAACTTCAAGTTAAAATCGCTGAACTTCCTTTGGGGACGGTTTTTGAAGTCGCCAACTTTGGAACTTTGTTTAATAAAACTGTCATTAAAAAATATGAAATGGTTTGTTCGTTCAGGCTGGTGAAGAAGGTAGGCTCAGATTAGATATTGTTTTACTGCTTTTGTTTTTCTTAAAAATATGTACAACGTTACAAACTGCTCGTGTAGACGGTAATTAAGATGAACCGAAATGGCCGTTGTTGCTATTGCTGCGCGCTGATCGAGACCCGGAAACCGATCCGGTTACTTGTCGATCATCATTTTGATTCATCGAGGGACTGGAACAGTTTGCCAGCTGCAGTCTTTTAGTGTCTTCAAGGCTAAAGTGAATAGGCTCTTAATAAACAAGTGCGCCTTACCATCAACGACTGCATCACTGCTTACCATCAAGTGGGATCGCAATCAAGCATTGAGTCTAAACGGAGCAAATCGCCTTATTTTTAAATTTCATATCTTAGAAGTTTCATGTATTCAATGTTGCTAGAAAAAAGGTTCTTGGCAGACAAACAGAGTCACGGACAGACAGACAACACAGTCATCTTATAAGGATTTGGGAACCGTCTGGACCAAGCCCAGTTGTGGATGGCGCACAATGTTCCCGCCCGCCTCTAGGAGTTGTCAGCAGGCCGTAGGGACCCTAAAGATGGGTCGAAGCCAACTGGAGATAAGCGTCCGTATAAAACTAAGGCTCTGGCCCTAGTATAGAGCCAAAGTAGGGTTGTTTAGTCAATAAGAGTTTATAAAAAAAAATCTTATAAGGGTTTGATTTTTACCTACTTAGCTTCGAAACCCTAAAAATTTTAAAGCACCCAATTATATCCCAACTCCCAACAAAAAAAAAAACATCAAAAAGAACTAGGGCTGGAGATTGAAACACAGTACCCAGACGTGTAAGGGTTAAAGCCTGATGGTATACCCGACCAGAATATAGAGGAGTCTATCGGTTCCCGACCATTACCCATGTTAATTTGCCTCTCGCCGAGAAAAGTTACTTGAGATACTTGTGAGTCAATTACGCAACGCTTCTGTTGAAGTACGTAACTTGTTACGATGTACGGTTTTTACTCCGTTAAGTTAATTATTGGGGAAATTGTGAGCCTTATTTAGAATCTATTTCCAGCCAAGGCTGTGGGAGTTTACTGAAACTACTGTGAACAAATTAGAAGTGTTAGCTTGTGGGGAAATCATCACATGGTACTAAGACAGTGTCTGAGAAAACCTTACTTTTGTAAATTTACGTATACGACTATGTTAGTAGGTCATACAATACTATGAGGAACACACAAACTATCTAAAAATCAGATCATAGAATAGAATGAAATAGAATAATACTTTATTGTACATCAAAAAAGTAACAATTTCGCAGAAACTTATATGGCGGTCTTATCCTTAGCAGCGATATCTACCAGACAACCTTAGGATGGATATAATCCTAAGGTAGTCTAGTAGATATCGCTCTAGAGCTTAAACTCAAAAAAAAATGTAAATTGGTACTCCATGCAATGCGTGCAGCTTAATAAACCCATTGTAAGCCCATCCAGGCTGTCTGCAAATACCTACAGGATGCCATTGCCTTTTCCCCTCACTCGACTCATTAACAAAGCAATGTTTTTCCCGCTTTAAAAGTCTAAACCCCATATAGTTTAAAGTACAAAAATCTATATTGATTTGGATTTTTGCAACATGAGGGTCCAAGTGACTCTTTAAAAGCAATACAGTATTTTGACAGCAGTCTTATCGCCAAGTCCTTAATTCTGAGGACAAGAGATATCTTCAGACATCCCGGCGTACGGCAAATATCCACCCTTACGTTGTTGAGACACCTGCAGCCCGAACTAAGCGTTTTGCCTCGTCATTTATACCGCGTACATCGAGGGACTGGAACAGTTCGCCGGCTGCAGTCTTTCCGTCCGAATATAATTGAGGTGTCTTCAAGGCTAGTGAATAGGCTCTCAATAAACTAGTGCGCCTTACCATCAACGATTGCATCACTACAAAAAAGAAATCCAAAAATGATGGATGGACAGCTTCAGCTGAACAATGATGATTTTTTGACACCGTATAAAACTGTACGAGTTACCTGGTAAAGTCTCTTGTGCGTCTAGCAGACCTATCTTCTTCTCGAATCGATGGATTCCGTTTTTCAATTTTTGTACTCAGTAGGTTGCTAATTTTACAGCTGCATCAGTGGCGTGTTTAGGTCCTCCAAAGTGCATCTATATGGACATTTTAGGCACCGCACTCACATTGGGCACCTGGGTGATGGTGTGGTCTATAATCATTAGTCTCAAGTCCTCACAGCAAGAAGGTCTCATCTCAAGCTTGCGCCATCCCCGACAGGTTACGTCCTAAGTAAGTGACGTTAATAGAGTCTAACGGATCACCGAAGCGCCGGATTATTCAAATGAGCGCCACCCCACGGTCCCAGTTAAAAAGTTTGTCCTAACAACACCATTGTTTGGACTTTGTGTACTGATTCATTCTATAGACATTCAAATCATTGGTTATTCGGTTATATTGTTTCTGCTGCCCGCTTTTAAGAACAAAATCTAAAGTAATTTAGAAGTTTCTAGTTGAATCAAGCTGTCTAGATTTGTTTTTGGTTCATTTATAATAATAATTTTGCAGACAGCCGAGGTTGGGGGAGTAGTACCGGCCCCGATTAACGAGTAATAGGTCGTGGATTCAAACCCAGCCGGGCACATTACTTACTGGGTTTGAATTTTATTTCATCACCACCTGTCTCAAAATAGTAATGGAAAACATCGTGAGTAAACCGACATATCAAATAATTTGAAGACAACCCGCACTCGAATCAACGACATTGGCAGGTTTATGACGTTCGTCAGTCCGATTGGCCTAGCTCTTTACTAAACTGAGAGCCAAAACACGCAAACATTTCGATTACGTTAAAAATAGCTCGAGTACAAGTTATCTTTTTATTTTTGAGAGAACAGAGAACCATACATCTTATAAAAACAGATACAATCTAATTTCGACATGGCTGTTGTTGCTATGCACGTTAACTATATGCACTATATATAGATGGCACTCAAGAAAACGCTGTGGCGACTTCCAGGAGACTGATGACTGATGCGGTTTTTAGCGCCAAATAGCTGTGAAGCCATTTGTGGTGAAACGTAGATGCCGAAATTACACCTATTGTTAAATTGGACCCGTAGAGCGTGATCTACTCTAGAATAATTGTTATAGGATGGTGCAGTTGACAGCTGTCAGATTCATACAATATCTATCCTTTTCTATCAGCTTAAAGACTTTTGTCCCGCTGTCTTCCTCTTTAAGCTTTCAAAAAGACTTAGGTACTCTTTAATGACCTATCATAGCTTCAGCTTTGTCCACTGCTGGGACTCTGCCCTTCTCTCTGGGAGAGGGGATGGGCCATAATTCATCACGCGGGCCGCCCAATGCAAGTTGATGGATGTCATATGTCTTCGAATATCTGGTTCAAATCGCCACATGCCGGTTTCATCACGATGTTTTCCTTCACCGTTTTGAGAGCACACGACCACCCCTGCTCTTACCCTTTCATATGAGGCTTAAAATATAAACATTTAAGAAACGTAGATGTATCATAAAGTAGGCTTGAAAACTTTCAAATTGTATTAACCCTTCATGAATATTTGAAACTTTTTAATGTCTCCTCCAATATATTAACTAATATGAGACAGAAAACAAATCTCGAACATAACATACTTTGTAATCTCAAATACTTTGAAGTCCTAACGTTTTTAACTACGATATAAAACTGTTGTAAACTCAGTTTCATCTACACGATCCGCCATTTTGAATTACTGGTAAACCAAGATGGCGACCGCTGATAGTGACACAAGTTTTAGTATAACTTTGTAGAAAATGTGTCACAAAAAGTGTTCGAGAACTTTGTTTTAAATATGAAATTAAGATAAAGTATTGTTGGTTGGGTTTCCTGGCATCCAGCCAGGGTTTAGCTTTGTTTAAATTTTCTGGTTGTGCGCCCATAAGTAGGAGACAACTTATTTCTGTATTCATAGCGATTTAAGTGGCTGGTTTTTAGTAGGTACTAGCTGTGCCCGCGACTTCGTCCGCGTGGAATAGTTATTTTGGGCATCATATTTATTTTTGCAAACAACCTCCTCAGCTTTATAAATTATAGCTGTTACCCACGACTTTGCCCGTGTCAATTTCTGTTATTATTTTAGACAATTTAGTTTTTAAAAGAACATAAGTACTTCATAGAGCTACACCCCAACTTGGGCACGCCATAATCTCGGCGGTAAGTCCCCTCTTTGAGGCGTGATACCTATCCCGGCATCCTCACCTTCCGCATGACGTAGGTTCTCACCGGACATGGGAAGAAGGAAGAGGCGCCCGGGTGGTGCTACTGTATGGTCAGCCCGGAGGATACGGTGGAGCACACGGTGGAGGTGTGCCCCGCTTGAGAAGAGCATCGCCGTGTCCTCATGGGGGTGATCAGCGGCGGTGACCTCTCGCGCCGGGCCTTGGTTCAGGTCATAGTTCGCAGCGAAGAAGAATGGCAAGCGGTCGCCTCCTTCTGCAAAGCAGTAATGCTCGTAAAGGAGGAGGCCGACCGCATAAGGCAAAGGCAACAGCGCCCTCGCCGTAGCCGTCACCACCGCGATCCCGCCGATATCCGGTCTCCGTAGTCGCTGGCTGTTGGACGGTGAGCAATGGGTAGCTCGCCGTCCGGTTGTCTGGTAACAGTCCAGACCGAGACCAAGTCGTCGACGGCTGCACTGCTCCCGCGCGCCTCAAGGTGTTGTCAGCAAATTGTGGGGCCCTTCAGGGGCGAAGCCTCCTGCAACTGAGGGTTGGTGCGAAAGCGTTATACCGGGGCTCTGGGAATAAGGCAAGGGAGGAACGGGGTAGGTTGTTTAGTCAGTAACAGTCTGACACTGTTTCCCGCTCCGCCCAAGAGCGGGATTCGTCATTGGATGATTTTTACCTACCATAAAAAAAACCCATCCGCGCCGCCCGCAAGCAACTCCTCTCCTCGCCCGCCGGCCAGGCGCAGCGTCAAGTTTAGCACATCATGCATCGTGTGTGAATTTTATATCGGAGTTATTTTAAAATTGCAACATCTTCTAAGATGTTCATTGAAATTAAATGATGTCAAAGACAATTTTGTTTACAATTACATACTCTTAATCAACAACACATTTATTTGGATAAATATTATATTATTGTATTGATACAATTCAAACAAATAATCGGTAAAAATTGGCAAAATTTAATTCGCATAAATACGGTTCTAGTAAGTTAATCTTAAAAGATAGACATATACTGTCGCGGACATTTTTTTACATCATTTTAAGAGGAATAATTCTTTCATACATATTTTTTTGGTATCTTAAACCGTTTTGGCAGCGCACGCAACGGAAGCCCTCAAAGATGAATAATTTACCCCGTTTTTTCCACATTTTCCGTTGTTTCTTCGCTCCTATAAGTCGCAGCGTGATGTTATATAGCCTAAAGCCTTCCTCGATAAATGATCTATTCAACACAAAAAGAATTTTTCAATTCGAACCAGTAGTTCCTGAGATTAGCGCGTTCAAACAAACAAACAAACAAACAAACAAACAAACTCTTCAGCTTTATAATATTAGTATAGATAATGCTTCACTTTAGGAGAGGTTACCAAAGTAATTTTTGGAGGAACTGCAAACGTTCAAGTTTATAACTGTAATTACACAACTTTATTTCACGTCGCAACAAATATTTTAAGGAAGTACCGAAAAGAGTTTGAATTTATGTTAGCAATTGTTTAACCTACCCACAAACAATATTCTACAACGCCGTCTAGTGCCAAATTAAGCAGAGCTTCTGGTATGATTACTAAACAACTGACAAACGTACTTGTACTTCTTATTTCTAAATGCAAACCCCAGCCTGGCCTTACTTTAAAACTACGCGACTACATGCTAAAGGCACCTTGATTTAGGCCGTTAAATCACTTGGGGTCTTGATCACTTCTTTTACTGCTGGACTCATTGCGAAAATCATACCAGACTTTCAGAGTGTTGCCGTCAACACTTCGTCTTAGCGTCTTCACGTTAGTGTATCAACAAATCGTCTGATGTATGCGTTCGCGGCTATTCAGAACGACTATTGACGCGTTAACAACGAAAGTACAAGTATTTCGGAACGCAAGGTTTATCTCGTTGTCATGCTAGCTTCCATACTATTGATTTCGCTTATTATTATAAAAAAGAAACATATTATTCTCTTACTTTAATAAACCTTTTGAATACTGTAATTAGACTCATATAAAGTAGAAAAATAATAGGTGTCCGGACACCGGTGTTTGTTTGGGGCTCAAGAGTTTAATAATTAAGTTAATAAAAAAAATATTATTAGTCTCAAAAAAACTTATATAAGTAGTTAATTAAAGAATAAACGTGTACAAGAATATTTAACGTAAAGCATTTCAGATCCGCAGTAATCTGCACTTAGCAAACAGCGCAACGCATCCGCCATTTTGTGCTCACATCGCCATTTTGTGCGCACATTGTCTAAATGCACAAAATTGCTGGTTTGCTACGTTTTGTTTCGCTAAATGAGCTCTAAGCGCTCCCTAAGGCACGCAAATGAAACAGATTACAAACGAGATCTGTTAACTGTGGTGTAATTTAGTAATAACTGCTTTGTAATATAAGGAAATATGTGGTAGTAATTCTGTTCAGGTAGCTTGAGTTTGCAGATCGATATTTGAGAGAATCACAGGGGTTAAGTTTTTAAAGCTCACCATTGCATTTGAGTAAACTTTAGCTGATTCAATAGTATCGGCAGATAATTGTCGCGCCGGGTATCATAGTCCAGTCCGCTCATTCTGTTAAATTTTGAGTGAAAAGTAGGTACGGTTTGCAAAAACTCGATCTGTTAAATTTTGTGTGAAAAGTACGGTTTGCAAAAAAAACCTTATATTCGTATCAATAAAAAGTTTTTTTTTGCTTTTTATTACTAAATTTTAGTTAATTGTAGTTGAATTAAATACGTGAGGGCTTAATATAAATTTGCCAAATATATTGTTTTAAGTCATAAATAGTTTATATTATAATATAAACAAAATTGAAAAACTGTATTCTGATTAAACTTTTTTCGTTCACGATTCGTAAGTATTTTTTTTTTTAATATCTTTTTTTGTTCACTCTACCTAGTTTCTTCGATTTGACAGTTTGACGTGACGTTACAACATGGCAATCGATTCTATAATAGTAGGTTGTAACTATACTTTTAGAAATTTTACAGGATATACAGTCAAAGATTCAGATTAATAGTATAACATTATGATGAGACATTTACGATTCCAGTAGTTTTTAAAGTAAGTTTAGTATGTGTAGTTCTGTCAATGTTTCTCCCGATGTAAAGTCTCCGCATATTTTGACATTTTTTTTTTTATTGGTAATAGGTTTGCGCTTGACCGCTATCTCACCTGATGGAAAGCGACGATGCGGTCGACGATGGAACGCGCTTACCTAGAAATAACCTATTCACTCTTGACTTAAAGATTCCAGGATTGTAGCCATCAGGAAACACAGACTCCGGCAAAGAATTCCACTCTTTGGCTGTACGCATAATGAATGTGTTCCCAAAACGTTTTGTACGTATATGTGGGGTATCCACCATGACATAATAAAACTTATTTTGGAAAAAAGTGTAATTACTCCATTGTTGCACCAAATGAGCGTATGGGATGCTTTTTTATCCCCGGACTATGGTATATTCCCTTGGATAATTTTCTGCTTTCATACTTACGGCGAAGTCGCTGGTAACAGCTAGACAATAAAATAAAAAACCTATAGAGGTAACAATCAAAAATTGCCTAATGTAGACTAATTTACTAACGTATTACTTCAGAAACTTTAGTGTCGAATGTCAAAGTTTAGTCTTTTAGTTGAGGCTTGAGGCTTTCAAGATCTTTGAAACCTTTTCATCTGTTCACGTATGAGTCTTCGTAACTTCTCAAAGGATTTATTAAGTGACGCCAAGACCCGTCAAGTGCTTTTATTGATAAGCTAACATCTTCCGATGAGTTTTAAAATCGTGTCAAACTTTCTTCTTTATACACTGTTAAATTTTAGTCGTTTTAATCCCGTGGACAACCGATCCGGTACATGAAACAATGTTCAATAACCGTAGGTAGTTAGTACGCAACGACAGACAACCACCTACGGTCATTGAACCCGCTCAGCTGTTGTTTACTTAAAGAAATGAATTTCGTATACGTGTAAATTAATTTCAGTTTTAGAAAAAAAGTACTTTGTTTTATTTTATTTTATCTTTACAAATCGATAGTGATTTATGTACTGGATTGACCCTCTACGGGATTAAAATGACTAAAATTTAACCTTGTACACCTTTTTTTCTGGTATGAGTTCAAGAGGAATCATCCAATGACTTTTCCTGCTGTAGTGTGGCATCAAAGGTATGATCTGGCAGAAATGAGATGGTAACTCGTAACAAAATAAATATTTTAAACAAATAAAGCATTTTGCAGTTGTTTTTGCTGTTAAAACCAGCACCGTTATTACCATTTTTTTTTACTTTTATTTTTGACGTGACAACGTCTTAAATTAGGTTGCGGCTGGGAGTCACTTATGAAAAAGTGTAACGCTCGGTAACGTTACGATGAGTCACCGAACGAGAGAGAGGCCCGCCGAATGCCTTGCGTCTCTCTCCCACTCAACTATGATCGGTCTGCCGCGCGCGCAGCACTAGAGAATTAGGACGTTGTCACGTAAAATCTTCGCCCGTAAAACCGACTTTACAGGCAACCATTTTTTTTAACTTTTATTTTTTTTTCGAGTTTTCAAGCGTTAAAAGTTCAGAGGGTAACTTCAGACTCGCCAAGATCCCACGGCCGTACTTTACATGGTGTAAAGATTTATAAAAATGCCTAGTTGACATTTTCCATGACATAATGGCTGGCGTTTAACTCAGCTTTGAGAATAAGAATTGCCATATAACGTGGCAGTACTGGCACTTATTTAGGCACACTGCCAGTTAACAGTGATGAGGAGGATATTAGACTCCATATTTTAAAATATTTATTTAGGCGTGTTTGTCTTGAATATATATATTATTACATATTTAGTTTTGTTATTGATAGGCTCGCGTTCAACTACTATTTCACCTGATGGTAGGCCCTACAGGGTCGAAGCCTCCTGGGGCCAAGGGTTAATGCGAAAGCGTAACACCAGGGCTCTTAGACTAATATAGTGTCAGACTGACTAAACACCACACCCCGTTCTTTCTTTGCTTTTCGCACAGGGGCTAAGCCTTCCTTTCAGAAAGAGACCCTGGGCCCCAGTAGGTTTCAATCCTTTTGCAGAGACCCTACGGTTTTGCTGACAACTCCTTGAGGCGTGCGGGAACAGAGAGCGCCGTCGACGACTGTGCTTGGTCGGGACTGTTACCAGACGACCGGATGGTGAGCTACCAATTTAATCAACTATCACAAATGAGCTACGTCAAACTTTAACCTACGTAATTATTGACATCCTAGGCATCAATACAGTGCGACGATCCTAAACTTGGCAAGTATGCGAGCGGAGCGGAGCGCTGCGAGCGCTCGGAGCGCTCTGAGCTCAGTTAGCGCTCGTGTGTCGCGACACTGCATGCCGAAACATACGCCGCACAAATATCTTGCGCGGTAGAGCTTGTGTGTACGGAGAGATATGCTATAGCGAAGCAGGATCCTAGTTTCTGGAACATTTCAACAGTCAAAGTTAGGAGTATTTGTAAAGAATTGTGTACACAATGAAAACCAGTTACACAGCTAGCAAGTCTCTGTAGAGATTACCCACCTCTCGTAGGTACTCGATTAACCACAAAACTCGTATAAAATGAAGGTAAGAAAAATTAAATGCCAATAACAGTTTTTAACATAATAACAACAGTAAATTGCATTCACAAAGCCTAACTTCAGACGCGCCAAGAACCGACAGCCGTACTGTACCTATATTTAGACAACATAATATAATATATATCTCCGCATTTCTTTTGACGTGACAACGTCTTAAATTAGGTTGCGACTGGGAGTCACTTATGAAAAAGTGTAACGCTCGGTAACGTTACGATGAGTCACCGAACGAGAGAGAGGCCCGACTGCATGCAATGTTTTAGTAAACAAAATATATTTCTATAGTTAAAATTTGTGCAATTCTTATTTTCATTCAATTCCTTGTTCCTATTGTGCAATTTAATTATATTCATATCAATAAATATTCTACCGAGAAAAAGACGTTGTCACGTAAAATCTTCGCCCGTAAAACCGACTTTACAGGCAACCATTTTTTTTAATACCTCTTTAGAACCTTACGTTTTAATCCCAAAATTTGACACCAGTCTTCCTTTATGATTTTCGAATCTTCCTTTTCTCGAGGCGTCTCAAGACGCGTCATAGAATGGTCATGAGGTGGAAGGGTGGGTTTCGCTATACACCTAATTAAGTCATTAACATAATTACCTCAGTAAGCCGCGCGCTCAAGTGTGGGTCCATCAAGCGAAATGATTTGCACGGAAGATCATTTAATTTGGCGTGTTCAATTGTAGAAGACTAAAACGTTGTTATAATGAGGATTTTGAGGAAATTTCAGCCTCCAATTGGCGGTGTTAACAAGAAGAATTTGAGAAACGTGTCATGAACAATTTAACTAATGACATAATGTAGGTACGTACTTTGACAGGTGTAATATAAATAACGACACTTTGGAGGTTTGAGTTCAGGACTCAAACCCAGTTCTGCTGCTTTCTGCACGTCACTTAGTAAAAACCAAATCTTTCTTTTGTTAATTCTTTACTTAGAAGCTTTTATTTGATAAAAACCTTCAATCAGTACACATCTTTCGTAAAAAAATAATTTGAAAACTAAAAACCGCACCTTTCAAACAAATCGGACATGGCAAGTTCGTGTGGTACCTATATGTGTGGTACCTATCTGCATTGGATGCCCGCATGTCGCCACTGCTGTGCAGCCCGCCCGGAGGACACGGTGGAGTACACGATTGGGAGGAGCATCGCCGTATCTTCGTGGGACAATCTCTCACGCCGGGCCATGCTCAACAAATAACTTATTCGAAAAAATCAGGTACTATTAATTCAAATTCGGCCGTCATGATGGTTTAACTAGAGTGTCGAAAGTTTTAAGTTTATAATCGATCTTATTCCTACAGCATACCTACCTCTAAACTATTATATCTGGCAGTGTACTACAAGCGTGTTGGGAACTATGTCCAGTAATGTAGGCTTCACAGCGTAATGTTCATAGACAACTTACATAGTTAACATGACACACTGTTCTCTCTGCCTACCTTACATACGTCTGAGTAGAGTGGAACTAAGAACTAGTGACAAGGAACAAGGTAGACTTGTCGAGAAACATGTTTGCATACTTCTCTCGTGTTTTTCGTTAGAAAAGTTCAAAAGTAGCTACGCATAAGTCAGTAATAGCCATTTTATACTAACCACAAGTAAGAACTGGTAGGTATAGTCTTTTTTATTATTTATTTCTTTAGAATTCCATAAATAAATATGTGTTGCGGACACTAATTATATTTCAATCAATATAAAACTTCATGTACAAAATGCGAAAAGTCTCAGACAAAAAAGAAACCTAGAAATCCTACCGATTTAAAGGCGCACAGGGCCGTTCACTGTGGCAATATTTAGGAGAGGGCGATGGCCAACAATGGACATCTTTAATCTTAAATGATGACAATTAGAATGTGCCTACTAAGACCGTTCCGTCACGAGCCAACACCGTCGCAAATCATGCAGGAACATCGATATAATCTATTATTACCATGCACTAGAAGAAGCGTGCCGTACAATGACTTCAGTCCACGTAAGTGATCAGCATGCCATACACTTTTACATACCTAGATGACATTAGAATAGTGCAATTTTGACGTATCACCACTGAGTTTTAAAAGTTTTGTTAGACAACAATGGCAATGACGCGCTTCAGTGGACTTGTGTACAAACATTTCAGTATTTTGACCATAGATATAAGAAAAGAGGAGATATGTTGCGAAGTCAAAAATGTACGGGAACCCGCTGTCTGCAGTCATCCCCACTTCTACGTTCACTCGCACGTTTGCAAATATACTTACGCACTCGCGCACACATCCGCAATTCATAAATCGGATCATAATACACAGTGAATTTTAAACTTTATTACTTTTCTACAGCGTATATTTTCCATTCACCGAACAAATTGCGCACACATTTGCAGCAAGCCTTCGTCGATGTGCTGTGCAAAAGCAATTTATTTTACATTTACGCTAGTGATTGACTAAATAGAAAAGTTATCGATGTTTTTAGTGCTATTTTTTTTGGGTCCAAAAAAATAAGTGAAATAAAAATCAATATGTCCAGAAAATAATATATTAATAATAAAAGAATAAAAATGGTTTTCATAAAGCTCTAAAATTAATTTTAGCTAAAAAATTAAATTAATGTTTGAGCATGTTAGGACTCCTTATTATACCGTAACGACGACATTTATCTCCGGACCGGATAACTATGGTGATTCTCAAGAAAATCGTTTGTTCAATTAATGTACTGCTGTTGGTTACCTATATCACTCACTGACCTGTGAAATTAAGGTATTTACGAAGCTTTGATATTATAGGGGTGGCTTTTTTAGTCAAATATTGCAATCTTAAATTTATGTATTTTTCCATGACCGCTTTAATAAGTATTATTCAATTATATTAAGAATTATTCCATGAAAAAGCTATGTTTAAAAAACAAAAGAAAAACTTTATCTCAATTCTGCAAAAATACGGTCTAGTCTTAAATTAGGGATTGCCCATTCAAAAAGCCTGCGTTTTTTTTAAAGGCTGAAACATTTCAGGTTTAAAATGCCTTGAACATATTGTATTATTTTTAATAGGGGACCAATTAGGTGGCTTTCTAGTAGCATCAATCCATTTATTTTTTTAAATTGCATCCTTCGGGAATCTGAAAACATAAAACAACGTTTTAGTTGTAATTTTTACCTAAGCTTAGTACTAGCTTACCCACACCATGTTAAAAGCTTTTGTAAAAGAACGTAGTAGAGCATATTAAATACATATTATATGAAATACAACACGTGCCCATAAATAAAAAATAAAGAGGTAATACATGTTGTCTTATTTTAAGCAAAAGTTGTTAATTCTGAATCATGCCCTTTATTAAGCACATTTGAAGCTTTTAAAGCCTTTAAGCAAAATAGTAAAAATATTAAATCTAGAAAAAATAAAAAGGTAAGGCATAACACAGACACCATGAAATAGTCCACTGAATTTAACTTACAATTTAACCAACTCACTTTATGACAGTTACTTACATAATTATTTCTCTACAACTCTGTAAAATAATCAAAACATGTAAATACAAATAAATAGGTACTTTTTTATTCTCATTATATTATTATTATTTCACATCGGATACCCGACCATTCAATATTGTGTTGTTATCGATAAGTCGACATTAATGGATCTGCAACAAGTGCATCACTAACTAGCCGCCGCTCAGAGCGGCCGTACTATGAAACACGCCGCATTGATAAAGTATCGTTATGTTCCTATTACATTGCTGGTCTAGTTACTGAGCGTCAAAGTTAAGTAGTGGTTAAAGAGCAATGTATTTACTGCATAAGTAATACAGTCGCTTTAAAATTTAAAAACAAAAATAACGTAGTAACAGCCAAGGACATTACAAGGATTATTGTTTTTACTGATTTTAAAGACAAATATAGTAATAAACTTATACTTACATATGGTAAGAGATTCCGTGATTATCCAGGTTAATTTTATCACTTCGGTTCTTACAAAAAAGCACTGAACAACACGGCATTTTAAATATTTTATGAGCACGTACCGCGAGTCTCACTAGTTTACAACTGAGTGCCGCACGACGGCCGTTTGCCCGAAAGTGTGCTTATTGCACAAGTCGCGATCTACACGAACACGCCCACTTGCCACTTCTCCTGTTTTTTATATTTCTATGATTTTGACAAATAGTTTCTATGAACGAGCTTGTCTATCGCTAGGATACTCGTATTGAAGCGACCCGCCCCAGCTTCGCACGGGTACCGATATTGAATAAATTATGCATGTATTATGCACATAAACCTTCCTCTTGAATCACTCTATCTATTAAAAAAAACCACATCAAAATCCGTTGCGTACTTTTAAAGATCTAAGCATATATAGGGACAGCGGTAGGTAAGCAACTTTGTTTTATACTATGTAATGAAGTCGATGTGTAGGAAGCGTATCGTCACGTAGATGATTTTTACAACAAACACTAAACAGCCACAACTAAAGTTAAATCTGAATACTAATAGCAAAGGAGGGCACTAAAAACTTGGCCCCTGTCAAATAGAGAAATGGCCGTAATCCTTCCCTCAACAAGTCATTCCTCTTATCTTCACCCCTACTACTTAATGGAAGGATCTCGACTGGAAATTTAGTGAAATGATGCCAAATGGCAACACTATACACAATGGCACTCTATTGTGTTGCCTGCTCAGGGTGCGGGCTTTTTGAAAAGCGAACCGCCGTGAGTTTTGGTCAGAAAAAGTCCCATACGAGAAAAGCTCTAGACGAAATGAGAGAACGGACTAGGAGAAGTTTGTAAAAGATTTCAATAAATTTGTGCGTCTTGATGGTGATCAACGATTACTAGCAGATGGAATCTCGATCGCTGTCAAATAGGTACTACCTAGTTTACCCTAAAAGTTTACCATATCTATTAAAAAAAAAGACAGAAGCGTTTACATATTTTTTTGTAAATGCTTCTGCCTTTTTTAACCAACCTTTTTGACTTTTTTATCTCGGAAACGTGCTGAGGTATCGAGTTGAAATTAAAACCATATACCCAAGTCTGCGGTTTCATTTATGTAGCAAAAAACGTACTTTGATACTCTAAGTTGAATCAAAATTCATAGAAGACTTCCCATTGATATTGTTACGAACGTGAGTAATCAAATGCCGGTTTACTAAGAGAGATTTATTTTTCCACAAACAAAACACCAATTTAGTCCAATCGCCAACAAACCAGTTCGTAATTCACTCTAGAGATCCGTAGAAATATCGCTTAGGTCGTCGTATGGATGAAACAATCTTCACTTGACTTGGTTAGTTCGCACTCGTTCGCAGTCGAAATCAAACTGACTCCCGTCCGGCCAGCGAACACGTATTTATACTCAGAGCCAAGAAAATTCTAGATACCGAAGGTTCGAGGCCACACCAGAACAAAAGAAACCGTTTCCGCGAAGCAATAAATTATTCTTATTACCAACCGGTAGGTAACTACTCGACCCCACGACTCATACGAATTTCGACTCTATAGTAAAAGACTGAAGGTACAAATTCCTTTACCAAGTTACTTAAGTACCTACAAAAGTTCTCAGAATTATTGAGTACCTACTTATACGTGTCGGATTTTTCTAGAATTTGCTAGGCCCTGGTACGTACTTCTATTCTGGAGGTTTCGACTAGCAATGCGTTTTAATTATTCGGTGATACTTTCAGCTTTGTCGAAGAAACGACGTGTTCTATTTTTACGGCGTAACAGTGCCCCCCTCTTAGTCATGCTCGTCCCGAGCATTATTAGATCCACGGTACGGCGCCAGTCTATCCAAGTGGACTACCTTAGGCTTCCCTCTTAGTCCTTTCTTGATGCGATAGGTCACGTCGTTAATCCTTTTCATCACGGTGTAAGGTCCCTCCCATCGAGCTTGAAGTTTCGGCGACTTCCCTTTTCGTCGGAGCGGGTTGTGGAGCCAGACTAGTGCACCTTCTTCAAATCCCTTGGTGTTGGCATTACGGTCGTACCTAGTTTTCATTTTGGAGCTGGTGTTCATGCTATTCTCACGTACTCGTTTATGCACTTCGTCCAATTGATCTTGAAGGTCACTGACATAGTCCGTAACTGGCTTGGTCTTGTCAGGTGGCACGCCAGTTATAGCATCGACTGGAAGTCTCATCTCTCTGCCGAAATTCACTCTTGCTGGAGTATATCCCGTGCTATCGTGCACTGCCGATCGATAAGACATCAGAAATAGTGGAATATACCGGTCCCAGTCCTTCTGATGGTCATCGACAACCTTAGCCAGGTGATTCTCCAGGGTCTGGTTAAATCTTTCCACCATTCCGTCCGACTGTGGATGCGCAGGTGTTGTGCGTGTTTTGTAAATCCCCAGAAGGGTACACATCTCCTGGAACAGCGCAGATTCAAAGTTACGGCCTTGATCGGAATGGATCTCCAAAGGTGCGCCATACCGACACACTACTTCTTCGACCACCTTCTTCGCCACTGTCGTCGCTTCCTGATTGGGAATGGCGAAAACTTCGGGCCACTTTGTGAAATAGTCCTGGATCACCACTATGTATTTGTTTCCGTCATTTGTAACTGGAAATGGTCCAGCGACGTCGATGGCAATGCGTTCCCATGGGGCTCCCACATTGTACAGCTGAAGCTTGCCCCTGCTTCTAGTCTGTGGTCCTTTCACAGATGCACACGCTGTACATTTCCGACACCATTGCTCTATGTCCTCTCTACAATTGAGCCAGTAATACCGCTGTCTCACTTTCAGTAGAGTCTTCTTGATCCCCAGATGTCCACCAGAAGCACCATCGTGTATTTCCTGTAGCAGGGGGACCACTTCACTTCGTGGTACTATCACTTGTGTGGTCACCTCCTTGCCATCGTTCGATTCCCATTTCCTACAGAGCACATCATTCTCCAGGACTAAACTGTCCCACTGCGCCCAGTAGCTCTTTGTGACGGGACTAAGTGACGATACTTCACTCCATTGGGGCCTAGCTCCACTACGCAACCAGTCCAGTACCGGTCGAATATCGTCATCTTCTTTCTGGGATTTCTTGAAGTTGCCTTCAGTTCTAATCAAGTTCACGTGTTCTCTGGCTTCGTTTTGCTGGCAATGTCTGCAGTCTTCATCACACGGACGTCGCGACAGGGCATCAGCATTGTTATGCCCTTTTCCACTCCGATGTTCCGTCACGAAATTGAACTCCTGCAGCTGCTCGAGCCATCTTGCAACTTGACCCTCCGGGTTTTTAAACTGTAGCAGCCATTTCAGTGCAGCGTGGTCGGTCCTTAACGTGAACTGCCTTCCTATGAGGTACTTATGGAAGTGCTGCAAGGTTTTTACTACAGCCAGCAGTTCTCGTCGAGTAACACAGTAGTTCCTCTCGGGCTTTGAAAGTGCCTTACTGAAGTAAGCGATCACGATCTGTCGGTCATCTTGCACCTGTGACAATACGCCACCAATTCCCGTATTGCTGGCATCTGTGTCAACGACAAATCTTCCATCTCTGCTCGGATACCCCAGTATAGGTGCTTCACATAGCCGCTGCTTCAGCTCGTTGAACGCTGACTCACAGTTGTTGTCCCAGATAAATTCTCTTTTATCCTCAGTCAGTTGATGTAGAGGTTTTGCAATGTCAGAAAAACTCATAACAAACCTTCTGTAGTATGTGCATAGCCCTAGAAATGCACGTACTTCTGTTTTATTCTTTGGAACTGGCCACTGTTGCACAGCCTTTATCTTCTCAGGGTCGGTTCTCACTCCATCAGCGGAAATCACATGTCCTAGGTAGCTGACCTCCTTCTTGAACAGGGCACACTTCTTTGGGCTTAGTTTTAGGTTAGCCCCTCGTATTCTGGTGAACACTTTTTCCATGTTCCTTAGGTTTTCCTTAAAAGTGCGGCCCATTATAATGACGTCATCCAAATATACTAGACAGACGTCACCAAGAAGACCAACCATGACTCGTTCCATGAGGCGTTCAAAGGTTGCTGGAGCATTGCACAACCCAAAAGGCATGACGTTAAATTGCCACAGGCCATTGCCAATGCCCGTACTGAACGCTGTCTTTTCTTTATCCTTCTCGCTGATTTCCACTTGCCAGTAGCCACTTTTCAAATCAATGGTTGAAAACCACCTCATACCACTGAGCATATCCAGCGTATCGTCGATCCTCGGCAAGGGGTAACTGTCCTTCTTCGTGACATTATTCAGCATTCTGTAGTCGACACAGAATCTTGTACTACCGTCCTTTTTCTTTACAAGAACGACAGGAGAAGACCATGGGCTCGTAGAAGGTTCAATTATTCCACTATCAGCCATGTCCTTTACCATTTCTGCCACTTCAGTTTCTTTAGCCCAGGGTATGCGGCGCGGTCTCTGTTTAATTGGTCTAGCATCACCTGTGTCTATTTCATGCTTGACAAGACCTGTTCTTCCGCAGTCCTTTCCCGTTGCAAAAATATCCTGAAACCGTAGCAGAAATTCCCTGGCTTGCTGTAGTTCTGAGGTCGATAAATTCTTCTTAGAACTTTCCAGAAGTTGCTGGATGTGATCAGGTTCATCTCTCGTTGAGTCCTGCTTCACTGGAGATGTGTTGATTTGGCGGAGATACTTCACTTCTTCACATTTCCCAACAGCACTGTTTTTCTTCAAGTGGACCTCCTTTTTCCCAAGATTTACAATTCGCACTTTAGATTTCCCTTTCGTCATTACCAATGTCCTCGCAGTGATGAGTTCCGGATGCCGGCCAGTATCCTCAACTATTACGCATCTTTGTTGCCTGATTTTCTTAGGAAATTTTACTTCAACTAAAGTTTCTGTTCTCGGAGCCAATGTAGTATCTTTCACACAATAGAGGTTACATGTGTTGACTCCTCGCAGGAACACTTCTTGGTCTGGGAACTTCAATACTCCCCTATCAATATCTAAAACACATCGGTACTTCTGCAAGAAGTCCAGACCCAGAATGCAATCATCGGTAATATTCGCAATCAAAACAGAATGGGTGTACACTTGATCACCGATTTTTAACTCTATATCTGTATCACCGAGGACGGAGACTGGCTGGCCGGTTGCTGTCTGAAGTCGGCAGGATGGAGACTTTCTTTGCCACAAGATCGTGCGTTTCAGCAACTCAGGTCTTATAATAGTCCGTGACGCCCCGGTGTCAACGGTGAAATTGCAAGTACGTTCATTCAGTGTTCCTTCGATGGTCAAACTATTTCCGGTGTGGACTTGATTGATAGTGATGACTGGGGCCTTTACTTGACCAACCGGCACGCACCCCGCGGCCCTAGCGACATTAAGTTTTATCGTCTTCTCGTTAACTTGGGTTGCGGAGTCCACACTTGCCCTCTTCCTCTTGGGACAATCAGTACGAATGTGCCCTTTTTCTCTGCACCCGTAACACGTCGGAATATAGCGGGACGTTGCCGAAGAAGAAACCATCCCTTCGCGGTGACGCGGCTGCACTGAAGGCGAAACCACTACTTCTCGAACTCTGTGCATGCGTGAATCCTGTCGTACGGCTTCCACTTCCAAAGCGTGAGCCATTGCACTTTTCAGAGTTTGGTGGTGTCCAAGTCGCACCGTAGCTCTTACTTCAGTATCCCGTAGACCGTCGATGAATGCCTGCACCAGATATACTTCCACGGTCTCCGGTGTCATCGACACGTATGCGCGCCGCACCAGCCGTTCAACCTCGACACCCCACTGTTGGAGGCTCTCGTTGGGCTTTTGTGTTCTCTCGCGAAGCTGCGCGCGGAATACGTGCTCGAGGTGCTTGTCACCGTAGCGGGTGTCTAACCCTTCCATTAGACGCTCCAAGGTCCTACCGTCCGAAGGAAGGTTCTCTAGGACCAGTAGGGCGTCCCCACGTAGAGCTAAGGTTAACGCCGCGAAAGACTGCTCATCATCCCAGCGGTTTGTCTTCACCAACGTTTCGAATTGGTATTTGAAGGCAGTCCATGACGACGTGCCGTCAAAACGTGGCACATCAAACTTTGCGGCCGACGTACAGTGGGTGTGCGCTGATGAGCCAATGGCAATGGGTTCGCGTGCTTCCAGCTTGACAATTTTTCTATTGATGTCCAGCAGGCGATCTTCATGGCCATCTATTCGGGTTTCCAAAGTATCAGTTCGGGCGGAAACCTCCTTGACCTCTAAGGTGAGATTCTTTACTTTCTCGCCCAGCGTGACGAGGCCGTGATCGATTTTCTCGAGGATAAGGTTCTGCTTAGCCTCTTGATCGCGGCGAGCGGCTTCCTGTTCGCGGCGAGCGGCTTCCTGTTCGCGGCGAGCGGCTTCCTGTTCGCGGCGAGCTTCTTCCTGGTTAGCCGCGATTAGGTCCTGGAGCTGGCGCTGGTTAGCTTCCTGTTCGCGGCGAGCGCCTTCCTGTTCGCGGCGAGCGGCTTCCTGTTCGCGGCGAGCTTCTTCCTGGTTAGCCGCGATTAGGTCCTGGAGCTGGCGCTGGTTAGCTTCCTGTTCGCGGCGAGCGGCTTCCTGTTCGCGGCGAGCTTCTTCCTGTTTAGCCGCGATTAGGTCCTGGAGCTGGCGTTGGTTAGCTTCCTGTTCGCGGCGAGCGGTTTCTTGTTCGCGGCGAACGGCTTCCATACTAGCTTGCATGGCAGCCAACACCGCAGCGAGGCTCATTTCTGAAGTTGGTCCTGTTGGCATCTCAGCAGCTGCCGTTGCTCCGACACCAGCCGGATCTTCTTCCTCCAGTCGGTGACGCGCAGCATCCATCTCCGTTTGTCTCCTTGTTCGTGGTCGCTGTTCGTCGTCCCTCTGTAGTAATGGCATCTCACTTCTGACACCAGTTGTTACGAACGTGAGTAATCAAATGCCGGTTTACTAAGAGAGATTTATTTTTCCACAAACAAAACACCAGTTTAGTCCAATCGCCAACAAACCAGTTCGTAATTCACTCTAGAGATCCGTAGAAATATCGCTTAGGTCGTCGTATGGATGAAACAATCTTCACTTGACTTGGTTAGTTCGCACTCGTTCGCAGTCGAAATCAAACTGACTCCCGTCCGGCCAGCGAACACGTATTTATACTCAGAGCCAAGAAAATTCTAGATACCGAAGGTTCGAGGCCACACCAGAACAAAAGAAACCGTTTCCGCGAAGCAATAAATTATTCTTATTACCAACCGGTAGGTAACTACTCGACCCCACGACTCATACGAATTTCGACTCTATAGTAAAAGACTGAAGGTACAAATTCCTTTACCAAGTTACTTAAGTACCTACAAAAGTTCTCAGAATTATTGAGTACCTACTTATACGTGTCGGATTTTTCTAGAATTTGCTAGGCCCTGGTACGTACTTCTATTCTGGAGGTTTCGACTAGCAATGCGTTTTAATTATTCGGTGATACTTTCAGCTTTGTCGAAGAAACGACGTGTTCTATTTTTACGGCGTAACAATATATAATCCTGAAATTTAGCATAAAACATCTCATAGCACATATAGGAAAAAAATTGAAAATATTAAGTTACGTCAGAAAAAAAATTAGATTCGAAAAAATCATCGTTACTCAATTCGGGAACTGTTTTCATAGGTAGTTTGTATTGAACCCCCAGTGCGTAAGTCCGACTCGCACTTTACCATTTTTTATTTTTCTGACTATCCCACTGCTTAACCATTCAAAAGTTATTGTAAATGCTCTGACACTAAATTGCTAGTCAGTGGTGCCATCTCTAAGATTACTTTCAAACTTGCACTTCCAAAAAAAGAAAATTGCAATTCCAAAAAATCCTATTTCATAGTAGTGTAACGTTGTACGCGTGTTTACAAATAACTATTTAAAATAAAAATTATTAACTAAATAAAAATTTAATAATATAATTAAAACTTAAACCTACACTTAATTAATACTAATATATACAAACAAAAACACTATTATACAAACATCACTTACTGCTTACAGGGGTCACCAATTTAAAATACTTAAGCATTATTTATAATATAACTAGCAGAAGTTGGTCAACACAAACATTGTCTGATTGCGCATTTTGACTGCGACATTTTTTTAAAACCCGTCCGGTCAGTTTAGTAGCGGCCGGTCACTTGCAGCTCGGCACCCGCCATTCGGCAGCCAGACTAATCAGAGGACAGACGTAGCTCTTCTCAGCGCGTTTTTTTTAAAACTCTGTGTTCTGTCTAACGATAGTACTTACGTAGCTCTTCTCAGCGCGGCACCAGTTTGAACTTTTTTCTAAATTCTGCTTGTATTACAAATACTAAATTCTGAGTAGTGTTGAAGACCCGTATATCGGTAAGTGGCGAACAATTGTATATTTTACAGTGTATGGTAGCTTTTCCTATTTATTATATGTGGTGGACATTAATCCTCTTTTCATGCTTTTATTATTACTTTGTCAGTGATCAAAATTAGCAACGTAGTTTTAAATAACTTTCAATAAAGTAGTTGGCTTTGCAATTTAATAAACTTCTACCCTCCACATATCATTTTGTAAATCGTACAATTTCTTTGTTCAATATTTTAACCTAATTTTATATTGTACTCATTTTCTCACTGCTATATCTCTGTTCTCGTGACCATCAGCCACATTCATTGCCTACCAGGTAAAGTTAGGTGCTTATTTTCCGCTTCATCACCCTGGGAATGGCAATTGGCTGGTCAAGGTCACCTCCTGAATAGCTGCTTATTGCACCTGTACTTCTAGGGTTCAATACTACGGTTTGAACTTTCCCATCGGACGTCATCCGCTGCGCATCACCCTCCCGTGGACGTCGTACGTCGTAGCAGTAGCAGCAGCGTTCAGGGGCCTACCACACCTGCCTGCCTACCCCAGCCAACAACAAGGGAAAGGAAGTAACACTGAACTTTACGACCGGAGAGTTGGAACTCGGCATACGGCCTTTTAACCCATCCCTGGGATATATGTTTTTTTTTTATTAATATATGCTAACGAATTGAGTGTCCGTGTTTTATTTGACATGAGACCTTAACCGTTACATTGGCGCCTTACGTGGTTAGTTTAATTTTCGTTACAAATTATATGCCGTAGTTCTAATTTTCTGGGGGTAGTGCATGTTTGTGTGCTTCTTTTTATTTCATTTTTGTGAAACGTTTGGTTTGGTTTTTTATTTTTGGTTGCCAGCAACTAAAGTGTAAGCAAAACAAGCCTGTTATTAATTTAAAAGCATTTCTATAATTTGTTCGTATTAAAACGAAAAATAACCGTTAGTTGGAATTTTTTTTTTACTAATACCGTCATAAAATTTAGAAAAATTTGTTAAACTTATGTAGCAGTCACTAATTCAGACGTTTTTTAAAGTAACTAGTTCTTGTTCCATCTTTGTCTGTTTTAAGCATTACACATTAGTTGCAATTCTGTGCTATTTTTTTTTTATTTTTCAGCAGTTTTTTTTTTTAAACGGAAAAAAAAATTTTGTTTCTTTCACTACTTTTTTCTGCTTAACTAATATCAACCAAAGCGTTACTAGATAGCTTAGTTAATTGTAAGGGACAGAGGTATTCTTTTAGTTGTTTTGTTTTAGTTGCTATATTATACACTGTTCGTCATTTACTAATATAGGGTAAAATTTTAGTCATGGCTTTTACAATTAAATTTCTGTCGCTTCAGAAGAGTGAATTGGAATATGAAGTTTCCATTAGAGGCTCCACTCCAGAGAGCACAGTGTCTGAACTCCGTAAACAAATAGTAAAATTAATCTCACTTTTTCCTTCTGAGGACATTTTGGACTCGCCATTAAGCCCAGCTGATGATCTCAGGGGAGTTTCAAATGTTTTAACTAAAATCCAAGTAGGTTTTGATAACGAGTTGGACCGTAATAGTTATTTAAGAATACAAAATTTATTAAATCATCTTTATCACCGCATTAACAGAATAAGTCGCACTGAAACAGATGCAGCCGTTTACGATTATTGTGTTGACCAATTTAAGCTTTACTTAAATAAATTAAATTCTTTAAAGGATAAATATCTTGCTGACCCTTTGGTTCCTTCAACTAGCAGTGAGACCTTGTCATCGGTTAAACCTATTAATGTCTCAGTTTCTTGTGACCGTACTTCACAAGATGTTAATAAATTAAAATATGACGGCAAAAGTTGCGTTCGTTCCTTCATCCAAAGGGCAAACGAATTTAAACTTGCGAGAAACATTTCAAATGAAAAGTTGCTCTCATATGCAACTGAGATATTCACGGGAGATGCACTTCATTGGTTCCGTAGCAACAGAGAACTCATTTCGGACTGGGATAATCTTCTGTTATGTTTAAAAAACGATTTTGATAAAGCTGATTATGATTACAGACTTTTGTCTGAGATCCGTCTGAGAACACAGGGTGAAACAGAGAATATAGTAATTTATTTGGCTATTATGTCTGGACTGTTTTCACGACTGTCGAAACCTCTCTCAGAAGATAGCAAGTTAGAGATTATTTTGCACAACATCCGACCTTGCTATTCAAGTATATTAGCTTCCGTTCCCGAAATTAAATCAATTAACGAATTGAGATCCCTGTGTACTAACTTCGAAAAAGTTCAGGCACGTCTTTCTTATTTTCATGAACCACCAGTTCCATCATCTGATACTGTAGCACCGGAGTTCGCGTATACAAAGTCAAAGCCAACTAAGAATAATTATTCTCAATATAATAATAAACAAAACAATAACAGTTACAGCAATAATCAAAATAAACACAATAATAATAATTTACATGCCATCGATACACCAAAACCTCGACGTTATTGCCCAAGATGCCGTACAGATTCTCATGGCTTACGTCAATGTGCAGCAGACAAAACGGACATTTTTTGTTTTGTTTGTGGCAAAAAGGACGTCAAGACACCGCAGTGCCCAGATTGCAACAAAACAAAGACTAATAAATCTAATTCAAAAAACTAGGTGGTCAGAACTGTAGCAATAGCAATTTTGACAAAGATGATTGGCAAAATTGGCTCCAAACTATTAAAAATTTTTTCAACATTTATAAAGTTGCTTCAGTTCTTACCAACATTCCTTCTAATGATTCCAGACCTTATGTCTCTGTTAAAATGGATGAATTAGTTATGGTAGGTTTATTAGATTCAGGTTCAGCTGTGACAATCATAGGTAATAATGCGCATAAAGTACTTATTAGTAAGGGACTTCACCTAACTGCAAACAATTCCTATCCCACATTTCTTATTGCCGCAGGAGGACAAAGGCTAAACAGTATTGGTTCTATGAATCTTCCCATTCATTTTGAAGACCAATTTCATATTATTGAAGCTCTAGTCGTACCTGAAATTAATAATAATCTTATTTTGGGTATAGATTTTTGGCGTAAGTTTCAAATCTGTCCCAAGTATTTATATTCCATTAGTATTGGACAAATTAACAATAATATAGCGTCAGTCAATACTGACAATACTCATTTGCAGAATTATGATACTCTCGATACAGCCCAAAGAGTAGTGGCTGATAATATCATACGCCAATTCGAAGAGATATCTTTTAAGGTCAAAGGATTAGGCAATACGAATGTGATTACGCATCGAATCGACACAGGAGATACTCAACCTATTCGACAGCGTTACTATAGGATGTCACCAGAAAAGCAACGAATCCTCATTGAACAGGTTGACGAAATGCTTAGTCTTGATGTTGTCGAACCGTGTGAAAGTGCTTGGTCTTCACCTGTTTTAATCGTTGCTAAAAAGAACGGTGAGCCACGTTTTTGTTTGGACAGTCGAAAACTTAATTCAGTCACCAAGAAAGACGCCTATAATCTGCCATACATCTCAGAGATCTTGGACAATCTTCGTGATGCTCGTTATTTGTCCAGCATCGATTTGTCAAAAGCTTTTTGGCAGATTAATATTCATCCGGAGGATCGTGATAAGACGGCTTTCTATGTCCCAGGTCGTGGTACATTTAGGTTTAAGCGCACAGCTTTTGGTTTGACTAATGCCCCTGCCACTCAACAACGTTTGGTCGATACACTTTTCGGGGAATTCGAACAAAGAGTCTTTGCTTTTCTTGACGACATTATCATTGTTAGTAACGATTTTAACAGCCATGTTTCGTTGCTAGTTCGTGTACTTAATAAGCTAAAACATGCGAACCTGACTGTTAACTTAGATAAGTGCAAATTTTTTAGAGACCGTCTCAAATACCTGGGTTATGTTGTTGACAGTGGTGGTCTAAGAACTGATCCTGAAAAAGTGCAGGCTATCCTTCAATACCCTACACCTTCAAATAAAAAGGACGTTAAACGGTTTTTAGGAACCGCCACTTGGTACCGTCGCTTCGTACCTAATTTCAGCACCATAGCTGCACCTTTAAATAAGTTGACGTCTAATAAGAAGAGTGCTCCACCATTTAAATGGACTGACGAGGCTGACGCCGCTTTCTTAAAATTAAAGGAATGTCTGATATCAGCCCCAGTACTATCCTGTCCTGATTATAATCGTCCTTTCGAAGTCCACACAGATGCTAGCAACTATGGTATCGGTGCAATGCTTACCCAAACTATAAATTCCAAAGAGCATCCAATAGCCTACATGAGTAGATCGTTGTCAGCATCAGAGAGGAATTACAGCATCACTGAGCGTGAGACTTTGGCTGTAATTACCGCTTTAGAGCATTGGAGGTGCTACTTGGAGAATGGTAAGATGTTCACGGTATATACCGATCATAGCGCGCTTAAGTGGTTTCTGTCACTGAATAATCCGACAGGTAGGCTGGCTCGCTGGGGTGTTCGATTATCGTCTTTTCATTTTGAGATCAAGCACCGTCGTGGTTCCGATAATGTCGTACCAGATGCTCTTTCTCGAGCGGTTCCAGTGAGTGCTATTAGCACATCTGATGCTATAAAGACCACTAACGATTCCTGGTATAGTAACATTTATAATGGTTGCATTAACAATCCACAAAATTTTCAAAATTTTATTGTTAAAAATAATAAATTGTTTAGGCTTAGTAAAGAAAAATGTCAATTTACTACAGAATTTTCTTGGAAAGAGGTTATACCTAGTGAATTACGTGAGCAAGTCATTTTTGAAAACCACTCCGAGCCTATAGCCGGACATTTAGGCATTTTCAAAACTTATAGACGTCTTGCGTTACGTTACTATTGGCCCGGCATGCATAAGGATGTCGTTAATTTTGTGTCAGCTTGTGATAAATGCTTATCTCACAAAATACAAAACCATACAACTTTAGGCGAAATGGGACGACCTAAATGCTCTCAATGCTCTCGTCCATTTCAAATGTTATCCATTGATTTGATGGGTCCTTTACCTACAACACGTAAACAAAATTCTTATATTTTCGTGGTTACATGTTTTTTTTTTTTTTTTTTTTTTATCTTTATTTAAGGGGACTCGGTCAACATGACGATGTCGCCCCGTAATTCTAAATTATACTATATTATTATAGCTAGGTGTATCTTAACTCCCTAAAAAAAATTATCTTAGCGAACGGGCGGAAGCATCGCCCAGCAGTTGCTGGGCGGTGCCTCCGCTCGGTAGGTGGGATAAGTATAATGAACACAGTTTCTTGGCACTTTCCGAAAAAGGAAAGGCCAAGATGCTGCTACATATTCCTATATTGTACTGCGTGCCTCCAAGTGCCTGTCGCCGTTGAGTCTCATTCCGGACACATTCGAGCAGAACGTGGTGAACATCCTCGATCACGTTACAGTCGATGCAATTAGGTGAGTCCGTTTTACCCATTAAATGTGCAAATTTATTTGAAGGGATATGCCCGGATCGAAGTCTCAACAGTGTCACAACATATTGTCTATGGGCCTCCATATCCTGGAACCATGGGCAACGAAAAGGTTCAGCCTGTATGGTCCTGTACCATATGCCCTTTGTGAGCGACCTCTCATCAAAGTATTCCTGCCACAAATCTTTGCAGATATGTTTAACTTTCTGCACTTGGTCTGTATGTAATGGTAAGCAAGTGTATGGGATCCCTTCCGATAAAGCTAATTTTGCTGCCTGATCAGCCTTTTCATTGCCCATAATGCCAACGTGAGATGGGATCCACTGCAAAATTATAGTCTTGTTAGCCCTAAGAAGCTCAAAAATAGTCTGGACGATAACTAAGGCTATCGGGGAACCTCGATAGTTCGAGGATAGCCGAGCCAAATGCAATAAGGCACTTTTAGAGTCAGTTATAACCACAATACGTTGGGTGTCAAGAGTTAACGTGTATGACAGAGCTTCGGAAATCGCTATTAGCTCGCAGTACATTACAGAAACATTAGCCTTTATCTTAAATTTAAGAACATCATTTAATTGAGGGTCGAATACAGCCGCTCCCGCACAATGCGTGTCTTTAGATCCGTCTGTGTACAGTTGATAAAACGTACCGTATTTATCGTATAAGAATTTGGAACATTTTTGCATTAAATCTAACCTATTCATCGATCTCTTTGGAAGGTGTAAATCAGGAATATCGACATAAATGTTTTTTGTTAAGTCAATACTGGATAACCATGTATTCAGAGAGAATATTCCTAATATGGGACTAGAATAAATAGGTAAATCTTGAAGTTTCCTGTACATGTCTACTATAAGTGGAATCGTTTTGTTTCTCCAGTATTGACCCTCACATAGGTTTGACAATTCTTCGATAATACTTATCGTAACATTATTCTGTACCGATCTAGATTTGAGCCAGAATTTTCCCGCTAAATATCTCCTACGAATCTGTAGTGGTTGTAAGCACAGTTCGTTCTCCATGACATGGATTGGTGTGCTCCTAATGAAGCCCCCTATAATTCTCATACATAAATTTTGAATACCGTCGAGTTTATTTAATTGACTCTTAGCGTAATTACCAAATAAGAAACTACAGTAATCGAATCGGCTTCGAATCATGGAGATATATAGACGCCGTAAATGTTTCGGGTGGACACCCCATTTGGATCCGGCCAGCACCTTAAATATGTTTATTAATCTTGAGCACCTTTCCCGTAATTCGTTAATATGTTTCTTCCACTTCAAAGATTTGTCTAGCCACATACCTAAATATTTTGCATTATCAACCTGTTGAATACTATGATTATTAATATTTACGGAGAATACATTTCTAGTTCTACCCTTGCTGAATAAACATATTTTTGTTTTATTAAGAGAGATCTCTAATCCGATTTCCTCTATTAAACATTGAAATATTTTTAATGAATTTTGGATGTTGGTGACGGAGTCTGAGATTTGTTTCTTAGTTACATACAATACAAAGTCGTCTGCATATTGGGACACAGACACGTCGACTATATTGTGACAAATCTTTGAAGTGGCAGCATTAAACAATAGTGGGGATAGCGGATCGCCCTGTGCTATGCCTGTCCCAGTGGTTCTCATAGCTATGCTACTATCATTAATTTGAACTGAAAGATGTCTGTCATGTAGAAATTCCCATAAATATCTGCACAACTGCGCTCCCACTCCCATCCTATCTAATATATTTAAAAGGGCCACTAAATTAATGTTATTATAAGCGCTATCAATGTCAATAAAACATGCCAAAGTACTATTACTTTTTGAAAACCCTTCCTGAATGCGCGACACTAATCTAGTCAGGTTATCCGCACACGATCTCGTTCTCCTAAATCCGGTAGTTTCGTCAGCAAAACAATTATTTCTTTCAAGAAACCATTCAAGCCTACGGTTCAAGATTGTGTGTAAAATTTTACAAGGACATGATAACAAAGCAATTGGTCTGATACCTGATACGGACCCAGCATCCCGACCAGGTTTTGGTATGGGCACTATTTTAACCTCTCTCCATTGTCTCGGGACAAAGCCCGTAAGTAGAAATCTATTGAATAGCGAGACTAAAACTAGTTTTCCTTCTTTTGGTAAATGTCTGATCATGGAGTAGGATATATCATCTCCACCAGGTGCCGTATCAGTCTGTTTAATACAGTTATTTAACTCTTGTATTGAAATTGGACTAGTCAATTTTCCATTTTCTGATATAAAATTAGGAGGAGGGGGGCTCACGTAATCTGGTGCCAAGCTATGTAGCAACTTCTCCGATTGTTCCTGATCCACAGCACATCTCGCCATCCTGTAGCCTTTGAGCCATCTCATTCGTCTGTACACTTCAGCTGCTGACATCGTGTTATCTAGACTATCACAGAAGGCTCTAAACGAGCTAAGCTTGCTATTCCGAATCAATTTCTGCGCCTCACTGGTTTTCCTTTGGATCTTGTCTAAATTTTGTGGCGTCGGGTTCTTCCTGAATTCTGCTAAGGCCAGACGTCGCTCAGCAACAGCGCGTGATAAGTCCTGCCCCCAATATGGTTTAGGTTTAAACATCTGTTGTCGTATTGGATTATCACAAATTTTTATTTTAGGTATGCTTTGATCCGCTGCCGTATTCAAGACTTCAATAAAATTATCGTATGCTTTTTGATTATCTGTTTGTATGTCTAAAACGTGAACTTTTTCTTTTATAATCTCTCTGTATTTGACCCATTCTGCTCTTTTATAATTCCTTTTGGTTTTACAGGTATTTATAGTGTTAATTTCAGTTTTAATTTTAATGACTAGGTGATCGCTCCCTAGGTTCTCATTCATAACTTGCCAACTAAACTTCATTGCCAAATCAAGGGATGCCATGGTCAAATCAGGTGAAGTACTTTGTAGGTTACCATTGACCAGTTTAACCCGAGTAGAAGTTCCATCATTAAGAGCGACGTAATTGTTTTCGAATATGGAGTCAAACAATTGCAAACCTCTAGCGTCGGTCTTAGATGACCAGTTAATATGGTGTCCATTGAAGTCTCCAGTTATAAGAGTTCTTTCTTGTTTAAGAGAGAATATTTGGTCCCAATCTCTTTTACTAGTGTGTACTGAGGAGGGGCAATAGATGGCAATAACGTTTTCTAAATGTTCGCAATTAGTAACCCTTATATGTAATAACTGAATGCCAGCGTTGCTGGTGATGGTGTTGCAACGACTTGCTCTCAGAGACCAATGAGTTAATATCGCGACGCCACCATATCCGTCATAACGGTCTTCTCTGAATGTGTTGTAGCCGCTTATACGAAAATTGCTGTCAGGTTCAAACCAGGTTTCGCTGATTATTGCGATGTGCACCTTCTCTTGACTCAACAATGCTTCGAACTCAGTAGCTTTAGGCCGGAGGCTTTGAGCATTCCATTGTAGGATATTGATTATTGAGTGTCTGTTGTTTTCTTGATCCATTGTGAAATATTAGTAAAAAGAGGCGCTTCTAAAATATACTTCAAGATAAAAGATTTAATCCATTCGAACAATATACCTGCACAGTTAGTTATTTTATTCTCCCATGAAATCTCCGTATCCAGCATTTTCTCTTTCAACTTACTCCATATCCCACCAACGTTCGATCTTCTGCTCTCAGAACTGTTGCCACCCTTGTTATCATTCAAGTTACCACACCCAATGTCATTGTCCGATTCCTGAGAACCTCCCTCCGATACCTCTTCCGAGCCATAATTCTGAATAGGGGGCACGGGAACGGGGGTGCCTTTCCTCACATTACTTCTCTTCACCTTCCTTGTATTTTTTCCACCCTGATTATTTCTTTTCACTATGTCTGAGTAGGTATTTTTGTTTGCTGAGGACCGAGCCAAAGCAAGGCTGTCAACCGACCCATGTGTCTCCTCTCCTATGATATATGGACACTCTCTTCTAGGAGGTTCCATTACAGGGTGCTCTGGCGGGACGTACATAGTGAGGGCCCGTTTGTAGGTGCAGTTAAATTCAGCCATCAAGTCTCTGATCTTTTTCTCCTTAATATATACGGGACATTTTTTTGCCAAAGTCATATGATTCCCGGAACAATTATTACACTTGTAGTCTACTGTCTCACAATTAGGATGATTTTTGCTGCATTTTGGGCATATAACCTTATTTGATGGGCATAATTTCATTGTATGTCCAAATCGCCAACACCGCGAACATTGCGTTACTGGGAATATATAGGGCGTAACTTCTGCTCTTGTGTTAAATATATAAATGAAGGGAGGCAAAGACGACCCCATGAAACATATACGAACAGCCTCCGACGGCTCCCATCTGGAATCTATGGTACTTCTGCGTTTCAACCTTTTCACTCCTATGATCTGGATATCACTCTCCAACCCCTCCAATATTTCTTCTTCAGATAAATCCAAGTCAATATATTTCACCACCCCATAAGACTGGATTGTTTCCAAAGTTCTTTGACATTTATATCCCTCGTTCTTAAAATATTGAGAATTAATCAATCGATCACAACTATCTTCATTATTAAACACCATCAGTACTTTGTGAGGATTTATGTATTTTATTTTTATTATGTCACATATGTTCTCAGATTTTAATATCTTTGCCAATTTAAATTGCTTTGGTAGTATACTGGTCGATGAAACGCTTACTTCAATTCTGTCCTCCGCTATTCTGATTGAGTCATCTACCTCACTCCCTCTGGCATATCTTTTACCTCTTCTGTTAACTGTCGTCCAAATCTCATCCCGGCTTACTTCTCGGTTCTTCCTCTTCGCTGCCGTAGAATTTTGTTGAGATATAACAGTATTTAACACGTCAACCTCTCGATTATCTCTCAATTGATTCAATTCTTCCATGCTACTTGTCATCTCACTATTCTCTCTAGTCATACTGCTCACATTATCATTATCGTTTAACTCGGTAACATCTAACTCGTCGCTAGCCATTTTTAAACAACATCGTAATGAGTTTAATAAGTGCGAACAATAATACTCGGGCCGAAGGCAGATAACAAACCGGTTTGGCGTCGAGCGAACAACGCGTCAAACGATATGCAGTGCCCGCGCGCAACTGCGAATAATACTTTTGTGGTTACATGTTGCTTTTCCAAATTCTGTTTAATTTTTCCTATTCGTAATGCTACCTCACAAATAATTACAAAAATTTTAGAAGATTCGGTTTTCCTAGTACATGGAGTCCCTCAGACTGTGTTTTTAGATAATGGAACTCAATTTACCAGTAACCTCACTGAAAGTTTATTTAAAAAATATAATATACCTAATATATATTTTACGCCTAAGTACACACCTCAAGTAAATACCGTTGAGCGTTACAACAGAACAATTATCACTTGCTTGTCAACATTCATTGACGATGACCAAAGATCTTGGGACACCAAAATTTCATCCGTTCAGTTCGCTATTAACAACTCCGTCAACGAAGCTACTGGTTATACTCCGTCTTTTCTTGTTTACGGTAGAGAGCTAATCACTTGCGGTTCACATTACGTAGATAACGAGGTTGCCAATGAAGTGACATTTCTTCCCCGTGATGTTTATGCCGAAAATCTGGGATGTTTGTCAAAAATATTCGACAACGTCCAGTTCAAGCTATGGCAAGCTCACGTGAAAAATACGAGTCATTACAACTTGAGGCGTAAACCAGCTGAATTTAAAGTCGGTGACGTTGTCATGAAAAGAGCGTACGTTTTGAGCGATAAAGACAAGTATTTTAGCAAAAAGTTAGCACCGAAATATATTAAATGCCGTATAACTGGTAAAAAGTCACCTTTAGTGTATATTTTAGCTGATATGTCAGGGAAAGACCTAGGTACATGGCATATCAAAGACATCAAATTAGCTAATAACTATTAATTTGTTCTATCATGTTTACTAACAGTTGCAATACCCATAGCGCTGTGTTCTATATTATCTCTCATTTGTTGCATTAAACTACACGTTTATTTAAGTTAATCAGAAATAATTGCTGAAAAAAAAAACTTAGAATTGTGTCTGCCATAGCATTCTAGTAATGTTTACTACGGCTGTTCGACTGGTGATAGTATGTTTGGATATTATGGAAGGTGATGTATGCAAGGTAAAAAGATGAACGTATTACTTAATAATGCGGATTTTATTATTTAAACAATAAAGGAGTTTAATAATAAAATCCTTGGGAGCGCGAGCGGGTACTGTAACGTTGTACGCGTGTTTACAAATAACTATTTAAAATAAAAATTATTAACTAAATAAAAATTTAATAATATAATTAAAACTTAAACCTACACTTAATTAATACTAATATATACAAACAAAAACACTATTATACAAACATCACTTACTGCTTACAGGGGTCACCAATTTAAAATACTTAAGCATTATTTATAATATAACTAGCAGAAGTTGGTCAACACAAACATTGTCTGATTGCGCATTTTGACTGCGACATTTTTTTAAAACCCGTCCGGTCAGTTTAGTAGCGGCCGGTCACTTGCAGCTCGGCACCCGCCATTCGGCAGCCAGACTAATCAGAGGACAGACGTAGCTCTTCTCAGCGCGTTTTTTTTAAAACTCTGTGTTCTGTCTAACGATAGTACTTACGTAGCTCTTCTCAGCGCGGCACCAGTTTGAACTTTTTTCTAAATTCTGCTTGTATTACAAATACTAAATTCTGAGTAGTGTTGAAGACCCGTATATCGGTAAGTGGCGAACAATTGTATATTTTACAGTGTATGGTAGCTTTTCCTATTTATTATATGTGGTGGACATTAATCCTCTTTTCATGCTTTTATTATTACTTTGTCAGTGATCAAAATTAGCAACGTAGTTTTAAATAACTTTCAATAAAGTAGTTGGCTTTGCAATTTAATAAACTTCTACCCTCCACATATCATTTTGTAAATCGTACAATTTCTTTGTTCAATATTTTAACCTAATTTTATATTGTACTCATTTTCTCACTGCTATATCTCTGTTCTCGTGACCATCAGCCACATTCATTGCCTACCAGGTAAAGTTAGGTGCTTATTTTCCGCTTCATCACCCTGGGAATGGCAATTGGCTGGTCAAGGTCACCTCCTGAATAGCTGCTTATTGCACCTGTACTTCTAGGGTTCAATACTACGGTTTGAACTTTCCCATCGGACGTCATCCGCTGCGCATCACCCTCCCGTGGACGTCGTACGTCGTAGCAGTAGCAGCAGCGTTCAGGGGCCTACCACACCTGCCTGCCTACCCCAGCCAACAACAAGGGAAAGGAAGTAACACTGAACTTTACGACCGGAGAGTTGGAACTCGGCATACGGCCTTTTAACCCATCCCTGGGATATATGTTTTTTTTTTATTAATATATGCTAACGAATTGAGTGTCCGTGTTTTATTTGACATGAGACCTTAACCGTTACAGTAGGAAGAACTTTTTGCCCAGGAAGAGTACTTTCACAGGAAGCTTTGTCTCACAAAACTTTGTCTCCACTTCCCATAGTTTGAATAGCCATGAGATCACCACTTAGCGTGTTTTCCCATCCCCCCTGATCCACTTAGAAACTAAAACAGTGAACCAATAGTACGGACCAAATAAATCAAAGTTAAGAATCGAGTGACATCGAATCTAAGCAGCTAATCCTTCCACGTCCCCTTTTCGTACAAAAACAGACCTTATCTCAACGGCTTAGAGTGATAATTCGAAGAGATAAGACGTATTTCTAGTACCATTAGTTTTAAATGTCCGATAATAGTTTCAAAGGTTTTACGTGGATATGTTTTTGCATGAAAAACGATTGAAGGAATAAGGCGGCAATCTGTCTTTTTTTAGGAATGGTTTTAAAAGAAGATAAGTTTAGGTTCGTATAACTCACATAGGTACTACCGTACAAGATGTAAGTATAATAATTACTAGCTTTTGCACGCGGCTTCGCCCGCGTGGTATTGGGATAACACGCGGGCTTCGCCCGCGCGATAACACGCGGGCGTAGCCGCGGGCAAAAGCTCCCTAACCCCAGTTAGGGTTGGGGTTTCCGGGATAAAAAGTAGCCTATGTCCTATTCCGGAGTGTATCCTATGCCTGTACCAAATTTCATCCAGATCCGTCCAGCCGTTTTGGCGTGATTGAGTAACAAACATCCAAACATCGTAACTTTCGCATTTATAATATTAGTAAGATTTCAGCTTATAGAAGTCCACTGTTGGGCTTAGGCCTCCTCCAAATGTCGCCACAACGAAGGGTCCTGGACGTCTACTCTCTTTCTACGAAATTTCGCGAATTAAGGCTAAGCGCAAACGGACCACAGACCACAGCAACCGATGGCTATCGCGCGCTACTGCCACATTTGTAGCAGTATAAGTAGCGAGAGACAACCGGCGTTTGGAAGCCACCACTTTGTAAATCCATTCTTTACTGCGAAATCTTATAATGGACTCTGATATGGAAATTTTGCTAGCGCATGGTGGCCTGATCGCGTGCCTTAGCTTAAATGCCATACCATATGATTTAATTTAATTAAATACTAGCGGCCCGCGTGAATGAGCAATCAATCGTCGACAATTTCTATCCCTTTCTTTTACGGTTGAGAACTATATTTCTTCCATTAAAGAAAGATAAAAGACTTACTGCCTTGTAAAAACTGACTTACGATCATCATCGTCATTTTACAAGATAGCCGCTGTTGGGCTCCTCCCCGCAAGCGTCGTCATCAACGAGCAATCCTGTGCGGCAAGCCTGCATTGCATTCCACCATCAGCAGGTCACCGGTACATCAAGTAGGAAGCCTTAAAACGCCAAAGTCGCTATAATAAATATTCTAAAATCGTGAGAAAGTCGAAAATCGACAGCTGCAAAATGCAAAACTAAAAAGTGTTTTGCAAAAGTGTTTTAGATTTGCATTTTTCAATAAATAAATCAGTTTAAAATCAGTATAAAACGCGTGATGCAACAAGAAATAGTTCCTACATTTTGATACAACTGGCGAAAGATTGTCATTGCGACCGAGGCGGAATTCACACAAGCCGTAGGCGAGTGTGTTATGGAGCCGAGGGCTGCAGTGACAAATTCGCACGCGTATCAAACTACGTTTTTCAATACACTTACAATATACTTTCTTTGAAAATTACAACGCATTTTTGTTAATTACTTACTGAAGTAAATTTTCCAAAGTTGCCGTAAATTTTAGTTGCGATTTAGATTACAGCCAAGTATGGCAAAGCACAATACCTGGCGGCGGCAGCTTAACGTCTAAAAAATTCTCTTTTACTTATTTTACATTCAACATTTCTTTTACAACAGCAATGAATAAGCTAGTTATTAAAACAATAAAATTATTGAATAGACTTTTTTCCCGCGCTTACCTAACCTTCGCAGGATAAAAAGAAGCAAAGGCATGAAACCGTCAAGGCTAGGTTTTCCCGGTTTTGCCGGTTTTTGAACTCACTTTTGATAGGCAAGTTACAACTTTTTGAATCTGAAAAAAATATATATTTAAGACACATTCTTTCTCTTTGGCATTCAATACACGATACCATACTATTTTCTCGATAGAAAAATATTCTGGAGTAGCTTAGATTTTGTGATTTTTTTTACATATTAAACGAGTACTATAACACTTCATATTTTATAAATAACATCAATATAGAGGTAATTCATTTTGGAAGCGATGCTACCGAACCGTTTTTTTTAAATTAAATTTGTGAATTTTTTATCGATTATTCAAGTGATTTTCATCCGCGCGTCGCTTGCCAGTGTCTCGCAGGACGTTACCGAGGAAGGACCTCTGCCAAATTTTTGAGCGCGCGCTTCGCTTCTGTTCCGTAAAGAATATCAAAATAATACAAATTGTAAATAATAATGTACATAAAGTCGCGGGCAACTCTTGGTAGCGTTAAATGCCTATTTCGCTGAGCCCACCCGCCCTTAAACATCCTACATATTAAGAATAGAAATTCAAATATTTTTGAATTTAGAACACAGATAAATGTTACTTTGTTGGTAATAACAAATTATTGCATAAATAATCATGTTTATTTATTATATTATGTTAAAACAAGATTTAAATTATCATTAAATATTAAAACCTTAAAAATCTGCGCCTCTTTGCTTTAAAAAATTTAATAATCATTATCTTTGACCGTGACGATTAGGAGGGAACGAAACAGGCCTTGATATGGTAAATGAAACAAAAGCACACGGGTGATAAACATGCCATATTGAACCTAATCATAGTGCGATAAGTGGTACTTTTTGAGTAAGTGTATTGAAAAAATCCTTTTTTTTAAATATCATCATTTCAGCTGAAACCGATAAGTAAGAAGCATTTATATCAGTGAGGCAAAAAATTAAACAACTTTATTTTTTTCAGTAATTTATTGATAGACAATAACTCCAAATAATAAATATTCGATACATCTACATTTTACACAAATAATGCACTTTTTACTCTGTTACAAAGTTTAAGTCCCAAAAATATAATATGAAAAGTAAATGCAATCCAGGAATGCGTAAAAAGAAATATTATTTGTGCTTCCAAGGACACTTTCGACTTACAATCTAAATACATATAAATAAAAACAACTTTGTTATTTTGAGGGTATTTGAATAAGAATATGTTCATATTTTTGCGGGCACTTTTAAGTTTATTGTCATAATTTTTACGGTCGTATCAACGTCTAGATTAACAGACGAAATAAATAGATTTTTTTCTATAAAAAAAACCTATCAATTATGTTCCTATTTAAACCAATAAACTTATTTCTAACATCGATCTAATAAATGCTTAACTACCCACAAAAAAAAAACTATATTCCTATAAAATTGCTATAAACGCGTTAGTAGATTTTTCTTCTAATAATTGCACAATACTGATTTACAACATTAGTATTATTATTGTTTCATACAACAGATACACAAAATGGCGATCGGTTACAAATAGCGCCATTTTTAAGACAATATTTAATATTGAATAAATGCGTTAATAAATACTGTTGTTATACACAGTGATTATATTCTCAAAGTAGATTGTATTTAAAGGTTTTTTTTATATAACAGTTTAGTATAAGACAGTGAATTAGGAGAAGTCGACTAAATATATAGTCGTCGATGATTCTGTGTACTTCGTCTCGTTTAGTAGTCTAAAAGGCTTTTTGTGGAATTCGAACGGTCTTTTTTCCACTAGGCCCGTGTGCTGGATTTTGGCCCATTCCCTCTCGAAGAGAGGAGGCTTATGTCCCAACAGTGGGAACATTAAAAAGGCTGATGATAAATAGTGTTTTTAGTAAGATTACTTTGTGCGAATAATATTTTTTGTTCCTCTCTAATGTGAGAAATCAAACTCAGCAAAGCCATAGTACCCAAGTAAGACAGCAAGATCTTCCTTAAGCCAGAAAAGGCCCTAAAAGCTCTGTTAAGCCCTGAAAAGCCATATTTAGTCCCACAACACACCGACTTTAAACCTGCCTGAGGGCCGTCACGTCTTACAATCATCATTATTGAAGAGTGTGAGAGAGACGAAGCTGTATAGCACTATCCCTGTCTTACAATCGAAATAACATAATTTTTAGACGCCGTGGTGGAAGATAAATTACAATCTTTGAACGCCACAGATTTTTATAAAAAACATTTAGTAAACGTCCAAAAATTACAGGCACGAAATTGATTTGTCACCTATACGAGACTGTGGCGTTGAAAGGGTAAAGCATCAAGCCCTCAAACAGTTGCCTCAAATTCACTGTCTCAACGTTTACCCAAGTCCTTACCAATAGCAGAAAGCTATCACCCTAATTATTTAATTTAAAGTTTATAGAAATTGCACTTCTTGTAATATGCTTCTAAAACTAAGAACACGATGTTGATCGAAGACTTAAGAAAATAGTTGCTGTTAAGCGTTTTGTGTTGTTGATTGTGATCTGTAAAGAAAAAATAATGTTAGAGTAGTTGATATAAAACTTGTTGATACTAGGGATTTACTCCAGCTTTTCACGGATGAAAATCATACAACTTATTTCAGACATCGACGCATAATCGTGATTTGCTCATTAAAAAAGAAATACTATTTAAAAAAAAGGCATTAATTAGCTTCTTTTTACTTGGGTATATATTTAGTTACTTCTGGCTTTAATAAAAAAAAAGTTGTATAAAATAATACGTACAACATATTAAAACACAATAAATTTAAAAAAAATGCCTATACTGTGTCTATGAGATACGATTGTGCGTCGATGAGACACCTAATGCTATTTGAATCGAAGCCATTTCGTATAACTGGCCTTATTATAAGATGGCGCGCCGGATTAAAAAACGTCGCAGGAAAGCTACCTCACGTTCAGCCAGATTTCAATTTAGTTAAAAAAAACACCGCATAGAATGCCCGGACCGTCGTGGAACGTAATTGGCAGACAACTGTAATACTGCGTTTAGATATTGGCTCTCACTAATCGCCTCGCCACTAGAATTCGCCTTGCCATTGGCCTCGCCATTCGACGAAACACACAATATACGAATTGTAAAATGGGCAAGGCGAAAAGCGAACACGCGTGCTCACACACACAGCTTTGACTTGATTCTATGAAATTGTTTAGAATAATCATTGGTATTTCTGACACTGCCTCAAACCATTTTATTATTTACTAGCGACCCGCCCCAGCTTAGCACGGATACTGATATTGAATATATTTATACATGTATTATGCACATAAACCTTCTTCTTGAATCACTCTATCTATTAAAAAAAACGGCATCAAAATCCGTTGCGTAGTTTTAAAGACTTAAGCATCCATAGGGACAGGCGACTTTGTTTTATACTATGTAATGATTAAAAATAAAAAAAGCTCCATACCTTCACTGACTCTTCTCATCCTTAATCTCCCTGACGGTGGGTCCGTCCGGCTTGAAGTTGGGGTTGTTCCTCCAGATGTAGTAGGACAGAGAGCTGGCGTAGCCCAGCCATGCCAGGTATGGCAGCATCAGGTACCCGGCCGTCTGGCTGACGGGGAAGAACGACAGCGCCGTGGCCCAGGCTGCCGCTTGCAGTACTGAGATCTCGATGAAGGCCTGGTGAATTAAAAAAGATTAAAGATCGTATTACAGGTATTGAAGAAGTCATTAAAATTGTACTTTCATCATATGATTAGAAGAACTTTGTAATTCATCATCATCATCCTACCCTTATCCCATTTTATTTGGGGTGGGTTTGGGAGTATGATGATGATGATGATGATTAATACTAAAACTCACTCCCATTCCTAGAGTGAGGCCTGAGTCCCAGCTGTGGGAGCATTATAAGTCTATGGTGTGCTATCCAAATATTATAATTTGGGCATTTATCATATATACTAGCGACCCGCCCCAGCTTCGTACGGGTGTAATGCTTATATTAAATATACATACATAATACACATAAACCTTAGTCTTGAATCACTCTATCTATTAAATATATATAAGCATACATAGGGACAGCGGGAAGCGACTTTGTTTTAGACTAAAAATGAAGATATAGGACGCCGTGGGTCACCGCGCAGCAGTTTTTCCTCGTAATAATACATAAATTTGTTCTTCGACACTACTACATGCACACGTTTAAAGTTGAACTAGCGACAATGCGCAGGTAGTAAATCGATTACCGTGACGGGTACCCGAGCACACGACCACACGCAACGCACGTCGCAGGCCCACTAAATGCAGTTTTGGCCCTAAAACACTCTCTGGTTCCACTTCAAACGGAAGAAGGGATATGATGACAACAAAAAACAGTAAACTCCAGGCCTCTACCTCATTAGAAGGCAAGCTGCCTACCGGCTATAAACCTTAAGTTGGCCAGAAATCGCCCTGCCACTCGAATCCCAGGGCGTCTCCTGCGATGGCCGGGGTCTGTCATTACCCTCATAGAAGATTTGAGTTCATTATCCACAACAATAATTACTGAAGTTCAGTACATACCAGTTTAAAGTCCTTCATGCCGAAGAAGATGGGTGTCCATGCCCAGTTGAGGAGCAACTGACCTCCATACAAGGTTAGAGGTAGCACTGCTTCCTCTGGAAATAAACGAAACAAAATTAAGCCAGTTGTATGAAAAAAAAAAACCGTCGGGCTGAGTAGTATTGTATTGTATTTCGGGCTTGTATCCGCAACTCCACGTCTAAAGCGCATATTTTGCTTGTTGCGGCTTATTATGCTGGCCAAGTCGTACGACTACCCGGACAAATAGGTGAAGACCGTCACTCAATGGGCGCATGAGAGCGGTCGACACAGTGCGTCGAAGGTGAAAGGTGAGCATTGGGCACAGCAACGGAACTCAATTTTTTTTTTTTTTTAATTGCAATAAACTAGTGCTTGACTGCGATCCCACCTGATGGTAAGCAGTGATGCAATCGTTGATGGTGAGGCGCACTAGTTTATTAAGAGCCTATTCACTCTAGCCTTGAAGACACCTTAATTATTATTAGGATAATAGAAAATAAACTTTAAAAAAAGAGAATAAGACATACATATAAATATGTACAGTAAGGTTGTCAAATCTTGGCGAGTCTGAAGTGAGACTGCGAATTTTAGCGCTTGAAAACTCGTATAAAAATAAATGATTTAAACAAATAAATACAAATTGCAGTTGTTAGTGCTGTTAAAAACTGTTACTGGAACCTATTTTTTTACAACCTTAATTTTTGTACGAGTTGAAAAAAGAAACAAAGTTGCTAATCATGCTATAAGTTCGTCAATTGACATTTGACAAGAGATTTCACACTTTTTTAGGTAGTTGATTTTTACGTTGATCGGACTTTTGGAAACTGGGTGATAATTTACCAGTGTGCTAAAGTAATTTATTCCAGCATTAAAAAGCCTTCCGCCTTTACAATATTAGTGCTATACACCACCACCAAACACACCATGAACCTACGTATCTTTCTTTTCCTTCGTCGTCAAATCAATTGTCTTTAAAAAATCGCTTTTAGCGATAAGACCGCCTATTGTGACACCCTATTAATTTTAAGTTCCTATTGTTATTTTTATTTTTGGTGTGCAATAAAGAATATCCACTGGCAGAATATCTACATATTACTATACGTTATAAAAATGACGTCATTACAATGGATTTGTTACCGAGGGACAGTATTACCGTATTCAATTCGTTTGTTATTTCCTGGAACAGATTTCTGTAAGGAAACACAAACTTAAAGTTTAGAATGACATGCACAAACGTATCTATCTAATATATTTTTAGAACTAAACAAGTTACTCAGAACGCATGGTGACGAATTTCACACGAATAAATGTATCCTTAACTGAGGATTTATTTCACACATTTTAATGTATGATGTCACAGTTAAAAACGTAAAAATGTGCGTCGAAGATGCTGATGTAATTGTGCACATGTTGTATTTTGCATTTTAAGTAGTATTTTGTAATAGCATTGCCTATTGAAGGCCAAAATATTTACGGAAAACTTATCTAACTACACTATACTAACTTATCGACCTGTCTCACTACCTCAAAGTCATCTAATGAGTTCTGGTGCTTTGGATGGATCGCCTCCAATCCTTGGGTGTCAGACTTTACAACTCTTGAGCCCCCACAATGTGTGTAGGTGTAGGTGTTTTTTTTATTTTTTTAATGATTATAAGTTCGCGCTTGACCGCTATCTCACCTGATGGAAAGCGACGATGCGGTCGACGATGGACCGCACTTACCTAGAAGTAACCTATTCACTCTTGACTTAAAGATTTCCGGATTGTAGCCATCATGAAACACAGTATTCTATTATGTCTCTAATTACGGTACTCGAAAGGTTAATTAAAACCATACCTATATCTTTCAGTCCCTCTTTGCGTCCAAAAATCCCCAGGGCCTTTGCAGACATAGGTCTTGCCCCTACGATTTACTGATATCTGGGTTGAACAGTAATCTATACATATAAATGGAGAAACTGACTGACTGACATATCAACGCACAGGCAAAACTACTGGGCCTAGGAGCGTGAAATTTTACACAAGGCTTCCTTTTATGGCGTAGGCGAACACTAAGAAAGGGTTTTTCAAAATTCAGGTCCTAAAGGAATGTAATGGGGGTCTAAAGTTTGTACGGAGAGCCCCTACTTTCGAAACCGCTGGCAGAAGGCCTTAGAAAAATGCCTTTTTTGAGGTGAAATATCATGAAATAAGTTCCCTCGCTTAAATGGAGTGAATAGGCGTGCCTTTACTAACAAAACCAATCTCTGCTCCTTGAATTGCCTTTTGCAAAGTAACTCGTACAAACTTTTCCGCTCCTGCCATATCAGGCTGCGTAAACGCCTTAGTATTACGAAATACAAACGTACCCAAAAATGCATGCTACTATCGGCTGATAACAAATGATAGATCTCCTATTCTACAGTCCAATCTTATCACAACTTAAATAAAAGATTATCCGTGTAAGTCGTATTGTCTTTATGTAATCAATTCCAAATTCCATTTCATTCTAGAGACTTCATACCTATCTCTTTCATCATTAGCCTTTTTAATGTTCCCATGGCTGGGACACAGGCCTCTTCTCTAGGAGAGAGAATGGGCCATAATCAACCACGCGGACCCAGTATTATTGGTGGATGTCACACGTCTTCGAATTTTTGGTTCTTGGTTTCTTCACGATGTTTTCTTTCACTGTTTTGAGAGCAGTAGGATGAAATAAATTACACAAAGTAATGCGCCAGGCTGGGTTTGAACCCACGACCTACAACTCTTAAGTCAGGGCTGTTAGCACTCGGCCACCACTGCTCCCATGTCATTATAATTATGTCATTGATATGCTTATAATTGCAAAAATGATGAGACGACATTTTTTCTATAGTATAATAAAATAATATTTTTTTTTCGAATTGCTAAGATGTTCCCGTTCGATTAAAATTTAAGTGTCTTTAAGGCTAGAGTAAATAGGTTCTCTAACGTTTGCATCACAGCTTGCCATCAGGTGAGATCATAAAAAAAAATTCGCGGGTCCAACAAAACAAACATATTAACTCCCCTGTTTTTATAATATTAATTACAGATTATAATTAACTGTAATTTTTGGTATATATATCGATAACTTGAAGGTGAACATGCAAAAAAAAATATTAACAATGTAGTCATTTGCCGGCTACTGACTATAGTAGAGATTTTCGTGTGAATTCGAGCAACATTTTGACATATATATGAAAATAAAAATATGGGTGGTGGAAGTCTCCCTCACCACAAAATCTGGAGTCAAATACTTTGCCGCCTTCTGCACTTACCTTGGAATCCTCCGCACTCTTCGTAAACAAGATATGAGGCATATCCCATGCTGCTGTACAGGATAGTCCATGCAGGGCCGAACACCCACTTGGGTGGGTTCCAGAAGGGCTTCTTCAGGTCATCGTACCAGGACTTCTGGCCCTCCCTGCGGATCTGTCCAGCGAAGTAAATGCCGTTGGCCCAGCCCCCCAAGTTGGGCAGGATGATGGAACCGATAGCTGATAAGTTTGCCATTATGAAGTCGTTGACGCTGGAATAGAAGGTTGAAGGAATAAATTGTTTGCTACCATTTTGATGCAGGAGTCCGAACGGGCGCTCGAACTTGGTCTTATCAAGACCAAAGTCACGCTGAGTCAGGTACGAAATTGGTACGAACAGACCAAATCTGACGTACCAAATTAAGCGCGTTTTTTTGCACTACACGATGCATTATTTTGGTAACAAAAAATACGCTCTTGACTAAATTTTTATTGATGCAAGATCATTATAGGATAAACTCTCTTTTTGACGAACAACAAAAAGACACGCCGTTCTAGAACTATTATAAATAGTCGAATAATCTTTTCTGATAAATTGGCTTATCAACAAAATTTCTGGAACTCCTTTAATAATCTAAACATTTCTTTTTTTTTTAGATTTGTCAATATATCCATGATGAACTTTTTGACAGAAATTCACCAATTTCCAAAATTGTTACAAAAATTTTTGTTAGAAATTTCTTAAAAACAAAAATTTAAAAGATATTTGAAAACCGAAATAATAAAAGCAATCATTTTTTAACCTAACATTTATGTTATTTTATGAGACATTCTTATTTTACTGTTTGATAAAATGTATATACATATAAAAAAAGAGTTTTAATTTGCTTTTGTTCACCTGAGCACAGATCAAGCTATACTGAGCAGATAGTTCCTTTTAAATTTATTTTATATTTTTTACATAGTGTTTTTGTGTTATAATAAAAAAAGTTAAACCATTTTTGATTAACAATGTCATTGGATTTTTTGTTATCGATTTTATACAATTTAAAAGATTTTTTGACGTGACAACATCTTAAATTAGGTTGCGGCTGGGAGTCACTTATGAAAAAGTGTAACGCTCGGTAACGTTACGATGAGTCACCGAACGAGAGAGAGGCCCGCCGAATGCCTTGCGTCTCTCTCCCACTCAACTATGATCGGTCTGCCGCGCGCGCAGCACTAGAGAATTAGGACGTTGTCACGTAAAATCTTCGCCCGTAAAACCGACTTTACAGGCAACCATTTTTTTTATGAACAAACTCTGATGAAAAGTTCATCCATTGTAGGGTCCAGAATTATGTAATGGATCCTTGGTACATTTTTGTTTGTAGATGTCTGACACAGTGTATGTATGTATCATAATTATGATACAATTAATACATACTGTTAGCCTTCAGACTACCGTAATTACAGACACAATTAAAAGACAATACCTTGTGTGTGAATAAACTAATTCATCAAAAGTAGAATAAGTTAAAACAAGTTTGTATTATAAGTATTTTTTAAAAATCATTCTAGTTTCCCACAAGTACTTAGTCACTACAAAAAATATTAACAATAGTAACACAAAAAGAATCTTCCAACCTTACAGGTTTTTTGAATAAATTTTAGTAATATTAATGTAGTTTTTTTACTGGTTAAAAGTATTTATTAATATTTTTCTTACAGTCAACACTCTTAGTGCCAGTATATGTGTTGTATAATAAATAAATCTTAAAACATTCTAAGTTTGCTAAACATTATTAGCTTCAGACTTTCTAATTGTGTTCTGGGCATCTTAACAAGTTAGATATAACAGCAACTCGGAATACAGATTTTGGGGACACTAAATTCTTCAACCGTTGAACAAATTTGGTTAAACAAAGTGACATACTAGAAAACTGTTTTCTGGAGGAAGGTATGTAGAACACATTATACTTTTATTTGGTTTGTATGTTGCTTTGGATCAATATCTTACTTTTATTTATTTAGTTTAACCTTTTTAATACCGTAATTAGAGGCATAGGTGTGCAAACATTCGTTTGGGGTCAACAATTTAACTCTACCGGTCAATTTTCTTTATTTTGCTATAAGACTGAGTTGCTAGAAACCTGCCCAGAAGGTGGACCATGACCTAGTGAGGGTCACAGAAATTTGCTTTTATTAGTTTTATATATTTTTAGTGATATATATTTGTGGTATTTTATCTATAATGTGCTTTACATAAGTTGTGTAATCTAATCAGTGTAATTGGAATTTTGTTGATCGGGTCAAATAAACAAATTATGCAAGCGATGCTGCTGGATATGGCTAGCAGTATTTTACGTGACTGCTTGATAAAATTTGCACAGACAATACAGAATAGTATCACGTACAATGGTCTACACAGGACTAAGTGCGGAAACCATACTCAGACATAACAAAAAAAAGAGAATAGTTTTAAAAATAATAAAGGATATTTTAACCTCTTGTGCGTCATGATTAGAGACACAAAAAGTCATTGTGTTTCACGAAGCTCTATGTACTAGCATTCAATAAGTTAATAGTCCATTTTTCAGCTGACAGAAAACCTGTACAAGTCGACTTAGCTTGAGAGATTAACACAAATTGTGTAGTAAATTAGTAAAAATTACACTATGTTGTTTGACTAAGACTATGTTAGAATGCATTTATCTGAATTTCTAACATAAGACTGTTATATCTATAGAAATTGTAAAACTTCACTCTGTAGTACTGTAATAAAGCTGAACATGAATTTAATCTAAGAATGAGGAAATCTCAGAGCATTATAGTTAAAGCAAGACATACCTTTGAGATGGCATAGTACCTAAGTTTATTTAACACTATCGCTAACTTTTTACTTCAACCAGTCAACAAGAAGAGTAATTCTTGAGTGTATAAATACTTTCAACTGTCGTACCTTTCAAGCTCCATATTTCCGATAAGTAATTTTAATTCTTTACGACACACACTTAAGATAAATAAAAAACACCACTTATGTCGTATACGCCTATTTTAAAATTGTGCCGGTCCTCAAGTATCGATTATAAAATTCGCGTGTTGAACGATTAGATTAGATAATTATTATAAAAACTTACCACCAGTAGTATTATTTAGGACGTTAATTAGCTGTGACGTAACCTTTGATATTATCAACGATGAGTGAGCCAGAATTCTGTTGTAGGTACAGTTAAATTATTCGTCGCGAGTGAGTCCCGCATTACGCAATTTATTTACATTAGTAAACGCCGGTAAACTTCTAGAAAGGTGAGATATAAAAATATTTTCTAGTTAAATATTCACAAAGTTGAGTACTTACTTGATCAAATCTTTCCTTCGAATATCTGCTGTAATATACAAAAATAGTCGTGTAAATGTAAAATAAAATTTCCAAGTGAAATCAGCTTCCCGGAACAAATTTTATACTACAATTTATGGAGTACCGAGAAAATGTGATAAAAAGCTATGAAACCTTAGTACTTTCTCATTTTGTAGGATAATAAATTGAGTGACGTAATGTCACTGTTGTCAGATGATTGCATCGTTCCGTTCTAAGATGAAAACATGCAACCAATCTTGGTTGTTTCTTTTATGCATTTCTAAAAGATTTATGAAATGTTAGGATTAATAAATCCTGCAAATATTAATATTTTTCAGGAATTCTCTTTTGATAGGTTATTTTGTTGTTAGGAAATTAAGTAACTTAAGCTGAAAAAAGTTCACAATATTACATATTCCTAAAATTTAACGGAACGCTTTGTTTACCCATGGGATTTTTTAATGGCAAAGGCCTACGTGTGGGGCCCATTTGCATGTGACCTGCATACAGTTGGGTATACTATAAATAAATACATGCTATGCTACTGCATGTGTAGGTATATTACACAAACACCTCTCTTGGTTTATTTGGTAACGTCCATTCTAACTGGTGACTCTAAATATGGCTGAATAGACCAACCTAATTATATTCTTGCTGAATTTTAAAATAAAATTATTTATCTTTCCGCTACAATGTTAGAGAACAATTGGTAAATAATCACATAAAGTTTAATAATGTTTTACTGACACTTACAAATCATTACAGGTACCATGGTAAATTGGGGCATAATTGGCGCTATTCTGGCCCCCAACATGGGCGGCTGGGTCAGCACTTTAACAATGAGGGGCCAGGTTAAAAATCCTGATGGTAAGGCTTGGTACCAGTTGCTGAAAAAGCCATCATGGACCCCACCACCCTGGTTGTTTGGGCCAGCATGGACTATCCTCTATTCGGGGATGGGATACGCTTCTTACATCGTTTATAATGAGTGTGGAGGATTTACAGGTAACTTGAGAATATGATTACTATTTACTATGCCATAAAACTAAACATTTTTTTTATTTTTTAAAGCCTACTTTGTGTCCCACTGCTGGACAAAGGCCTCCCCTTTCTCCTTCCAAACTTCCCTACAGGGAAACTAAACATATCTTACCAAATAAATCTTGGAATATACAATTAGGTCTGTCTGTCTGAGGAGATAAGAGATTACCCTGTTTGCAAAATTTATACCAACTCTTGTAACTTTGCTGGTTTGGAACTTATTCAAAAAGGCATTCATTGATTAGTTCTTTCGACTTGCTTACGGTCTAGACAACTATTTTTTTTCAGATGCTTCCGTGTTACCCCTTACTCTGTATGGAGGTCAGCTCATCCTTAACTGGACCTGGACACCTGTCTTCTTTGGATGGCATAAAATCGGACTGGTAAATATATTTATTTTGTGTTTCAGAAGCTTTAACTTTTTTCATATCATCATCTTCCTGCCCGGCCTTGGGTTGGTGCAAGACGTTTTTTTCTTCCATCATCATCAAAGGATAAATATTGTCATACATCTTGGCAATATCGGCAGTATTTTGGGCATATTACCAAACGACAACGATACGGAGAAGTATTTCGCTACACCATATTTTAAATTGCCTTTAGTTAATTATTTGTTTTTTCATGTATTGTAATTATATAGCATAGCTAGTGAAGTACCTACTGGTACCTTTGAGGGAAGCGGAATCCATCGATTTGAGAAGAAGAAGAAGTGCTTTTAATGTACCTACCTACCGTAAAGTGGTGTTACTTTGGTCCTGGGGTATAACTTTGGACAAGCCAAATAACCAATGATAAAAAACCACATGATAAACTCTGTTCACTCTGTTTCTATTGGTTGGTAAGCTGGGCCAAAGATACCCCAATTTACTCGGTATTTTAATTTGTTACTAAACATTAAATATTTTAACTTAATTTCCAGGGACTCCTTCACATGTTGGCGCTAGACGCAGCGGCTGTGGCGTGCACAGTCAGTTTCTACAACGTCACTCCGAATACAGGCTATTTTATGGTGCCATACCTCGCTTGGCTTGCCTTCGCAACTAGTCTCAACTACTCTATTTGGGTGCTTAACAAGCCTATAAATGAGAAGAAAAGGGATGGTGACAAATTCATTGGAGATAATTAGTTTTAAGGGTTTTTAAGGTGTTGATTTACAGTATTTTAAAATGCTTTTTTAAGATGGAAATCAGGCTAAAGGCATATCTGATAAGTTACCTTCAGTGGCGGGGCAAGACCAAATTTTGTTGTGGGCAAGATATATTTTGCGAGGCCCCCTGATGTACGATGCAAAAGGACCGATTTTGTTGAGAATATTTTTTTTGATATTCGAATTTGTCCGGTGACCGGAAATCGGTATCGGAATCCCAGCGGCGTCTGGGGCGTGGTTGCTTTTGATTTATGCGGTTGGCCTTTTTCTTTGCTAGCATCACTTCTTCGCAGAAGGAGGCGTTCGCCTGCCACCCCTATTCGCTCCGGAACATGGCCTGTACCTACGTAGGCCCGGCGCGAGAGATCGCCATCGCCGATCGCCTCCACAAAACTCCGTTACCTACCGAACTTGCCATGTCCGGTAATAACTCGCGTATTTTCAGACAGACTTCAAAGAGGGGACTTACCGCCGTATTATGGCATGCCCAGAACTGTGTTGTGACAGTCGCTGTCGCCAATAATATCTTGACATCCCACAGGAACTCAATCCGCCATCCCGCGATTTGGCGCGGCAGTGGAGTTTCGTTCTGGTGTTGCATCTCCACGCACAAATCGTGCATGTGAGTAAAGGACTGGTGCCTCCTGATCCCTAGGAGACTTGCCGCTTCACGGCAAACCGTGCGGTGTCCCCGCACCATCCGTATTGCCATAACCCTGTGGCATGCGTTAAGCTGGGCCCTCGGTTGCTTTTGCAGCGACGGCGCCTACACTGGCAGTCCATACAAAGCCAAGGATTGAACGATTCCTACGTAGAGCCTCCAGCTAGAGGCTTCTGGCCCAAAGTTCAGCTGGAGCCGCATGAGAATAGCCCCAGTCCAATTCAGTTTGGGAGCCAGACGTAGGAAATGCTCGTCAAATTTCCACCGGCTGTCGAGGATGAGTCCCAAGTACTTCATCGTAGACCCAACGCCGATGCGAACTCCTCCATTAGGTGGGTACCCGTTGGCAGCTTGTTCCGAGGGTCGTGGAACCACATGGCCTCGACCTTGTACAGCGCCACCTCGAATCGCAACTGTTAAACCCTGCCAAAGACCACACGTGTCGCTAGTTCGACCGCCGCCTGGTACAATTTCTCTGTGCTAGGACCGACGACGTCACAAAATAGGCGCGCAACACGTTGTCGTACCCAATGTTTCACAAGGGTGGTCGTAGTACCGATCCCTGCAGAACACAACGAGTCATCTCTCGCCGTTGTCACTCTCCCTGGTGTTCGGGGTAGATGATATACCTGATCAATTGGTAGGCCTCATTCACACAACAGAGATGGTCGGGCCCCCGGTGGTATTGCCAGATACTTGCTAGCCGATATTAATATTATTAATTCCTAGATGAGTACATCTACATTTGCTATCAGGGGCCTCCGAGGCGCGAGGCCCCTTGGACCGCGAGGCCGTGGGCGGTCGCCCACGTCGCCCACGCCTTACGCCGCCTCTGGTTACCTTAAATACAGAATGATACGCTACCTTAAATACAGTATGATACGCTACCTCAAACACAGTGTTATTCAAACTTAATGTTGCTAAACGACTAGTCGAGTTGTTGTGGAGGGACAATTTATCTGACAGCGTGGGTGAGGGTATCAGCTAAGACTGGAAGCCGACCCCAAAATGTAATTGAACTTTTTTTCTGTCATCTCATTATCAATTTTGTAATAACCGCTGCCTTCGACTTCAGATTCGAAAAACCAGCAGTGTAATTTTGTCATAATTTCAAGATTTTATAAATCTGGAACCCATTTTTTTTTTTTAATATAAGAAGCCTACGTTGGATGCCATACCCTTGTAACATATTTATGCAGAACAACAAGACAAAAACTGTAAAAAAAAAATACTTTTTTGGTTTGGTCCCGAATCTACTGTCTGCATTTAGTATCATGATATTTTGATATCACAAACAGACACTTTAATTTAATTTTGATGTAAGTTTCTTTCTAGATCACGAAAACACAGTACTATGTTCAAAGTAGGTTAAGTATAAAATAAAGCCTAGATTAAGACTATACAAGTTTATTGTTGTAGTCAACAAATATACGGGTGGTATCACTTCATGCGTTTCATTTTGTTCAGCTCTCCCTGCTGTATCGACGCGTCCTTGTAGATCTGTTTCACCTTTTCTCTTCGAATGTTGTCGCTGGAAAGAGAAAGAATATGTTAGATTGGGTGTTTCCTGTGGAACGTTATGATACGTTTACACGCTTGCCAAGCCTCGGCAATGTGTTTACGGGGTTTTCCTATTTATACAATAGCTACACAATGGCGATTGGCCGAGGCTTGCCAACGCTAGGCAAGCGTGTAAACCCACCATTAGCTTTTTATTTATTTACTTCGCTCCCGGCAACAGATTATTCTAACTCTACCCTACCCTACCCGACTCTACCCTATTTTTTTTCATGAGAACCTTCCCCTGACAAACATAACAAAAAAAAAGAATCAGTGAAATCCGTTCAGCTATTCTCGAGTTTTGCTCTACCAACGCATTTTGCGATTCATTTTTATACATAAGATGAACCTTATTTTTGAATTAATAAAGTACACATTTGCTTTAATTTAGTTCTTTGGATTGATTTTATAATACCTATATTCCACAACTGTCACACAACGCCATCTAGTCTCAAGTTAAGCAAAGTGTATGGTATCAATACTACACAACTAATAAACATACTTATTCATCAATAAATTTTAATCGTTTTATTCCTGTGGAAGGTCGATCCGGTACATGTAATACATTCGATTTGGAAAGATAAAATTAAAAAATAAAGTACTTTTTTCTAAAACTCAATATACCCAAGTACTTTTAAGACCTTTAAGTCTTTTACACTGTAAAAGACTATCTTGAGGACAAAAAGGCTTGGGATTGACCTGCTCCAGTATGTTCTACAATTGTTCTCTTCTGATTTTTTATATTTCAATTGTGCTTTTTTACTTATATTGTTTACAATTTGACCTTCATATTTGTTTTTATTTTACAATATGTATTTATTAATTATTTTTTTTTTAATTTATATTTGACCAAAATATTTACTTTGTTAAATATTACAATTTTCTACACTTCTGTATTTTTATTGTGAATATGAGGACTATGTGGAATATTTCTTTTTTTTCCGTATGTTCAATTATTTTGACGCATGTCTGGCAGTTTGAGTATTTCTGCCGCCTACCCAAATGTCCCTTCTCTGGCATTGATCGTCAAATCGTTGAGCTCCTTAGTTTTCCTAAGTTGAGCTATACGAATACTGACAAATGCTTGCACTGACTGGACAGGTCCACTCAAATCTGTATGGTTCTTTCCTCAAAAGACCATCTCAGACGCTAATCTGCATTGTTCTCATAAGATTTGACTATTACTGTATGGACTTTAAAAGAGACTTTGACCCCTGAGTTTGTTTCGGTGTTTCTTCTCAGGGTAGTCAGCTAGGAAACACCGGACTCATCTAGTTTAAACTGACAAAAAAAAAAAAACAAAAATGACGTGTAAAAGTGTTGTGAAAAACATATTTACAAAAATAAATATCATATCATCATATCATATCATCATACGAAATTCATTTCTTTAAGTAAATATCAGCCGATCGAGTCCAGTTACCTGAAGGTACTCGTTTAAACGGAGAGATCAACTCACCTGTGAATCTTCTGACGGATCTTGACGGATCCTATGTAAGACTTGTCGCGTCTGATCTCTCGAAGGGCTCCCTTCATCTCCTTCTTGTACTTGGTCTTCAGGCGCTGGGACTCGGCTTGCTCGCGGGACAGCTTCGAGCTCTTGCTGCCTGTGAACCTGTAGAGGATAATGATATACAATTACTCAAAAACCTGCTCTAATCCCACCGCTTTTATGCACGCTGTAGACTGTTTTCCGTACTAGTCCAGAAAAATATATAGTCTCTAAAAAATGTATAGTCACTAGTCCAAATAAATTACATTTATCATCTCTCTTTTCCAATTACTCTTTTACAATTACATCATTATCATAAAAATATATATAAATGTAATAGCAGAGGCAGTGAGAAGGTGGCAGAGGTTACTCTGCCACGATTTTATTACGTTTATCGTATCAGGCTGGGCGCGAGTCGAGCACCACGAAGCGCATGGATTTTCGCGTCTCAACCGAAGTGGGGAGCTGCGCGTAGGTGTCTATAGCTAATAGGTCAACTTATTTGCCGCGTTCTATACCGGGTATAATCTCGTCCTTCAAATTTTAAAAGTTGTCTACATTGTGTTTTTTATGGTAGGTAAAAATCATCCAATGACGAATCCCGACTTAACAACCCAACCTGTGTTTTCTTCCTTGCCTTAGTCTCAGAGCCCTGGTGTTATGCTTTCGCATCAAACCTTGGCCCCTTCGACCCTGTAGAACCTCTACTTGTGTTGAAATAGATTACTTCATTATTAACATTTGAGTATCCACTGATCACAGTATTATTGAAAAGAACAAAATGTCTATACTTACACTTCTTGTATATCCGGTTCATAGAGCCTCAAAGCTTTCGGCCTCTTTTTCTCTCTGCTCAGCGGAGTAAATGTCTTGACTTCCAAACCAGCTTTCATATACTTAGCAATCTGATTCACCCTATTAACTACCGTCGCAGGATACATGTCCAAGTCTATCCTACCTATCAACTTCAAATGAGGCTCAAATAAATAAACCTGCGCTTCGATATCATTGAAATAGTCGAAAAACTCTTTCAAAATCCCCATTGTAGATGACAGAATTCGGATTTTAAAATCATCGTTTATTTCTGTCAGTGTCAAATCTCGCGCCGCCATCTTGCTACCGACGTCCATTTTAGAACAGTCTTCTTCTAAATTCAAAATTTTGGAGTCTTTATGTAATCTGAACGGTGGGACGATTTGTATAGGATTTAAAATTGTAGTGTTTGCGCTTAAATATAAAATGCCTCTTAGAAAATTAATGGCAGAGGGAACTAATCTTTTTGATAATATCGTGTATTCTAAAATGAGGGTAGTTATAAATAAACCTCTTGATAAAGAATAAGCGTCATTAAATCTACAATAAGTTAAAATTTCTGCCATGAAAATCAAAGACGGCGTTGTGACTGGATGCCGAAAATCTGACGTTGGATATAATAAAGATATTAATTTAAAAAATATCAACGTATCCATATCAGGTACACGCTTTTGCCTCTTTTTAAAATTCCCATATTTCTCCTTCAGTAATTCGACTATATACTTTTTAGTTGAAACTTTATTTGTTTGAGCTAAATCATAGAAGTGTGGAGCTAGTCTATCGAAGATAAGAAAAGATTTGATTACGTCACTCTCTTCCTTTAAGTCGGTAAATATATCGTTGATATATTGAAGCATATATGCGAACAGTTTGCTAAGTTTGTCTTTATTATTTACGGCTAGACTTGGATCGTAACTTTTTATTAGACTTTGTAAGGCACTTGATTGTTGCGCTGGTGTTTTCCCGGATAAAAGTTCCTGAAATAAAAATACATAATTTGTATTTAGGAATGAAGAGCATTAGTAGGAAAACATTACAACATTTTGAATGAAAATTTCTACATTTAAATTAACTCGAAACTGTTTGGGAGGTTGTTTAGCGATTTGTACAAAGCATTTGATAAATATAACCATATCGTACTTTTAACATTTCAATGAACTTATAGTCAAAGTCAAAGTCAAAATCTTTTTATTTCACATAGGCCTACATGGGCACTTGTAAAACGTCAGAAGCTAGTGCACGGTTCCAAATTGGTCGTTTCCGATGGAGAAGAACCGGCAAGAAACTCCATGGTTACTCTTTTAAAATAATTGTTTCTTTTACAATATTTCCATATTACAGTATTATCACATTATGTAAGGACAGTGCAGACCAGTCAATATTGAAATCGTACCGTAAAAGTGGTAGGAAGTAATCTAAGATTTGCGTCTACAATGTTCTCACATTCACATTATTGAAAGAAGCTATACAAAAGAAAAATAATCACAATTCTCTGTAAGACAATTACATTATATTACGGATCTATAAAACGGTAATCTAGGGAATATTGTATGAATATGTCAAAAAAAAAATAGATGTCGTATATAAAAAAAGGAAAAAGATGGAGCAGTTAACAGACAATTACTCAGAATATTAATAAGTTACCAGGGGGCCACATGTGCAGAAGTCATTGCCAGACAAGCGTGTCTTCGACATAGTCTCTAACCTTATAATATGCTTTTTTGGTTAGGACACGCTTAATATGAGTTTTGAAATTTCTCTCGCTAAGTTCTGTCACCCCCTTTGGCAGCTTGTTATAAAATCGTACGCTATTTACTAAAAATTACTTGCTGGTCTTAGCTAATCTCCATTTAGGTAAAACAATTTCATGTTGACTACGAGTATTTTTATTATGAAGATCGCTTCTAATTTTAAAAAGTCCTAAGTTTTTACGCACGTATAAAATACATTCTAAAATATAAAGTGAAGGCAAAGTCAGTATATCAATTTCTTTAAATTTATTTCTTAGGGACTCGCGAGGCCCCATCTTATAAATTGCCCAGATTGCTCTCTTTTGCAATATAAAAATCGAGTCTACCTCAGCTGCAGATCCCCACAGTAAAATGCCATAAGACATAATACTGTGGAAATAAGCATAGTAGACTAACCTAGCCGTGTCAACATCTGTTAACTGCCTAATTTTTCTTACTGCATATGCAGCTGAGCTTAGTCTACCCGAGAGAGTTCTAATATGGGCTCCCCACTGCAATTTGGAGTCAATAGTAATGCCTAAGAACACAGTTTCCGTAATAATATCAAGTTTTTTACCGTCAAGAATCAGACTGACACCAACATGAGGAACATTCGGTAATGAAAACTTTATACACTTAGTTTTATTTGCATTTAATAAAAGGTTATTAGCAGCGAACCATTTCGAAAGAACAGCCAGACTTTCGTTGACATGTAAGACATCCGCATCTTTTCTATCTACTTTAAAGATAAGGGAAGTATCATCAGCAAATAGAACTATATCGGCTAAATTAGCCATCATGTAAGGAAGGTCATTAATATACACAAGAAAAAGGAAAGGGCCAAGGATTGAACCCTGAGGCACGCCCATTTTTACAAAAGAGCCGGAGGACGTTGCCCCATTAATGGTTACTTTTTGCTGCCTATAAGATAAATAGGAAAAAACAAGATCAGCAGCTTGTCCACGAATTCCGTAATGATGTAATTTACAGATCAGAGTTTTATGGTCAACGCAGTCAAATGCTTTAGAGAGGTCACAAAATATGCCAATAGCATCCTGGGATTTCTCCCAGGATTCCAAAATGTGACTGATGAGTTTCACTCCTGCATCCGTCGTCGACCTTCCTTTCGTGAAGCCAAACTGGTGACTATGCAAAATCCTATTTGCATTAAAATGACACAACATCTGGTCCAGCATGATTTTTTCGTAGATTTTACTCAATGCTGGAAGCACAGATATAGGTCTGTAGTTAGAGGGATCACTCTTACTACCTGATTTAAAAATTGGTACTACTTTACTGTGTTTCATTAAATCAGGGAATGTACCACTGTCCAAACATTGATTAAATATGCCTGTTAGGACAGGAGCAATTGAATCAATAATATCTCCCAGAACCCTAACCGATATACCCCATAAGTCTTCAGTGTTTTTTGTGTTAAGACTTTTGAATGTTTTTTTAATTATATCAACAGTAATACGTTTAAATTCAAAGGTAGGTATATCCTTAGTAAAATGTTCCTTTAAAAAAGATTCGGCTAACCAAGAAGAAGAAGGGAGAGATTTAGTAACTTCTAATGGGATGTTGGTGAAAAAATTTTCTAATGCTTCAGCAACCTTTACCCTATCTGAAATGATTTTATTATTAATATCTAGCGACAATTCATTCTGGTCTCGTTGCTTTGACTTTCCAGTTTCTTTGTTTATAACCTTCCAGACTGCTTTTATTTTATTATTAGAATTTCCAATTTGTTTGCTTATTAACTTAGATTTAGCTTGGTTGCACACTCTTTTAAATATCTTTGAATACAATCTAACATGGTTATGCAGGTTACAATCAGACGACAAGGACTTTTCCTGGTAGAGCTGATATAAAGTATCTCTGCTTTTTTTTATTCCAGCAGTAGCCCATTCATTAAAATTTGATTTATTACTGATTTGGACTTTTTTAATTGGACATGCTCTATTAAACTCTCGGCATAGTGTAGAGAATAATGTACCATAGTTTACATTTGGGTCTTGCGAATCAAAATTGGCTGTCGAAAGAGTCCTAAGAACATTACCATTGAAACGATTTAATTTTTTTTTAGTAAGCGGCCTAAACTCAGCAGTGGAACGTAGTTGTAACTTTTTTTCTATTTCGAATGATACAAGTTGACCAGTATGGTCCGACCTCACACCACTAATAAGGGAAGAGTCTTTTATATTACAACTAGCTGTGCCCGCGACTTCGTCCGCGTGGAATAGTTACTTTGGGCATCATATTTATTTTTGCAAACAACTTCAGCTTTATAAATTATAGCTGTTACCCACGACTTTGCCCGTGTCAATTTCTGTTATTAATTTAAACAATTTAGTTTTTAAAAGAACATAATTATCTAAAAACTTCATAGCGCTACACTTGGGCATACCATAATCTCGGCGGTAAGTCCCCTCTTTGAGTCGTGGTGGATAGACATCACGCAGGACATGACGCAGGTTTTCACCGGACATGGGAAGTTCAGGAGATTCCTGCGCCGGATTCGTGCGGAAGAGACGCCCGGGTGTCGCCACTGGGTGGCCAGCACGGAGGACACGGTGGAGCACACGGTGGAGGTGTGCACTTCTTGGGAAGAGCATCGCCGTGTCCTCGTGGGGGTGATCGACGGCGGCGACCTCTCGCGCCGGGCCTTGGTTCAGGCCATGGTCCGCAGTGAAGAAGAATGGCAAGCGGTCGCCTCCTTCTGCGAAGCAGTAATGCTCGTAAAGGAGGAGGCCGACCGCATAAGGCAAGGGCAAAAGCGCCCTCGCCGTAGCCGTCGCCGCCGCGATCCTGCCGATATCCGGCCACCGTAGACGCTGGCTTGCGGACGGTGAGCAATGGGTAGCTCGCCGTCCGGTTGACAACAGTCCAAACCGAGACCAAGTCGTCGACGGCGTGCACTGCTCCCGCGCACCTCAAGGTGTTGTCAGCAAACTGTGGGGCTCTTCAGGGTCGAAACCTCCTGCAGCCGAGGGTTGGTGCGAAAGCGTTATACCGGGGCTCTGGGAATAAGGCAAGGGAGGAACGGGGTAGGTTGTTTAGTCAGTAAGAGTCTGACGCAGTTTCCCGCTCCGCCCAAGAGCGGGATTCGTCATTGGATGATTTTTACCTACCATAAAAAAAAACCCTCCGCGCCGCCCGCTAGCAACCCCTCTCCTCGCCCGCCGGCCAGATGCAGCGTCATGTTTTGCACATCATGCGACGCGTGTGAATTTTATATCGGAGTTATTTTAAAATTGTAATATCTTCTAAGATGTTCATTGAAAATAAGTGATGTCAAAGACAATTTTGTTCACAATTACATACTCTTAATCAACAACACATTTATTTGGATAAAGTTTAATATTACTATGTTGATACAACTCTAACAAATAATTGGTAATAATGCATTAATTTCGGCCAAATTTTATACCCATAAAAACGGTTCTAGTGAGTTAACCTTAAAAGATAGACATATACTGTCGCGGACATTTTTTTAGATCATTTTAAGAGGAATAATTCTTTCCTACATATTTTTTTGGTATCTTCTACCGTTTTCGCAGCGCACGCAACGGAAGCCCTCAAAGATGAATATTTTCCCCCCTTTTTTCCACATTTTCCATTGTTTCTTCGGTCCTATAAGTCACAGCGTGATGTTATATAGCCTAAAGCCTTCCTCGATAAATGATCTATTCAACACAAAAAGAATTTTTCAAATCGAACCAGTAGTTCCTGAGATTAGCGCGTTCAAACAAACAAACAAACAAACAAACAAACAAACAAACTCTTCAGCTTTATAATATTAGTATAGATTTGTAAATATATTGTCTATGCAGGAAGCAGAAGTAGGTGTTATTCTTGTTGCTTCTCTAAAAATACATTTTAGATTAAAAGAACTGAACAATGAGAGAAGTTTACATTTATCTGGTGAGTTTACTAATAGATCAATATTTAAGTCCCCGCAAACGAAAATTAATTTGTTATCTGAACTAAGTTTATTTAGTATTTCTTCCACTATGATCAAAAAAGATGTTAAGTTTGATGCGGGTGGTCTGTAAACACATAAGAAAATTTGGCCTTCAACCTCTGCACATGCTACCTCACATAGGCGATCAACAGAGCAAGCAGTGATATCTTTCCTTTCCTTATGTCTTAAAGAATTATTACATAATATCAACATATTATAACTAAGCATTTCACTTTATTTTTATTGTTCGTATCCTTTCATTAGACAGTAACAAAAGGCATTCGATATTTGAGCTTTAAAAAGGATTTTTGTTTATTATGTTTATAAGTGTGCTACAAGGATCTATTTTGGGACCTATCCTGATTTAGTTAAACGACTTATTGATCGTATGATTGCAAACAGTCGTGAAAAATAGCATGTTTCTTGTGTGTCAAAAAACTTGAGACCATGTATGTAAAATAGAGACAAAACAAAAGTTACAGTCTAATTATTTCAGGAGGTAAAATCATTTAGGTAAGGTTAATGATAAGCTTGGAAATTCCGATTACGAAAATTATTTCATCATCATTTCAGCCAAAAGACGTCCACTGCTGGACATAGGCCTTCCCCAAGCGCCGCCACAAAGACCGAAAAAAGATCAAAATTCTTTCACTCATTCAAAATTATATTGTTGTTGAATGCCATTGGTTTCACTTTATTCTTTGATGATTGCGGGAGTGAAACAGATATATATAGCTAGCTTATAAAAAATAACATACCTTTAATTTATCAGCCTCTCCCTCTTTAAGGTCGAAGAAAGCTCCAATTTTCTCAACATCCTCTGTTAATTCTTCCTCATCACTTTCAACATCTGACTGCTTCAAATCATTGAGATCATTCAAGTCTATTTCATTCCCTTTTTCTTCATCTTCATCATCGTCACTTTCACCAGATTCTTCATCAGACTCATCTTCTTCTTCGCTTGATTCTTCAGCTTTTGAGTTTTGGAACAGGATTGTGCCATCTTCTTTCTCTTTCTTTGTTGGTTTCTTTTCGACGGCTTTGTCCGCTTTTTCTAAAGGCTTCGGTTTTTCTTTAGGTTTTGTTTTTAAGACTGGTTGTTTCTCATCATCATCATCATCACTGTCATCATCAGTAGATTCATCAGAATCAGAGCCATAAACGTTTTTGTTTGAAATTAGTTTAATTTTGCCTTTGTCTTTTATTTTAGTTTCCTTAATACTGTCATAACCTTCCTCAGAATCCGAATCATCATCTGCTTTGTTTGAAAGTAGCTTGACTTTTCCTTTTTCTTGCGATTTTGTTTTTTTAGTATCTTCTTGACTGTTATCATCTGATTCAGCATCATTTTCTTCATCTTCACTTTCATCATCTCCTTCCTCATCCTCATCAGATGTATCTGATATTCCATCTTCGAACTTGGGTTTTGCATTTGGAACTAAGATGAGAAGATTATTTTAGGTAAATTGTAAAAAGATCACACACACTTAAACAAGGTGTCATTGACATCGTCGCATAAACGAATAACACTGATCCAGTACATGATTCTAGACCTCCCAGTGGTGAAATTTTTCGTTAGGTTTTTTTTCAAATTTTTGAAAAAAAAGTTGTTTTTATTTTATTTTTATCTATATAAAGTCGTTATTCTAACTAAACCCAATGATATCTTAAAAATAAAAAAAAATACAAAAAAAAAATTCATCGAGGCAAATAAAGTCGTTCATCTAATGAAACCCGATGATATTTTTAATTTGGAATGTTCTTCATTAATTTTTTTCGCTAAAAATGTTAAAATAACGTTTCTATATAACGTAAAATATTCACAAAAAAAAAATAAGAAAAAACCGACAAAAAATTCCACCACCGGGGGTGTCTAGAATCATGTACTTTGTTTTTTTTTAATGGTAGATAAAAATCATTCAAATGACGAATCCCGCTCTTGGGCGGAGCGCGAAACAGTGTCAGACTCTTACTGACTAAACAACCTACCCCATTCGGGAGGAACGGGGTAGTTGTTTGGTCAGTTGCCTTATTCCCAGTGCCCCGGTAACACTTTCACACCAACCCTCGGCTCCCACAGGCTTCGACCCTGAAGGGCCCCTACAGTTTAGAATCATGTACTGGATTCGTGGTATGCGTTTGTGGTACGATGTCAATGACACGCTGTATAAACAATCGTGGAAATTGTTACCTGAGAAGTCCTTAAGCACACTTTCAGGCACCAATGGTTTTCCTTCTTTATCATATGCCAGCATGAAATCATGTTCATCTTCCAGCTCGAAGTTATCATCTAAGTCTTCTGCTGATCTGAAAAAGCAATACAATGAGATCTTAAGTACTAGGACTGCACTACTGACACAAACTTGGCAACATAAAAATAATAAATAAAATTAATTTATTTCGGATATCGAAGATCCATATTAACATCATCACAAATTATTCAAATCAATAAAAATAGAAATAAAAATAAAATAATAAATAAAATCAGTCACATTACATAAAATCAAATAATAAGAATTAAAAAAAAAAACAGATATTGTTTGTATAGGTTTGCTATAAGAAAACCCGACTATAGGTTTTTTTTATGGTAGGTAAAAATCATCCAATGACGAATCCCGCCCTTGGGCGCAGCGGGAAACAGTGTCAGACTCTTACTGACTAAACAACTCCACTCCTACGTTGCCATATTTACCAGGGCCAGAGCCTTCTTTGCAGACGCGAACTTTTGGCCTCAGTTGGCTTCGACCCTTCTGCAGGGTCCCTACGGTTTGCTGACAACTCCTTGACGTCCGGGTGTGCGCGCCGTTAACGACTGGGCTTGGTCCGGACGGTTACCAGACGATTGGACGGCGAACTACCCATTGCTCGCCATCCACCATTTTTTATTTATGTTAATGTAATTTATCTACAATAAAGAATATATTTAGGAATAACATCCAAATACAGGTCATCTAGCCATTTGCACGATTGAAGACACAATTGACGCTGTGGTTCGGGCTGGGAGCTGCGCTGCATGTTGCGGCCTCAGGGCCTCTATTCTCGCATGTAACTAATACTTCTAAGGGTTATGGACAGTTGTTCCAGGTTTGAGAGCCTTGAGTATGTGATGTGTGTGTATTCACATGTTTTTTTTTATTTTACTTTTAAAGTTGGGAAGAATCATCAAATGACGAATCCCGTCCTTAGGCGGAGCGGAATACAGTGTCAGACTTCTTCTGACTAAACGACCCGCTGTTCCTTCCTGACTTAGTTCCAGAGCCCCGGTGTTCCGCTTCCGCATCCACCCTTGGCTACAAAAGGCTTCGACCGTGTTGGGCTCTTATAGTTGCTAACAACTCTCTAGGGCCCGCGGGAACAGTACGCGCCGTCGACGACTTGTGCTCGGTCCGGACTGTTACCGGATGGGCGGACAGCGAGCTACCCATTGCTCGCCATCCGCAAGCCCACATCTACGATGGCCGGAAATCGGGATCGGAGACATGGCGGCAGCGGCTGCGGCATGAGCGCCGTTGCCTTTGCCTGATGCGGTTGGCCTCCTCTTTTGCTAGCATGTGGGGTAAACCTTAAGACTTTCGTAGGGACCCTGCAGAAGGGTCGATGCCAATTAGGGCCAAGGGTTTACGTCTGAAAAGGAAGGCTCTGGCCCTGGTATGTATGGCGATGTAGGAACGGGGTAGGTTGTTTAGTCAGAAAGAGTCTGACACTTGTTTTCCGCTCTGCCCAAGAGCGGGACTCGTCATTGGATGATTTTTAACTACCATAAAAAAAAAACCTTAAGACTTTAAAACACGATTACCTATGTTTTGTCGCAGCTGGCTTAGCTCTGACGGGCACCTTCTCATCATCGCCAATCATTCTCATCTCTCTCTCCTTCTCCAGCTGTTCCAATCTCGCCTGCTCCTCCTTTTTCTGCTTCTCATCATTCTTCAGGCCATCCGATGGCTGAAATAAAAAGGTCATCTTAGTATAAAATTCGATAAAGAAAATCCTAGCGCCCCAGACGAACGCCGGCGTTCGCATACATATTGGCTTTCTATTATGTCTCTAAGTACAACGCCTACATTTTTTCAGAATAAAGACACTGCGTGACCGTCGCCGTTCGCGTGATCTAATATTCCTATACAAATTAATTAATGGGTTTGTAAAATGCAGCGATTTAGTCGAGCATATTCAGTCCCTTCAAAACTTCCCAGGTATCCCATCTCCAGATTACTCCATATTCCTTTCCGAAAAACCAATCTTGGCCTCAACGCACCCTTGCTCCGAATATGTAAATTTTACAATAGTTTTTGCAAATCACCAGACACAGATTTACATGATATTTCATTATACAAGTTTAGGAGAGCAGTCTCGGAGGTATGAGCTTATGCAAACTTTTCTTTTAAATGTTAACTTATACTTACATCTGTATGTTATATTTACTTATCCTCTTTTTTTTACAATCCATTTTAGAATTTTAGTCTACTTTCATTTTCTGAGTTCGTGTTTTTCTATTTTGTATGTTAATTTTTTCAACCGAATTTATAGTGTAAGCTGTGAATACCTGTAATAGGCATGCATACCAGTGTAAAGTATTTTCGTATTATTTTATGTGATATTCCTGCATGCATTGCTGTTGGTGTGCCAATAAATAAATAAGTACGGTATTCAAAACAGCCCTCTTGTTTCATATAGACCTACGGAAATTATCCACCCTTACTACTATTTCTCTACGAGCCGGACTACGCGTTCTCGTCTTGGCGGTTGAGGCGTGACTATGTTCATTCCTTCACGTTTGCGATCGTCTCCTTCACTGTCATTACAGCTACGCAGAAGGAGGCGACCGCTGCTCAATTCCATCGAGCTCCGAACCATGGCCTGTACCAGGGCTCGGCGCAATATATGTGCCTACATTTTATTAATTTGTCGTTTGTGCATGTAGCGGAGATGAGAATATTGAGATGGATGTGTGGTGTGACGAGAATAGATAAAGTGAGAAATGAGTTTATTAGAGGAAGTCTGAAAGTGACACCAGTGGCTGAAAAGTGGAAAGGAAATCAGCATCTTGGTATGGTCATGTGAAGAGGACAAATGAAACGCATGTTACGAAAAGAGTTCTGAGTTTACACGTAGATGGATGGAGAGGTAGAGGGAGGCCGAAAAAAAGATGGATGGATCGTGCAGTGGCGTAGCGTGGGTGGGGCGGAGGTGGCGGGTGGGGCGGAGGTGGCGGCTCGCCCCGGGCGGCAGCCCGTGGGGGCGGCAAAATGTCGCCGGTAAAGCGGGTAGAGATCTTCATTTCATGTGTCAGAACAAGTCAAAAAACAACAATAACTATAAAATTGAAACAGAGGCGTCTGTAGCACTTGTGGCGCCCGTGTGCAACCAGTACCGCGCCCTCTACTTTAGTAGAAGGGGGTCAAAATGGTATACTAACAGATTACAGGGTGATTTTGAATTTGTGAACGAAATTTTAACAGTGGTTTCTACTCATGATACTGAACAACTTTCTTCAAGAAAAAAAAATTGTTGTGTCAATTCCAAAACAATAGCTTTTTTATTCTTTCTCCCAATGTATTTGTTCAATAAAAGAAACCTCATTGCCTGTGAAATTTAATTTGAATTAAGCACCAGCTATAGAATGGGGCGGCAAAATGGGTCTCACGCCCCGGGCGCCGAGATTGCACGCTACGCCACTGGGATCGTGTGAGGAGTGATATGAAAGAAAGGGGAGTTAGTGATAGTCTGACAGGTAACAGGACAGAGTGGAAGAAATAAACATGTTGCGCCGACCCCAAGTAATATGGGATAAGGGTAGGATGATGATGATTACAGATTGTTGTTCTGGGTCTGGATGTGTTGTATTTGTGAGTTTTTATGTTAGTGAACGCACCCATGATACAGGAGTAATTCTTAGTGTGTTGTAAATATTTTAACAAAAAACAATTATGCTATATATGCCTCCCGGGGCTGAGGGTTGGTGTGAAAGTGTTACACCGGGGCTCTGGGAATAAGGCAAGGAAGGTACAGGGTAGGTTCTTTAGTCAGTAAGAGTCTGACACTGTTTCCCGCTATGCCCAAGAGTGGGATTCGTTATTCGATGATTTTTAACTACCATAAAAAAAAGTAATATGGGATAAGGGTAGGATGATGATGTTGATTTTATTCATTAATCTATCCTACTTACTGTGCCTCTCTTCTCAAACTTCAGTTCCCTCATCATCTTATCATAGTCCATATTCTTCTTCTCTGCTTGACTCAACAGCTTCTCAATAGCAGAAGGCTCCTTCTCTTCTGTTCTCATCTTCTTAAACACCACAGGCTGAAGATCTTTCCACTCGCTGTCCAACTTCTCTGTTAAGTCTAGAGTTTGTTCTTTCTCTTTCTGCTTCTCTGCTTTTCTCTTCTTAGATTCGGCGATGAGTTGTTCAATGAGGTCTTTGTGGGATTTTGCGCCATCTTTTGCATCGGTTTTGGAAAGCATTCCTCCACCGAAATGACCTTCTGCTACGAAATCATCTGGGGAATAGAGAGATGTTTAGTTGTTTTTTTTTTAATAAGAAATCGTTTACTATAAAGCATCTTAGCCCATAGATACTCGTACATATTTACTTTACAAACATTTGCGAAGTAGATACAAATTAAGACCTAAAGCGATTTAAGCGAGCGCCTGCGGTAGGTACTACCCCTAACTCTCGCTTAACTCATTGTCAGGGGAGCCGTCGCGCTAAGTTATGCGTGTGTGGTGTGCTCGGGTCCTCACCACTGAAACCGGATTATTACCTGCGCAGTATCACTAGTACAACTTCAACGGTGTGCATGTAGTCGTGTCGATGAAGTACTTAATGTTTTGTAACGTTGCAAAACGAGGGGCCAGCTGCCCACAATGCTCACTCTGAAAGCCACAGCGAATCACTTTTGTATGGGACCACGCGGGTGGTCGATTAATTATCGAAGTTCTGGCCCTCAATGATAATAAACATAATAATATGTAGTCGATATAGTTTAAAAGACTACCTAACTGAAATGCAACTGACAGGACATGTCTGCCATATGCCCGATAGATTATGAGCCGAAGTAACACGACAGTATTACGTCACTTATACGTTTTTTTTTTTTTATTGTAGCTAAAAATCATCCAATGACGAGTCCCGCTCTTGGGCGGAGCGGAAAACAAGTGTCAGTCTCTTACTGACTAAACAACCTACGGTTGCTGACAACTCCTTGAGGCGCGCGGGAACAGTGCGCGCCGTCGACGACTGGGCTTCGTCCGGACGATTACCAGACGACCGGACGGCGAGCTACCCAATGCTCACCGACCGCAAGCCCGCGCCTACGGTGGCCGGAAGTCAGGATCAGAATCCCGGCGGCGTCTGGGGCGCAAACGCCGTTGCCTTAGGCTGTCAGCCTTCTCCTTTGCTAGCATTACTGCTTCGCAGAAAGAGGCGACCGCCTGCCACTCGTCCTCCCTCCGGTCACATATACATAAGAAATAGTTGACTTGAGTATTTTTAAAAATTCTTACCGCCTAATCCACCAAATTTCCTGCCATCTTCATCATCTTCGTCCTCTGATCTGGGATCATCAAACTTCTCAATTTGTTCCAGTGTTTGACCTCTGCAAAAAAACATGAGTCAGTCATCATCATCATCATTTGGGGTGGGTAAACGTTTTTATCTTCCTTTCTGCCCTGTCACCCTTTACACTACTAATCTCGCTTTTCTGTTCAGTGATATGACACTTCTCATACACATATTAGATACAACTAGGGAAAACAATCCCGCATTAAAATGGCGAACCCGCAGCAAGCCTGCGGAATTGAAGTCAGCCATTCCGATTGCCGCGGGATTGGGGCATTTTAAATATTTTATTTTAAGAGAAGTCCGCGAAATTCAAATTATCTTTAATTTTATGCATTTTGCAGGTCATGGTCATGGTACCACACTGATGAAAAAAATAGTAAGGTCAATTTGAATTTTGCAGAGGTATAAATAAATCAGGAACAATAAAATATTTAACATTTTATATTTTTGAATTAGGTAGATAGAAAATGTTAAGTGACATTGATTATTATTATTTTCCACTTTCAATTTAGAACTCGCACAATACAAAATAATGTAATAAATAGATAAAACATTCAAAATGTATTTGAGATTTTGCCATGGCATAGGAGTGGGTGCATAAAACCATACTCAGACATGAGACATGTAAGATACCGCACTAGATATGCGGTATCAATTCCCGCATATCTAATCCCAGAAAAAAGTTTAAATATCTACAAACCTGTGTGTTAAGATTTCATCATCAGCTAAGTTATAAATATTTTTCTTGCTGTGCTGCTTCGCACGTTCAGCAGCGAACCGAGCCACCATGCGGTCTTCAGCTGACAACTGGTTGTTCTTCTCACCAATACGACGATCAATGAATGCGTTGGTCTTGTTCATTAGCTTCATTTCTGTTCCTAGCGTTTCTTTTCTCTGTTTGATAAATGATTTTATTAGAAGTATGTGAGACATCCTTTTGCTTTATCAACAATCGCAAACATAACCTAATGGGGGATTATAGACCCCTCCAACATCCAGAGGGTGATTCTCTATAACAGACAATGGCTCACTTGCTAGAGTTTATGTAAGTTAGAAATTGTGTTTCATTTTGAAATAATAATGTAGAATGAAAAATGAAGTATAATCCTCAGCATAAAGGTTAAACAGTCATGGTTATCAACTTTAAATTGAGACAGATACTGTGCGGAATTGATTTTTGGTCAATCAAAGTGGGAGGCTGCTCATAATCATAGCAATGACTCAAATTTATTTTCTGCATACTATACTGACCTTTTTTTTTCTTCAGTGGCAACTGAGCAGGTGTTGACTATGCTGCCATTGTCAAGTGATACTGACTTAATCCTTCTACTACTATAATAAATGCAGATTTTTTTATCGAAATAATTAATTACCATGGGATAAATTTGGACTTCAATGCCAGCAAAGCCAAAAGCATGGGTTATTAGAGATAAAAGGATAGAGAAAATTTCTAATTTAAACATGTCATTGAAATCATAATTGTATTGTCGATTATAATCAATGATTGACCCTTTGATGACTTTGCTTCAGGCAGAATTTGTACACTTTGAGATAGTAAGATGACTTTATGTTTGAAACGAACACCAAAAACGAGATATTATCATGTGGAATCTTAGTAAACAAATGAAACATAAAAGTTAGTGTAAATCAATGCTAAATTCATCTAGATCTATCAATGTAGTGATCCTTACCTTCTGTATAGCTTTAGCTCGGGAAACACCAGGTAATCCTCTATCATGCTTCGACTTTTTACCCAGAACTTTTAACTTCTCTCGGTTAATATGTACTTCGAATGGATTCAACTTTTTGCTGTTGATACCCGTCTTTCTCTTGTTGTGAACCTTGTCAGCGAGACCGGAGTTTCTCTTATTTTTTACTTTCGCCATTGCTATACTTTATTTCTCTGTTGAAGATTTGTTATAATAGAAATTCACACTCCACAAACCGCACGATGAGGTTAGGATTTTGACATTGACAGAAAAACAACACACGCGTGGTGTTGACGTTTCTATGACGTTCCAATGCACTCAGTTCAGCTGCATTCAGAATAATATGTATGGCAATGTTCCATTTGAAAGCGATTTTAGTTGAAATATCATTAGAATGACTCTTATTTACAGCTTCAAGTATTTTATGCTATTGAAATTATGAAAATCAGGTTTCCTTTCGGTGTTTTTTTGTAATCCGCGAATCCATTTATTATAAATAAAATGAACGCATTCTCTATTTTGTACCATTATCAACTTTGATGCCCCATGTTAGGGTCCATATTTTGTAAATATTTGTTTGATACTATGACGTTTATTATAACCTGAAATTGTATTGGACGAACGAACTGTGCCGAAGTGATACTCGGCTAATTTCGCAATGACGCCGTGTTGCACATAGCGCTTAGGTATATTATTGTGTGGCTAGATTTTTCAAGCAATAGTTTTTCTGTTTCTGAAGAAAGAAAATACCCGTTCAAGTAAGGAAAAATGGCCGAGACAGAGACTGAAATTACGAAGGAAGAACTTCAAAAAGAAATTGCAGGTAAGTGTTCCATTTTAAAAGCAATTTACTCAAATAATTTTGATATTTTCCACTAAAATTCAGTGATCTGCCTAGAGCCCTAACAAGTAAAATGGCCACCTAATGCCGAAATGAAAGTTATTTTTGACTCTAACGTATGTTTTTGTCAAAATATCTCTGATATTACTATTTATAAACAACATTGTTTAATGCATAAGCAATTAAATATATAAATTGAGTTCACTTTGTGTACAAAAAGTGCCATCGAAGCCCATTTCTTTTTGGCGCTATATTATTTTATTTTTATACAATACCCTGCGAATTGTTTCGTGTATATTTGTATGGAAATATGGATAGTGAGGGTACCTACTGATCTCAGTTAAATTAATATATATATTGATTTTGGTAAGCAATCTTCTTCAGCGAATAAATAGAAGTAAAAAATATAAATTAATCGTTGAATGATTGGGCCCGGCTGTCATTGCTGCGTTTAGTTTCAAGTTCAAACGATGCAATATTGCACTCATTATCGATCGAATGTTACCTTGCTCGCGTTTGGCGCATTATTATTTAATCAGTTTTTATTTACGTCCTTATTGCTACATCCAATACCTCTGAATATATTAGCACTAACTTCTGCCAGCGGCTTCACCTGCGTGATAGAAGAAAATTATCCCAAGGGAACATACCTACTCCCAGAATAAAAAGTGTCCTATGTGTTAATTTAGGATATTTATGGTCTACCCTTTACCAAGTTTCATCGAAATACGTTCAGTAGTTTTTGCATGAAAGAATACTACCTTACATACATACAAACTTAGCGTTTTTATAACAGGATTTCGTTAGTGGGCTGAAAGTTTAAAGACCTAAAAATGCTTCCAGATCACAGCATAATCTCGTGGCTAATAAGTTGGACCAAAATGGCCGACATTGGCTACGCGCAGCCTATTTTTTGCTGCAGCTTCGATTAAGACCCGAAAATGGGTTACTGTGCAGATTTCCGGGTCTCAATCCAAGCATTGAAGGTTGATCGACATTTTGGTTCAACTTATTAGCCGCGTACACAAAATAAAATAGAACAATTCAAATTATCTTTACTTCTCTTTGACAGAAATCCTCGATCATGCGAGTCTCGAAAACACGTCCACCAAGAAAGTTATTCAAAAATTGGAGAAGAAGTTAGGAATTGACTTGACAGAGAAGAAAAAACTGATTGACCAATTGGTGATGGACTACGTCAATAGCATGGATTCTGACGATTCTGCAGAGGAGGAACCGCCTTCAAAAGCGGCTCTTAAGGTGAAGAAAGAAGAAGATGATGATGATGATGTAGAGGAGAATGATGACAGTAATGACAGCGATTGGGGGGTGAGTACACTTTATTATACTAATCGTACACTTGGCAACAAAGAACGGTATACAGGCTAAAGAGATAGTACTGTATATCAAAACCGGTGTCTATACTCTTGCTAGATTGATACCATAACCTCACCTAGTTAGCTCCCAGTAATAAATGATAAATATACTAGTTACGGTGTAACAAGCATACCGCAGACACACCTCTGGCTAACACTCAGGAAATACAGCCATAATGATTTACAACCTTAGAGCATTTAGGTTAAATGTTCTAAGTTTCCAACGCATTCTAAATGAGAATAGGATAAATTGCCATGTTGAGATGTCACAATTTACTGTCAAAACGGCAAGAATTTTTTTAAATTTAATTTTTTTATGAAAAATTTAATTTATCAGAAGTCAGTTCTTCAATTTTACTCACCTCTGAGCTCTTCAAATATATCCTGATAATCGAAACTAGTCTCATTTTGAATGCATTGTATATTTATCAATTAATTCAACAATATTGGTGAAAGAAAATTTTAGTGACCCAGTTGACATCATCATCATCATCAATTCAGCCGAAAGACGTCCACTGCTGGACATAGGCCTCCCCCAAACGTCGCCACAACGACCGGTCCCGTGCAACCCAGTTGACAGCAGCATACCATCTCTTTAGTTTACTGTACTTGTGGCCGAGACTTCTTATCATATGGAAAATTGTAAAAAAATAAGAAATGCAAATTTCTTGTTTGCCAAGACATCTGAAAACATTTTTTATTTTCAAAGGCACCTAACCAACTTGCCTTGCATTGTGATGATGGCATTACCATCTTTAGGGTCTTATGGTTATGCCAAACTACGTTACTGCCCTAGCGTTTGTTTTCAAATGAAACCTTTTTGGAGGGAGAGTATATGAAATAGCGTTAAAATAATTTTCTTTTGCGGACTTCAAAAACCGGATCCATTATTGTGTTACTATTTATAACATAACCAGTTCTTTTTTTTTCTTCAGTAACACCTTGTGTGATTATAGTTTCAGATAGTAAATAATATATACAAAAGTCAATTAGTACCAAATAAAAATTAAATTATTTTATTTACAAATAAATTTAATTAATTAAAGCACTTTAATGAGATCTATCCGGGCTAAACCCACCAATCTTGCCCATAACGTGAAAAATTTCAGTGGAATCAATGGTGCAGTGCAAAATGGACCTTTAAATATTCACGATCCCCTTGAGGTACGTAAATATAACCATATTATAATCCTATGTTCCTTTGTTTAATCATTCATTAACTTGCATCTTTTTTTTTATATCAGTTACACTATATAATCCTATCTTCCTTTATTTAGTCATTCATTAACTCGCATCTTTTTTTTTATATCATTTACACTGCATTAATATTCAGTTTTTAATTAGCTCTTACTAACTGCTGACTTAAAATTTATTCTTGCCTGATCTCGCTAGCATAGAGCCCTTATTTATAAAAATTAACCATATGATGTGAAAATGCGATAATCTGTATTTGAGAAGCAGACTTTTGAGCTGTATGTCATGAGTTAAACTCAGCTAGGTGCTTACTCTAATTTATCTCTTCACTAGCTTTTGCCCGCGGCTTCGCCCGCGTGGTATCGGGGTTGAGGTTTCCAGGATAAAAAGTAGCCTATGTCCTATTCCGGAGTGTATCCTATGCCTGTGCCAAATTTCATCCAGATCCGTCCAGCCGTTTTGGCGTGATTGAGTAACAAACATCCAAACATCGTAACTTTCGCATTTATAATATTAGTAAGATAACTGCTCTCAAATCGATTATCAGTATTTTATTTAAGCTAGCAGCTTTATTTATGAAATTAACACATGGTTATTTTCATTCAATAGGTGTAGAATTTATTTTCATTTCCTTTAGTTAGAGCTCATGCTTCGTTTAAATCAGTAACGCCTGGTAACAAGCCCCCTACGCATTAGTCGTTATAGATTAGATGCTGTGATGTGGTATCGTCATAGTCACCATGCTTGGCAAGTGATCGGTAACTGTCCTTAGTGTTTAGTGATGCCTGTTTCTTTTTCTGTTAACCTTTGCCTTAACAAATTGTGCCATAAACACACATACACTGTCATAGCGAAGTCAACACTAAGTTTTTTCAATCTGCATTAATTGTTCATATATGCAGTCACCGGACGGCAATTAATTTATCGAACAAACTTTTTTTTTTAATTGATGTAAACTTGTGCCTAACTGCGATCCCACCTGATGGTAAGCAGTGATGCAATCGTTGATGGTGAGGCGTACGAGTTTATTAAGAGCCTATTCACTCTAGCCTTGAAGACACCTATACAGAACGTCTAGTATGCAATTCGGAATTTGTCCTTACATTTGTAATACACGTGTTCCACAGTTTCATTACTTGTGTGCCTTTTTTAATGGCAGGAAATCATTTTCACCCTGGGCGGGTAGAACTTTCAGAATTTTGTGGACTAAAACCCACCCGTATTCCTATGGACGGCGAGCAATTGGTAGGTCGCTTGCAAAATCCGGGGACCTAGAAGGAAGGCAACGAAGGAACATAGCAGTGGGGTTTAGTTACCAAAAAAATGTCATTGGATTTCTCATCTAAAAAAAGAGATAAATACCCGTTTTATTAGTTGTCATATTTTGCAATTCCGCAACCCTTTATTGAATGTCATACAAAACTTTTGCAAATAAAACCGGCCACGCTCACTGTAGGGTACCGCTCACCGAAATTTCCTGCCCGTCACAAATATCTCATAATGTAACAGAACTCTTAAACTACGACTTCAGCCCATCCACGTATAAATTAGGAACCCAATTTCCCGAGACATGGCGCTGTACTTGGTGGTAATTTTGGATTGTGTGAACCAATTTATGTATTTTTTATTTGAAAGAAGATACCGTGTTCCGGATAATGAAATATGTAAAAAAGTTAAAAAAAATGCTTGCGTTTACGGTTAAATTAAAATTTGCCTGAACCTAGCTTATACGTATAAGATAAAAGAAGTTTTCTTTCTTCTATATTTTATTACCATTACAAAAAATAACCACCTTTAAACTAAACAAAACGTATACAGAGTGGTGCCAAAAAGGCCTCAGTTCAGCATAGTGCCAAACATACCTACACAAAGCTACCATGTAACATTGATATTCAGCCGCAGTCTTTGAGCGCCATATGCTCGGAAACGTAAAATATTGTACGGCGCCGCATCGCTTCGCAATCGCCATCGCGTTGAATTGCCTGAATAACACACTGCGTAACACGTTAGCAACCATCTCACACAGAACTTATCCTTCTATTATTTCATTAAAATCATGTCCTTATTTTACTTCCAGCACTATCACCACGACGGCCATCTTCTTGACGGGTATTCTGACGACGGTTACCGCCCATTACCACAAGAGTCCACCGTCACAACATCCCGAACGAGACGTGTCTCCGACCAACCCCGGCAAGCAGTTATCCTAAAGAGAGTAGCCCAAACTTCACACGAGGAAGACGAAGCCGATATCTTCGGGAAACTGACGGCAAAGAAACTTCGGAAACTTACCGACGAACAGAGGGATTATATGATGATAAAAATTAACCAGTTGTTTTACGATAAATGCTATAAGCCGCCCAAACGTCGGATGGAAGATAAAAGCACTTCAACGCTGCCTACCATCCAATATGAGGCGAAGAAAATATATCGTGTCGGCCATATCCCCAATAACTTGCCTCCCCCAATACCTATAACACTGGCTAATTTACGTAAGCCAGTAGTAACGGCTAATAAGCCAGGCACATCTAGATCTCCGTCTAATGTGCCTGCACCAAATGTACAAGTTGCTACAACCTCCAAGCCGACTGCAGCGCCAGCCAAAGAAAATAATTCCACTTCTAATTGCAAATGCGGTGTCATGTAACTGTTATACTTTTACAAGTAAAACGTTACTTTCTTTAAAATTTGGCTGTACTTGTAAATCTAATCTTGTGGCCAAAGTTCACAAAAAATCTCTAAGATAAAAATTTTGCTGCTCAAGGTTAGACCTTTCGGCAGAGTTTAGAGCACTCATGCTCAATTTACGTTCTCTATGTCAATATTTTGACAGCAAAGTATTAAAAATTAGCTTTAAAAAAAATATATGTGATGTTTTCGGTTCCCACCTGCTTTAAAAGTGTTATTGCACTGTTTCTACTTCTAAAAGAAGACTTTGATTTCATTTATTAGTTCTTAAGTTGGCATACAGATATAAAGACTATTTTTCTTGAAAAAGATTAATCATATGGTGTGATAGAAAAATAATTGAGATTTAATGATCTCTTATCTATTTTGTAGATTAGTTTTTTGTGTTTGATTGACGCTTTTTGTCATTGGTGTGTCGTTTTTTCTATTTCATAAAGTGAACGACGAATCGACACGAGATCTCAGCAATGGACAGGTTCTGTTCAGTGTACGGGTCCTGTGTTTATAAGGGTAGACTTTTTCAAATTTGATTTGTCTAAGGAAAATATTATTTTAAGATAATTTTATAGATATATGTATTAAGTAAAGGGAATTTTTGCATTGAAGATCCTTTTTTTTATACATATCTACAAAGTATAAAAATGATTTTATAAAAATTCACCTTCTAAGGAAATGAAACAGGGGTCTCAAAGAAATGTTTTCTTGTGGGAGAATCCGCTGTGTTTAAGCTAGTATGAGATTAATTAGATTTTAAATCTAAATACCGTTTATTTTGCTCAAAGTTGTATTAGATATTTGTCAATTAAAGCTTAAAATCACATCAGAATGACGTTTCTAGTGTTTGAATCAAACTGCGCTTTTGCGCACTGTATAATGTTGTTTCAGTTAATAATAGTGTTGGTGAACTTGCGAACTAGACTCAGAAGATACTGGATCCACTCATTTCTTTTAATCATGAATAACGGGAGCCGTGTATCGTGGCACTTTACGATGTCGCGACGTAGTTTTTTACGATGCTTGTCGTAGATTCCCACGAAGTGACGTCGCATCGTGGTACGACACGACGTCATATCGTGTTTATATGTCCCGGCCCTAAGAAAAACCCATGTGTCGATTCAACGTTGTGTAAGCATTTTTCATAGTAATTAAGTATCTTTTCAGCCATTTTGAAAATGGCTCATTGTGTGATCTCTTTTAATCTACTCCAAAAAGTAGGTATATTTTTTTGAATTTGTAATGTGTGCCAAATGTAGTTTTTACTTTTAATCTTAATTAATTTTAAGCAAATGAGTACTGAATCACGTTGGCCACATCAGTGTATAAGAATTTTTTTAGACAAAACTTGTGATTTTTTTTATCGTTCTAAAGTAACATTATTTTTGAACACGCAGTTTATCATATATTATATACACCATTAAATTTTCATAGTTTAATTCCCGTGGAGGGTCCGATTCGAGATCCGGTACATAAAACACTATCGATTCTTAAAGATAAAATAAAAAGTCCTTTTATTCTAAAACTTCGTATTAAAATCTTGAGCCCCAAGAGAACGCCGTCGTTCGCATAACTATTGTATTTCTATTATGTCTCTAATTACGGCATTAAAAATGTTAGTATGGGTAGGCGAAATTAATTTCTTTAACTTTTCGACTACCTATGGGTATGGGTATGGGTCTGAATGTTGGGCTCTGAAAAAGACGGATGAAAAGCGATTGCATGTAGCAGAGATGAGAATGTTGAGATGGATGTGTGGTGTGACGAGAATGGATAAAGTGAGAAATTAGTATATTAGAGGAAGTTTGAAAGTTGCGCCAGTGGCTGAAAAGTTGAAAGGGAACCGTTTGTCTTGGTATGGCCATGTAAAAAGGAGGGATGAAACGCATGTTACAAAAAAGCCATGAGTATAAAGGTGGATGGATGGAGGGGGAGAGGGAGACCAAAGAAGATATGGATGGATTGTGTGAGAAGTGATATGGAAGACAGAGGAGTTAGTGATAGCGTGACGGGTGATAGGACAGAATGGAAGAAAAAAACATATTGCGCCGACCCCAAATAAAACGGGACAAGGGCAGGAAGATGATGATGATGATGATGAACTTTTCGACTACCGTAATTACATACACAATTAAAAGATTACTGGTTTGCAGACATTGGTGTCCTATTGGGGCTTAATGAACTAAGTATCGAGCCTCTACGGGATAAAAATTGATCAAAATTTAATGGTGTATAAACATATCACATTTAACCTGGAGAATAGATATATATTTTTGATTCTGTTTACTGCAGTGAATACACTTGCGCATCATTATAATATTCAAATTAGGTTCTAGTCCTCTTAGAAATACACCCAAAAGCAAGAGTTTATATGAAGTTTTTTTTTCCATTTGGGCCATACTTACCTTTAGTCATAGTTTAGTAAGGTGAACGCATACTTATCCGAGCCGGACGGATTAGAACAAATTGAAAGAAAAGAAAGAAGAAAATTTCAGAATTCTTTACATGACATTCTATGAAAGCCTGCACACCTAAACGCGTCGAAAAGTCCAGGAGAATCTGGAAGGACTCCAGACATATATCTTAACGATAAACAAGCTTCTAGCGCTAAGACATATGTCGATATATATATATAGCTGGACATTCATAGAACTATTTGTTAAAATACTGAAAAGTTAATACAATAGGTCGCTGTACCGCTACTTTGGCGTTATGTCATATTTTATTTTATTGTGACAGAAAAACAAACAGTATTAACAGCTAATAACAAAAACAACATATGCAACTATCAACCAATTCACTGTTTTTACTTATAGTATGGCAAAAGTTTTAAAACTTACAGCGCTATCACACTGCATGAACGTCAAATCTGCACTAAGTGTATGGCCTGCAGATCACCTAAGTGACTGTACGGTACACCTAATCTAGTGTGTAGTCAAATTGTGCAAACGATTTTCAACTCTTAATTATAATATAACAAGGTTCAAAATGTATTGGAGAAATCAGACAGATTTGTATAGTCTGATGTGCTACTGACTGTACATTATCGATGACTCTAGAATAAAGAATTCTAAAATTCTCTTCTTTCCTTCTGATCTTTCGGCTCGGCTCGGACGAATGTTTGCCAAACTTTCTATACTATTATACCCCCACCTATTGTAAAAAAACCAATCAGTCGAAGACTTTTTATGGTATGGTATGGACTTTGTATGGTATTGTAAAAAAAAGATAAGAAAAAGTCGAAGACTCAGATGTTAGTTGTAAGTATTTATTTAAGTCTTAAACTATACGAACGGCTGGGTCCGTTATTTCGACACTGTGTGTGGATAAAATTGTGATTAAATAAAGGTTCTACTGATAATTTTGTGATTTTATTCGTAACCCGGTTTATTTGATCTGTGTTGTAGGAGCCAGCTGTTAGCGGTCGCTTCATTACATACACAGTATGGCCGTCGGATCCTGGCGAGTTTTAGCGCTTGAAAACTTGTACAAGAATAAATGTAGTAACATTGGTAGGTTTGCGAAGGCCAACATCGAATGCTTTAGAGGGTAATAGTGCGCAAGAGAGTGGCCTCCTTGATGCGTCGTGTGTAAGGCAGCTCCAACGGCCATGAAACAACATAACAGAAAGGGTTGAACACAGAGAGACACTAGAAATAGCTTGAGAAAATGTTTGAAGCAAAACTGGTGTCGCTAGAACTCATGCATTTACGAAACTTACTATAAACCCGCGCGGTGTAAAGGAAATGCAAAAAAAATATACGAACTGTGACTTTAAAGTCAACATTTTTTTTTTATTGTTATAAACTAGTGCTTGACTGTGATCCCACCTGATGGTAAGCAGTAATCGTTGATGGTGAGCCGCACTACTTTATTAAGAGCCTATTCACTCTAGCCTTGAAATCACCTAAATTATAATCAGACGGAAAGACTGCAGCCGGCAAACTGTTCCAGTCTCTAGATGTACGCGGTATAAACGACGAGGAAAAACGCTTAGTCCGGACCGTGGATGTCTCAACAACGTAAGGGTTGATATTTGCCGTACGCCGCAGCCAGGATGTCCGATGGTAAAATTGAGATGGCGAAATCAAATTGGCATAAACAAGTGACAAATACATCTTGGACTACATAATACTGCCACACGTCGCTAGATGGCATTGCTCAGTATGAACTGTAATTACGTATAGAGAATGAACTTTACTGTCATAATGTTAAGGATAATTTTCGTTTGTATATCTTATGGATTCTCGTGCAAAGTTTGACGAAATTTTATTTTTTCGCAGTCTAGTTTGCGTTGGATTTTAGCGTATCTGCGTAATGCAGTACTTAGGTAGTTAGGTACTAGCGGCGACAGTGCCACTCCTACTTACTATTTCTAGTTCTTTCTGTGTTTCGTGGGGTTGAGTTTCCTATTGTTGACTACTGGAATGAGGTACACAGTTCGATTGGTATGGTAATAAGTTACATGACTTCTCCCGCTCTGTGGTTGAGCGAGAACATTACAAACTTACTGACGAAAACCCAACTATGTTCGATAAATGTTATTTCAGTGAGAAAACTGCAAACGTGCAAAGTTTACCTGAACAAATGATTATAGTAGGTGCCTATAAGCATACCTAATTAGCCTCTAAAGATGAAACTGCGTTAAGCGGACGTCCGCGACTAGCACCCGGCGGCGGCGCATGTCAAAGCGCATGTGTCGTGCGTGACAGTCCCCGACGCGGAAACCGAATGCGCAGTGTCGCTAGTTCAAATTTAACGGTGTGCATGTAGTCGTCTCGATGGAGAACTTAATGAATACACGTAACAAAACGTAAGGGCCGGCTCCTCGCATTTGAGTAGTTGTATGAGACCGCGCGGGCTTCCACTTAACGTATGTTGCCACTGTTATATTATGGGCTCCTTTTCTGTGAGAGGGAGTGGGTTGTAACCCAGCACCAGAGTACAGTTAGATAGGTTCTACATATTTACTTCTGGAACAGAACGTTTTATTCACTGTATTGAAAGTTATAATTAACAAAATCTTTTTGTTTTATTTACAGTCTGGCAAGAAGAAGAAGGGTGAAGACAAAAAGAGGAAAGCGGCTCCTAAATCTAAGAAAGATAAAACTAAGAAGGTATATTATTATTCTTATTACCTATGCTATCATATTAAATATTCTATTCTAGTCTTAAGGCAGTGTACGAAACAGAAAGAATATAAAATATAAAGCAGGACGAAAATAATAATAAAAAAAAAAAGTAAATATTGTACCTATGTGTTGAGTTGTTCTGTGTTTTAAACAAATATAGATATCTTCCTATAAAGCCAGGACGTAACTAATTTTGATTTAAATAGGTAATCCATACAAATGATCTTACTAATATTATACATGCGAAAGTTACGATGTTTGGATGTTTGTTTGTTACTCAATCACGCCAAAACGGCTGGACGGATCTGGATGAAAGGGGATTGACCAACTTGTATGGGACTTTGACCATTTATAAACAAACAGTTCAGCTAATAATATATGTGTGATTTAATAGTTCAAATCAGTAAGAATTAACATACAAACTTAGTTTTGTATCAAGATTTTATATTTAGATATTTTTTAATATTTTATTAAAATTGGTTTGGGCAAGGTGCAGTGTCCGTAGATGTGCCTGGTTCAACATAAATACAAGGTTCAGTGTCCAAAGAAGTGCCAGGGTCGTCAAGAAGGGAAGAATCAGAATCCATTGCGAAAAGCCAAAGTAATCGCAATAAAACTTAGAAAACAACACTCACTATGCAAAGAAACAAAACCAATAAACATGTCATTTTGACAATAGGTACACAACATTTTTTAAAATACTGTGTTGTCAATTAAAAATATTTATAATCTACACTAATATAATAAAGAGGTAAAGTTTGTTTTTTTGTTTTTTGTTTTTTTGTTTGTAGGGGGTAATCTCTGGAACTACTGGTCCGATTTGAAAAATTTAAGCAACAATAGAAAGCTGCTTTACTCCTGAGTGACATAGGCTATATTTTATGTACGCGGGCGAAGCTGCGGGCAAAAGCTAGTTATATCAATAAATAAAGAATTGACAACTGATTTTTTAAAATCAATAATCGATTCCATATATTATGTTGTTCTTCTGGTATAATAAACACTTTGATTTATTATGCTATGATCTTTAATCATTTATTTTAGAGTTAACTCATATTTTTTAATAAAATGATCATATGAAGTGCGTTAAATATAGTGGAGAGATTACCCTACCAAATCGATTTAAAATTAATCGATTTGAATTTCTGTTTATGCAGTTTTTGTTTGGCAACACTCAAGCTCATCAAAGCTCTAAAATCAAAACAAATACCAAAAAAATAAGATTTTTTATAGTGCTAATTGGTAAAAAGTTATTAGCATCAGACATTTGCTAAAATATAAATAAAGTTATTGATATATTAGATTTTTGTTGAGCAACGTGTTTAAAAATGGCCAACATTGGACAATTTCCTTCGGCACAGGCATAGAATACACTCCGGAATAGGTCATAGGCTACTTTTTATCCCGGAAACTCCAACCCCAACCCCAACACCACGCGGGCGAAGCCGAGGGCAAAAGCCAGTAATCTATAAAAATTACAATTTACGCGGCAAATATTTCAAACCAGTGGTTGTGCGCGGCCCCTCGCTTCGTTTGGGACTTCGAAAATGGTTACTTTTTCTATTGGGTAACCGAATTACGGGTCAGTCGGAGTAGGAAACTACACGTAACTGTGGCGGATGGTTCAACTTATTCACCGCTTACTATAATATACTATCATTTCTTTCATCAGGGTGGCGTGACAAAGAAAAAAGGCGGTAAAGGTAGCGGTTACACAAAGGCCTGTAAGTTATCCCCCGAGCTAGCAGAGCTGATGGGGGAGAGCGAGCTGCCCCGACACGAGGTGGTGAAGAGGGTGTGGGCCATCATCAAGGAGAAGCAACTCTTCGACCCCATGAACAAACAATTCGCCATCTGTGACAAAGCGCTGTTCAAGGTCATAGGCGAGGAGAGCTTCCACACGTTCAGTATGATGAAGTATTTAAAGAATCATTTCTTGGACTAAACTAGTAAGTAAGAGTAACTAAGTCATTTTTTTGGTGATGTCTTCACGTTTATTCTTTTTTTATAATCCAACACTCGAATTCTGAATTGAGAATTTTCTGTTATGAACTTGTAATTTTTTAAGGTTTTACTAGTAGCAAAAATCTGCAGCTCAATCGGTTGAAGATATTTGCTTCAAAGTTGAGTTGCAAGATTTGAGCCGAACATACATAGTTAGAGCAGTGGTGGCCGAGTGGTATCGGCCCCGACTTACAAGTTGTAGGTCGCGGGTTCAAACCCAGCCAGTGCATAACTTTGTGTAATTTATTTCATCACCACTGCCCTCAAAACGGTGAAGGAAAACATCGTGAGGAAACCGGCATGTCCTAGAACCAAAAATTCGAAGACGTGTGACATCCACCAATCCGCACTGGGCCCGCGTGGTGGATTATGGCCCATTCCCTCTCCTAGAGAGGAAGCCTGTGTCCCAGGAGTGGAAACATTAAAAGGCTGATGATGATACATTGCAAGCTAAAAAATCTTGACGAACTCATAACTTCAAAAACTCAATTCAGTTACCGAATGATAGGATTATTGTTCTAAGATGAGCTATAAGCTATAATAAAATCATGAAATCAGTTTGTTATGTGATTCGGATAAAATGTTATGTGTTTAAAAACAGCCATTTTACGTATATTATTAAGAAATGAGTAGCATTAAAACCATTTATAGGTTTTTGTTCTAATAATAAGGTGTATTATTTTATTTATTAATCATGACTATCATGAAATCATTTTAGGCATTAAGTTTCTACTGCCTATTTATTATTTTTTCGTATATTTCGTTACGTTTAAGTTTCTTTACTTGTAGTAGGAAACGTGGACCACGTATGCCGATCTGGGCGCGTCGGCCTCGTATTGTATGGTTGTTCTATGCGTTTAAAATGCGAGAATAGGATTGATTGCCACTATGTGACGTCACGTCGTACTGTAAAATTTAAAAATAGTTGGTGAAATTTTAGAACTCGGAGATGAGTAAAATTAAACTGAAATTCTGATAAAACTTTTTTCGTTAGTAAATAAATTTAAAATTAAAAATTTCTTGCCTCGATTTGACAGTAAATTGTGATGTCACAACATGGCATTGATTGCCATGTTGTGACGCCTTCTATTCTCATTTGGGACGCATTGTAATATGGCAACTAGATTTGTAGAGCTACATTAGATCCACGCCACGCTACGTCGTTCTACGTACAAATCAGGCATGGTCAACGTGTGTGTCGGTCTAATGTAGTTCTAGCTTTCTTCTTCAATTTGTAATTGGGTATCATTTTTATTACCTTTAAACAAGCAAACGTTGCCCTACAATAGAATAATTTCTAGTGGGGCAGCGTTTGCTTTTTTTTTTTCTTCGTGTACGGTCTAATAAAATAACAGACAGACAACTATTTACTTTTTCTAAAAAAAATTAAAAAAAAAAAAATTGTTTATTGGATCTCAAACGGTTACATTTACAATTGTGAATGAAACAGCCCCAGTAAGTTATTAAACTCAAAATCATTTATTTCAAATAGACCATTTACAGGCACTTTTGTAATGTCAAAATTGAAGCTAATTTAATTTATTAATAATACTTGTGTTGGGGTTGTCTCTTTTCTAAACAGTGTTTTCTCCTTCGAGCAAGAACGTTTAAAAATTAATTAGATTTGATCTAATTTCAAAATTAATGCATCATTTAATGCATTTATTGTTCCTTTTTGTTACTATAGTAAGCGATTATTGTTTACTATGACCGTCCAAATCTACATGAATAACAACTAACTATATTAAATTAGTAATTCTAGTTTTTGAATTTGTATGTGAAAACTAGTCGGTATTTTCTTCAAACATTTTTAAACATGTAGATTTGGACATTATTCTATTAATCATTCATATTGGTGTCTGAAGATTCGTTGCCAATATTTTAGGGTGCGATATGTTACTGATATTTAAGCAACTGATGTTATTTTCTTCGAGAACCTGTATTGACATATAAAGATACGACTACATGCACACCGTTAGAGTTGAACTAGTGACATTGCGCAGGTAATAATCTACACACGGCTCAGACGTTTTGTTAAGCGGGCGCCCGCTTAACGCAGTTGCGACCCTAAGACGTTCACTTTCTAAAATATTGTCAATGGTATAAAAACCACTCAGTATGCATAACTTGGAGTTTGTAATGAAATGATGACTATTGTAAATAAATTGATGTCGAATGTTTTAAATTATTGGATGTGAGGAAAATTCTACACCCTATGTTAGTAGTTAAGAGCAATTTTACCCATCAGTAGTTCAGTCAATATTTTACTCGTTCAGATTGTATTCAAAGTGCAATAATTAGTCTTATCTCAATAGGTACAAGTTTAGTGATATCACACTAAATAATTATAGCGTCGTTTATAGCGCGTACATCGAAGGACTGGAACTATTTGCCTGCTGCGGTCTTCCCGTCCTATAATAATTTAGGTGTCTTCAAGAGTGAATAGACTCTTAATAAAATAGTGCGCCTCACCATCAACGATTGCATCACTGCTTACCATCAGGTGGGATTGCAGTTAGCCAAGCACTAGTTTATATAAATTAAAAAAAAAAAAAAAATTAAGAAGACGCACTAGTTTATTAAAGGTCTACCTTTAATAAACTAGTGCGTCTCACCCTCAACGATTGCGTCACTGCTTACCATCAGGTGGGATTGCAGTTAGCCAAGCACTAGTTTATATAAATAAAAAAAAAAAAAAGATTTAAGAAGACGCACTAGTTTATTAAAGGTCTACCTTTAATAAACTAGTGCGTCTCACCCTCAACGATTGCGTCACTGCTTACCATCAGGTGGGATTGCAGTTAGCCAAGCACTAGTTTATATAAATAAAAAAAAAAAAAGATTTAAGAAGACGCACTAGTTTATTAAAGGTCTACCTTTAATAAACTAGTGCGTCTCACCCTCAACGATTGCGTCACTGCTTACCATCAGGTGGGATTGCAGTTAGCCAAGCACTAGTTTATATAAATAAAAAAAAAAAAAAAGATTTAAGAAGACGCACTAGTTTATTAAAGGTCTACCTTTAATAAACTAGTGCGTCTCACCCTCAACGATTGCGTCACTGCTTACCATCAGGTGGGATTGCAGTTAGCCAAGCACTAGTTTATATAAATAAAAAAAAAAAAAAAGATTTAAGAAGACGCACTAGTTTATTAAAGGTCTACCTTTAATAAACTAGTGCGTCTCACCCTCAACGATTGCGTCACTGCTTACCATCAGGTGGGATTGCAGTTAGCCAAGCACTAGTTTATATAAATAAAAAAAAAAAAAAAGATTTAAGAAGACGCACTAGTTTATTAAAGGTCTACCTTTAATAAACTAGTGCGTCTCACCCTCAACGATTGCGTCACTGCTTACCATCAGGTGGGATTGCAGTTAGCCAAGCACTAGTTTATATAAATAAAAAAAAAAAAAAAGATTTAAGAAGACGCACTAGTTTATTAAAGGTCTACCTTTAATAAACTAGTGCGTCTCACCCTCAACGATTGCGTCACTGCTTACCATCAGGTGGGATTGCAGTTAGCCAAGCACTAGTTTATATAAATAAAAAAAAAAAAAAAGATTTAAGAAGACGCACTAGTTTATTAAAGGTCTACCTTTAATAAACTAGTGCGTCTCACCCTCAACGATTGCGTCACTGCTTACCAACAGGTGGGATTGCTCTCAATCAAGCACTACTTTATACCAATTTAAAAAAATGTTTTTCATAACTACCCTCCAAATATGATTTAAGAAGAGTTAGTTTTATTCAGCACTAGCTTTTGCCCGCGGCTTCGCTCCCGGCAACAGATTATTCTACTCTACTCTACCCAACTATAACCTATTTTTTTTTCATAAGAACCTTCTCCTGACTGTAACAAACACAACAAAAAAAGAATTAGCGAAATCGGTTCAGCCATTCTCGAGTTTTGCGCTTACCAACACATTTTGCGATTCATTTTTATATATAAAATTCTCGCGAAGGAAGGAGCTGGCAAAATACTAAATAAGTTTAATTATTGCATGTGAATACTAGAATAAGATAAATATTCTTGCCAATCACATATTTTTAAAGTACTCGTAGAGCATTTAATCAGCATTATATTGTATTAAACATATCAATAGTAATTCCTTTTTAAATATTCTGTGTCTGGACATTACATAGTAGTATAGTGTTATATTCTACGAATATATTACAAAGCAAGGATATGTACAATACGTGAAACATATGTTGAACCAAAATGACGGTCGACTTTGAATGAAGTAACAGATTTTTGGGTCTCTTAATCGATGTTGGGGACTGCGCATAATCATAGCAATGGGTTCAACTTATCTGTCGGGTACTATACTTTTTTATTTATTACACCGGATCGATTGAAATGCTTTGACAAGTAGAATGCAATTTTATTTTAATGGTATGCGGAACAGGTATCGTATACTTTTATTAAAAAGGATTAACCAGACGAGTGTTATATCTGGACCGGGCGACTGCCCGATAGTGAATTTCGGACTGTTGTATTACTAATATCACAACACAACTAATTAGGAACACGCTGGAATGACAGCGGCCAAGAACGATAAACGAGCAAAGTGTGAAATAATTTTAAACTTTATCTCTAGATTTAAGAGTCCAGTATTGCGTGAATATCTTGTCGGTGGTTCTGTCCTTGTCCTTGCTTATGTCTGATGTTTGTTGGCTGTGGCACCGCAAGCGGCCCCGCAACCTTTTCAAGTTATTCACACGATACTGGTCCTTGTAAGTCTAGAGATAAAGTTAAAAATATTTTAGACTGAAAGTGCTCGCCTCGTCGCTGTTAGCTGCTGCCATTCCGGTGTTTCTCGGACCTTATAAGGTGGATACAGATTTTGCGAAGCATGCACCAAGAACCGCGCACAAGGAATGCCTCTGCTTGCTATGCTCTTGCGTAGCACATGCCTCGCCACGAATATGAAGGGCTCATTCACACCTTGCGAGGCATTCGCTGTGCATGCTTCGCAAACTCTATATATATTTAATTGTCCTACATATTGTAGCAGCTTTGTGTCTCTTGACAACTTTAGCTTAAGTTCTTCTACATTGTAAATATAGTCAGCTAGAGCTGCCTTATCTATCAACTGGAGAAACAGGAGGAATCAATCTTTAAGTTTTATCTAAAGCCTATAAAATAGGTACTGTGGCGGGCGCTAATCTACAATCAGAGACTTCTTTATCTTTATACGTTATATTGTTTATCGAAGCTCTTAATTAACATAATTATTTTATAATATTTTCTTTTATTTTTTTTTTATATCTATGACATATCATCTATCTAATCAGTTATTCTTTTCTATGAAGTTTTAAAGTAAATACATTGTGCCAGTTAGAATGCTATGTAACCTCCTTGCAATCACCACAGTACCTATGAAATTGCTGTTTCTTTTAAAACGGCTTGTTTTGAAGTGATATTACAGAATATATAAAACACAAAGAAACCATTACATAATTATCTAATTTTGAAACAAGAATGTGTACATTAATCATTCGATGAAACAATTGATATAAGCAGGTATTTGTAGATTTGTTTACTATCGATATTTACAGACTACCTTATGAAAAACTTTTTATTTACGTTCTTGGATAAATACTCTATTATTTGAACTTATAATTCCTAGTCAATCCAAGACACACACACTAACACAACACTTCAAAACATCCTGTTTAAAAACGGCAATTTCATAGGCAAATACCTAGTATTAAAAATTTGCAGAGAATAGCACTATTTGAACGTCAAAATATAAATAAAGATTAAATGAAAGGGCTATAATAATAACTTAATAAATAGTTTTTTTTTTTCTAATATTATTGTTCGATTTTTTTTTCTTCATTTTTGACATGTTTTTTATTGTATTATTATTATTTTTCTTACATTATGTTTTAAAATTTTGTAACACTTTTGAATCGATTAAATATATAGCTCTCTTGTACTAAAACTTCAATCATTTTATGACTGTTCAAATATCGACGTTATTTACATAACTATAAAGTAAAAATTTGTTTAGTAACTTCTACAGTTGGTCGGTAAGATAGCCTTATTTCCTATATTATAAGTGTTTGCCAGGAGTATTGAGGCTCTCCTGCTGATGTGGCAGGAGTTGATGTATGTCGAATTATTACTAGACTGATGTATCTCTTGGAGACAGATGAATCGAATAAATATTGTGAAAATGATAACTAGTTTTATTTTTTAATTGGGTAATCATCCAATGACTTTCTTCAATAGGAATGGGAGGGCGAAAACCAACTTCTATGATCCTTCTTTGCCTTACGTTCCAGGACTCTGGGTTTTGCTTTCAGAAGTAACCACATGGCCACAGTTTGCTTCGACCCTGCTGTTGTTCAACAGTGAAAAGAAAAACTTTTTATTTGCGAGACGCACTGTTAGCAATAATTTACAAAGATTCAAAAGGACAATAAGGGAAAAAAAAGTTAAAAATCATAATTTACAATATCTAAAAATTATTAGACTAGTGTGCACGTCCGCGCAAAACGGCTCACCACTCAGCAGAGTATGAAGCAGCAGTGTTGCAGTGTGCATGTAGTCGTATCGATGGAGAATTTTAATAGTAGTAGCAGCTTGGGCGCGGGGCACGGCAGCACGCGACGGGTGGTAGGTACGGCGCGTGCGCTCGGTTAACGCAGCGTTGGCCCTAAAATACAACGATCTGGGTCATGTGTGAAATTCTGACATTCATCATCTCCCTGCCAGTGTCCCGTGATATTTGTGGTCGGCGCAACACTAAAAAGTTAGCACCATTTAGCGACCGTTAGCACTAGAAAGCTGAAATTTGGTATCAATGTATAGGTATATCAATCACGCCGACAAAGTGCAAAAACAAAAAGTTTTGTAAATTGTTGGATAGGTATTTAAAAATCATTGAGCTCCAAAAACAAAAAAAAAACTGTAAAAATGTACAGTAGTGGTACATAGGCGAACTTAATGCTACAAGGCATTCTCTACCAGTCAACCTTTGGGTTAAAAAAGACAACACTATGGTAGGTGTGCACAATAAATAAATCTTATACCGCCTGTAAGGTTAAACACCGTTGTGATTAAAACCATAGGTAGTTGATTTAATTATAAAAATGTTTATTTGAATTTAAAAATTAATAATCAAATTTTCTTTAATAAAAATAAAAAATGTTTAGGTCCGACACCGTCCGTAAATTCATGGATAATACACAGCAAAGGACGTTGACCTGGGGCTCCGTTATAACTACCTACATAAGTTTTAACTCGAGTTACGTAACTCTGCAAAGGGCGTTGACCTAACAACAAGCTTTCAACATAAGTTTTAACTAACCACATCATTAGGTACCTCGTATTCTCCTCTGGGTTCTCCGCGAAGAAATTCAGTATGCGTTCCTAAAGGTCAACTGGCAGCTATTGGTTTCCACACACACACGCACTTTGAGTAGCCGCCAACATAGTTTCTCGGTTTGACACAGGTTGTCCAGGGAATAACTTTGTGTACATTCTTCGAGCCTCGTTTATGTTATCACCCGACGCGGCGTAAAGCCGAATCGTTTTGGTCCACTGTACTAGTACGTTTGTGTACGACACAATCACTACACAATAACCTAGGTACACAATGCGTGCGCGGGCGACGCGGGCGCGGGCGCTGCGCTGCGAGCAACCGTAACGTGACGTGCGATCGATAGCGAGGCGGCCGACAGACTGAGGGGCCGAAGGGGTGTCGTGACGGCGGGCTCGCTCACAACCGCGAGCGCCGCGGCGGCCTGTTTGGACTAGCGCTCTGTGTGTTCCCGCGCTCCGTTATAGTCGTCGTATTTGGCTTGCGTGTAGGGTAAAATAATTTTGAGGAAAAATGGAGATTTTCCTAAAAAAAAAAATGTATTTTTTTTTCGATGAATTTACGCTCTATAACTGAAACCAAATCACTGGTTTTAAGGATAACGGTGTTCACACTAACAGGCTGTATATAAAAAGGAATCGCAAAATGTGTTGATAAGCGCATAACTCAACAACGCCTGGACCAATTTTACCAATTCTTTTTTGTTGTGTTTGTTATTGTCAGAAGGTTCTTATGAAATTTGACTAAGGTTGAGATGACTTTAAGTAATAGTTCCGAATTTTACGCTTGAAAGAAAATTATTATTACTTTGTGCTTTTTTTATGTCAAGGGGAAGAATATTCCAGAGTTTTATAGTTAGCCATAAACCCAGTACCTACAACGTCCGTCCGTCCCTCAAACTTTCGAACAATACTTTTACATAAATATGAAAAAATCAGAAAAGTAGAACTTTTTGTAAACTTTCTTGGAAAATTATTTTGAACTTGATAGGATGAACAATTTCGGAAAACATAAAAAAAATACGTTCTGAACTAATTTTGTAATTTAACCGTACATGCAAGCATTTTTTTAACTTACTTTACATATTTACTTTCCTGCGCGTATCTCCTTTTAAATAAAAATACTAAAACAATAAAATCGGTACACGCAATAAAAAATTACAGCGCCATCTCTCGGGAAATTGGGTTACTAATTTAAACATGGGCTGTTACATTGTGAGAAATTTGTTACAGACGGGAAGCTACGGACACTACACTGAGCGTGGCCCGGCAAGCGTTTGGCCGGTTTTTTTTTTAATCCTTTCTGTCTTGTCTGACACGGCCACGTTCTACTGGAGTTTTATGAATATATATTTATTAGAGTTACGAAAAATCATCGAATGACGAATCTCGCTCTTGAGCGGAACAGGAAACAGTGTCAGACTTATACTGACTAAACGACCCACTGTACTTTGCCTTAGTTCCAGGGCATCCTCTAAAGAGTTGATGTACTTTATTATTAGGACCTCATTGCATGACTTAAAATGATTAAAACGTATTCCTGACATTGATTAGACACTCCTTATCACCAACGCGACGTAAAACTGCTTAGCAACTATCAAAAATAGTCACAATTCAATTTTTTATCGACAAGTTTTTTAAGTTTACGTAGTTTATATTTATCCTACAATGGCGTGCAATGAGAACGTAATAAAAAACATGGCAAATGAAATAACAAGGAACTGCCAGGCACAGAATGTGACCGTAGATCCTGAGTTTTTAATTTACATGATTGATTTGTTGCTACTCAATCCAAAGTATGGAAAACTCTTCTCTAAGACTATCAACAGAAATAATTTAGCGTATTTTGTGGAGGAGTGTGGCTCTATAGTAATGCGTAAGTACCTACATGTTTATATATTTTTATTTTATTAACTGCTTCGTAAGCATCCAGATCACCTCATTTTCTTTTCCTGTGTCAACCTTGGCGGCGTCGAGAACCTTACGTATACAATTTGTGAAGATTCTTACTCATTTGTCAGTGTGCCAGGCCCCACGCATGGTGTGACCCTCCTCCAATCCCAGTTTAGCCTAGGAACCTCTTTACCCTTTAAAAATCATTTTCCAGGTGGAGGAACGGCACTAAACATCTTGAAAATGCAGTTCATTCTACAAACGAACTACGACAAACTTCATGTCCTGATTGAAAGACATCTGGACACCATAAAGAAGTGCTTGAGTCCTTTAGTCAATGAGATCCTGGAGATGGATCCTGAAGATAACAATGAGCCTGAGTTTCAGAAGCTGTTTAGGAAGATTTCTATTTACTTCATACTCGCCAGTGGGCTCGGGAACCCTGGGTATATTGTTGTGAGTTTTTTTTTATTGCAATAAACTAGTGCTTGACTGCGATCCCACATGATGGTAAGCAGTGATGCAATCGTTGATGGTGAGGCGCACTAGTTTATTAAGAGCCTATTCAGTCTAGCCTTGAAGACAGAGGTGAGGTCCAGGCCTCTGAAATCGGAGATGGGAGTGGCTCAAGGGTCGTCTGTGTCCAACATACTTTTTTCGCTGCTGCTGAATGACTTGCCTTGTGCTGTGACTGATGCAGAAGTACTCATGTACGCTGATGATGTTGCTGCGTTGGTAACAGCTGAATCACTGGATCAGTTAGAGCAAAAGCTGAATGATGCCGCGAATCAATTGTTGTTATGGTTCCAAAGAAATGGTCTTGCTCTGAATCTGAAAAAGACTCATTTCATTCACTTTGGTCTGTCAGGCCGGTCTGCACGACCGCTGGCAGTATCTGTGGGTGGAGTGGGTCTGGTTCAGGTGAAGTCAATAACCTTTCTTGGGTTTGAAATTGACGGTTGCCTCAAGTGGGATGGTCACATTAATAAAGTGTGTGGTAAGTTGGGTAGCGCGTGTTTTGCTCTTGGCAGAATATCGCGCGTATTACCCGAACGCGACGTGCGGTCATGTTATTTCGCGACGGTGCACTCGCTACTCCAATACGGCGCTGAGCTATGGGGTCGTGCTGCAGATTGGCAGCGCGCTTTCCGAATGCAGAAGCGTGCAGTGCGAGCCATCGTCGGGATACCGCAGGACGTGTCTGCTAGACCCCACTTTGTTGGACTGGGCATCCTCACGTTACCTGCTATACTTATATATCAGGTTGCATTGTACGTGAGGATGAACTTGGACCTTTACCCAAAAGTAGGCAGCCGTCATACATATTGCACGAGAAGCAGGGGTCAGTTATCGACGGTCTCGAGGACACTTGCCAAATCTGCCAAGACGACTTATGTTATGGGCCCGACAGTTTATAATCAGCTGCCTGCAGCTATTTCTGGTGCCCCGACTACAAGTAGCTTTAAGGCTCGATTGAAAAAATGGCTTATCGAGCAAGCGTTCTATTCATTTGACGAATTTATGACTTAATTTTATATTGTGACTTTTTCTTATATTTAATTTTAATTTGTGATTTGACATTGATTTATTTGTATTCTTTTATATTATTTTATTTGTTTGACATGTGTATTTAAATTATTTGTATTTATTATTTGACATTCAATTTATGATTAATTTGTAATTTTGTTGACATTATTGCATCAGTTTGTACCTTTATGACTTGTAAGAATCCCTTACCAATAAATAACTATGACTATGATTATGACACCTAAATTATAATCGGACGGAAAGACTGCATCCGGCAAACTGTTCCAGTCCCTCGCATATGCACACACATGCATACGCGGTATAAACGACGAGGCAAAACGCTTAGTCAGGGCCGCAGATGTCTCAACAACCAACGTAAGGGTGGATATTTGCCGATGTCCGATGTTTATTTGCTAAAAATGATAACAAAATGCAATTTTTAACAGACTTATAATTGCATCACTGCTTTCCATTAGCTGAGATAGTGGTCATGCGCGAGACTAAAAAAAATGATGTAAAACATTTACCTATCAATAAACCCACTCTTATTCCAATGCGTTTAGGCACGCAATGTATTTTATCTGCACTAGTGCAGAAAACACTCCACAATTTTATTGCACTAAAAATAGTTTATTAATTTGAAACGACGTTTTACACACGTGCAATATTGTCATTGCAGCCCTCGGCTCCATAACACACTCGCCTACGGCTCGTGCGAGTTCCGCCTCGGTCGCAATGACAAACTTACTGCACTTGTATCAATTTGTACTATTGCGAGGGCAGCTAACATATCTTATAGTTGTCTATTCGTTTATCTACTTACAACCCAATATTCTTGAAAATATTTCAGACGTTAAAAGAAGGCATGGCAGCTTTAGAAAGCGTATTCGGCATGGAAGACCTGAAGTTATTCGTGGCCTTACCTCGTAAGGAGAAGTTGGAGCAACTGGAAGTGTTGCTGGGCTACACGGCTGGTGTGAGGCTCTTCAACCGGGACTGCAAGAAGGGGGGCGAGGGGATACCTGACTGTGAGTAGGTACAATGCGTTCCAGATGAAAATAGGATCGATTGCCATGTTGTGACGTCACGATTTACTACCAAATCGAGGCAAGATATTTTCAAAATTCAGTTTATTTACGAAAAAAATAATTTTATTTACGAACTGTGAACGAAATTTTTTTAGTCAGAATCCAGTTTCTCAATTTTACTCATGTCTAAGTTCAACAATTTTACAAAAATATCTTTGATTTGACAGTACGGTATGACGTCACATCCTGTCAATCGTTCCTGTTCTTATTTGGAACGCATATTATAGGTATATGTTTTAAAAGCTTTTTTTTAGTTTCAACTGTTCAGATGTTTATGATCAAATCTTGTAAATATAATTTGATTCATTTTCTGTTAACGATTGAGCTGAAATTTGGCATTTGGAGCTGATATCAATCAAATGACAATGCAAAATTATTAGTTACTAGCTTTAGCCCGCGACTTCGCCCGCGTACATAAAATATAGCCTATGTCACTCTGTAAGCAGTAAAGCAGCTTTCTATTGTTGCTAAAATTTTTTCAATACACTTACTCGAAAACTGCCTCTTATCGCACTCCTATTAGGTTCAATATAGCATGTATATCACCCAAGTGCTTTTTTGAGTTTATCACAACAAGGGCTTTTTTATTCCTTCCTTATCGTCACGGTAATGGATGCTTATTATTTTTTTCTTAGTTTATCAGGCGCGAGGCGTCCCCCAGAGTCGCTGGACGTCCCCCACGAAATTAGAACCATACTGTTCAGAGCAGATTTGAATGCATTTATTAGATATTATACATATTTCTACTGTATGTTTGAGATACGATTAAACATTTTTTCTTTCTTTCTTTATTTCACAAGTCGTAAGTGTATTGAAAAACGTCGTTTGACACACGTGCAGATTTGTCATTGCAGCCCTCGGCTCCATAACACACTCGCCTTCGGCTCGTGCGAATTTCGCCTCGGTCGCAATGACAAACTTCCTGCACTTGTATCAAAATGTACTATTCCAATCGGACCAGTAGTTCCAGAGATTACCTCCTACAAACAAAAAAACAAACTTTCCCTCTTTATTATATTAGTGTAGATATCGTAGAGTTGATCGGATCGTGTAACCGGAAGGTGGCCATAGGAACTCTGTAATTAAACGGCACAACTCCATCGAATTTAGGCTCGTATAATAATTCGTCTTGACGAATTTAAAATATATTGGTATATACCACAATACCACCTATAAAAGCTTGCTAAGGAAAAAATATTTTAATTTCACCACATTTTAGAACGTTTTTGGCCTGGATACTAGGTCTTCGTATAAATAGTACTGGTTGTAGTATTAGTAGAGCTCAACGATTTGATGAACATGACTAAACACTTACGATAAAAATATTTATTTATATTCTCTCTGATTTTCAGTGCCTCACAACCTGGTAGACGCAGCGAAGGCATGCACAGTACTGTTATCAAACTGCCTGATAACAGTGATGCAGAAGGTCAACACCCTGACCACTGCCATCGAGGGCGTCATCACGCTGCAGGATGAGACAGGCAACGTTGTTCTAGACATGGCTAAACATGAGGGAGTTAGTGCGTGAGTTGACTTTTTTTTTACGGTAAATAAAAAGTAGAAAAAAATGTTTTATTAGGGTACAAGTAAGTAAAGGAGGAGCCTACTTTGATTAACGTTACCACTAGGTAACGGCCCCGACTTACGAGGTGTACCTACGTCATGGGTTCAAACCCAGTCAGGCACATTACTTTGTGTAATTTATTTCATCACCACTGCTCTCAAAACGGTGAAGTAAAACATCGTGTGGAAATCGGCATGCCCTAGAACCAAAAATTCAAAGGCATGTGACATCTACCAATCCACACTGGGCCCGCGTGGTTGATTGTATCTCTGAATCCTGATAAAAATATATATTTGCGATAATTTCAGCGAAACTTACACAGAAATCTTCAACCTCCTCGCATTTAACCGGCAATATGAAGTCTTCATCCGCAAGCTCCTGGCTGACGTAGACTCCATGACGAATAAAGCCGACCAGTACGTCGAGAGGACGCAAGAAGTGCTCCAGGAGTTACACGCAGCAGTCAAATACAAGGCTGCTGTGCCGGTGCAGAATGTCTATGTGAGTAGATCTTGCACCTCAAGTCTATGAGATCAGAACGTCGAGTAGAAGCAGGTAGTGCTCCAGGAGTTACACGCAGCAGTTAAGTACAAGGCAGCTGTGCCAGTGCAGAATGTTTATGTGAGTAGATCTTGCACCTCAAGTCTATGAGACCAGAACGTCGAGGAGAAGCAGGCAGTGCTCCAGGAGTTACACGCAGCAGTCAAGTACAAGGCTGCTGTGCCGGTGCAGATCGTTTATGTGAGTAGATCTCGCACCTGAAGTCTTTGAGACCAGAACGTTGAGAAGAAGCAGGCAGTGCTCCAGGAGTTACACGCAGCAGTAAAGTACAAGGCTGCTGTGCCGGTGCAGAATGTTTATGTGAGTTGATCGTGCACCTGTAGTCTATGAGACCAGAGCCCAGAGAAGAAGCAGGCAGTGCTCCAAGAGTTACACGCAGCAGTCAAGTACAAGGCTGCTGTGCCGGTGCAGTATGTCTATGTGAGTAGATCTTGCACCTGAAGTCTATGAGACCAGAACGTCGAGAAGAAGCAGGTAGTATTCCAGGAGTTACACGCAGCAATCAACTACAAAGCTGCTGTATCAGTACAGAATGATTATGAGTATATTCTGGACTAAGGTTTCCCCATCCGATTATAATTTAAGAGAGGAGTCTCTTAAATTATAATCGGATGGGGAAACCGCAGCAGGCAAATTGTTCCAGTCAATATTGACTAGTCTGCACTGTCCTTACATAATTTATGTGTTTATACTGTAATATGGAAATATTATAACAAAACATTTTTTTTAAAGAGTAAGTAACCATGGAATTTCTTGCCGGTTCTTCTCCATAGGAAACAACCAATTTGGAACTGTGCACTAGCTTCTGAAGTTTTGCAAGTTCCCATGTAGGCCTATGTGAAATAAAAAGATTTTGACTTTGAGTCTTTTTAAACGACGCAACTCATGAAGTTGGATGTGATATTTTGACTTCACCCATCTACGAATTCGAACTGCCGACTAGTGGAATCTTAAAGATTAAATCGCAAGAAGTTGGCAGAATCACCACAGCATTGATTGGTTGGATTCGTATTTCTTTTTTTACGATAAATTTTCTTATTTATATTTATGTATTTAAGTATGAATTTATTATTATGTTTCTTTTTTTTTGTTTGTCTGTTTTTCTTTGAGTTGCACCTAAAGTGTTTTGTTTCTGCACCGCCCCAAGGTAGACTGGTATAAAATGCCTATGGCATTAAGTCCGCCTTTGTACTTATTATGTGCTTAAAGTTTTTATAAATAAATAAATCTCTCTCTGTCATTGCAGCCCCTCTTCACCAAGCTATGGGAAGTGTGGCGCGCGATGCAGAACTGCATGTTCCTGGTGTCCACAGTGAACAAACTGATGGCGATCATGGCCAGCATCCAAGAACAGATCGTCTTGCCTGAAGACGTCATCGAAAAGTTGCTGGAAGGAAGACCAGTTACCTCTGACCAGGTAAGAAGCATACTAACTGAATTATGGAGTTTCTGGCACGTTCTTCTCCATAGAGATCTACGCTTTGGAATGTGCAAATTAGCTTCAATTTTGACATTTCAGTAAATGGTATATTTGAAATAAATGATTTTGAGTTTGAAGCATACTGACTGGCTTTGTGGTCTAGTGGTTAGTGGCCATGACTGCTATGCCGAAGGTCGTGGATTCGATTACCACCCAGGAGAAATGTTTACGTGATGAGCTCAATCGTTTGTTCTGTGTCTGGGTGTAGTTTATCTAAAAAATACAATACTGAAATGATTTTAAATATTATTTGACACAATTGTTAGAGTAAAAATATGTATTAGTTAAGTTTGATTGTAGCTAGGCGCTTTTTGTTGAAAAAATCTTTTCAATTGATGAAACGTAAAATTTGTATGCCCTCAGATCAGAGTGAACTACAAACCCACGATGGAGGACCGCTTGTCTCTGGTTTCGTTGCCAAACTACGTCTGCTATCCTAGCAGCTCCGAACTCCTTGCGATCAAACAGGCAGAAGTACGTATCATATATCATCATTATTTCAGCCAAAAGACGTCTACTGCTGGACATAGGCCTCCTCCAAGCGTCGCCACAACGACCGATCCGGAATTTTTCGCGACCTTCACCAGGTCATCGGTCCATTTTGTGGGAGGCGACACTTGGGGAAGGCCTATGTCCAACGCAGTAAAGTAATAAATAAGCAAGGTCATAAGGATAACACTGTTATGCCCGATCTACACATGGCCTAGTCGGAAGCTGTTTTTTGTAAATGATTATGCGTTATTTAGGCGGTTTGTTTTTTAATTACTATAAACTGGTGCTTGACTGCGATCCCACCTGCGGAATCAAAATGTTTTCTTTCTTTCAACAGTAGTAATCTTGCGGCTGAAACGATGACTAAACAGTTTTTCCTTCTTATGGTAGGTTTACACGCTTGCCAAGCGTTGGCTAGCCTCGGCCAATCGCTATTGTGCAACCATTGTATAAATGGGGAAACCCCGTAAACACAATGGCGATTGACCTAGGCTGGGCCAACGTGTAAACGAGGCATTAAACAGTTCACAATATTCTAAATAAATATTATTTATTGTACATGTCTAGTTCCTGGGTTTCTGCGCACTGTGCCTGAGCGTGGGCGCGCTGGTGCCGAGCCACATCAAGTTGGGCCTCATCAAGCACCGCGGCCGCTACTACGGGTTCTGCTGCGTCAAGATGGCTGCCCGGTTCAGTCGGGAACCTGACAGGTATCATACTTATATTATTTTGCACAGCTTATGTTATGCATACTAGACAACTGATAAATTTGACTGGCCTGTTGGTCTAGTAGTGGTTAGTGGCCCTGACTCCTATGCCGCAGGTCGTGGGTTCGATTCCTACCCAGGACAAATGTTTGTGTCACGAGGACGATCATTTGTTCTGTGTCTGGGTGTAATTTAACTATAACTAGCTTTTGCCCGCGGCTTCGCTCCCGGCAACAGATTATTCTACTCTACTCTACCTTAGTCTACCCTACTCTACCCTACTCGGTGGGAGAGTAGAGTTCAGAATTAGCAATTATCTATACATATAATAAAATCGTAGGGGAGTCAAAACTGTACATTGAATATTTTTTTAAAAGAATACTTGGGGCGTGATCTACAATCGATACCGAAGCCAAAAATATAGTTTTTAGAATTTTTGTCTGTTTATCTGTTTGTCTGTATGTATGTCCGAACTGAACTCAAACAGTACTGCATAGATTTACTTCAAATTTTGCATGAATATAACTAAGAGGCCGGGTCGTGCAATGGGCTACATATTATCACGCTATCACCTACGGGGGAGGAGCAGTGAATCTATATTTTTCTTACACATTGAGATGTGGTCATTTTCAGCGGCAATCCACTGCTCGAATATGAATTACCACCTCCCCAATCATCACCGCATCAATACCATGGAAATCGAGAGTATAACACTGAGACCAATTACGATCCGGGCGAAATGATCACCATACGAAATGAACGTGTCGCTTTGTTCTCTTCATAACAAATTACGATCCGGGCGAAATGACCACCATACGAAATGACCATGTCGCTTTGTTCTCTTCATAAAAAATACGATCCGGGCGAAATGACCACCATACGAAATGACCATGTTGCTTTGTTCGCTTCATAACAAATTACGATCAGAGCGAAATGACCACCATACGAAATGACCATGTCGGTTTGTTCTCTTCATAACAAATTACGATCCGGGAGAAATGACCATCATACGAAATGACCATGTCGCTTTGTTCTCTTCATAAAAAAATACGATCCGGGCGAAATGACCACCATACGAAATGACCATGTTGCTTTGTTCGCTTCATAACAAATTACGATCCGGGCGAAATGACCACCATACGAAATGACCATGTCGGTTTGTTCTCTTCATAACAAATTACGATCCGGGCGAAATGACCACCATACAAAATGACCATGTCGCTTTGTCTGTTGTCAAAAACAAATTTATGACACCATCCTTAAAAGCGTTGTGCAAATCCAGAGTAAAATGTTTTTCTTGGATGTTCCTGGTGGAACAGAATATTCCACACATTACATACTTGCAGAGGTCAGGAGGCAAGGCAATATTGCCATTGCTGTAGTGTCAACAATACAGTTGGGTGAAATGGCGTGTTATACAGTCGTCGGATACTTAATGTGAGTGCGGTGCCCCAGTTCAAAACATGAGCCACTTGCTGGGGTTCCCCTATGTGCCCATACACCTGCACTATGGAGAATTTTATTAGTGCCACTGATGTTACAGTTAACGTAGCCACTTACTGGGCCCCAACAGTTTAACGAGTTTATCATCGATTCGAAAAGAAGAAGAAGCGTTTTCGGGAATCGCTGCCACACTGCTTCCGGGTGGTAAGCCAGCACATGCCATGTTTAAAATTCCCATTGATTTTGAGAGCGCCAAACGGCAGTTTGTGGTGTGGCACGTAACAACGATAAGGGACACGTGCTTAATGATTGTTCTCTGATCGTATGGGATGAGTGTACGATGGCCAATGGGAAGTCAGTTAAAGCCGACATCTGCAGGAACGAACATTTGATGAGTGGTGCCACAGTTCTTTTCAGTGGCGATTTCCGCCAAACGCTTCCCGTGTTGACGCGAGGATCGAGGGCTGACGAGAATGCTTCGTTGAAACGATCTTCGTTGTAGTCACGCGTCGTACACTGTGCTTGACCATTAATATTAGAGCTCGGGTCGGCGGCGATACACGTGCTCGAGAATTCTTCGATGTCCTTCTAACTCTTGGCGAAGGCGCTTTACCTTTTTTATAGTGGAAAAAATCATAGAATGAAGAATCCTGCTCTTGGGCGGAGCGGGAGACAGTGTTAGACTAAACAACCCACCGATCCGGTACGGACGGTTACCGAATGGACGGACAGCGAAACCATTGATCTCCGGTGGCATGGCCGCGCCTACGGTGGCCAGTAATCGGGATCAGCGGCAACTGCGGCGTGAGCGCCGTCGCCTTTGCCTGATGCGGTCGTCCCCCTCTTTTGTTAGCATTACTGCTTCGCAGAAGGAGGTGACCACCTGCCACTCTTCTCTGCTCCGGACCATGGCCTCTACCAAAGTCCATCGCAAGCCAAAGCCCGCCGCACAGAGGTGGACAGATGGTGCATCCAGAGTCTCTCGGTAGAGTGTTATCCAACTTAGAAGAATTCATTTGCTGTGCGCACATCAGTCGTATACCGCACCAGATTTTTTTATGTATTAGAATTTTTTCGTTACCGAATTCTCGGGTGTGTGAGCCGGCTATTTTGACGCCCAGAAATGATCAGGCTGCAGCAAAACGAATGTATTGTCTCGGTAATTGAGGAGAATGAAGTGGTCTACACCTCGATAAAGACTGTCGTCGATCAAGATGACGCCACACATTATGCTGTGGAATTTTTGAACTCGATGCCAGCAAGTGGACTTCCAGCGCATACCAGCAAGCTGAAGGGCGGAGTCCTGATTTATGCATCTTCGGAACCTATCTCCTCCAAAGTTGTGTTACGGGACCCGCCTTAAAGTCATCTCGCTCCACAGACACACCACTGAAACAAAAATTCTTACAGTTTGCGGCGTCGGCGAGGCGGTAATTAAAACCTCATAACTTCCCGTTCCAGTTCAAGCGCGTACAGTTCCCCGTGAGTGTTTGCTTTTTGCAGCGGGAGACAACCTCAGGACAAGTTGCTTCTTACACGGGCAACTGTACGTCGCTTGCTCCCGCGTCACCAGTCCTGAATCTTTTTACATTTTGGCTCCTGGCAGCATAACTACCATCGTAGTTTATAGGGAAGGGTTGTAAGGTATATAAAATATACCTATAAATTTTTGTACGTAATTTTAATTATATATTTTTGTACGTGTGTTTGGTGTCCTAGAATGTATTCCTGCATTATTTTCTGCAATTCCTTTAGTAACATCTTATGGCTGAATTCAGCGAAATTCTCATATAACTTTTTTCACTTGCAAAAAATACTTACATTTTAATACTATTTTAAAAGTTGTTTACTTATAATGCTATAGCGACACTGCCATCTACGGTATTTTCATTAGGTACTATAGAGCCTTCAGGCAGACAACGTCGCGGGCAGCAGCTAGTACTACATAAAAAAAGTATCCTATGTCCTTCTCCTGGCTCTAAACTACCTCCCTGCCAATTTTCAGCTAAATCGGTTCAGCCATTCTTGAGTTATAAGTGAAGTAACTAACACGACTTTCTTTTATATTTATATAGATATATATGTATTTAAAAATATATAAGTATATATTTGTCAGTTGTCATTACATAGTACCTATAAAACAAAGTCGCTTCACTCTGCCTGTCCCTATGTATGCTTAGATCTTTAAAACTAACGCAACGGATTTAGATGCGGTTTTTTTTTTAGTAGATAGAGTGACACAAGAGCTTCCTCTTGTGTCACTCTATCTACTAAAAAAAACCTTCGTTTATGTGTATAATACATGCAAAATATATTTAATATCACCATTGCACCCGTGCGAATCTGGGGCGGGTCGCTAGTTATAAATAAATTATACCCAGATACAGAACAAGGGCAGGAAAAAAAAAAGATTACAGTGATAAAACTAGATAATTTCTTTGCACCAGATACGTGAACGAAGTACTGAACTACGCTCGCAACAACACGCACCTCATCAACTTGTTGAACATCGTCGACCTCGTCTTCAGCGCCAAGGACATCGACGACCTTGTGGTCATACGGATGCCCAAAAGTAAGTACCTACATATTATGAAAAGATAGATAGATAGATCGATAAACCATTTATTTATTTGTTACAACACAAAGCGTACCTCTACACGAAAGCACAATTAAATTTAAAACTAAGCACCTATATAAATATTTAATAATATGTTTAATTTTTGTGTTAATTATATTATTTCATCTATATTTAATTTTATTGTATTTATGACATTATGATTGTTTTTGATTTCAATTTCATATTTTTTATATTGTAATTTTTATATATTTTTATGTAAACAGGGACTATGAAAAAAGATAGCGCCGGGTGTACAGGCTTTAAGGCTGTTTATATTTTTGGCTTGGATATCCGACTAATAGTTCATTACTAAGTTGGTTACCGATTTTCGGGTCTCAATGGAGATGGGAGGCTACGCATAACCATAACGACTCATCATCATCATCATCATTTCAGCCGAAAGACGTCCACTGCTGGACATAGGCCTCCCCCAAGCGCCGCCACAAAGACCGGTCCTGAGCGTTTCCCATCCATCGGCTTCCAGCAACCCTGACCAGGTCATCGGTCCACCTTGTGGGAGGCCTTCCAACGCTACGTCTTCCGGTACGCGGTCGCCACTCCAGAACCTTTCGGCCCCAGCGGCCATCCGTTCTGCGTGCAATGTGTCCTGCCCATTGCCACTTAAGTTTGGCGATTCTTTTCGCTATGTCGGCAACCTTGGTTCTCTTGCGGATATCCTCATTTCTGATTCTATCACGACGACTAGTTCGATTTATTTGCCGTCTATTATACATCTCTTTTTATTTCGATTGCTAAATGTTCTGCCCATTAAATAATAACGATATTGTTATCATCCAGTTAAGGTGTTCGACAAGGACATACAGACGGAGGCGCACCCCATGGACGAGTACAAGCTCAAGAACTACAGCTGGGACCTCTGGGAGTGGAAGCGGAGAGCCTGCCAATGGGTCTGTTGTTATTGTTTGTTGTTGATGTGTTGTTTGTTGTTGTTGTTCTAGAGAATGCAATCCCGCATCAAAATCCTGCAAGCCTGAGGGCTTGAAGTTGTCAATATCTGACTGGCCTGCTGATGTAGTGGTTAGTGGCCCTGACTGCTATGCCGGAGGTCGTTGGTTCGATTCCCACCCAGGACAAATGTTGGCAAAGCCAACAACGCACTCGCCATAGCCGTCGCCGCCGCGATCCCGCCGATATCTGGCCACCGTAGACGCTGGCTTGCGGACGATGAGCAAAGAGTAGCTCGCCGTTGGATCGTCTAGTAACAATCCAGACCGAGCCCAAGTCGTCGACGGCGTGCACTGTTCCCTCGCGCCTCAAGGAGTTGTCAGCAAACTGTAGGGACCTGCTTTCAGGAACAAAGCCTCCTGGAGCCGAGGGTTGGTGCGAAAGCATTATACCGGGGCAATAAGGCAAGGGAGGAACGGGGTAGGTTCTTTAGTCAATAAGAGTCTGACACTGTCTCCCGCTCCGCCCAAGAGGGAGATTCGTCATTGAATGATATTTATCTACCATAAAAAAACCCAGGACAAATGTTTGTGTGATGAGCACGAGCATTTGCTCTACAAAATAAGATTTATGTATAAGTTACTATTTTGGTGGGCAAATAAACTTTATATACTAAAATTCCTTTTCCTACTTCCAGGCACACATAGTGAACTGCCAAACTCACTCAACTCAAACGTACTACAGTCACCTTCGGTCTGACATCCAGTGTCAGACCGTGGAGCCGCGGGACAAGTGCCTGCAAACCAACAAGGACAAGGGCATCAACACCATCAGCAACACGCAGTTCCTGTGGGGCCTGCGGGGGCGCCGCGGCTATGGACAACACCCCATGGATCTGAGCCAGACGCATTCTGTGTCCGACTTGAAACGTATGTTTACATTGAGCTATATGAATTTGACTGGCTTGGTCTAGTGGTTAGTGGCTCTGACTGTTATGCCGGAGGTCGTGGGTACGATTCCCACCCAGGAAAAATGTTTGTGTGATGAGCGCGATCATTTGTTCTGTGTCTGGGTGTAATTTATCTATAACTAGCTTTTGCCCGCGGCTTCGCTCCCGGCAACAGATTATTCTACTCTACCCTACCCTACTTTAACCTACTCTAACCTACTCTACCCTTTTCATTGTTTTTAAGATGTATTCTGCTATTCGGGACGGAAACAAATCCAACAAATCAAAAACCATGGCAATCGGTCCAGCCGTTCTCGAGTTATAAGTGTTGTAACAAACACGACTTTCTTTTATATATATAGATATGTATGTATTTAGAAATATATAAGTATGTTTATCAGTTGTCTAGTACCAATAACACAAGCTCTGCTTTGCTTGGGACTAGATGGCGTTATGGGATAGTTGAAGACATATTAAAGAAAAAAAAAAGCTACATGAATTTGACTGGCCTGGGTCTAGTGGTTAGTGGCTCTGATTGATATGCCTGAGGTCGTGGGTTTGATTCCCACCGAAGACAAATATTTGTCTTTTTCTGCGTCTGGGTGTAATTTATCTATAATATGTATGTATTTAGAAATATATATGTGTGTTTATCAGTTCTTATCTAGTACTCATACCACAAGCTCTGCTTAGCTTGAGACTAGACGACGTTGTGTGATAGTTGTATATTATATTACTTTCTTTCATTTATGTTTGCACTGGCTGCCGCCATATCTTTGATACGGGGCTACAGGTCCTTTCCAATCTTTGTGGTTATTTCCGCAAAAAATACATCTCACACACCGATCTACTTGGGAATAGCAGTCGATGAATACTGGGGACATGGGTCGTCCGAAACGGAACCCCGAAGTCCCAAGACGTAAGGCAAAGGAACATAGGAGTGAATTTTGGTCAGTAAATGCCTGACAAGCCATCCCGCTTCACGCTAGCGGGAAAAGTCATTGCAAGGATGATTGCCCACTTAAAAAAAGCCGGCTAGGACCGTGTCGGGCCACGCTCAGTGTAGTGTCCCGTAGTTTTCCGTCCGTTACAAATTTCTCACAAAGTAACAGAACCCAGTAGCCCATGTATAAATTAGTAATCTAAATTCCCGAGAGATGGTGCTGTACCCGGAGGTTAATTTTGGATTGCATGAGCCGATTTTATTCTATTTGTATTTTTATTGAAAGAAGATACGCATCGATTTTACAGCGTCAGCGGTGACGATGTGCACGTGGCCGTGTGTCGGCAACGTGGACAGTGAAGATGGTTTGGTGGAAGAAGATCCCACGGAATTCTATTCACCGGAAAAGCTATAACAGAAACCCGACTTGGACGACGCTCTACGCTGTTTAACGTTAATTTTATATATGTTATTGTGTTATGTCAGGGGTTCCCAACATGTGGCCCGCGGTCCTATGGATATAACATAAAGGCGCTGACAGACCTTGGATTTTCTTATGGGTTCAAACCCAGCCAGGCGCGTTACTTTGTGTAATTTATTTCATCAACACTGCTCTCAAAACGGTGAAGGAAAACATCGTGAGGAAACCGGCATGTCCTAGAACCAAAAATTCGAAGACATGTGACATTCACCAATCCGCACTGGGCCTGCGTGGTGGATTATGGCAATTCATTACTGAAAAGTTGGGAACCACTGTGTCAATCGATGTTTAAAGTTAGAAAAAATGTGGCCAAAAATTAAACGACAAAAATTATAAACTTATATGTATTTTATTACTTTAGGAACATAAACAATTACGTCACAATATATCCAATATGGCTGTTATTTTGTAAAAGCTTGTTTTTTTTTTTTAACATCAATTTTATTTAAGAGCGGCCAACCCGACGTACATTTTCATACAACCGCTCGAGATTATGATGTTATTACACATATTTTTTTAAATATTTTGGATACACAGATATCTTGTGAATATTAGATTATATGAATATAGGCTTCTATGGAAATCAAAACATAAATTTGTATAAGAGTAATCCAGTAAAGACTTCTGAAAATCTGCTATTTTACGTGAACTTTAACTCACTCCACAATGTACTCCTGTATTAAAAATATAAGAAAGTACTTCCTCTTGCATTTAATCCAGATTCTAAATGTTGTCATTTTTTTTTTATCCTCAAGAGTTTAATAAAAACACGTATTTCCTGGAACAAGTTTTGTGAAACATTCTAGTAAATCGTAGAATTACTGAATGCCAACAGAGTTTTCAGGTGTTATCTCTCTTTTTTGGCATTACTTTTGCATCAAACATCACATTGGATTGCTTTCGATGAAGCAACAAGCTTTTAAACCATGCTCGACGTAGACGATGGACGAGTCGGGAAGGCCCACCTTAATAGGTACCTACTTACTATTTTTGCCCTACTCAACGCAAAAGCGGTATCTCAAAAAAATCTTAAATATTGTTTTTATGCCATCAAAACTAAGATAGGGAAATCTTTCTTAATGATATTTTTTATGTTACGAACAAGTTTGCACTAAAAGGCTTAATTATCTACACTAATATAATAAAGAGGTAAAGTTTGTTTTTTTGTTTGTAGGGGGTAATCTCTGGAACTACTGGTCCGATTGGAAAAATTTTAGCTACAATAGAAAGCTGCTTTACTCCTGAGTGACATAGGCTATATTTTATGTACGCGGGCGAAGCCGCTGACAAAAGCTAGTTTAAAATAAAAGCTATGTAATGTGATAGCTATGAAAAATAATTATTAATGATTAAATTAATTAATAATTAATTTAACAAAATAGTACCTAAAGTTGATTTTTATACCATTGCACAAAAATCAACTTTACTATTTTTGTGAGATAGCGCTTTTGCGCTTTTTTAGAGAGCTAAGAGATTAGAATTAACAAAAAAAATCGCCTCAAGATCTATCTCCTTAGCCTCATAAAAGTGTCCCTAGCTTCCCTAGCTAGCAGCACGTCGTCAGCTCGCAGCTTCAGCTCGGCAGCCTCCTCCCGCAGCGCCGCCAGGGTGGCAACTGACGCCTGCAGCGACTTGGGCAGTATGCTGTCTGGAACTTGCAGCTTGGCTAGCTTTGTCTGGAAGTAGAAGATGGGGTTTAAGGACTGCTGTGAAGTTCTCTCGTCACGTAATAAGCATAAATCAGAAACGTTTATTTCAAATAGAACATTTAAAAGAATTTTTGAATTGTCAAAATGTAGGTCTGCAAAAGAAGTGAAAGCGATGCAAGTACCTAACTCATCATCATCATCATCCTACCCTTATCCCATGTTACTTGGGGTCGGTGCAACATGTTTTTTTTTTTCCACTCTGTCCTATCACCCGTCACACTATCACTAACTCCCTTTTCTTTCATATCACTCCTCACACAATCCATCCATCTCTTTTTCGGCCTCCCTCTTGCTCTCTATCCATCTACGTGTAAACTCAGAATTCTTTTTGTGACATGCGTTTCATCTCTCCACCAAGTACCATTGGTGTGTTTTAGACTTAGTGGACTACTATAACGACGTAATGGTGATGGTGTACCTAAACAAATAAATGCAATTTGAAATTGTTATTGCTGTTAAAAACTGTTATTGGCATTTATTTTTTTAACACCTTTATTTTTGTAAGTAGAAGTTTTCAAGCGCCGAAATTCGCAGCCTAGCTTCAGACTCGCCAAGATCCGACAGCCGTACTGTACAAAGTCTAAAGCGCATATCTCTATGGAGAAGAATGTGCATGTGACACAAGGAGGAAGAGATAAAAAGCCTATGTCCCGTTCCAGGACATGGGCTACTACACAGGACACAAGGAGGAAGAGATAAAAAGCCTATGTCCCGTTCCAGGACATGGGCTACTAACCCGTGTACCACGGTTCATCAAAACATGATGAAATAACAAACATATTTATGTATTAAGGAGTTGTCAGCAAAGTCATAGGGACTCTACAAAGGGATCGAAGTCTATTGGGGCCCAGGGTCTCTTTCTGAAAGGAAGGCTTGGCCCCAGCGCGAAGGGCAAAAAAGGAACGGGACAGGGTGTTTAGTCAGTAAGAGTCTGACACTTCCCGCTCCGCCCAAAAGCGGGATTCGTCATTGGATTTTTGCCCACCAAAAAAAAAGTAACATACTTACGTATGTATAAATGCACTTATGTATATTATGGCGAAAATTTGAGGGTGTAGGTGGCTACACACTCACAAATTTAGCGTCTTTATGTTATTAGTAAAAACAAGATTTAGGTACCTTAGCCTTCTCACAACTCTCCTCGTACGAAGCCATTTTCTGCTTCAACTGTCTGACAACCTCCTGAATATTATCAGGATTCGGATTCTGACTAGCCAAGGAATCTTTCGAATTCTGCAATTCTTTCCTCAGGCCCTCCAAAAACCTGTTATTACGGTCTATTTTCACTTGCAGCTCAGCGTTCTTTTGTTTCAGCTTTAATATTTCATATTCATCTTCGAGTTTTTGGTTCATTTCTTTAGTCTGGTGCAGGGAGATGGCGATGGGATCGAGTTCGTTGATATCCATTGCGTGCTGAGCTTCCGAGACCTGTTGGAGCAGCTGCTGGCATTTCGGAGGCAACCCCTCGATGGATATGTTGAGCTTCGATAGAATCTCTGATGTTAGCGCCGCTGAAAAGGATGAGAGAATAAGAAAAAGTAGAAAAGAGAATTGGGTCAGGTCACGAAAAATCAGAATAGGCAGAGTATATTTAGTAGGTACCTATACGTAAAGTTCGAGGTATATAGGTAAGCATAAGTAACAGAGAGTTGATTTGAGTTGACCTTTAAAATCTCGAATCATAAACATTACAAAATGCGGCGGGGCGCATCTTCATAGCTTCAGAGGATGAACCGCCTTAGTTAATAAGTCCCGGGATTTTAGAGGTTTTACTTTCTTTATAGAACTTTAGGTATGAAGTGAATACCTATTTCGATTTTTGCAGATCACAAGTCATTGAGATTCTTCAGCAGACTGCCAGAGAAGTCAAAAATATCCATACAAACCACTCACCTATAGCCCTAATTTTTTGATAGGTTATAGTACAGAATAGTATTTGCAAGGGCACCAAGTAATAAAACAAAATATCTTTTATAATAAATAATTTTATTCATAATTCTAATAAAAAAAAAAACTGAATGGTAAAAGGCCTATAATTTCACAAAACTGTTCAATAATTGAATACTAAGCGGACTTCATTCCAGGGAATTGTACAAGACTTTCAATTTTCTTTGCAACATTTAACATTAAACCTTCGGATAATGACGGACCCATGAGTTGTAGAGACAACGGCAGTTTATTTTTTGACAGTGTTATAGGGATTGAAATAGCCGGTATCCCAGCCATATTTGCAGGCTGCGTACAATAGTCCTGTTGGGCACACTGATCTCTATTGTGTAGAGCGACAAAGTCTTTATATAACGGTGCATCGGACAATGTAGTTGGCGTCAAAAGCAAATCAACACCGGTATCTTTATCAAAAACTTGTTTAAAGTCATCCAAAATTAACCTACGTAACTTCAAAGTCTTTATGAAATATTTCACGTAGTTTCTTGTCAGTAAGAAGTAGTTTCCGGCTAAGATTCTTGAACGGACCACATTGTTGAACCCTTGGTGCCTTGTAAATGCATATAGCTCTTCAGTAGAATTATTGGCATTTGCTCTAAGCCCAAATTCTATACCATCGTACCTTGCCATGTTGCTGGCTACCTCACATTGATTTAATATTGAGTAGACCGCTATAGAGACTGACGTATGAGGCAATGAGACCGATTTCACTATTGCTTTTTCATTTTCTAATAAATCTGTTACCATACTCCATGTCTTGATCACTTCTGGGCTCATACCTCTACAGTGATATTCTCTTGGAATTCCAATCTTCACATCTGATAGGTCTATATCTTTTAGAGTTATTGGAATATATGGCTTCGTTAAAGTTGTGGAATCAAGTTTGTCAGGACCAGCCACTGCATTTAACACCATGGTGGCATCTTCTACAGTCCGTGCTAAGATACCCGGTACATCCATTGAATTAACCAAAGGTATTAAGCCATGTCTGGACACAAGACCATAAGTTGGTTTCAATCCTACAATACCGCATAATGCTGCAGGGTTTCGAGTAGATCCACCTGTATCAGATCCAATGGCTGCCACACAGGACCCTGAAGCTACTGCGACTGCACTACCACCTGAGCTCCCACCTGCAATCCTCCAATTTTCCTTGTCATATAGCCAAGGGTTACGAGTTGGGCCAAATGCAGAATCAACTGTTCCTGAACCCATTGCAAACTCGTCGAGGTTACATTTGCCTATCAAGCAGGCACCAGCAGCTCTTAGCCTTGAGTATACAGTAGCATCATAACCCGGCACAAAGTTTTTCAGCATCTCCGACGCACAGGTAGTCATTATATTGCTTGTGCAGAAATTGTCTTTCACACCTATTGGAATACCATCTAAACGTTTCGGATTTTTGGATATATAAAACCTTTTTTCACTTTCGATGCCATGGGTCTCGGCAGCCTCATCAGTTATAGTCACAAAAGCGTTCAAATCCTTATTCTGTCTAGCATTCTGCAGGCTTGTATCTACGAAACTCGTCGGCGTCAACATTTTCTCGGAGTACGCCTGGTGAACCTTTTTTATCGTGTAGGACGTTAATTTATTCATTTTTAAAAATTTATTCTTATTTTTATCGAAAAAAAATACAGAATTTCAGGTTATTTACAAAAATTTAAACAGCTGACAACCTCACACAGCTAACATTCTGACATAAAGTAATAAAAATAAAAATACACTGTTTATGCCAGAAACGTCAATTTAAAAAGCCTTCAGAATTTGGGCGGGATATACTAACTTATTTTTTAAAGCGAATACTTACCAATAGCGACGCATTCTTGATTTTCTTGCTGAATTAAACCAGCAAGTACTCTTTCATGTTCTTCATTATTTACAGAAAACGAATTCATATTTTGCTTATATTCTTCTGAAATGAATTACACGAAACACCGTTTGATAAACGTTTCAAATGTCGTGAATGTTGACAGCTAGTGATTTGAGTAACCAGCACTAAAAAATATTTATTGCGTTTTGATTCGTTTTGAAAATGAAGACGAAATCTTTTTATCTAATTAACAATGTAGATTGAAATATTCATTATACAAAAATATTAAAACATCCAAACAGGCATGAAAACTACACAGGCTGTTTGGTCCGCTGTTTGGTCAATATTATTGTCGCCTTGGTCTTCTCTTTTTTTTTAAATTACGATAAGGATGTACTTACAAAAAAAACTATCGATTTTTAAAAGAAACTATTATACAAATATAATTTCAAAAAGTAATTAATAAGAAAATGTAAATATTCTTTTACATTTTTACATTTTATTACATATATTAGTACTACTTATGGGTTCAAATGTTAAAAATACAACATTAGAAATATCCAATAAAGGCAAATTCTACACTTTGTAAAAAAGTAAAAGTTTTTTTGTATATATATATATTCCACTTTTGAAACGTATACGAAATATACGAATAATTAGAGATTTTGCGTTTCAAAAACTCGTTAACTTTTTTCAATTAAAGTAGATTCTGAAAATTCCGTGTAGTGAGCATTAACTAAATAATGTTCATGGAATAATATTTACTAATTTTCAAGGAATAGCAAGTACCATTAAGCCCAAAGCATAGTTTAATTAATTTATAATTTAAAAAAGTCGATCAATAAAATGTAGACAAAATTTTAATTATCGGTTCAATCAAATCATCGATACCATCGACATCTGTGTTGTGACAGTTGGCATCCCTTAAATATTGACTGTGTTTGTTGTATTTCATTTTCGTAGATGTTTTAAATATTTTCTTTCCCAATAATAAATATTACGTTAGCAATAATTTATAGCCTAAAGTAATAGAGTAATAATTATTTAACATTGAAGTTATTTAATGTCGTAAATATGGCGCATTTGCAATACATGCCCGGGGATCCTCACCTGGTCGATCAATTAGTTTATGAGTTAAAATCGAAGGGTATATTTGATCAGGTAAGTTAAACTAGTATTTTAGATCACTAACTTGGGACCTTTGTGGTGTATTTAGGTCTCAAGTCGCCATTTTTCTCTGACCTTGTGTGTCCCTTTCTTCAATCACATTAGAGCATCACTACTCAAGCATAATTTACTAAATTGATTTTTAGCAATATGGTGATAAACTCAACTACTAGGGAATTCATATCCATTCTCTGTTATGGGACAAATATCCATAAGTGTTTGTATCTATAAATTGTTTTGCTTGATCTTGATGTTTCTGAAAAATATTGAATTATTTGAGTTAGTTACCTACTGAGGGTGAATACTTAATTATGTGTAATTTATGGTTACTGCTAAACTCTGATCAATAGTTTATAGCAGTCATACTTGTAGGAGACATTTTCAACTATGACAATATGTTATAATTTCTGTTTTGATTACTTAAATCAATGGTTATAATCAATTCAGACTTGGAAAAAATATTTTTTGATTTTATGTGATAACTACCGGTATAGTCTCGTTCACTTTGTTAAATCTTGTTCCTTGACTTTGCTAAAATAAGTATAAATTAACAGAAAGCTAATTTTGTAAAGAGTACACTGAATGTCATTATTGAATGAAATTAAATTTTGTTCACTTACTGAAACTTGGTCTTACTGATGGTGTACATAATTTAAATAAAGATATGTAGCCAGATCTGGTTAGACTAGACCCAAGCAAATTGGGTAAAGGATAGGGAGTTATGATCTGCAATCAGTTTCAATTTTTAGTATACATAGAAAGTAGTTACATTAAAAAGTATCAACACTCTTTTTTATGATAGGATATGGTATTAATGAAAAGTTTAAGTCTCAAATTGTAAAAAAGAATAACTATGTATATTGCACTAAATCACTACAACACTTTTAATGGTTACAATCTAGATAAAATGGTAAAAATGGTTTTGAGTATGTCTAGCTCTAATGAGACCTGAACGCTAACTGGTCCACATTAGCGAACATGCATATTTTTCGCTTTGTGTTTGATACATAGGAAAACTGATATATTATCTAGATTTTAAGTGTGTAGAAATAAGTTATTAAGTTACAAATAGTTGTAAGATGTTGATAGTGTAGATACTGAAGTCATTTTGCATGAGGTTTTTATCTGCAATTGGTTGTACAGTTGTAGTTGTATATAAGACACCAATATTTTAAGTTCCTATCTGTATTATATCTATAACAACTGTTGGTAAACCTAAATAAATAAATAAAACTTGTACAGTATACAAATTGAATATAACTCTACAACTGAAAGCTATGTGCATTTAAGATATCATCAATCTGTATGCAAATAATGCATTTTAATTGTGGATTTCCAGTCACAAGCCTGAAATATGAATAAAATCAAGTAATCACTTTTTTTTAAGTATTATCTGTACTTTACTAATAAATGAATTGTAAGGATAATTTATCTTTGTCATTACTGTGTTATAGTAGTGTTGCTATTTGCAATACTTGTGTGAAAAGTTTAGTGTCTCTTTAGACTTTTAACACAAGTATTACTAGAAAAATGTGTGAAGAAGTCAAAAAAAAATAAAATACATTTTGATTTTTCTATTTTGACTACCTAGCGACTTGTCCAGTATAGATATATACCTACTGCTAACATTGCTGCTATTACACTGGATTATTATTTTTCTACCTCTTCCCCATCATACTTTTTTCCATTGAGTTGTGGCATGTTTCAAGTTTCTTAAACTGTTGAGCCCGAGTGAATGCCGGCATTCGCATTCATATTGTCTTTCTATTATGTCTCTAAGTACAATGTTTTAAAGGTTAATATGGGCCTTTGTGACTGCCCAGATCTGACAGTTTTAAGTGTGTCCTGAAAGTATACAAGTATCAAAGAGTTTCCACTTGACAGGTATTTGCTATACAATTTGCTAGAGATATTTGTAATACTTACCATGATTAAAAAGAGTGTCCATGGAGTTTCTTGCACATTCTTCTCCATAGAGATCTTCGCTTTGGAATGATCAATTAGTATCATTTTTTTTAAGGCAGACATCTCACTTCACTTGCTACTATTATAAAAGCAAAAATTTGCATTTGGGTGTGTATTTGTTACTTCTTCCCACTTCAACAGCTGAACGGATATCTATGAAACTTGATACATGATCACATCCTGGAAAAGCCCATAGGATACTTATCCTGAGAGTATATTTCTTTAGCATAATTTCCTAGTATGAAGCGGTCGCCCGCTAACTGCTGGTAACATCAAGTAATATTATAAATTAACTCAATGTGTTTGTGAGGTTCTCATGCCTGAATTGCTAAAGCCAATTTTGATATAGAAATGTGTAGATTAAGCCTCAGAGATAGTAGAGGGTTTTTTTTTTTTTGCCCACCATAAAAATAATCCAATGATGAATCTAGCTCTTGAGCGGAGCAGGAAACAGTGTCAGACTCTTACTAACTAAACACCCCACCCCGATTCTTCTTTGCCCTTCGCACTGGGATCAAACCTTCCTGTCAGAAAAAGATCCTAAGACCCATTAGGCTCGAACCTTTTGCAGAGCCTTGGGTTAATATCCCAGTTTTACATGCAAATGTAAGAAGTTAGCTATACCATGCCTGTCTTGCTATAGCCATATCAGCATGGCATAAGCCATGCCCAGCCTCAATTTCGATTAAAACGCGAAAATCTGTTACTACGCATTGAAGGTCGAACGACATTTTGGTTCAACTTGTATTACTACTACTATTAAACACAAATCTGCCCATTCCAGTTCCGCAAGGACTGCATCGCAGACGTGGACACGCGGCCTGCGTACCAGAACCTGCGGCAGCGCGTGGAGAACTCGGTGTCTTCGTTCCTGTCGCGGCAGGTCTGGAAGCCGGACCTCAACAAGAACCAGCTCCGGGAGAAGCTTAGGAAACATATTCTGGAGTAAGTTGTTGTAGATATAGTATCCATGGAATCGACTGGCCTGTTGGTCTAGTGGTTAGAGTCCCTGACTGCTATGCTGGAGATTGTGGATTCGATTCCCACCCAGGGCAAATGTTTGTGTGACAAGCACGATCATTTGTTCTGTGTCTGGGTTTAATTTATCTATAGTATGTATGTATTTTGAAATATATATGTATGTTTATCAGTTGTCTAGTACTTATATAACACAAACTCTGCTTAGCTTGGAGCTAAAAGACGTTGTGTGACAGTCAAGGAATGTATTATAAAGTTGCATATTCTTCAGCATAGATAGAGACAATTCCAACTGCCACTAAATGCAGCCCAAAGACGTCCACTGTTGGACATAGATGTTGTAAATGATTTATTTGAAACATAAGGTTTGATACAGACCATTAAACCTTTTAAACTTGGTGAACCGAACAAGTATGGCTCTGCGAATTTTAACGCTTGTGCACCCGTAAAAATATATACTTATACATGGTTACTTATATACGAGTATGGATTAAAATAAATAATGCAGCAGTTGTTATTGGTCTTGACAACTGTTATTGGCATTTTTTACGCCAATTTCGATAGGCCGTACTTACTCTACTTAATTTAAATATTTGACCTGTTTTTAACTTCCTCCTCAGTGGACACTTGTAACATTTTTTAAACATAAACAAATTTTTCCGATTTGGCACATATATTAAAAAATAATATTTTAAAGAATACCTTTAAACTACGAAAAGACTAGGAGAATACCTTTAAACTAGCAAAATAATATTGTCAAACTTACCAAAATCAATATTTGCTTTATTACAGTGGCAACTATTTGGAACAGGGTGTCGAAAGGATAGTCGATCAGGTGATAACCCCAAAAGTCGCGTCCGTGTTCATACCACAAGTCGAAGACCTAGTATACAACTACTTAGGGATATCCCGAAAGAAAGCAGTCACCTCTACAGAAACTTCCAACGGCAAACTAAGTACCGATGATCTCTTACCAGAAGATTTGGAAGCCGTCAGTCCTGGCTCCGTTAAAAGCAATGATGATAAGGCGGAAGCAATGGACGAAGATCGTAATGAAGAGTATAAAATGGAAGTAGACGTTAAAGATGAAGATAAACCATCAATATCTGAAATAGAAAAACCTAAACCTGAAGGAGACTCACAAAACTCTGTCATCGAACTCAACACCGATTCTGACGAGAACACAAATAAGAGCAATATCCCAATGCATGAGGACATAAAGTTAGAAAACATCCCACCACCAGATAACAGCCCACCGAAAGTCGAACTAGAAAACATTGACATCGAAAAGATAGAACTTCCAAAAGAACCCAACACAATAACCGAAGTACCTCATCCTGATGAAATACCACTTCCAAAAGATGATAAGGAACAATTCTTTAAACCAATCAACATGAACAGTGACGATGATTCAAGCAGTGGCTCGTCTTTACGAAGGAACATGTCACCGTTAACTCCAATCAGGAATTATAATAATGAAAACTCATGTGATGCCCAACAGGCGTTTGAAAACGATTCTGACAGCAAAAGTAATGATAACAAAAAGGAGCCTAGTTCTTTCCGATTCGCTATAGAAGCTAAATCTCCAGAGAATAGTCTAGACGCAAAACCGGAAAAGAAAGATCCCGAGCAAGCGAACTTAGCGTACCACTTCAATAATCAAGTAAATATAAACACTTTCAACACGCCGTTGTATGACGATAGTTCAAACAGCAACAATTTACACATTGATTACGAGAGTGACGTTAACAGTAAGACTAACACAGAGAAAGTGCCAGAAGCCGATCAGAATTCGGAAGATAAAAGAGAGAAGAAGAATGATGATAGAAAAAGTAGCCATAAGAGCTCGCATCGGTCTAGAGATTCGCACAGACATTCTAGCAGCAAACACAAAAGATCTGACTCTAAGCAATCTACTTCAAGAGATAGTAGCAGGCATGACAAGAAACCTAAAGATGATCACAACAAATCTAAATCGAGCCATAAAGAAAGAGAGAAGTCTAGAGATAGGGGTGACAAGAAAGATAGCCGAGACTCCTCCAAACACAGGAGTTCCTCCCATAAGAGCAGCTCCAGCCATAGAGATTCAAAGTCTCATAGAAGCTCAAGTACAGTCCAGAAGCATTCAAGCGACAAAAAATCTTCGGACGATAAAAAGTCCTCATCAAGCCATAAATCTGAAAGAAGTTCTGAGAAAAGTTCCGATAGAAGTTCCAGAGATAAAAGAGATTCTAAATCCAGTTCCCATAGGTCAGACAAAGATAAAAAGAGTAGTTCTAGGAGCAAACATGATGAAAAAGATAAGAAAAAGGATAAAAAGGAAACTGATGATCACTATAGTTTGTCTGGAAGGGGAAATAATGGACGGCGTTCCACCGACAGAGATTCTAACGATGGCAGCTCTTCTTCAAAAGGGGCTCAAAACCAATCCGGCTCGAAAACTACAGAAAATAAAAAAGAAACTAAAGGATCAAGCTCTAAATCAGATAATACTTCAACAAGTGGGGAGTCTACCAGCCCCAGCGACAAAGACCATGGCGTTACCACAGCTAGTGGAGGAAAAGGAAACCAAAAGCCTATCAGAGTAGAAAACCATTTAGAAACTCCTATAGCCAGCCCCCCGAGGCTACCTTTCGTTCCCGATGTCACATTAAAAAAGCCAAAATTTGCAGCTAATTTAGAAGAGGCTAAACGGATGATGAAGATGAGGAAGTTTCTAGACGAAGAACAGAAGAGAATGAATCAAGAAGCTGCATTGCTTCTTGAGTTTCAGGCTAATGTTAGACCAAGTTTAAGCCAGGTTTATTCTAGCATTCCCGGGCCTGAACTAGAATTCGCTTGTATCGCCAATGAAGTCAACAATATAATGCAAAGTAAAATGTGCAAAACAGAGCCCGGTGTTGATGAGAAAGTATCTCAAGAATCTAAAGCAACTGTAAAAGAAACAGATGAAAAAGATATTAAAACAGAAAACATTAAAAATGAAGATAAAAACAAAGTGACAAATGAAATTATAGACGAACTTGAAGACACTCTAACAAACAATACAGAATTTTTTGATGAAGATACAAAACCGTCTGAAAAAAGTGAGACTTACAACGAAAATAAACCATTCTCACAACTCATGGACGAAATATCTGAATATAGCAAAGCTTCAGAGAAGAATAAGAAAGACGCTCTAGACAACTTAGTTGACGATGAAAATAAAAAGCGAACAGAATTCTTTGAAGTAACTATTATAACTGAAGAATTATCGGAGAGTGAAGAACCTGCCATCATGTCTGAAGACACCATGGAACATGAGATAGACACTACAGAAACCGCTGAAGCAGACAATAGCCAAATCTTAGAAAATGATAATACTATAACTTCTGAACCGGAAATTTCTGAAACACCAACCGAAACGGAAATTACCGAAACCATTAAACCTGAAACTGCCGAAGAACCTAAACCAGAAACTCCCGAAACAGCCAAACTTGAAGATGACTCCTTGAAATACTTCGCAGAACACGAGAAATTCGATGCAGAACTAAAAAGACTTCAATACAGCGATTTCCTAAAAGCTTTCACTGAGAGAAATATAGTTTCCAATAAAATACACATTATAAACTGCGATACTTATGAAGAGAACCTAATAAAAGAAGTCTGCGAAACTTTTGGAACCTTTGAAGTAATAAATTATTATAAAAACGGACATTTAAAGTTACCTAAAACAGTAGTGAAAAATGTGAACGTAGCTTCGGAAATATCTTTGCCAGTCGACAGTACTTTCGGATCAAAGTCCCCGTCACCAGTTTTCAGCCCAGTCAAGTCTGAATGTTCATTTGAATTGTCAAGCGATTATGATGCTAAATTGGAAGAGATGGTCAATAAAACTTCTAGACAAGAAGTAATGGAGATTATACTTGGCAGTGTTATAGACGATGAGAATCCATCTATAGACTATTGTACTGAGTCTAGTATTGATAATGAGTTGCATTTGAAGAGGAAGTTGACAGAAGTGGATAGTGCTGAAAATAATAATAGGCAGGTGTTGAAGAAAGTGAGGAAAATGAGTGATTCCGACCAGATATCGTCGACTACTGAAGGTGAGTTTCTTTTGCGTATTTGCTTCTGTGAATTTTGCCTAGCGATGGTCCTGTCCTACTTGGCGACTAAAGTCTGTGGTTAATTGCATAACACACAACCAAGGACAGTTTTTATTAGGTTTTTAATTTGCTTTCGGGCCTAATGGTAATGGTATAGTTATGACGTCTTTATTTCTTTAGAATAAGGTTGGTAATTGTCGTGTGAACTTAATGACGGGAAAAAAAAGTATGATTATGTATTTTCCAGTGTTTGTTCTTGTACGAGTATATGCTCGCTATCCCTTTTAGGGTCACAGCACACACATATCAACTCGGGAGCATATCGTCACCGCGTCGCCTTTTGCCTTGGCGTCAAACAGGCTTCCACGTCTCGGTGTGAACTGACCCTAAACAGAACGAGTTGACACTGTGACGAACTTTTTCAGAGTTCATACGTATGCAGACCTTTATACGTCGTGACCGAATGGCGGTGACGTCACATTTCAGTATGTGCATCCTTTTTCTGTTACTTGACAGTTTCCCCTTCCATCAGTTATGAAAGATTTCTAACTTAATTTTGAACGGATTTTTAAAATTCTTTCTATTTGCGATTTAAGGAGTTACATTTATTATTATTATTATTTCTAGCCCATACTGTCCCACTGCTGGGCAAAGGCCTCCCTCTATTCTGTTCAGTGTTCTCGGTTTTGGATCACTTCTTGCCAATTCCCAAGGAAGGCATCCAAAGTCATCCAGGGCATCCAGTTCGTGAGATTACATATTTTTTAGTTACATTTTGGAAAAAAAAATCTACTACTAAATTTTCCATACAATAGACTTAGCATAATATGAGTTATCCCGTTGTCGCTATTATATTGCTACACCGTTGCTTCGTTCTTTCCCAGACCAGAAAATTGTGATTAAAACTGTGTTACGCATTTGGGGCTTTATTTATTATTGTTACAGACTTTTGTCTTCGTCAAAAACGAAGCTGATTTTAAGCTTATGTGCTATCGCGGTCATTTTTGTCTGAACACAAAAAAAAAATCAACCAAACCTTTGAAGTTTTCGTTTCGAATGCAAGCGAAAATGAACTTACTGGTGGTCAGGCGAAAATATCTTTGATGGTACAGTACGGTCGAAATATTTTGACCGTGTTTTTTGAATATTATAAAACATGGCGAATATTTTTATACGCAATAGTTCTGAACATTAAGCGGCCAACATAATTTGACCTTACTATATAAAATCTGCTTACATTTTTAACACTTTTGGTGCTAAGAAGGTAAAATAATTAGTTCTTGCCTCACAACCTACCTCTCTAGTCATTTTATTCGTTTTGTTGTCCCAAGGACTTGGCTGTGGGTCTTGGACATGAACACATAGCCAAGTCCTTGGGTTAACAATAACTGCATATATAACGACTCGGGAGGCAGTGTTAAAAATATTTAATTGTAATTTATCTATAATATGTATGAATTTAGAAATATATAAGTATGTTTATCAGTTGTCTAGTACTCATAACACAAGCTCTACTTAGCTTGAGACTAGATGGCGTTGTGTGATATTATTATTAGTATATTTGTGTTGTCGAATATTATTATTATTATTTACAGTCAAACGGGGTGAATAGAAAGTCAGGGGTGAATAGAAACAAAACTAAAGGATATTTTCTCGATATTTGAATATTTTTTGCGGTATTTAACTATATCAATTTACTAGAACGGTTATTCTAACAAGTCTGTGCTTTGTTAGAAGACAATAATATACTATCAAAGTGAAAAACCACACCAACGTTTTGTTTCTATTCACCCATGAGTTTCTATTCACCCCGTTTTACGGTACTTGTCAAATTATCCAAGCTTTTTGTCCATTTTACATATAAAATATGCCTTATGTGTTTTGTATATCATATTATAATAGCATAGCTTATAGCTGAGTAAAAGTATTTAGTTTAGTGGTGCTACCCTATTTAGGCCATTTTTATCGCAAGAGTCTATATACACTATAATTCCAGAAAATACCATCGTAAACTACACAGCCTAGTCTGCATTACGATTTTAATCTGGGTACAAACTTTATACCTTCGCTAGCGATTATGAACATTATTTTTATACCGGCAGTGGTGGCCGAGTGGTACAGGCCCCGACTTACGAGTTGTAGGTCGCGGGTTCAAACCTAGCCAGGCGTATTACTTTGTGTAATTTATTTCATCACCACTCTTAAAACGGTGAAGGAAAACATCGTGAGGAAACCGGCATGTCCTAGAACCAAAAATTCGAAGACATGTGACATCCACCAATCCGCACTGGGCCCGCGTGGTGGATTACGGCCCATTCCCTCTCCTAGAGAGGAGGCCTGTCCCAGCAGTGGGAACATTAAAGAGGCTGATGATGATGATGATTTTTATACCAAGTTCTGTACAAAATATTTCAGAAAGCGAAGAGGTATCGAACAACAATAGGGTCTCCCACCCCACCAGGTCGAAGTACCTCGGTAGGGCGAGACGGGTTGGCTTGGCAAGACCTAGGAGGAATAGTGAGTACAAGTATTTCAATTACAAAACCCTCCTGAAAGCAACATCAATTGGTTGGTTTTAGGCAAGCGTGCTCCATCGTCGGTCACATCATCGCTTACCATCTACCTCCCTAGTCAAGGTACTATCGTTTTGTTAACGTCGAACGCTTGGAATTGGCCACGCCTTCAATTCCTGTGTTCTGACCAAGTTGAGATGACGTCAGAACAAAGGAATTGGGGGCGTGGCCAACTCAAACCGTTTGACGTCAACGAAACGATCGTAACCTGGCGAGGGGGGCAGGTGAGATAGTGGTCAAATGAGAGCCTATCCATGATAAACAAATATAAATACAACATTTTTAGAGTCGACTTTGACATGGGAAGCGATAAGAGCAACCAACCTTGTACTTAAATTAGACTTCAAGATTTTTTAGTCCTTTCGTCAAGTTAGGTAATCTCTAGGTATTCATTGATTATACCAAATTCATTGTGGAATTTCACATTGATAGCCGATATTCATTTATAGGCTTCATTTTTCTAGAAATAGTTTTTAACAAATCCTGTAGGAAAAGTTAACAGATAATCAGTATTAACTAATTCAGTGTGTGAAAGCCTGATTTTTAAGGTAGGCGCCATACAAATTTGCAATAAAGTTGACCTTTTTTTAACATATCTACTTCAGATATCCGAAAAAAATATTGAAAAACATTTTATTTCTACAAAATAGAATAACACAAACTAAAAATCGAACCATACATTTTATTACTGTTTTATTTAATCAATTTCAATTAAATATGTAAGAGGGTCAATAACCGCTATTCCGAATTTGTCTGGCTCCTACCGTAGTCTCTGATGAGTCCCAGTTCCTGGAAGTAAAACAAAGTTAATTTCATATCAAGCACGACTGGGTTTTCTACAACCAATACCATTGAATGACAATTCTTTCCAGAAACTTGGAATCTGAGCTAAACCAACTAAATCAAGACTTTCAGAATCCAACACCAAGTAATCATGTAGACTGTTTGTACCCATACCTTACTTTTCAACCATCAATTTCCAGATCTACCAAACAGTCCTTCGAGCGACAAATCAGTTGAGAACTACGAGCAAAATACTCAAACTGCAACCCAGACACAAACGCCCAACGGCAAGTTCAAATCCCTCACGAGAAGCAAAGTCCAACGATACGACACCTCAGATTTGTACAAGCCGAAACTACACTACTTGTCCAGAAGAAATAACATCAGTTAAGTTAATTTAAATACCGCTGTTCTTAGCTAGAATAGGCTGACGAATGCCTGTAACTTTTATTTTAAAAAAAATGATTTGGAAGTCTGGTATAGTCGTTACAAAATAGCGTGCATCAGTAGACATTTGTGACATTGATGTGATTTTAATTGCATTGATTTGCGTCCAAGAAATGCATCAGCTATAGAAATGTTATGCCTGCTCTACACTACTCGCCAAGTTACCTTGACGAAATACTCATCGAAGTTGATCGAAGTCCAAAGTATGTGACTGTAAGTCGTGCAACCTCGCGAGGAGCACTTCGAGTCCTTTGACTCGAGCGCAAAAACCGACAACGACTGGAAGTCGCCCGAAGCGAGACGAGGTTGCACGAAGCAAAGCGAAGTCCTTTCTACACTAACGTATTCGTTCAACTTCGACGAACTTCGCGAGTAGTGTAGAGGAGCTTAAATGTTTTTTCAGCTTACTGTTGTGAATAATCGCTGTGCGTTTTATGCCAACATGTGATATTTATGTTTTCGATATTAATAGGTTCTGTTGGTATGTTGATGTGCACTCGAGAAATGCAACACTTATACAGTGAACGATTTTTTGGTGTTTAAAATGGTAAATAATCATCACATTTGATAGGTATAAATCACAATATGTAGTAAATAGTTTTTTTTTTTTAAGGCTCTGTTACAAAATATACACCTTTTTTGTCAATGGCACCTATAGATTGCGCATAGTTAGCCTATTTAAAGCTAAGAATGGCACGGTTAGTAATTTTGTTTGATGCCATACCCATCCAAGGTAGGCAGTTACAGGCCCAACTGTGAAATTTGACATTATTTGTATAAAACGGAATATTAGTTAATTTTTAAACTCCTTGCATAATCTTTGTAAGTTACACTATAATTGAGATTATAAATCTTTGTAAACTTATTTAAATTCAAATATGATTTTGCCTCAAAAAGGTTTTAAATTAACTTTAATTCTGCTTCAACGAGCAGAGAGTGCAAAATACTTGTTATTTCTGTACTGTGTACATTTTTCTTTATTTCTTTGCTTCTTAGAAGTTATATAAATGGGTAAGATGAAATTGCTTGCCTTCTTGAAAGATATGTATTAGTAAACCATTCAATCAATCTGGCTTTGCCATCTCCTAAGAATAAGGAAAATGTATGAGAACAAGCTAGCTATTTAACCAATTTATCATCAAAACTTCTTATATATAAAAATGAATAGCTATGCGTTAGTCTCTGTTACATTGTGAGAAATTTGTGACGGACGCGAAACTACGGTACCCTACACCGAGCGTGGCCCAACACGCTCTTTTTGTTTTTGTTTAATAATGCTGCTTACAATTAATTTGAACTAAAAACCTGTAAATACGTGATTGATAATGGTTTATTGATTCTAAAACTGGACTCGGATCTTGACTTAGGGTATTAGTGGAAACAGGTGTAACACATGGATTTGAGAACTGAAAATAATCTGTGCTGGCTAACGAATGATGAAGTTAGGCTGTGGCAAATATTGTCCAATATCGCGTTTGTTCGAAAAAACTTAACGCAGCCTAAGGCTGGCCTCATACATCCGGAATGGCACTCTGGAATGATAATCTGAATTCATATTATAGATTTTTAAAGATCGTAATACCACACAATATCAGTATGCTTCACAAACATTCTGATTTTCTTCTCAGAATTTGACAGATCGGTATAAATGATACTGGCGAGCGTTCTAAATTAAGGACCAGAATATTTAGAGCTAATGTAGTTTAAAGCGCGAGCGTCCGCAAGGGATCCGTCGCGTATCCGTCACGCGTGTGTAGTTGTCGGCGGTCCCCGTCGTGGAAACGTCAAAACTGTACTAATGTCATCAATGTCAAGGTGTATGGCATGCAGATCACCTAAGTCAAGTGACTGTACGGTACGCCTAAGTAGTGCGTAATTTATTTATTTGATCTTATGGTGATTATTTATTTGATCTTTGATTTGATACAATGGTGGTACATAGGCGGACTTAATGCAACAAAGTATTCTCTACCAGTCAACCTTTGGGATAAAAAGAACACTGTGTTAGATGTGCACAATAAATAAATATCAGAAAATAGATATATTTAAAATAAACAAGTTACTTATAATAATAATAAAATCGTAAATAATATAATAATCTTAATACATATATATCGACGTTAGAAATCCAGTGAGCCATTCTAGATGTATGAGGCCAGCCTGAAAGTGATATTATAAGACCGAAATTGTAAATTTTCATTTTTGAGCGATATGCGTAATATTTCCTACATTTTTGTAGGTCAGACGCTCTTTATGTGTATTTAATTTAGTGAAGAGATCTAATTTCTATAAAATTTTAAAAAGCATGCTTGGTTAAGGTTAGTTGTTTTTTGAAAGTATATGAAATACGACAACTAGTCCAATGTTGGGAAAACTAACATGCAGATATTGTGTTACAGAGAAAACCTCTGTAAAAATTAATTGGCCATTTCTGGTACAATAATCAGATTGGTTTAACCCACAGATATAGATATACCTAGATAACGCAAGAGCAACTACTTCGCGTGTCTAGCTTACGTACAAAAATCGTAAGTGGTCACTTTCGCGGTCAGTCTGCATCGGTGTACAGCGCTAGTCGGACACCAAAAGATACAAAAATGGTTAATTGTGCGCAAGGCGGGGTTGGAGCGAGGGAGACGCCGATTTGATTTTCCCATCACAAATAGTGCTTGTGACGCCATAATAGGTAGTCAAAAAATTGGCACGCTTGGTTTCCATACAGATCGTGATGTTTGCGTTATCTAAGTATATCTGTAACTGTTTAACCCATACTTGGGCGATGTAATAAACTCGATTATTGTAAAAATTCTCTTCGGATTAGCATCCCAAAATGAATTAAACTGTTAATATATTTTATTCTCAATTTAGTATTATTTTTAAGTCATCAGAGTATGTAGTATTAAAAAAAATATTTTATGAAAGATTTAATTAATTAATTTGTTATTTTATTACAAATTTATATTTCACATTCATCGTAAATTCCTGAAGTGTCAACGCATTAATTATTTTTTTTCATCCTTACATTTTTTTTGACGGTCTCGAGACTGGCTCTCTATTTGTGCATGTATAATTTCTAACTGAATTAAGGCGATTAACACACTGCCACGCACCAAGGAGCGTAGCGCGTGAATGCGTGTTTTAATGTTGGTTGTGAGAATCTCCATTTGTATAGAAAACACGCACAATAAATCACTCACGCGCCTACATGCAGAGAACCATGCGTACATGCCCGTGTTTACGGGGCGTGACGACGAAAACAAACCGCCGTCAATCCACAGAACGCACCGACGCGCGTGACTGCGTAAAACCGCGCACGATGATCCAGATCTGCAAGTACACGCGTAGATGCGTTGAAACGCAACATGCAGTGTGATCAGTAAGAGTCTGACACTAGTCTCCCGCTCCGCCCAAGAGCGGGTTTCGTCATTGGATGATTTTCACCTACCATAAAAAAAAAAAAAAAACATGCAGTGTGATGCGGAGCAGTGTGAGAACCGCCTAAATATCACCCTTGCATTAGAGGTTAAAATTCTCAATGGAAATAGAGTATTCTATATTCAAAATAATGTTAGACATTTATACAAACGTTTTTTTATTATATGTTCAACCGATGCGTTGGTAACATGACAAATGGCAACTGAAGTAAACAGCCGGTATTATAACCACTTTTTTGCTTTTAATACTATATATATTACATACTATATATTATATTATATTACATACTACATATTACATACATACATATTACATACATATATATTATATACTATAATAGAATTTAAAATCGATTGAACGGACAGTAAAACAGATTTGTTTAAATGTCTATATACAATGAAGTGTAAATGAAATTAAAATCGAACATTTATCAAATACATCAAAATAATTCTTATTAAATGTTGGTACGGTAAGCAGCATATCAGATTACAACAAACTGTCAAAATTCTGCAAACGATTTTCAACTCTTAACTATAATACAACAAGGTTCAAAATGTATTGGAGAAATCTGACAGATTTGTATAGTGTGATGTCCTGCTGTCTGTACATAGTCTTTAGTTGAAAAATTGCAACTAAGACGTTCAAAAATCAACAATTGTGTACAAAGCGCGTGCAAATATAACACGTACAACGTAGAAACATTTAAAAAGGCGTGGGTTTATGTAGAAATACCTCATGAGTATTTGCATGGAGTATAAAATTAAAATGGAGTGCTCATATCTTATGATGCGCTTCGTTTATCTGTAATAAACATTGTTCACTTAAGAATCTGCAGATAATCGCAAAAAACGCGATTTTTAAGGTAAAAAAGCACTACATTTTTTCATATTCCATGTTTTTCAACTAATAGTGTAATTATAATTTGTTCACAGTAGCTTCAGAATGAGTGGTAAAAATCTAAGACTTAGAGATTCTTTTTATAAATACTTATATATTAATATATATATATGACATTGTAGTAACATATTTCAGTTGTAAAATAAAGGTTTTAAAGTGTGCAATTTACTGCAGAAGAAAGGACACTGACTAAATGACTGAAGTTTGAATAGAAAAGGGAAATATAAAATATATATAGCAATACACAGTTATAAATGACACCGTTTATAATGTTTTTAACCCTTTTTATTTGAACAAAATTAGTCAGTTGCTAAACTCTTATGATAAATGATATTTACTTTGTAAATTGGTTATAATAAACAATTAACTATTTAAAGGAAACCAACCAAATCGATCGATGTACCATTTTGTTTTTATGGTGTACCTACAACGAAGAGTATATCTATCTGTCTCGAAAAATAAAACTTATTTTAAATTGTGTACAATTACATTGTAATAATCAGATCATAGGAGAACCAAGTGGGTTTATATCTGAGGTGGCCTTTTGACGAAAGCACTACACAGATATTAAAACACTTGGCATTGGCAATATTCTTTAAAATCGTAATCCTTCTTAAGCAGTACTTTGTACACGAGAGGCAAGCTTTGTAAATACATTGATATATCATCACATGTCATGTTAAAATAGTATTTAATAGTACAGAGTAGGTAATAAGCAGTTATGCTATTGTCATTCAGCGGAAAGATGACCATTGGTGGACATAGGGCCACTGTAAGAGGGTTAGGATAGTCTGGGGTTTTGCTACATACTGTTTACACCAACATTAAACTTTTGGGAAACCGAATCTAACTGAATAAAATGCATAGTTTAAATAATCCAGATTCTGTATTAGAGCTAATTTATTAGTCACTGGCTTTTGTCAGCGGCTTCGCCCGCGTACATAAAATATAGCCTATGTCACTCAGAAGTAAAGCAGCTTTCTATTGTTGCTAAATTTTTTCCGATCGGACCAGTAGTTCCAGAGATTACCTCCTACAAAAAAAAAACAAACTTTACCTCTTTATTATATTAGTGTAGATGTATGACTAATAAATTAGTTCTAATTTAATCAAATCAAGCTATTTCTCAGTCCACTTCAGCTTCAATTGCAGCGCTCTGATTATTCTCTACTCTGTGGTCCGGTCTTCTATAATCCGTACTTTCAAGCATATTTTAGATATTTACTCATGTAAAACAGTATCCTACCATACCTAGAAGCTATGTATTATGTCAAATTTAACTATCTTGGCTGTTTTTTAATAATAATTTTCAAGAAAAATGGCGGGAGCTTTGACATTAGTTGTAAGTGTCATGGCGATTCCCGCCAATTTATTTACATAGATAATATAGAATATTGTGTATGAGTTTGTGTTAAATCCACCAAAATGTTCTGATTTGAGTCTGTAAGTTGAATAAGTTCTGTCTATCCTCTATATGGTAAATATCGCGATGGTTGTTTGTCGTGATTCTATAATTTTGTTGTTATAATTATAATAAAATATAATTTATTCCCAATCTAAGTCTTTTATGCTTATTTTGTTCTTATGGTTTTTGTAACACTGAACTAAATTGTGTGGGCCGTATGGTAGCAGAAAAGAAAACTTGATGATGCTCGTACGAAAATTTCCTTTAGTCATGAACTGAAAATACTGCATAGACAGGGCATGGCCTGACGGATTTTCTTTGATAGGTTTTGACAAAGTTTGCATTCTTATTCTTCTTAGCGTGACGACGGCAAAACCAGTCAAATTCCCTGCCTGGCCCAGTATTCGGCAAACGGCAATGCTGTCAGTAAGATGGAAGGTGGGACCTCTGGTCTGCGGAGAGACTGTGAAGATTGTCTTTGCTGCGGGAAACCTGGGTCAGGAGTCTGTTTATAGTTTTCCAGGTAAGCCATGGCTACTCTTGTCGAATTGGAGTCGAGAGGTTTAAAAAAGAAAGTTCTAATTACTGAGACAACCTACATCCGTGATGGATAAAGCTCGCTATCCGACCGTCCGGTAATCATCTAGACAGTCCAAGTCGTCATTATATTAAGTATATAATTTTTGCCCACTTAAAAAAAACCAAGATGTTTACCACTCACCATTAGGATCACGAACTGCAAGTTATGGAACTATAAAATTGCGAAATGATAAAATGTTCAATGTCAAGTATTTCATTTCCGGGTCACAACCGTTGTCACCCGGCTTATCAACGGTACAGCGGCTGACAATATGACCTGTGACATTCTGATATGTATACAATTGGCCAGCATGTGTGGTCTCTGGATTTAATTTATCATCATTCTTCATTTGGAGTAGATGGTATACTCGTTAAATTGTTTGGGCCCAGTAGCTGACGTTGACTGCAGCATCGATGGCATTCATCAAAGCCTCCTAAATGCAGGTGTAAGGGCACCTGGGACACTCCAACGTGTGGCTCATGTCTTGACCAGCGATGCACTTACATTGAGGATCCGACGGATCTGTAAAACCCCCATTTTGCGAAGTTGTGTTTGCAGCGGCCTACTTGGGTGCGCAGCCGATTTAGTACTTTCCATACAGACGACTGCAATTCAAGTCCGGTGGGAGACGTTCTTGGAGTTTCAAGAACTCGGATGGTGGAATTCATCATTATTATATGGGAAGGTCTCCCTAAATGTTGCCATAACACGACGGATCGACCTGTGCCTCTCCACTGCCACTAAGTATGACGATTCTTCGGGTTCGGTAACCTTGGTTAAATTACTATTAGTAAAATACTAAATAGGAACTACTACTATATACTATAATACTACTAATAGTAAAAACATAAATTCATTGGAGTGTGACACTATCTCGATCCACCTTGTACGGGAAATATTATACTTATGATTATTTCTCACCACAAACAAGCACCTAATGTTCTTTGATTGCATTTACAGGCTCTCATTTGCTTTATAGGCTCGGGATTGACCACTATCTCAACCTGATAACTAAGTATCTAAGCGACAATGGAGTAGACTTGCCTAGAAGTAACGCAGACTTAGGAATGATTCTCATTAGAACGTGCTGTGCCCGGGGCGGGGCCCGGACGGGGCACGGTTTTAATCTGTTTCATATATTTTGTATGAATCAATTTATATTACACGGTGCATTATCCGTGTCCCGTCCGGGCCCGCTCGACGCACTTCAATACCACGTTTGTTGCACGGTCCCGCCCCGTTCCCTCCACGTCCCATCGTAATCAGAACATTTTTCGTGCTGCGTCCGAAAATAAATTGCATAGCACGGACGGGCCCCGGCTCGTCCACGCCCCGGCCCTGGCACGGCCCGCTCTAATGAGAATCATCCCTTACCCGTGACTTAAAGACCACTATGACACTTACCAACCTACATTATAGTTAGCCTGTGCTGTCATACTGCTGGGTAAAGGCGTCCCTCCATTTTTTCCAATTATCCCGGTTACTCGCTTCCTCGTTCCAATTCCTAAGGGGGGCATCCAGGTCGTCCCGCCATCTCCTTCGTGGCTTGCCGCGGCCCCACGTTGCTGTATCCGGGCACCAATCCTATGTATTATGGGCCCACAGCTTGTTAGACATAAGGCAGACATGACCAACCTAAATACCTACAAACCGAAAAAAGAAAGAAAATGAATGAATGATGATTAAATGATTGAGGTCCATCAATCAATATACAGTGCGTGCCTCGTAAAGCGGTCGCGTAACACTATAAGCATATGCCATTCGATTAGCACTTGATCAATGGACCGGTGACGTCGTAATGTAAATAAAGGGACTCCACCGAACGAGCTGTAGTACACACAGTATCGTAGGTCAGGGACCCACTGTCTGGCACTATGTCTGGCTGCTCAATTCGTAGAAATGATTGTTGATTTCCTTGCCGGATCTTCTTATTGATGACATGCCCTTTATTGGCTATATGGGTCAGCTGGTTACTGAAACAGAGTCAAGTCAAATTGAATAGATCGTATTTAATAAGTGAATTAAGTAGAAGTTAGTTAGTAAATGTTAAGTAAGTCATCATCATCAGCCTTTTTATTGTTCCCACTGCTGGGACTCGGGTTTTTTCTCTAGGAGAAGGTACGGGCCGTAATCCACCACGCGGGCCCAGTGCGGATTGGCGGGTGGATGTCATTATGTCATGTATCTCCGATTTTTTGGTCCTAGGACACGCCAGTTTCCTCACGATGTTTTCCTTCACCATTTTGAGAGCAGTAGTGATGAAATAAATTACTTAAGTACACAAATGAATGTGCAACAACTTTTCAGTCATTCGGCAACAACTGCTCTCCCGTAAGTTAGTGTAGAATATCAAAAAAAAAAAAATCTCGACCACTAACTCATCTGATGGAAATCGACAGTGGAACACACGTTTCATCACGCTTGCCTAGAAGTAACTTATTCACTCTTGTACTAAAACTCATAGGTTGTAATGTAGCAGGAAACAGTCTCCTGTTTCCTGCTACATCAGGAATTACACTCCTTAGTTGTGACTAGCACAATTAATGTGTTCCCAAAAAGTTTTGTGCTTATGGTGGCACAAAACCACCTGAAGGTTACCATCATCATAACTGGTTCACAGGTACCATCGCGGCTATTTCTGCCTGATCATTAAAAAAAATCGCTTGAATCCTGCGGCGCGTCACCGAACCAAACCTTGGAAGTTTTCGTTTCGAGTGCAAGCAAAAATGAACTTAACGATGGTCAGGAGGAAGTATCTACAATGATACCTACATGTAACTGTTTAATTCACACAAGGAATTAATGTTGGAGAGAGTACAATACTCATAATCATCTTCACCACTGCCAATCTCTTGGAGATTTGCCTAAACAAGCACGAGACGATGATAAAAAGTCTAGGTAAATTATTCGTACCTTCTTGGCTAGTTGGCTTTTTTACATAAAGACGTGCCCAGTCACCTTGATAAGTTGTCTTATTTTATTAAATGCTTATTTCACAATAAGTTAAAAACATCACGGTTCATTCGTTATAAATAAAGTACCTACGCTGAGCTCCGTTTAGCGAAATAAAATGTCTGTGTGCATTAGTTCCAAGCCACGAATCTCAGAAATCATCATGATCATCATTTCAGCCGAAAGACGTCCACTGCTGGACATAGGCCTTCCCCAACCGCTGCCACAAAGACCGGTCCTGTGCGTCTTGCATCCATCGAATTGCAGCTACCCTGACCAGGACATCGGTCCACCTTGTGGGAGGCGGGGGACCTCCTATGAGCACCAAAATCTAAGAAATACGAGGATTAAAATGCATTTACCTATATGTATATAATATTGGCATATAAAGTCGAAACGATTGAAGATTTTTTTTATTATATTGCTCGCGTTTGACCACTATCGCACCTGATTGATGCGATGATGTCACCGATGATGAAGCAAGCTTACCTAGAAGTAACCTATTCACTTGACTTAAACTGACTTGAAAACCTTTAGGTTGTAGCTATCAGGGAACACAGATTCCTCACTCCGGAAGCAATTCCACATCCAATTTTGTTTCAATGTCTTATCTGCAATCGAGTATAAATTTGATGGGAAATATCATTTGAAAGCGTTTGTCTACTAGCATCACAGATATCGAGGGATATGCCTTGGGGGCGTGGCGCGTTTCACCAAGATATTATCAAATTCGTCATATGTTCGAACGTAGGTATGTTCGAACTGCGGCTATACGTTCCATTCAGTCAACTAGATAGCTAGCTAGCTAACAAAATTGATAGCATAAGTGTTTAGGAGCTCATGAATTCGGACGTAAATGGCACTTAACACCTCGTGGGAGTTGTAAAATGGCATCTATTAAGATTAAAATCAACTAGAGGTTAGTCAGCATCACGACTACAATGAACACACCTATCTACCTAATCAACAAAGCGTGGCAAATTACTGTTTACAATGTTGATGCACTCGTTGCTATCTAACGTCTATTTGTAGTCTTATCGTAAAGTAAAGCTGTTTAAGTAAGTAGATAAGTACTAATATTTTTACCTACTGAGATTTTTTCTTTTTTTTTTGGTACGCAAATATCATCCAATAACATCTCCGAGGGCGGAGCGGGGGTTAGTGTCAGACTTTTACTGACTAAAATCCACCCTGTTCCTTCGTTGCGCGAGTTTGTGGATGGCGAGCAATGGGTAGCTCACTGGCCAATCGTCTGGTAACCGTCCCGAACAAGCCCAGTGGTCGATGGCGCGCACTATTCCCGTGCGCCTCAAGGAGTTGTCAGCTAATCGTAGAGACCCTGCAGAAGGGTCGAAGCCAACTGAGGCCAAGGGTTCGCGTCTGAAAGGAAGGCTCTGGCCCTGGTGTAGGTATATGGCAACGTAGGAATGGGGTAGGTTGTTTAGTCACTAAGAGTCTGACACTGTTTTCCGCTCCGCCCAAGGGCGGGAGTCGTCATTGGATAACTTTAACCTAACATTAAAAAAACTCCTTCGTTTCAAAGGTTCCAGGGTTTACTTTCACAGTAGCCATGGCCCCAGGAGACTTTGACCCTGCTGGACCCCTATTTACAGTTTCCTGACAACTCCTTGAGGCTTGCGAGAACAATATACACCATCGACGATTTTTTTTTTTCATTATGGACAGGCTCACGTTTGTCCACTCTCTCACCCTTAGAGCATTTAAGCTCTCAGCGGATAGTAAGCGATGATGTGGTCGGCGATGAAGCGCGCTTGCCTAGAAGTAACCTATTCACTCTTGACTTAATTAAAGACTCTAGATTGTAGTTAACAGGAAACAGATTTCGGTAGGGAATACCACTCCCAACCACCAGCTTCCAAAACGCTGTGTATGTATGGGTGGGATATCTACCATGTGATCATCATCATCAGCTTTATTAATGTTCCCACAGCTGAGACACAGGCCTCCTCTCTAGGTAAGGGAATGAGCCATAGTCCACCACGCGGACCCAGTGTGATTTGGTGGATGTCACATGTCTTCGAAATTTGGGTTCTAGTACATGCCGGTTTCCTGATGATGTTTTCCGTCACCGTTTTGAGAGGAGTGGTGATGAAATACCATCATGTATCGATAGCGTAACGCCGTGCGTGTCAGTGGGCTGATGATGGAAGTTGGAACGGATTGGTGGAATTAAATTGTGCAATCCCAACGTACACTCCCTGAAATTTTAACATACTTTTAGATTGAATGGACTGTAGAGCGGACATAAGGACATTTAACAAATTTTTTTAAAACGGTAAATCATGAATAGAATAGAATAGAATAATCCTTTATTGTACACCAAAAAAAGCAACAATTTTACAGAAACTTATATGAATGGGTACAAAGGCGGTCTTATCGCTGACAGCGATATCTACCAGACAACCTTAGGATGGAGTATAAGAGCTTGAACTAAAAAAGGGGGTAGTCTATGGTGTACTACTTTAGCAAAACAACATTTCTTTAAAAATAAATAAGTAGGTTTTAAAATAACACTTTTACATGTCAAGTTTTTTTTCTTTTTGTCAGTTTAAACTAGATGAGCCCGGCGTTTCCTAGCTGACTACCCTAAGAAGAAACACCGAAACAAACTCAGGGGTAATGGTTTCTATTAATTACTTGCTTTTACATAGGTAAGGTCTATTTGATACATATACTAAGCTAATCCGAGTACAATTTTACGAGTTACCTTGAAAGTATCAGCTGATGAAACCGGCCGCATTTCGCCAGTTCTTGCCAAACATAATTTTGAAGCGGAATGTTCCGTGGTTGATCTATGCGTGGTTGTAAGGCCCCCTTGTAAATACGAACTCTGATCTCAAAAATGTCGGAAATAAACTAAATTGCAAATTGCTGTTTCTGTGTTTTCTCTCTCTCTCTGACAGGAACTACTTGGTAGCTCCAAGTCATTTGATACACGGGGAGAAGTTGTGATTACTTGTACAATAATTGCTTACAGTAACAGGACCAAATTGTACCTGTATTCTTGCAAATAAATCTTTCATTCATTCATTCATTCAGGACCATTGTTTAAAAGAAGTTAAACACTAAAGATCAATTGAAATCAATCTCCAACTATCTAAGCAGGCAGCTAGCTTTTGGTGAAGGGCCCCGTTTTTTTATACCATTTTGTATAGGTACTTTATTTTTGTTCAACAATAAAAAGTATAATTTAATGAAAAACTGTATACCTACTTAATACTGTTTTCATTAACAGTATGGTTGGCAACCCAAGCTGAAGGGCGTGTCAGATTTTTACTGACTACACTCTCCTATTTCTTCTTTACATTCATCCCATTCCCCATAGCTAGCCTGTGCTGTCCCACTGCTGGGCGAAGGCCTCCCTGCATTCTTTCCAGTTATCTCGGTTAGGTACACACTTTATCGTTTCAATTCCATCTCTTGCTATCTCTTTCGTGGTCAGCCGCGGCCCCGCATCGCTGTGTCCGGGCACCAATCCACTCAGTGGCGTAGCTACCTTGGGTGGCACCCGGTGCGGAAGTTGGTGGTGTCACCCCATAGAAAGTTAAAAGCAATAAATTTTATATGATAAAGGACATGGATCAGGAGGAGAAGGACAAGGATAGCGAATGGCTCTTTTGCGGGAATACCCGAATTATACATAGAACTGAGCTAGTGCTAGTGAAGAAATTTTCGAAAAATAAATTTTTATATTACTTACTGATTTTTTTTTGTTTGTACCTACATTGTTCTTAATGTTGTGAGACTGCGTGGATGTCACCCCAAAAAAGGTGACACCCGGTGCGGCCCCTCCTTTGCTACTCCACTGAATCCACTAGAGATTTAATAAAAACGCGAGATACCTAACTCTTAAGTATTATGCAATGGCGATACAACTTTTCCTAGCAGCGGTCAAGAAACCGGAATCCTAGTTCGGACACTATCTGTGTCATTAGACCGGCATTAGGTTATTGCCATTGTACATTTGAATTTAATTATGCAATCTTACATATTACTCTACAGACGATTTTAGACTCTAACTCCAATGACTTAGGTTGTAAATTGTACTGTTGCAGTGAGTAGGCAACCTGATATTGTATTGTTTATTCTATTATGAGTAATATAGTAACTGCAGGTACTTCTGTAGTAAAGATTTAGTTCACACGAAGTATAACAGCCTTTTTATTGTCTTCATTTATCTTTAATCTTTGAGAGTTGATAGTTGATAAAAACAAGCAAAGTGTGAGTTCGACTCGCACAAGAAAGATTCCGTTGGGTCAGGGGCGTAGCTACCACCGTACCTGTCGAATCAATGACACGGGGGCCCCGCGCTTCAATTTGATTCAAGAGTTTAAAATACCTACTATCAAATTGTAAGGCTCAAGAGCCCCAAGCACACGCCAGAGTTCGGACACCTAGTGTCTTTCTATTGTCTCTAATTACAGTACCTATTTATTCAAAGGTTCTGTAGGGTCGAAGCCTCCCGGAGCTGAGGGTTGGTGCGAAAGCGTTACACCGGGGCTCTCGGAATAAGGCAAGGAAGGCACGGGGTAGGTTGTTTAGTCAGTAAGAGTCTGACACTGTTTCCGGCTCCGCCCAAGAGTGGGCTTCGTCATTCGATGATATTTACATACCATAAAAAAAACCTATTCTAAGGTTAAAGACCATAAGTTTTCCAAAGGCGTGTTTCTGACGTCACAAGTCAGGATGGGTCAGCGAGGCCGCATATTTATCTACAGACAAATGGACTGTCTCAAGATAAATTAGTAGATAAGCAAGTACTAAGTGGTTTAATTGACTAATAAATTAATAATTACCAAGACAAGAACTACAGAAATGATGTGCGTGTGAACTGAGGGACGACACCGGCATTTCGCAAAATAAATTCATCATCATCACCCTTTTTAGTGTTCCCACTGCTAGGACACTGGCCTCCTCTCTAGGAAAGGGAATGAGGCAGTTGAGGCATAATCCACCACGCGGGCCCAGTGTGGTGGATATCACATGTCTTCGAATTTTTGGTTCTAGGACATGCCGGTTTCCTCACGATGTTTTACTTCAACGTTTTGAGAGCAGTGAGGATAAAAAAAATTACACAAAGTAGTGCGCCTGGCTGGGTTTGAATTCGCGACCTAGGTACAACTCGTAAGTCGGGGACGTTACCACTCGGCCCCCACTGCTCTCTTGAAACTCTAATATAATAAAGAGGTAAAGTTTGTTTTTTTGTTTTTTTATTTTTTTGTTTGTAGGAGGTAATCTCTGGAACTTCTGGTCCGATTGGAGAAATTTTAGCAATAATAGAAAGCTGCTTTACTCCTGAATGACATAGGCTATATTTTATGTACGCGGGCGAAGCCGCTGACAAAAGCTTATAGTTCATAATAAATCTAGAATTTCAATCTAGCACAAGTTACGATGATCTTACGGTGAGCTGACATTTCCGACATGTAGGCATAGAACGAATGGTATTCAATGGACCATTGTTCTAGACGCTGGTATTGGTTTAATAGTGTCTCTGTAACCTGTAGTAGTATAAAACACACATTCCTTATCTGCTGTTCTAGTTCGATAGCGGTCGATCAATACCACACAACAGGTTCTGCCGTATGACATGCGTATGACAGATGTTCGATGATGCTTTTTTTATTTTTTACGTTTATTACTATTTTATTTTGACTTGAATAGGTTGTATTTTGAGATAGAAAATCATCCCTTTTCCCACTCCTCATGGGTAAAAGTGAAAATGAAACCCGGGATCCTAGAACTAAGGCAAAGAAGGAACAGAAGCGGGTTTTAATCAGTATGACGATGCCGCCGCTCCGCCTAAGGCCGGGAGATGTTATTAGATGATTTTCTCACTTAAAAAAATGTCTTTTTAACATGTCATACTCTTACTAATGTGTTTTTGAGTTGCGGAAGAAGACGCTGCGTTGGACGACGTCCTAAAAGGGACAGATGACCTGTTAAGGGTTGTGGGAATCCCATGGATGCGAGATAAACAGGACCGCTCATTGTGGCTACCACGGAAGGGAATGAAAGAGTGTCGACACTTGGGGAAGGTTTATGTCCAACAGTGGACACCTTTCGGCTAAAAAGATGAATAGGAAGGACCTCTTATCCATTTTCACCCACAGGATAGGCACTTTTGAATTTTCAAGAAGTCAGTCAGCCAGAAAAATGTTACAAATTCCACGTTCCCAAGCGTAGATCTCTATGGAGAACAAATATGTGCGAAAAACTCTATGCCTCCATGGACACTTTTTTAAATCATGTTGAATTTTTTGCCACACTTGATAAAAAAGCTAGACAGAGTTACGGTTACAGTGTATTATAGTTCTTAGAACAGGATATTGCAGTCTAGTGCCAGACAATTTTGCAATAGACAATTCCAATTACATTTTCCTCTACACATCACGCAAGGTGACACATAGGTTCCTGTTTCTAGGCTTCCTCCAGACTGGAAAGATGATTGTAGTTGGAAGTCAGTCTTTCTGGAATACCTAGGTACCATCAGTTTTAAAAAGCAGTTTTTTTTAGGTTTCTTCCTTTATTATCGATGCAGGTAGATAAAGGTTGACTGGTAGAGAATGCCTTGTTGCATTAACTCCGCCTATGTACCACTACTGTACATGAAGTTTAAATAAATAATTATGTTAAAAAAAGCAAATAAGTTGACTTTTTTTTAACATTTACGCTCAATCACCGAGCAGATTATGAGTTTTTTTTTTTTTAAGCCAGACAAGAGGGTTTTTTCTCAGCACAGGTTTTCAAGAAGCTTGATACCTACCACATAAAGATAGCAACAGAATTGTAATGTGGAATCTTTATGGGGTTTTTGACTTAGTTCGGACTTGGGAGCTATCTAAGTATTGTTTAACTTTGTGTTAGCTACCCGGTAGTTAACTGTACGAAATGGGTCAGATTAACTTTATTTGTACAATGTATTTAATGTAACAATGCAAGTTTTATTCTATAAATTTGTGGCAAAACTGGTTAAATAGGTTGTATACTACGCCAGTTAGCAAATAATTAAAGAGTACAACTTGTTAATGTCGAAAACTTAATGCAATTTAGTGTTCACTATAGGTACGTAATAACATTTAGGTATATTATTATCTATATACATCACAATTATTTTTTACATAAAATAATATAGAAAAATAGAAATCACTCAATTCACTCACTGGTTTTATTAGAGCAAAGTTCCTCTAACAATAGTTTTATTTTTGATTGCGCGTGTGTAGATAACAGTGTAACGACTCTATTGAAAGTTTTAGCGCTATGTTGAAAAGTTGGACTATTTTGTTGTCCTTCTCCTCCCTAGTCATTCACTCTTGACAGAGTCACACAGAGTGGTCGTGGTTGATCATGTTGCATTTTCGTTGGTTGCAGTGAGGCTCCCGATGCGTCTCCACTTGACACTGTTTACGGCGTCTCGGGAACTCCGGTTATTGTCGACAAGTTCTCAAATATACCTAGCTTGAAGATAAGAACATCGCATTGCATGGTAAACCGTGTAGGGTTTCTGGTCCAAGTTACCTAACCCTTAAAAAGCTTTTCAAAGAGGGCCGGTAACTTAGGGCACACACTGTACTATATTTTACCGCTGCTGTCCTTGAAGTGATAGCGAAATGGCATTTCAAACACAAATCTATAGATCTATGTTCTATGTTGCCAATGCCTATATTTAGCCACAGTTTTGCATAGTAAATTCTGATTTCAGAACCGATTTTGGCAAGTATCCAACTACCCTACCAAGTACCTACTTACATAGAAAAAACAAAAGTGCTAAGGCTTTTACAATACCACTAAAATACCACGCGGTTAAAATTAGAAACGCCTTCAAAGATTAAAAATAGATTGTTTGTAAGAAATGTGGCACTTGCTCATAATGAACCCACTTGTTTAAATGACTGAAACGAATGCCGACACAATAGCTCATAAGTTATCGTCTAAAGGTGGATTTACACCAAACGAGCGAATGCTCATTCTATCCCCACTACGTCAAATTCTTCTAGTGTAAACAGGCACAGAGCATTCTTTCGTTGTTCTTAGTGCGTTCGCAAAGGTTCTATAAAATATTCTAAGAATGCTCGCTCGCTCGATGTAAACGGCGCAAGAGCGCGTGAACAGTTGCTTAGAACATTCTAGCGTGTTCGGACGCGCTCGCTCCACTGAGCGGTCTCATCAAAGTGTTCTTGTGTTCTAGCGATTGTTTACGTATCATATCGATTAAATTATGGTTTTGTCTCAAGAAAAATGTTTATTAATGATAGAAGCCTACCAAAATGCCAGATGTCTATGGGATCCGACATATGAACACTATAAAAATACAACTTACAAACAAGATGCATTAAATTCGTTCGTTGCATTAAATTTGTAACCCACCAACGTCTCTTCCGTCTTTTATTTTTGAGTTTTTGCTTCAAAATAATAAATGCAGCACTTGCAATAATGATTTCACTGTCTGAATGAGACATAGTAAAGCACTACCAATACCAAACAAAGAATTGACTCGAATGAGCAAAGAACATTCGAGCTAGCTCTTGTTTACACCAAAAGATTAAGAAAGAACATTCTTGTTCTAGTTCTAGTTCGGTGTTCGTTTGATGTAAATAGATACGTCAAGCTTTAGTTTACACTAGATATTAACGAAAGAATGCTCTAGTTCTAGCTCTAGCTCTATGTTCTTTTAGTCTAAATCCACCTTTATGCTGTTCATTATTTATTGCCTTTCGGTTAAGAAAAACAAAGCATTTTTAAAATAAATCAGATTTTATGTTTTTATTACATACGACACGATTATTATTTTAGATATTACGTCAAATTCGTAAATTAGCACATTCCATTTGGTTACAAATTATGAAGTTTTATTCTTGTGTGGATCCCTAATTCTTTTTCTACCAAAAAAGGAGCCTACCCCTGAATAAAATCAATTTTTTATTAGTGAAAGTCCTGATAAAATCAGTTCAGCCGTTTCGGAGATTAATCAAAACAGATACACAAAATGTTTAAAAATTGTTTTTTTATTACTGTGGGAAAACCTTGATTGTTGTTAGGTGATAAGTGGTGTATTAAAATAACACAATTACTTACTTAAATGATTATTTATTAACAACTTTTATACAATTCAATGAGTCGACAACACATGAAATGAACAATAAATACAACATGCGATGCTCAATAATTTAAAAACGAAATTTCATCAGTACTTTAAAATACTTTCTACTATAATACTTTGAATAATTTCACAATTTTTAATATCATTAAAGTAATTATCAGTTTATTGCAAATGTCCATTTTGTACTACAGATTGTATACGGCAACATAATGTTATCCTTATGACAACTTTGATTGCAAATGAGGAAAAAGACAAGGTTTTTACGGAAAAATATTTAACATCTTTTTACATTGTCATTTTATTTAACAAAAATGACAGTCAAAGCAAATACTTATTCATAAAGATGTTTCTTTTTTTGCACAATTCAATTTGGTTGTTCCAAAATTATGATAGATGACACAAACATGTGATCACATTTGTTTACCATTGCACAAATTGTGATAATTTCAAACTTTACAAAAAAACATCTATTTTGTGAATAAAACATGCAAATAGCCTTGAATACCTTGACATTTAAAACAATCGAATGTTAATAAGTTTTACAACTTTGTAGAGACAGTTTTAATACCTTATTTTTGAAATGTAACAAGTTTTTTAGTGTGAATTATATAAAAAAAAAATTGTTAGTTTTTAGGACCTGCCTTAAACCTGCCTCAATAGAGAAAAAATAAAAGAAAAGTTGTCCAAAAATGCTAAAATGTTTTATCAAATAATTACATTACTGCTTAACTGACCAACAATAAACATCAAAAATATTTTTTGTTACTTCAAGGAGTTTGATTGCAGTTCCCGCTGCTTATATTAAAAACAATTGGCATTACTTTATGGCTGCTTCAACATGATTGCAACTACATTACTTTTCTAGGTTTATTATAAATCTTCAATTATTTACAGCCCTTACTGATTTTATGGATACAAAAAACAATCTTATGCCTACTTACTGTTTTAGATGCGTGGTAACGTTTCTACGGTAGCTTAATTGAGGTTGTTATTCATTGAACCTATTAAGTACATCTACTCACTGACTACAAGCGTGTCCAGCTTTTCATCAGTTAATGCAAGGTGTCTAGTTGTGTGCTGCTGACTTCTCAAGACCTGCAGGGTCCATGATAGGTGGCTGCTTCTTGACAATACCTGACAGCAGGGTTTTGATCTGGGCAATAGCACGGCCAGGGTTCAAGCCTTTCGGGCATGTTCGTGTGCAGTTCATGATGGTGTGACAGCGGTACACTGAGTAAGTGTCCTTCAGCTTGCTGAGGCGCTTCTCGGTGGCATCGTCGCGGGAGTCGATGATCCATCGGTAGGCCTGCATGAGCACGGCGGGCCCGAGGTACTTGTCGCCGTTCCACCAGTACGACGGGCAGCTGGTGGAGCAGCACGCGCACAGCACGCACTCGTACAGGCCGTCCAGCTTGGCGCGGTCCTCCACGTCCTGCAGCAGCTGGGTCTCCTTACCTTTGACAGCCTCCTTGTCGCGCTGCAGCCACGGCTCTATCGATTGATACTGACGGTAGAAGTTTGTCAGATCTGGCACGAGGTCTTTTACAACGTACATATGAGGCAACGGGTAGATCTTTGAAGGCTTGCTCAGGTTCGTGTCAATGTGGCTAATGCAGGCCAGCGTGTTGACACCGTCGATGTTCATGGCACAGGAGCCACACACACCCTCGCGACACGAACGCCTGAATGTCAACGTTGGGTCCATCTCATTTTTTATTTTCAGCAAGGCGTCCAGCACCATAGGCGCACAATCATCCAGATCTACTTCGTAGTTCTGAGTGTAAGGCTTCTTGTCGGGCTCGTCGGGGTTCCATCTGTACACAGCGAAGGTCTTCAGCCTCTTCCCAAGGGCTGGTGACGTCGCGAAAGTGCGTAGCTGGCCGAAAGTACCCGTTGTCAACCTCAGCAGCGGCATTATGTAATGTGTTTATTCACAAGAACAGCAAAAATTACACGCCCAGTAAATTATTAACACTTGAATTAAACAGTAAAAATCAGTCGTTAACTGTCGCTTTCGAGTCGAAATATTTAATTTAAAATAACAATCGTATCGTTATCACGAACGACGACGGCACGAAATATTTTTGAAAGGTTGGGTGAGCGAATGAAAATGAAATATGAGTGAGTGAAAGAAAAACATTCCGTGAACTTGAAGTGAATGGAAATGAAACGCTCAATAAGTCAATATATCGGCCAAGGAGAGGTTATCAGAGATCTAAAATCTTGATTATTCATGCAAAAATCAGCAGCTTTCTAATTATAATATTAAAAAAAAATATGCATACTATTTGATATGTCTACTGATGTTACATAATTCGTAATTCATTAGTTCATAATATGAGCGAAATATTGTGCAATTATTTTGAATTAGGGCAAATCGCGGGCTTTTCAGTTTCAGAAATGTTGCCAATTATAAAACCTAATCACGTTACTGTGTGTGTGTCAAAACCTTAGTCAAAACGTAACCATTGCCATTGTAGTATCGTTATCTGTAGTATGACTATTGTTGTACCATTTGGCATGGGCATTAGATTTTACTGTATCTTGTATTGTAAATAATATATATATTAATAATTTGTAGTTCGGAAATAAAATAAAAATATCAGAATTAGAAGAACAAAAGGCAATGAAACCAAATTAGTACTAAGATTTTTTTTGCCCTACTTTTTATCGAATTGAAATATTAAATTCAGTATCTTTCAGTACCTACGTGGGCGGGTGTGTATTTAGCTTTTTATTTATTGGCAGCACAGGTTGAATGAACAAAGAGATTGAATTGTTTTGACGATTGAGTATTGTTCATTCGATCATTCGATGGCGGGAATGAGAATATTTTGACAGATCGCGTCATAAAACGAAAATAAATCCAAAACAAACAAAACAGTTACGAGAAATGAATTATTTGCTTGACAAATAACAAAAATGAAGAATGTGTCGTCTTTAAAATCAAATGCAACTAATTCACCGAAGACTCCGGGCGGTATCAGCAAGTCTTTGCTAACCCCATGTCGAAGACTTGGTCTTTCACGAAATTGGAAAAACAAGGGACCTTCGCCTTTTATATCTCCTCTGGCCGGAAGTACTCAAGAAGTGAAAGAAGAGAAAAGTGAACCAAGAAAACGAAAACAGCGTGTATTGGAAGATAATGTTGAAAGTACTCCTACAACATCAACTGTTGATAAGAACGAAATTGATGAAGACCAAAGCAATGATACTGACAAAACACCGTCCAGAAATATTGAATTACCTCGTAGAAAGAAATCTAAGACGTTGTTAGAAACTATAAATAAATCCCAAGAGGATATAGATGTCCATTCGGTAACTAATAGTAATGATGACAAAATAGCTATAAGTGCAGATGTTTCTGAAAGAGCAGATAATGAAAATACCACAAACACAGAAGTAGTTTCTACACCAGTACGGACAAAGTCTAAAAAGAACAAAAAAAAGTCTCCAAGAGTTAAATCGGATTCCAAAAGTACTGAAATTAATTCCAACCCGAAACCAGAAGTCTACAAAGATGAAAATACTGATGACACTAATAAGAACTCTAAGGAATCACCAGAAACTGTATATGAAATAAAAGAAAAAAGTCCCAATGATCTTAAAAAGGAATGTGTAGTTGTTATACAAAGGAAAATATTCAAGAAAACTGAAGATTCTGAGAAAGAAGATAAAAGTAAATTAAAGAAAAATAAAAAAGAAAAATCCTCCTCTCAAGCATTATTTGATTCTGATTCAGATGAAACACCTTTAATTGAATTGAACAAAAAAGAATCATCTATAAGTAAAGCGGAGAAGAAAACTGAAGAAACAAAGGGTTCTAATAAAACAGAGAACAGAACAGATCATGTTGAAGATGATGATTTCATCGACCAATCTACCAAAATCCAAGCCAAAGTAAAAGACACAAAATCTCCTAAAAATAAACTGAAAACTAACAAGGTCACTAAACTTAAAGTAGAGAAACCTAAAGTACAACCAAAGCCACCTTCACAAAGCTCCTTTGATGATGATGATGATTTCGATGACAATAAAAAGACTATCTTAATAAGAAAAACATATGAAAAAGTTAGTAAGCCTTTGAAAGCAAAATCAACAGGTTCTATAACTCAAAAAGATATTGATGAATTAAAAGCTAGGATAGAAGCGAAGAAAAAACTTCTGCTAGCTCAATCCTTAAACCCTGATACTGAAGAACTTAGAAACTTAATAAAGAAGTGGCAAAAAGGCTGCCAAAATGCTTTAATAGAACTTTTAGATTTAATGAAAGCCAAGTTTAATGATAAACAAGACATGGATTACTCAGAAATGTTGAAGAGTTTGAAAATACCTCCATCTCTAGTAGGCTATGATGCAGAAAATGATTGTTTTAATGAACCTAATGATGCTAATATTATCCTAGGCCAGTTTGCAGATATTATTTAACCTTTTCACTGCCTACAATGAATATATCCAACAAATGCTGTTATATTTATTCTCCAGGGTCACACTTCCATAACCAAATACCCCATCTCGTTAGCCGTTCTGTCCCCTATGGGAATTGACAACCTAGACGAAATGGAGTACATGCACAGTTGATATAGTTCGTTTTTTAATTCTAGACTATGATTTGACAACTCAGAATGTCACACTCTAGAAATATGTTCCCAATTTTCTGGAGTATGACATTTTAAGTTGTCAAATCGTAGTCTAGGATTAAAAAACGAACTATAACACACAACCCTGGAGAATGGAATACAAATATTTGTTGGGTCAATTGGTTACAAGTGGAAGGGTTAATATTGTTAATTATTCTAAGAGTTATTTAATAAAAGTTATTATTCTTTACTATTGTGTTTTGTTCATTGACCTGAATGAAAACATAATTAAATTCAACAGCCATTGTTTTGAAAAAAGAAATTTTTAAAGAATCTTGGTTTCAATCTTTACAACAAAAATGTAGGTATGCTGGAAGAAATTTCTTTAGAAATAAGCATCACCTTTGTACCTGTTATTTTCTGGTTCCTATTTTTATTGTTTTGTGTATGTAAGTACATTAATTGTTAAATAAAAAAAATATTAAAGGAAAACTTATCTTTTCCTAGAAACTGTCTCTTTCACTACATACAGTAAGTAAAAATAGATCTTTAGAATAGTCTTACACACTATAAAGGAGGTAGCGTTGTGTAGGTATTTGTTTTCCGGAAGTACTTTTTTTGAGACTTCCATTAAATTTTGATAGCTTTTTTGGTTCAGGGTGGAACTAAAGGGTGTGAGGTTTTTAATGAATCAAACCCACTAGTGTCACTTTAGACGCCCTTGGCATTCCAAAGCCACAGTAATTATTTCAGTCTTGTAGCCGCTCTAGAAGCACCTACTGATTTAATAAATTTTTTTAATCCCTTGAACCCCAAGCGAATACTAGTGTTTGCACACCTATTGTTTCTCTATTATGTCTCTTATTATGGTATTCAAAAGGTTAAGCTACAAGATAAAGTTGGTAAATAAATAATACATTAATTCTTTAGATTTAATTTATTACAACAACTTTACAAATAACTACAGGATGCTACAACTAAAAAACTTAAAATCTATGGGATCTGATGGGGTTTTCAGGGTCAAACAGCTTAGGATCCTTCAAGAATGCCTTGTCTTTATAATAATAAGGCATGTAGGCACAGTTTTGAGCCTTCCTGATCTCATTTTCAACCAAAGCCTGCTTATTCTTGCATAATCCAGTAATATGTCTTCCATAAATGCGACCAGTGTAAGGACTTTGGAATTGGGACAGTAATCTATAGTTTTTGTAGTCTGGCTTTATGTTTAGTTTGCATAGAATGCACTGCCGACGTTCCTTTTTGTATGGGTTTTCCATTTCAACTGGGGTGTCATCACAGGCAGTTAATTTCGCATCTGTGGATGAAAACCTCACTGCTGTTGTTCTGTATGTGTTTGTCACTGGAAAAAGAAAAAGTTTAATTAATTATCTGCTGGAAAAACGACTTTAATGTAACAGGAACAGGGAAATGGAACATTAACAGGGAAACGAACGTCTAGAACTAGTTTCTAATGTAAAAGTGAAACTATCGTAATAATTTCACAGACAAAGGAGTACAAGGCTGTAAATTAACGGATGTTTAGACTCAATAACTCAAATAAAGACAGTAAATTGCATCGTCTCTTCGTTTCAGTAAAGATCTAGGTTGTTATTACAGCAACTGACTTAGGTAACAATAAAAATAACTTATAGACATACAAACGTATCGGGTTAACAGTGTTTTTAATAATGACATATTTGTAGATCTTTTATGAGCTTTAATATAGGTATTTTAGTTGTTTCAATTCAATATTTTTGATAAATTCCACTATCTCACTGTAATAACATAACCTCAAAAATATAAATATGAAGACAAGTTTTAAATTGACATTTGCTACGTTTTGTTACTCGACGAGAAAGTATTTGTGGCACGTGATACTACGTCTTGTTCACATTACTAAGCTATACATTATTAATTTTAAAAATAAGCTATACATATATTTTTTAAAATTAAAATAATAATCAAGAACCCAGATAGTTCATTCTTCCACATAATAATTCTTCAATCCTTTCTTTAGGTAGACTGTGAGCGCCTTAGAGATTAAGCATAGCAACCATCGCTAGTTATCATGTTTCTCATGAAGGTTGAAATTTCAGGAAACTCTTGCAGGTGCTTGATCCTTGCATTTGTAATTCCTACTTTACAGCTCCACTCCATAGTAAAGTACCTACGAGAATACATTCAGAATAGGTACTTTAATTAAGTTTTCTTTTTTCTTTATTCTCTTCTCTAAATAATTCATTTGGTTACTGGCATATTCGCTGAACTTGCGAACTCCGTACCAGCCCATAGTCAATAATGGTAGCTTTTTTACTTGAATCTTTCCCATATTAATTCATCAAAGTTATTCTGCTATTTCTGGCGTCGGGGTTTGATGTAAGCAGAAGCTATAATTTCGCTGGTAGTTCCACAGCTTTGACAGCAAAACATTATATTATAATTAATTATTTGAAAAAAAGGTTTAACAAGTAAGTATGAGGAACGTAGATTGAACGAGAAGCCTGCATTCAATCTTGCACCATGTGGCTGACGGCACGGTTGGCGCAACGGATGAGCTACTGGCTGCTGAGCTGCGGGTCGTGGCCGTCGTGGGCTAGATTCCCGCACAGAAGAAATATTTGTATGGCATTAAGGTGTTCCGGTTCTTACAGATTACATGTTTGTGAATGCACTCATCTTACAGGAGTAGGTAATTCTAGTAAGGGGTATTAAAAAAAAGAAAGAAGAGAAGTTAACTAAATTATAGTAGAGAAGGTAGCAGTCAAACAATCCAAATTGGTTTATCGGCCTACCTTGTAATTTTGTTGGCTCAGTTGACACACGCCTGCTCTCTAAGAGAGGAAATGGGCCATAATCTACCACGCTAATGGTAAATGCATGTAAATGTTACATATCTTTTTTTATTTATTTATTTAGTACATGGAGAACTTACAGGTAATAACAACCAACTAAAATTGGGCGGAGCGGGAAACAGTGTCAGACTCTTACTGACTAAACAACTTGCTCCGTTCCTACTTTGTTTTTATACCAGGGCCAGAGCCTTCCTTTCAGATGCGAAACCTTGGACCCCCATTGCCTTCGATCCTTCTGCAGGATCCCTGCGGATTGCTAACAACTCCTTGAGGCGCGCGAGAACTGTGCTCCGTCAACGACTGGGTTTGCTCCGGAGGGTTACAATGACGATCAATTTTTTTTAAATGTCACTTATCTTCGAATTTTTGGTTCTAGGACATGCCGGTCTCGTCACAATGTTTTCCTTCATCATTTTGAGAGCAGCAGTGACAAAATAACCCTGATAAAATTGAACCTGCGACCGACGATTTGTAAGTTGGTGCCGTTACTACTGGGCCTCCACGGCTTCCATTGATCGGGCAACCGAACAAATTTCCACACTTCTAATACATAGTTTTTCATAACTGCTTTATCTACTTTTATACTTACAAAGTAAAAAAAAGTTGCATTGCAAACGGTGTGGTCATTACCACTGGCCACCATTATATTTCGACTTCATGTCAAAAAATACAATGAGAAATCAATGACAAATTCAGTGTCAACGTTATCCGTAGTTTCAACAATAAAATATTTATTTCATGTTTATCATTAATTAAGAGTTGAAGTAATAGTAAAGTGCCTTGTTTTAAATTCAGTGCAAGTTGCGTGATAGTTAACTCTTGAGCTCCCAGCGAACACCAGCGTTCGCACACCTATTGTATTTCTATTATGTCTCTGATGACGATATTCAAAAGGTAAATAACTTTTATATTTAAAAGGATTTCGTAAATGTTGTGGTTCCTTCCTTATTGGTTCCAGGATGTTTAGTGTCGGTGTTTCTGCAAGAAAACTTGACGCATGGAATCTCTGTATCTATAAATATCCATAATTCTGTAAGAAACATTTAAATCCAAAATAATTAATAGTTTCTATTTTAATTTCATTATCATCATATTGATTACTTTATTCTAAAGATGGTTCCGTTGATTTCCGGGATTGTCCCAGAATTCTAGGTCTCGTCGCCATGTCACGTTAATCATTTATCTGTAATTACTTACTTACTTAAATAAATCGGTACTTAATTAAAAAAATAAGTATATTCTTAGACATCCCGTAATTTATATTTATATATTCTTAGCTATAGCGCCACGGTCCTAAATGGAATTGTCCCGGACTCGGTATGTTCCGATCGGGCAACCCTATCCTAATCCCAAAATTTATTCGGCTGGCGCATTAGCATGTCTTTTCTATAATTCTCTATTCATTGAGCCATTCATTAAAAGCTAACTGCATCCTATCCATATTTATTTAGTTGGTTAATCATCCAATTATTGGATGAAAGTGGGAGATGTTATTGGATTCCATGATGGATGACATTTCCCGCCCTTTATCAGAGTGGCTGGGCGTGTCAGACTTTTACTGATTAAAATCCACTCCTGTTCCTTCTTTCCCTGCGTTCCAGGCCCTTCTTTTTCGCAAAACCCGTTGCCCAGTAGGCTTCGAACCAGACTCATTCTCTTTCACATTATCTACCGAAGATTTCCTAGACCACTAATAAATGTTTGCTTACCCGCACGACATAATTGCGAAAACGGACAAGACAAGTATTGCGACACAACACCTAGCTAATATGGTTTCTTAACGTTATTACGCAGCCATATTGAAACTACACCGCTAAAATGCGGAAATACGTTTCCATCAATAACTTTTCCCTACGATCGGTTAGTTCGAGTTTCTCGATTTGATGTGTAAACAAGAAATCGTCTTACCACCTTGCCACAACCGGCGAAGCCACTGTCCGTAACGTACGTGGCGACCGCAGTTCCAACTTGTGTACATTTTGTTTGTTGTGATTCGTTTTAAAAACTCGTTCTGAAAATATTTGAAAAAGAAAGTGATAGTGTGGCCGCGGTTTCGCGCCAAAATTCAGTGACAGTGACTTTTTGTGATTATCTGTGACACTTTTTTTTTTACTTTTTACTTCCGTTCGGATTTTTTGGTAAGTAAACTTTTTGCTTTGGGTACGTTATTCAGATTATCATAGATAAGTAGGTGATGGAGATTTAAAAACATATTAATAAAAAAATAATGAGTTATGCAAGTTCCGTAAGTAATAAATCTATTTATATAATCAAGCGATGTGTTACGTTATGAAATATGGAGGAAAATCTCGGAACTTATTCCTCATTCTTAACACTTTCTTTCAAACCATGAAAAAAGTAAAAGTTTCTGCAGTATATTGTTGAAATTGTCATGATTTTTACGTAGCTAGTGTTAACGTACTCGGGGTAAGGAATCAAGGTTGCGAGAGAAAGTGACCCAGCTGTGGCCGAGGTGTGTAGTTGTGTGTATAGACTCGATAAATTCTTTATGGTGTGCATGCTGTTCCGGATCTTGGTATCGATGTTCATTGACTAATTGTAATCTTCGAAATTCAATCTTTGGATGTCAATAATACTTTTAATTTCATTGCGTTGGACAGGAGTCTAGGCTGTACCTACCATGTGTTTTATTTGTAGGATCCTCGATTGAACGACGAATTCTCTAGTAGGTCGCTATTAGTATTCGAAATGGTAAATGCGAAGAGAAATTTGGAAAGAGTGAGTGACCAGCCTTTTTGATTATTCTGATGTATCATTAGTGCCGTTGTAGGCAGTTCATTGTTAGATTATGCCTATTGTATTACTAGTAGGATGTTGAGTTCCTCGGCTCATACTATAGCTTATGATATTTGAGTAGGTATTATTGAATGGAGTACCTAACTGTAACTAGAAGTACCTACCTCAACCTAAGTCCATTTCTTTTGAAGTAGGAGATCATCAATTATCTGTCTTCTCTCGCTTTGGGTTGTAAAGAGAACGTGTTCGTCTGTTACTCTACTGACTAAAACCCTCAGCCCTCCTGTGTTCCTTTAACTGCTCTTCGGGTTCCAGAGTCACGGTACCTTTTACGAAAATTCCTGCAGGCCAATACGGCACTTTGGTATAGACTCATATTGTATCATCATCACCGTACGGGCCTAGCAGACCATAAGTCTGAGACCATGGGTTATCCGAAAGGAAACTCCAGGATCCTGGAACGTTTCACGATTTGATTCCGCCATCTCAATTTTACCATCAACAACCGGCGTAGGGCAAGTATCCACCCTTACGTTCTTGAGATCTACGGTCCGGACTAAGCGTTTTGCCTCGTCGTTTACCGCGTACATCGACGGACTGGAACAGTTTGCCAGCTGCAGTCTTTCCGTCCGATTATAATTTAGGTGTCTTCAAGACTAGAATGAATAGGCTCTTAATAAACTAGTGCGCCTCACCATAAACGATTTCATCACTGCTTACCATCATCTGGGATCGCAGTCAAGCACACTAGTGTGTTAGGTAGGTTAGGTTAGGTGTGTTAGGTGGGTAGTGTTTATTTTAATTGCTATAAACTATTACAGCAATTAAAATAAAATAAAAGTGAGGTAAAGAAAAAGAAGGGACAAAGGAGTGGGTCTTAGACAGGAGATGTCAGATGATTTCTCACCTAAAAAAAACTACAGAATCATTATTACCGTACCTTATACTCATATTAAAGTGCTCAAAGATAATTACTGTTAAGTTTAATTCAAGGGCAAATTAATTATCATAAAAATAAAGGAAAATAAACAAAAACTAGCTTTGTTCTGACGTAGAACCTTTATTTGTATGTTGTTTTGTTCTGTGCGTGTGTGCAAATATAATTCACCAGAAAAAAAAATTGTAGACTCTGGTTTTCTTGAGAAAACATTAAAAATGATAAAATCTATGATTCATAATTATTATAATTATCTCAGTTAATAATAAAAAGAAACACTAAAAAAATCTTTCTAATTTAATAAAATACTAATTATCTAACATCTCAGAATTTTGTGACAAGCTATAATAAAATGAATAAAATAATCTTTTTTTGTTTAATTCTTGAAATAAAACAGAAATGGTTGTAGTCTTTATAAAAACAATAGGCACCTTGTAAAAATTTATCTAGCGAATCGCTTAATCATAGCATTTGTTCGCATGCGCAACTCGCACAGAAGCGCAGCGGTGGCGTGCGAAAAATGTAAACCCGGATTACAAATTAGCCGGCCCGGACGCTCCTCAGACGCCCTTTAAAAACTAAGGACAAATCCGTGGAAATCCGGACGGATGGTAATATTGGCAACCCTTAAGAGAAGCAACAAAAAGAAAAATTTAGATACCCGGTAAAATGGGGTGAATAGAAACAGATTTTTTATTAGGATTATTACTTTGATTTTATATTTTTAATTTTATTAAAGCATTTTTGTTTGCAATGTTGAATTTATAAAAATATTTAAATGCTACAAACAATTTTTAAATAACGTGAAAAAGCCACAAAATGTTGACTCTATTCACCCCAAATTTGTTTCTATTCACCCCGTTTGACGGTACCCAAATTACAAATTACCCCGCCCGGATGCTCCTCGGACGCCTTTAAACCAAGGACAAATCCGTCGAAACCCGGACGGATGATAACATTGGCAACCCTTGAGAGAAGCATAAAAAAAAAATTGACACACGCACTTGGTCTTTGACTTTTAGGGCCAAATTCACCAATAAAACTAATCGCGATTAGATATTTAAAACAAACTGTGATTTGTTTTGGACTTTGGACGCAAAATGACGCTATAATCTTGATGCTTTTGTTTTAAATAATGTTGCCCGGACACAGCGACGCGGGGTTTCGGCAGACCACAAAAGAGATGGCGGGACGACCTGGATGTCTTCCTTGAGAATTGAAACGATAAAGCGAATTTATGGAGTTTCTTACCGGTTCTTCTCCATAGGAAACTACCATTTTGATACCGTACACTAGCTTCTGACGTTTTATAAGTGCCCATGTAGGCCTATGTGAAATAAATACCATTTTGATTTTTGAGTAACCGAGATAACTGGAAAGAATGGAGGGAGGTCTTTGCCCAGAACTGGGTCAGCACAGGCTTGCAAAAAAAAACCGCGATTAGTTTTATTGCTGAATTTAGCTCTTAGATATTAGGAAAAAACTAGTGCAAGATGATGCACTTTGATTTCCACTTAACTTCTTGCACTTTACCACAGTTATGGCGCAGAATGAGTCAGCAATCAGTCTCATAGCGCGTGCAAGTTGCAAACACTGACAGGTACTGCAATAATTAGCTTAGACAAGTTGTGTGCGTCTTGCGGTAACTTGCACATCATTACATAGTATAAAACAAAGTTGATTAGTCCCTATGTATGCTTAGATCTTTACAAGTACGCAACGAATTTTAATGCGGTTTTTTTTTTTAATATATAGAGTGATTGAAGAGGAAGGTTTATGTGCATAATACATGCATAATATATTCAATATCAGTTCCCGTGCGAAGCTGGGGTGGGTCGCTAGTCTTATATATAAAAATGAATCGCAAAATGTGTTGGTAATTTTACCAATTCTTTTTTATCGTGTTTGTTATTGTAAGGAGAAGGTTCTTATATAAAAAAATGTGTAAAGTAGGGTAGGGTAGAGGAGGGTAGGGTAGAATAGTGTAGGGTAGAGTAGAATAATCATTAGACGTGAGCGAAGCCGCGGGAAAAAGCTAGTAATTTTATAAAGTCTGTATGTATCCATGGCCGCTTTGCCACGGTTGGGTAGGAATGTAGCAATTGAGTCGGTAGATTTGTTTATTATAAGGTAAAGTATGTTAAGGAATAGATTAAACTTGATTAGCGATAATGCAACGTTACTGTTTGGTATTTAGTTCTTGTCGCTTTGGTTAAACGGTCTAGCAGAAAGACTCAACACGATAATATTACATTACGGCCGTCGCTCGGATCATGGCGCGTCTGAAGTTAGGCTCTGTGAAATTTAGCGCTCGATTACTCGTAAAAATGGTTGCCTGTAAAGTCGGTTTTACGGGCGAAGATTTTACGTGACAACGTCCTAATTCTCTAGTGCTGCGCGCGCGGCAGACCGATCATAGTTGAGTGGGAGAGAGACGCAAGGCATTCGGCGGGCCTCTCTCTCGTTCGGTGACTCATCGTAACGTTACCGAGCGTTACACTTTTTCATAAGTGACTCCCAGCCGCAACCTAATTTAAGACGTTGTCACGTCAAAAAAAATAAATGGTTTAAAAAAATAAATGCAATTTGCAGTTGTTATTGCTGTTAAAAACTGTTATTGGCATTTATTTTTTTAAATCTTTATTTGTGTACGAGTTATCAAGCGCTAAAATTCGTAGAGTCTAACTTGAGACTCGCCAAGATCCGATGTCCGACCTGTACGACCTAAGAATTTTATCCTGATTTTTTGTATCATCATCATCATCATCAGCCTTTTAATGTTCCCACTGCAGGGACACAGGCCTCCTCTCTCTAGGAGAGGGCATGGGCCATAATCCACCACGCGGGCCCAGTGCGGATTGGTGGATGTCACATGTCTTCGAATTTTTGGTTCTAGGACATGCCGGTTTCCTCACGATGTTTTCCTTCACCGTTTTGAGAGCAGTGGTGATGAAATAAATTACACAAAGTAATGCACCTGGCTGGGTTTGAACCCGCGACCTACAACTCGTAAGTCGGGGCCGTTACCACTCGGCCACCACTGCTCTGATTTTTTGTATGGTTAACTTTAAATATTTATTGGTTCATAAATCCTTGTCACTCGCTCGTTGACACTGCGGTCTCAAACACAACTTGACATTGTTCACGTTTGGGATCAGTGAACGACACAGTAAGTCATCATCATCAACCTAGCGCCCGTCCCGGTTGCTACCTTGGCTTTCACCTCGGTGCCCGGGGTCCGCTTTCCTTCCTAGACGCCTCCACTTCGCTCGGTCTTTAGCGTCCCTTCCCTCAAGCCCATTAGCACGCATGTCGTCCCTTACGACGTCGATCCAACGCCTCTTAGGCCTACCTCGTTTTCCGGGTCCCAGCGGAGGCGGCATGGCGAGGCATCTGTTACCCACGTAGTCTGCCGGTTTTCGTAAAATGTGGCCATACCAGCGTAAGCGGCCCTCCTGCAGTTTATCCGCTATGTCACGGACCTGAAGGCTGCACCGGATGCGGGAGTTTTTAATGCGGTCTTTCCGCGAAACTCCCGACATCCAGCGCAGCATATTCATTTTCGTGACACGCAGGCTTTGCTTATGCCGCTCAAGTACAGTGTTCGGGAATATAATAATAAAAAAAAAAAACTAGTTATACCATCGACACACTAAAAAAAGGTAAAAATATTCGTATAAAAATCCGTGTGAAATGATTGTCACGTCTATCTTTTTTTTAATCTTCTTTTATTTAGGGGCTTTTATCAGGGTATTTCAGACCCATCGTACCCTTTTACATTGGTTTTATTACTAACTAAATTTTATTGTAGCGTTTGCAAAATTAACGTTATTATAAATCTTATGTCACGTCTATCTGTTAGGGACTTTATTATACAAGAACTTACAAGTCCTGCAAGTGCCCTTTGGTCATGTCAGAGACTTTTACACAAATTAATGAGTCATAGCTGTATTTAATAGAAAGTCAATTCGTCATTTGTTCACTTACGTCATTTGCAGTGGCGTTGCTACGACCGTATCAATGATACGGGGCCCCCACGCCACAGGGGCCCCGGACATAGGAAAAAGTTCGCAACAACAAAGCCGTCTCGTTGGGTAACTAGGCATTATGTTTTATTCGTCATCAGGTGAGATTATAGAAATATAAAAAAAAAAAACAACTCCGTACGTTTTGTAAGGAGTTCTATTTTTCTTTAATGTGTTTTCCTTTTTCATGTCTATGGGTTTTTTTATGGTAGGTAAAAATCATTCAATGACGAATTCCGTCCTTTTTATGTCTATGGGTGAGATAGTGGTCAAACGCGAGCCTATAAATAATAAAAAAAAAATACAAATCAATAAGTTATATAGATATATTCTTTATTGTTGGAATACCATTAATATAATTAAGTACTAGGTTTTACCGCATTTTACTGCGTAGGTTTTTTTTATTAACTCCGTTCACGGAAATAAGATGAAACGGGTTTTAAATATTTTTTAAACGTTTACTTTTTATGTTATTGATTGTTTCTTCTAAATATGGAACGCCTTTAATTAAAACAATAATTATGTTGATGTTGTGTTACCCTTACCGTTATTAGTTTTTAGTCAGTTTCCTGAAAATTGTTGATGAAATATGACTACATATTTGCTATATTTATCCAAGAATTGTTAATCATTACATAGTATAAAACAAAGTCGCTTCCTCCCTATGTATGCTTAAATCTTTAAAACTACGCAACGGATTTTGATGCGGCTTTTTTACCAGATAGAGTGATTCAAGAGGAAGGTTTATAAGTATAATACTTGAATAATATATTCAATATCAGTACCCGTGCGAAGCTATCGGCGGCGGCGATCTCTCGCGCCGGGCCTTGGTCGAGGCCATGGTCCGGAGCGAGGAGGAGTGGCAGGCGGTCGCCTCCTTCTGCGAAGCAGTAATGCTAGCAAAGGAGGAAGCCGACCGCTTAAGGCAACGGCGCTCACGCCCGAGACGCCGCCGTGATTCCGATCCTGATTTCCGGCCACCGTAGGCGCGGGCTTGTGGATGGCGAGCAATGGGTAGCTCGCCGTCCAATCGTCTGGTAACCGTCCGGACCAAGCCCAGTCGTCGACGGCGCGCACTGTTCCCGCGCGCCTCAAGGAGTTGTCAGCAAACCGTAGGGACCCTGCAGAAGGGTCGAAGCCAACTGGGGCCACGGGTTCGTGTCTGAAAGGAAGGCTCTGGCCCTGGTGTATATGGCAACGTTGGAATGGGGTAGGTTTTTTAGTCAGTAAGAGTCTGACACTTGTTTCCCGCTCCGCCCAAGGGCAGGACTCGTCATTGGATGATTTTTACCTACCTTAAAAAAAAAAAAACCCGTGCGAAGCTGAGGCGGGTCGCTAGTCCTTTATATATCATTACATAGTATAAAACAAAGTCGCTGTCTGTCCCTGTATACGCATAAATCTAAAAAACTACGCAACGGATTTTTATGTGGTTTGATATAATAGATAGAGTGATTCAAAAGGAAGGTTTATATGTATAATACATGCGTAATGTTTATTTAATATTAGCACCCGTGCGAAGCTGGGGCAGGTCGCTAGTATTTATATATAAAGGATTAACTATAGGTATAAGAATATATAAATAATAGAACAAGGTAATAATCTTTTATAGTTCGTTTTTTTAATTCTAGACTACGATTTGACAACTCAGAATGTCACACTTTAGAAATGTGTTCCCAATTTTCTTGAATTTGACATTTTAAGTTGTAAAATCGTAGTTTAGGATTAAAAAACGAACTCTAATTACCTGACGTACATTGTTTTTCCGCGTTTCATAAGTATAAATGTCAAGAACCTGCCCTTTAGGGGCCTGTAGGCAAATATTATGCAACGGTATATCTTTTAGATATGTTTGCGGCGGATATAGTCTACTGAACAATCTTGATTAAAAACCTTTCGTTTAATTGGTGTCATATTAACTTCGCTAGCCCCTATAGTGGATGAGATTCTGATGCCGTCTTTACTCGTACTAGCTGGGCGAAATCCATCCTTAATTTCTTCAATTGTTTCCAGCTCTGTCTACGCCATTTCTAGCCAAAAGTCCAAAACCTAAAGAAGACATCTATATCGTCTAGTTAACCGGCTAGAACCAAAAATTAGAAGACAAGTCACATCCATCAATTCGCACTGGGCCCACGTGGTGGATTATGGCCTATTCTCTCTCCTAGAAAGGCCTGTGTCTGTGTCCCAGCAGTGGGAACATTAATAAGGCTTACCCCTTGTGAACGAATATTACTTGTTTTTGTAATTATGTTTCTTTTCTATCTATCTTCTTTTCTACCTAATTATGTTTCTTTCTATCTATATTAATTGTAGTCATCACTTGTTTTCTTGCCTATATTATCTGTTTAATGTTAAACTGTATATGTACTTGTTTGGTTTGTTATGAACCAAGTGCAACCCTACGTTATGTCAAGGCAATCTTTTTCCATCCCCAAGTTGCCTGGAAGAAATCGCAGAATGCGATAAGACCGCCCATTGTATATCTCTATTACTAAATCCTATTATAAGTATAAATTTCTAAGTGTACAATTAAATATATGTAAATAAACTAGCTGTGCCCGCGACTTCGTCCGCGTGGAATAGTTATTTTGGGCATCATATTTATTTTTTCAAACAACTTCCTCAGCTTTATAAATTATAGCTGTTACCCACGACTTTGCTCGTGTCAATTTCTGTTATTATTTCAGACAATTTAGTTTTTAAAAGAACATAATTATCTAAAAGTACTTCATAGAGCTACACCCCCCCTTGGGCACGCCATAATCTTGGCCAATCTTGGCAGTAAGTCCCCTCTTTGAGGCGTGGTTGGATAGACATCACGGCGTCCTCACCTTCCGCATGACGCAGGTTCTCACCGGACGTGGGAAGTTCAGGAGATTCCTGCGCCAGATTCGTGCGGAAGAGACGTCCGGGTGTCGCCACTGTGAGGCGAGGCCGGTGGAGGTGTGCCCTGCTTGGGAATCTTGAGCTTGAGCATCACCGTGTCCTCGTGGGGGTGATCGGCGGCGGCGACCTCTCGCGCTGGGCCTTAGTTTAGGCCATGGTCCGCAGCGAAGAAGAATGGCAGGCGGTCGCCTTCTTCTGCAAAGCAGTAATGCTCGTAAAGGAGAAGGCCGACCGCATAAAGCAAGGGCAACAGCGCCCTCACCGTAACCGTCGCCGCCGCGATCCCGCCGATATCCGGCCACTGTAGACGCTGGCTTGCGGACGGTGAGCAATGGGTAGATCGCCGTCCGGTTTTCTGGTAATAGTCCAGACCGAGACTAAGTCGTCGACGGCGTACACAGCTCCCGCGCGCCTCAAGGTGTTGTCAGCAAACTGTGGGGCCCTTCAGGGTCGAAGCCTCCTGCAGCCGAGGGTTGGTGCGAAAGCGTTATACCGGGGCTCTAGAAATAACGCAAGGGAGGAACGGGATAGGCTGTTTAGTCGGTAAGAGTCTAACACTGTTTCCCGCTCCGCCCAAGAGCGGGATTCGTCATTGGATGATTTTTACCTACCATAAAAAAACCCCTCCGCGCCACCCGCAAGCAACCCCTCCTCTCGCCCGCCGGCCTGGCGCAGCGTCATATTTTGCACATCAAGCGGCGCGTGTGAATTTTATTTCGGAGTTATTTTAAAACTGTAATATCTTCTAAGATGTTCATTGAAAATTAGTGATGTTAATGACAATTTTGTTTACAATTACATACTCTTAATCAACAACACATTTATTTGGATAAAGTTTAATATTACTATGTTGATACAACTCTAACAAATAATCGCTAAAAATGCATTAATTTCGGCCAAATTTGATTCCCATAAAAACGGTTCTAGTGAGTTAATCTTAAAAGATAGACACATACTGTCGCGGACATTTTTTTAGATAATTTTAAGAGGAATAATTCTTTAATACATATTTTTTTGGTATCTTCTACCGTTTTCGCAGCGCACGCAACGGAAGCCCTCAAAGATGAATAATTTACCCCGTTTTTTCCACATTTTCCGTTGTTTCTTCGCTCCTATAAGTCGCAGCGTGATGTTATATAGCCTAAAGCCTTCCTCGATAAATGATCTATTCAACACAAAAATAATTTTTCAATTCGAACCAGTAGTTCCTGAGATTAGCGCGTTCAAACAAACAAACAAACAAACAAACAAACAAACTCTTCAGCTTTATAATATTAGTATAGATAAGGTTTAATAAGGTTGATGATGATGAGTGTCAATAAGGTCAGTGAGTTGATCGAGAATAATCTAGCATCCATCATTGTCTTATTAAAACGTCAGCAGTTGCGATCCCTAGGCATAATTACACATGTCGTAATCCACAATCGCTATTGTTGTAGACTGCGGAAAGGCCCCTGACAATGTGCTAGGACTAATGATATTATTACTAACTGCTATTGAACTAGCGTAAGATTGCAGTATTTATATATTTTACACTAGCGACCCGACCCAGCTTCGCACGGGTACTGTTATTGAATGTATTATGCATGTAGTATGCACATAAACCTTCCTCTTGAATCTCTCTTATCTATTAAAAAAAGCCGCATTAATCTCCGTTGCGTAGTTTTAAAGATTTAAGCATAGGTACATAGGAACAGGTGACTTTTTTTAAAACTATATTTTATTTATGTTAACGCAGAAATAGAGAAGTTAAAATTAGTAGTATTTTGTAGTGAGAGGATAAAACTGCCATATCTGCCAACATACCATATCCATATCATGTCATATCCCCTAAGTTAGGCTATCATATCCCTTAATATCAAATAAACTAGTGCGCCTCATCATCAACGATTGCATCACTGCTTACCATCAGGTGGGATTGCAGTCAAGCACTAGTTTATAGCAATAAAAAAAAACTCGTAGGTACGAGACGGTTATGAATTTTTGCATAAGTTTTTTTTTCTTTTAATTGCTAATTAAACTGGTGTTTTTTTTTTACAAATGCATAGTTTTTTTTAGGTAAAAAAACAAGAGGTTTTTTAATACGGAGTCCTTGTGAGATTAGCTAGAAAACTAGTCATGCGGTCATTGTTTTAAATTTTTCGTTTATTAACCAGCAAATAGTAATCATTACAATATCTGAAATATCTCCTACCCTGCTGAAACATTAGGTTTCCAAGATATAATCTACGTTTTTATTTTGACGTTTAATCGCAAGAGATGTGAAAAGATCTTGCTTTTGCTGTGACACGCAGTGTGTAGTGCCACCATGACTTGTCAAATCGCAAAATATACTGAGCGTACTGTACTTACGTTTTGTTATTGTAAATACACTGTTATTATTTATTAACTAACCCGCTTTACGTTGCTTATACTAAGGAACTGTAAACAGTGTTTATCAATGTATTTTCATTACAGTATTTAACGTCCATGGTAACTTCCCGTGACAGGGGCGTTGGTTTTTAGAAAACCACATGGGTGCTTATACCGTAGTAGGGGCCCCACAGGGTCGAAGCCTACTGCGGCTATGAAATATTGTGAAAACGTCACCCGGGGCCCTGGAACGTAGGTGAAGAAGGTGTGGGTTTTTATTCAGTAAATGTCTGACGCTATCTCCCGCCTCACCCAAGGGCTCGAAGATGTCATTGGATGATTGTTGCAATTTTTGCCCACCATAAAAATAAAAAACAAAAATACATTTATTTAGTTTTCGAATACGATTCGAAACGACTGGCTAAGCCAGTATTAGTCTTTAATTGACTAAAAGCTATAAGGGTTTTTAGTAGAACTAATACCACTTCAAAGCAGCAAAATGTATTTGATGATTACCCACCTAAAACTCATCGAATAATCCTATAGAAACAAGTTTTATTTTATAATCTATTTAATTACTTAGTCATTCAAAGGGCTTGACGCAATTTTGGCGTTTTTGTCGCAAACATGTTGAATAATTTACAAACCTGTTTTATATTTTAGAGGCTTTCAGCGGTTATTTAAATATCTAAATTAAATTAAGTTGAATAAAAACGTGAGTTAAATTGAATAAAAACGTGACTTAGGTACTTAATTATGAATAGTAATCGCTAATTATTTTTTTTAAGCCTATACCGGTTAAAGATTGGCACGTTTTGCGATTATCATTCAAGTTGATATTCTCGTGTTTTTTTATGATGATACTATATTAGGCCTATAAATGATACATGATTTTTATTTTATAAATAGGTTTTTACAGACTCTTTTACACGCCAATTTTTTTTTCGTCCATTGAAACTAGATGAGCCCTTCTCAGGGTAGTCAGGAAACACCGGCCTAATCTAGTTTAAACTGAAAAAAAAAAATTACGTGTAGTGTTTTTTTTTTCTATTTGCAAAATTAATAAATGTCATTTATAAAATATTTTTATTTATTTCACATACTTAGACCTACATGGGCACTTATAAAACGTCTGAAGCTAGTGCACGGTTCCAACTTGTCGTTGTCTATGGAGTAGAACCGGTAACAAACTCCATGGCTACTTACTATTACACATCAGGGTATTATGTTGAACGTAGTGAAATGCTTTAGAGAGGTCACAAAATATGCCAATAGCATCCTGGGATTTCTCCCAGGAATTTAGGATTTTTTCCAAAATGTGACTGATGAGTTTCACTCCTGCATCCGTCGTTGTCCTTCCTTTCATGAAGCCAAACTGATGACTAGCTAAATCCTATTACAGTTAAAATGAGATAACATATAGTCGAGTATATTTTTTGTAGATTTTACTCGATGCTGAAAATACATATATAGGTCTTTAATTAGAAGGATCACCCTTACTACCTAATTCGATAACGTGCTGCGATCATCACCCAGCCAACCCAACCCAACCCAAACTAACCAATACCCAGCTATGAAAACTTGAAAAATGAAAAGAGATTGTCCATATGTGGCTCCGAACCAACTTGTGTTAAACCAAATACACTTCTCATCAAAAAAATCGAAACACCTTGCAAGTTTACGTTTTGTCAGGATTATCAGAAAAATGTGTACATTTAGGAATAAATGTTAAATGTCGTTTAATAGTGAGTAATATGAGCTTATCAAATCTTAATGTTAATGTTCTAAATTTAAATGAATTTTTCATAGGTTTCGTATTTTGTTAAATGAGTCATTTTTATTCCGTATGGAGTATAAAGGAAATGGATAAAACAACACACGTAAATGAAAAAAAAAGCTAAAAAACGTTTATTTAATAACTTGTATTCCCTCCCCGAGCTCTAATTACTGCTTCCATACGGTTCTTCATCGATCGGATGAGAGTCACGATCACATGCTGTGGTATATTGTCCCATTCCTCTTGGATTGCATCTTGCAGCTGGCTAAGTGTTTCTGGGGCAGGATCTCTTGCTCGAATTCGTCTCTTTAATTCATCCCATAGATGTTTAATGGGATTCATGTCCGGGCTTCTTGCTGGCCATTCCATAATAGAGATATCGACTTCGTTAAGATAATCTCGTACGACGCCCGCGGTGTGAGCCCTAGCATTGTCGTGCATGAATATGAAGCCGTTGCCAATAAAATGTGCATAGGGCATCACATGAGGCTCGAGACACTCTTCGACGTACCGATGACAGTTTAGTGCAGGCAGACGTGGCCCAGACACGAAAGCAAGCTCTGTCTTACCGTCGGCGCTGATTCCTCCCCAAACCGTCCACGAACCGCCACCATAGCTGACCTTTTCTTCAATGCAGCATTGTGCATAGCGTTCTCCGTCTCTTCTGTAGACCTTGTTCCTTCCGTCGTTACCATACAGCATAATTTTACACTCATCAGAAAAGAGAACTTTGCTCCACTGTAGGTATGACCAATTTAGGTGCTCACGTGCAAAGTTAAGGCGCGCTCTTCGATGGTCTGCAGTTAATTTCGGCCCATTTGCTGGCTTATGCGGTACCAGTCCACGATCCTTCAACCTTCTTCTAATTGTAGAGTCACTTACAGCCACCCTTCGTACAACACGAAGCCGCTGCTGCAGTTGAAAAGCGTTAAGGCGTCGATTTCTTAAAGAAGTTGTTACAATAAATCGATCATCTCGCTCAGAAGTGACCCGATTCCTGCCAGATCCTGAACGGCGCGTGAACAAACCAGTCTCCCGATAACGTTTATAGACTCTATGAACAGATGACAGGCTTAGATGCAGTCTTGCAGCCACAACACGCTGACTAAGGCCAGAATCCAGCAATGCCACAACTTGGGCGGCTTCTGTGGGCGAAGTATCCATACGTTTTAGAAAAAAAACCTTTTTTCAGACGTCCCAAAGTCACAGTATTGAAATAAAAAACAAAAGGTTTAAGGATAGGCGCCAATTTTTAGTTTTTAAACGCTAAATGTACTCCAACCCTAAACACACGGTGCGATAAGGCCGCCGATTGTATGTTTTTTATTGCAAGTTTCACTTTCAATGTATTATGTCTTGGTGTACAATAAAGTATATAATAAATAAATAAATAAACACACATTTGTCTCAAAACAGTGATTCATTTCGTTTATAAGATAAACAAATGAAATTCTAATTTTGAATTTAGAATTTTCGCTTATTACTGTAATGGCCAAACTGCCAGCTATAATATATGTATTTTTTTTCATCGTATGAATTCTTTTTTGTGTTAAATTCGGACAGAAACAATGAAAACGGAAGTGTTTCGATTTTTTTGATGAGAAGTGTAAATGAACAAATCGTTTCGGAAATGACAATGTCATTTTTTTCTGAAGTAGAAATTGTTAATAATTTAGTAAAAATGTTATATTCTTTAATGTGGATAAAAAATCAGTAGGTATGTACCTATATTATACTAGCTTTTGTCAGCGGCTTCGCCCGCGTACATAAAATATAGCCTATGTCACTCAGGAGTAAAGCAGCTTTCTAATGTTACTAAAATTTTTTCAATCGGACCAGTAGTTCCAGAGATTACCTCCTACAAACAAAAAAACAAACTAACAAAAAAACAAACATTACCTCTTTATTATATTAGTGTAGATGTAGATGTGTATAATGTACCTACTGATTTTTTATTTTTCTAATGAAACATTTTTGGTAATGCCTTTGGTAAAACTCTACTTGTGACACAATATTCAGGCATTCTCTTAAAGAATACGTTTTAGATCTTATGTTCTCCTTCTACAATAAAACAATTGACAATAATATAGTTACAATAATAGATGCACCATCAATGCTTTGTGCATTCAATCAGAAGAATAAGCCTTTTATTTCTGTAAAGACAAAAGTATTTATGAAAAAATCCAGCCATTATGATTGCTAACCAATCATAATGGCTACCGATTAGCAAATTCTAAATTCAAATTCTTTACAGAAAAAATGTTAAGCCAGCCCATTAACTATTTATGATGTTTATTTTTGTAGGTAAAAATCATCAAATCTCTTACTGACTAAACGATCTATCCCATTCCTATAATATTGCTATATGTATATACCAGGGCCAGAGCCTTCCTTTCAGGCGCGCAACAGGGGCCAAGGGTTCGCGTCTGAAAGGAAGACTTTGACCTTTCTGCATGGTGCCTACGGTTTGCTGACAACTCCTTGAGGCGCGCGGGAAAAAAGCGTGCCGTCGAGACAGCTGGGCTTGGTCCACTACCCATTGCTCCCCATCCATAAGCCCGCGCTTACGGTGGCCGGAAATCGGAATCAAAATCCTTGTGGCCGGCGTCGGCCTCCTCCTTTGCTAGCATTACTGCTTCGCAGAAGGAGGCGAAGTGAACCAAACGATCGTAACTTGGCTAGGGAGGCCGAGCTGCTAAAAGATGCAAAGAAAACCATTACACAACTGCCGATTAGTCGCATGCTAATGTATAATATCTTGAAGCGATCATAGCAACATTAAATTTATGGGAGCTCAACTGTTTTACGAGCTACAATGATGAAACGCTAACAGATGACCAAAGTTTGACCGCTTAATGTTTCTTCACATACCTAAACTAAATGTTCCAGCCTTGTTTGCGTGGCACGTGTGTGTGAAGTGAGGTAATCGTCGTACTGTTGACAAAAAAGGTATAGTTTAAGGATATGGATTTAGTAGAAAAGCTTTGAATATAATTGTTTTTGTAGGGGCTGCGATGGCTTGAAAGTCAGACATCGACAAGGAATATATATTGTCAGCATATCTAGTTCTTTCTCTTAGGATACGAAAAAATCCAAATAGGTACCTACATTCAAGTCACATACACATCCAATGTACCTATTTGGATTTCGTCGCTGGACAGCGCTGCGTTTCTTCATGTTTTCTTCATCAATTTAACCGAAAGACGTTCACTGTTGGACATAGGTCTCCTCCAAGAGTCCCGTCGCTGGACATAGGTCTCCTCCAAGAGTCCCGTCGCCACTACGACCCATCCTGTGCATTACGCAGTCATTGGATTCCAGCGACCCTAAACAGGTCATCGGTCCATGTTGTGGGAGGCATTCCAACGCTGCGTCTTCCAAGACCCAACGGCCATCGGTCATTAGCATACAAAGTTGATACGACAGATGGGTTAAAAAAACCCGTTGCTGCATAGATTTATATTCATAAAACTTGACAAAATACTGAATTTATAATAAATATTTAAATACTGCAAAAAAAATATAACGAGTAAAAACAAAACGTTCCATTTACCCCCGATTGGTTTCTATTCACCCGTTGCGATATGGGGTAGTACATTAGTATCCACGTTATGGTTCACCCGAGCGCCAAGTTTTATGCAAATCCACGTAACTGTTGAACTGTGATTAATAAACAGCTAAATATTCAATTATGCAGACTTTCACATTTATATTATTAGCATAGTAGCATGAAATGATATATTTAGAAACAGTATAGCACGTTTAAAAAGAGTTCTGTGGGATTCAGTAGCAAGAAATTTATGAGTTCCCAAGGGGGGGTCCCTTGGACCGATACCCATTGCCGCCCATTGTAACACCTTAGTAATTTTAAGCTCCTAATGTACCAAATTGCGTTTATGGTGTACCTACAATGAAGAGTAAGTATATCTATAGTTCTACGATTTGACAACTCAGAATGTCACACTCTAGAAATACGTTCCTAATTTTCTGGAGTTTGACATTTTAAGTTGTCAAATCGTAGTCTAGAATTAAAAAACGAACTATATCTAGCTGTAAAAACCAATCTCAGAAACATTCAGACTTGAAACTATTTGTACTACATACATGATCTGTATTTTTGTCATCATAATTGAAATGACAATTTGTTCCTTATTTGCGTACCAACTTGACATTTTTGCCGTGTGTACATTCAGTAGCGATATCCATCGTGCATTATACATAGTTACGATATGAATGCAAAATAGTTAAATGCGTCTCTCCTTCGTTTTTACGTCAATATTTACACTTAGCTTTGTTGATCCTGGCTGAATGATGAATGCAATCATTAGCAGCAAAATGGTTATTGTTTTTATAAAATAATTCTTATAGTTTTATTTGTGTTTATTTTTTTAGTTAATTCGTAATTGTAAGGAAAATAATAACAATAGCATCATCAACACGTGCGTATTTTAGACAATGATCTACATTCTTAAGAATTTAATTTGGTTAGTCATCTACTAGCGGTTTCTTCTCTGCTAGAACAATAAGAAAAAAAAATATGTCGTAATCCTAAATTATTTCCATTAACTTTAATATTTCCATTATAATTATGTATCTTAGGTATACAAGGTGTCATTGACATGTTAACGCAAACGAATACCATGGATCCAGTACATGATTCTGGACACCCTAGTGGTGGAAATTTTCGTCGGTTTTGTTTCAAAATTTTGAAAAAAAAGTTTTGTTTTTTTTATTTTTTACCTGTATAAAATCGTTATTCTAACCAATCTCAATGATATTTTCAGAAAAAAAGAAAAAAATTTTTTTTTTTTTTTTAAATTAATAAAAAAATCACCGAGGCAAATAAAGTCGTTATTCTTGTCAAACCCGACGACATTATTAATTTAGAATGAAATTCACTCATTTTTTTTGCAAAAAATGTTAAAATTACGTTTTTATACAGTTTAATTTAAAAAACGTAAAAAATGTATAAAAAAAAAATAAGAAAAGACCGACAAAAAATTCCACCACTGGGGGGTCTAGAATCATGTATGGGATTTATGGTTTTCGTTTGCGTTAACATGTCAATGACACCCTGTATATTGTGTGTTATTGGTACGTTTTATATTTATAGTTTATCCTATTATATTGGAAATATACTCTACTATCGGTAAGTACCTAAGTATATTTCAATTGAAAAATAATTTAAAAAAATTGCCACATAATGAAATCTATGACTGCTAGGAACAAAATGTATTACATTTAAAAACAAAAGAATCATTAATTTATATCTGGTCAACTGATTCGAATGCCTTTGGAAAGTCAACAAAGACTCTCTTAGCTTTGAATAAACCAATAATCTCTCAAGCTTTCTGAGTAACAGGCTATTAATAATATTTATTTAATCCATCCGCTTTAGTTACACAACATTAGCCAAGTATTCTTTCACTGCTTCCAATTATTGAAATCATTGTTTTCAAAGAGTTAAATCTAAACCAAAACTATGCACGTGCGCTCTCAAATAAAGGCACACGATTAAGAAATCCTATCGAATTCCTTGTTTTTTTTTTCTTTTAAAGTGAACCATTTCCACGCGTCCCACTTAAAACAGGTTTGATACCGGCATCACGTTATGTAACCACATAATAACTGCCAGTACGCAAGCATACGGACTCCTTTCACTTGCCGGGGACCTTTTTCATCTGTGGCGCGTATGTTATCTGTGGTCAAAATATTACGTCACTTTGACGTTCGAATTTAAATTAATAAGTGCCATTTTAAAAAGCCTTGGTGGTCGGACTTCCATGGTAGATGCAGGGCATATTATGATGATATTTCTGTCATTATTGGTAGCGGTTGGGCGTTGGCTCTGTTTCATTGAAGTTACGCCAGAATATCAGGTTTTAGCTTTCAACATCGAATGCCAACGGTGCTGCAACTATTTAGTAGCCACCCACTGGGCCCAAATAATTTAGAGGGAAAAAAATATGAAATATGAGGATCCATTTAATAACATTTGTTCCTGTTCCAAGATTTCTTTATAGATGCGTTTGTTTAGATTCTTTCATATCTTATTCAGTCTGCCCTGCTCTTTGTTTTATTCAAACATTTATTCTTTATTTCACCATCACCACCGTATTTTAGCTAGCTTTACTTAGAGGTGCCACGAAATTCATTTACTGGGTTATAGGTCGCTTCATGATCTTCATCAGAACTGGGTTAAACCCGAAGTCGACTCTAATTTGATTGGCAATAGACTTTATCATGAAAAGATATTTATAATTTTGTTTTTCTAATAAAATCGTTATAGGACTTTCCTGTTGTAGGGTGGAATCAGAGAGTTACAGACTTTTATTTGTCTGGAATCCGCCGTGTCATTAACTGGTCTTTGCGTTTTAGGGCTACGATAAACTCTTTCAGAAGTTCCCGGAACCCAAAGGAGAAGGTGTTAATATTTCTTCTCTGCTGAGGATTTATCACGGATCAAAGAATTATAGAAATTCTTCTTCTTTTCGAATCGATGGTAAACTTGTTAAATTGTTTGGGATCAAAGTAACTGCTTTGATCCCAAACAATTTACTTAAGCCAACGTAAAATACAACTTAAATATACATGCCATAATATCTCTATTACTTTAACTATCCAGTTTAGTTCTTAAAACGGATCGTTTTAAGAGCTCGTGGTAGCACAGCGGGTCCCATTTTCTTACATGACAACTGTATACTTCCTATGTAAAGTTACGTATCAAGATGTAGCAAATTGTAGATTTAAACGTTGCCTACAATGAGAGATCTGACGACTGATGCAAAAACATGGAACCTTTCACACAATGGCATGGCGTCATGACAATATAATATTGTATATCCCATCGTCGAAGTTTCCATAGATGCGCAGACTGAAGATAATAACTGTGCGAGAGTATACTTTGTAGTTGCAACATGAGGGAATATTTAACAGCTTGTTGCAAACACTTCTTATAAAGCTATTAAATCTCGTCATCAGCTTTTTAATGTTCCCATTGCTGGGACTCAGGCCGCATCTCTAGGAAAGTTAGTGAATATCACAAGTCTTCGAAGTTTTGGTTCTAAGTTATAGCAGTTGTAGGGTTGCCAGGCCATAAAATGCAAAGGCCGGACTGCGCACTACATAAGGCCGGACATTTTGGCCTAAAAGCCGGACATGATTTTTTTTACGGCCGAACAATGTTTTTACAGCTGGGCTGTTGAAAAAAGTATTTATACGTGATGTAAAGTGAGGATGAGATCGAAGATGGAGTGTGCGAAGCGCAAGCCGGAAGACATTTTGCTCTCCGCTCGCCCTTGTCGGCTCGGGTCGGCCGCTCGTCCGCCCATCGTCGTAGGAATCGCCACTCTGACAAAAAGCCTGACAAAAGCCGGATAGGCCGAACACGTACATATTTGGCCGCACGTGACCCCAAAAAGGCGAACATGTCCGGCTAAAGCCGGACATCTGGCAAGCCTAGTTGTAGCAGATGTTTGTAAATAATTTAGGTGTCTTCAAGGCTAGAGTGAATAGGCTCTTAATTAACTAGTGCGCCTCACCATCAACGTTTGCATCACTGCTTACCATCAGGTGGTATCGCAGTCAAGCACTAGTTTATTGCAATTTAAAAAAAAATCTCACACCTACAACCATGTTTTGAGAGCATAGCATAGTAGGTATATCATCAGCCTTATAATGTTCCCACTGCTGGGATTCAGGCTTTTGTCTAGGAGAAAGAATTTGCTGTAATCCATCACGCGTGATCACTCCGGGTAGATGTCACATGTCTTTGAATTTTTGGTTCTAGGACATGTCAGTTTCCTCACGATGTTTTCCTTCACTGTTTTGAGAGCAGTGGTGATGAAATAAATTACACAGAGTCGTCTGCCTGGGTTTGTACCGAGGCCTGAGTTAGAAAAATGGATTATTTTAAAACGAACACACACGAATAAGCAAGGTAATAAAAGCCTATCGAGACTTCGAGAGGCCTTTATTATAATTATAGTGAAGTTTTTACCTAAAAACTGGTATTTTATCCCATTATCTTATAATTTATTATTCATAAAAAACCCCAGTCATTTCAGATGTTGTTATATAAAAAAAGAAGACGCGGCAAGAATTTTTTTTTTGGCGGATTTTTAAGTTTAGTGTGTGATTTAATTATTCACAAATTAATTCGATTCGGATCTCAAGGGTATACATAACTGGACAATTTGTGGATCGGTATCAATGTGTGTATTTCGGTAATATCTAAGAATTTTATTGTAGCACTTGTAACCTCAAATCAGACCTCAAAAGTTCCACAGAGGCCCGTATAAAAATGCTTTTTTTATAAAGGCTTGGTTTACCTTATGAGATGGATGTGGATAACATGTTGCGAATTTTTGCTCACGTTGGGGCCCTGTAGCGTGGGGCCCCGTATGTAGCAAATACGGCGGTAGCTACGCCCCTGTACCTTAGCAATGCTTGGAGAAAAGGCTGACTCGATACATTTACTGCCAAATACTGCAAATTCATTAAATTATCATCAGGATTGTGAAACTTAAAGTGACTAAACTGACTAAAACTTGACACTGGCTGAATGCACAAACCATGTAAAGTCAAAATAATAAATCATAACCGGCCAAGTGCGACTCGGGCTCGCGCACGTAGAGTCCATGCCAAAAAAAAACGGCAAAAAAAGTGGGTGCTATTTAAACAGGCTTCTTTTTAATATCATAATTCGCCCCCAAAAATGTAGGTTGCCTTCTAAATTACTAAGTCAGCCACAATTAACGAGCATCTAAATAATCTATACTAATATTATAAAGCTGAAGAGTTTGTTTGTTTGTTTGTTTGTTTGTTTGAACGCGCTAATCTCAGGAACTACTGGTTCGAATTGAAAAAATCTTTTTGTGTTGAATAGGTCATTTATCGAGGAAGGCTTTAGGCTATATAACATCACGCTGTGACTTATAGGAGCGAAGAAATAATGGAAAATGTGGAAAAAACGGGAAATAATATTCATCTTTGAGGGCTTCCGTTGCGTGCGCTGCGAAAACGGTAGAAGATACCAAGAAAATATGTACGAAAGAATTATTCCCCTTAAAATGATCTAAAAAAATGTCCGCGACAGTATATGTCTATCTTTTAAGATTAATTCACTAGAACCGTTTTTATGGAAATCAAATTTGGCCGAAATTAATGCATTAAGTTACGTAGTAATATTAAACTATATCCAAATAAATGTGTTGTTGATTAGGAGTATGTAATTGTGAAGAAAATTGTCTTTGTAATCACTTATTTTCAATGAACATCTTAGAAGATATTACAATTTTAAAATACTCCGATATAAAATTCACACGCGCCACATGATGTGCAAAATATGACGCTGCGCCTGGCCGGCGGGCGAGCAGAGGGGGGGTTGCTTGCGGGCGGCGCGGAGGGGTTTTTTTTATGGTAGGTAAAAATCATCCAATGACGAATCCCGCTCTTGGGTGGAGCGGGAAACAGTGTCAGACTCTTACTGACTAAACAACCTACCCCGTTCCTCCTTTGCCTTATTCCTAGAGCCCTGGTATAACGCTTTCGCACCAACCCTCGGCTGCAGGAGGCTTCGACCCTGAAGAGCCCCACAGTTTGCTGACAACACCTTAAGGCGCGCGGGAGCATTGCAGGCCGTCGACGACTTGGTCTCGGTCTGGACTGTTACCAGACAACCGGACGGCGAGCTACCCATTGCTCACCATCCGCAAGCCAGCGTCTACGGTGGCCGGATATCGGCGGGATCGCGGCGGCGACGGCTACGGCGAGGGCGCTTTTGCCCTTGCCTCCTCCTTTACGATCATTACTGCTTCGCAGATGGAGGCAACCGCTTGCCATTCTTCTTCCATGGCCTGAACCAAGGCCCGGCGTGAGAGGCCACCGCCGCCGATCACCCCCACGAGCACACGGCGATTCTCTTCTCAAGCGGGGCATACCTCCACCGTGTCCTCCGTGCTGGCCACACAGTGGTGACACCCGGGCGTCTCTTCCGCACGAATCCGGTGCAGGAATCTCCTGAACTTCCCATGTCCGGTGAGAACCTGCGTCATGTCCCGCGTGATGTCTATCCAACCACGCCTCAAAGAGGGCACTTACCGCTGAGATTATGGCGTGCCCAAGTGGACGGGCTCTATGAAGTACTTTTAGATAATTATGTTCTTTTAAAAACTAAATTTAATAACAGAAATTGACACGGGCAAAGTCGTGGGTAACAGCTATAATTTATAAAGCTGAGGTTGTTTGCAAAAATAAATATGATGCCCAAAATAACTATTCCACGCGGACGAAGTCGCGGGCACAGCTAGTACTATCATAACCACTACTTATCTTCTATGTGAACCACTCTAAATACAACTCAGCACGATAGTTATTTTTTAGCATCTAAATTTGTAACAAGCATTGTAACAGTAAACTTCTAAAATACAGTTAAATGACATCAAAAAATATACTTATTTAGCTTCTAATTTTTTAACTCAGTACGTTTAAAATGTAACTCATCACATATTAATTGATCGTCAAAAGTTTGCTAAAAATGTCATCAAATATATACTATTGGCCACTAATATTACCAGAAGCTATTAAGGAGAGACAAAATAATTTACTTTATTTTTGAAAAATCAATTTTTTTTTATTGAATTGTCGTCATTTTACGTATAGTAAATAATAGAAACGTAAAGAGAATGTAGGCCCCTTCCTAGACGTAAAAGAAAATAAAACCATTATTGGTTAATTAATGCAGCTCGCGCTTCAGTTGGCTATCCACGCTTTCTTTTTAATCCCAGTGGTTGTGACTTTGCCTCTAATGGTTTTTCTTATGGTAGGTAAAAATCATCCAATGACGAATCCCGCTCTTGGGCGGAGCGGAAAACAGTGTCAGACTATTACTGACTAAACAACCTACCCCGTTCCTTCCTTGTCTTATTCCCAGAGCCCCGGTAACACTTTCGCCCAAACCTCGGCTCCAGGAGGCTTCGACCCTGAAGGGCCCCTACAGTTTGCTGACAACTCCTTGAAGCACGCAGGAACAGTGCGCGCCGTTGACGACTTGGACTAGGCCTGGACAGTTACCAGATGACCGGACGGCGAACTACCCATTGCTCATCGTCCGCGAGCCAGTATCTACGGTGGCCGGATATCGGCGGGATCGCGGCGGCGTCGGCTACGGCGAGGGTGCTGTTGCCTTATGCGTTCGGCCTCCTCCTTTACGAGCATTACTGCTTCGCAGAAGGAGGCGTCCGCCTGCCATTCCTCTTCGCTGCGGACCATGGCCTGAACCAAGGCCCGGCGCGAGAGGTCGTCGCCGCCGATTACCTCTGTAGCTGTACTTGTGACAAAAGTCTGGACAATCACAGCAACCAGTAAACCACTCGGTCTAATTGTTCGGTGGTATTACGCTCCAAGCTGAAAAATACACTTTTTTGTATTCTTCAAAACTCCTGAATTTCTTGTCAGCTTGATTAAAATTGAATGAGTTGTTGCCTGGAATTAAATACGTGGTGCTGGCTGATGTTGAATGTAAAACTCTAATTTTGGTATCAGTTTTAGCGATAAAAGAATATGATGTATTATATTACATGCCAAGTTATAATAAATGATGCTTTCTGTCGAAGCTGGAATTATATTTTTGTGAGGACAGTGTTTTGAAGCTATAAAACGTAAAATAGTGACGAGATGTAAAATCCGTGGCCGAGTTAGTAAATTAGGTGGCAATGTATAAATGAGAAGGACAAGTCACAATAATTGATGATCTTTACTTGACGCTTTCTATAGCATATTTAGTTGGCGGTGTAAAAAAGTCGAATTAGTTTATTAGAGGCTATGTTATTTTCCCGTTGCTTAGTTATAAAATTAGAAGTTTAATCTAGTGTCCAATAAATAATTTTGTGGCTAGACTTATAATTTCCCAAAAAAAGTTACGTTTGATGTATGGATCTCCTTAAATATTTATTAATTTTTAGTAATTGTTCTTGTTTAGTGGCAATAGAAATTTATCATAATTATGTGAATCATTTCAACTGTCTAACTATACTACAACTACTCATGAGATATAGCGTGGCAGACAGACGGAAGGTAGCATAGCAGTCTTAGTAGTAGGGCCTCTAAAGAGTAACCTTTATTGGGTACGAAACCCTAAAAAGACATGACAATAGTAAGTAGGTATAGTTCGTTTTTTAATCCTAGACTACGATTTGACAACTTAAAATGTCAAATTCCAGAAAATTGGGAACATATTTCTAGAGTGTGACATTCTGAGTTGTCAAATCGTAGTCTAGAATTAAAAAACGAACTACAAATACGTCAACCAAAAATGAAAGATCTTGAATTTCAAAATGGCGACCCTTTACCAGATATTACGAAGAAGGGACGCGCGGACGTAATCAACGATTATAACCGTCTTTCACTCGCTCACCTCCAAAAACAGACGGTCTCTCTATGGTAACAGGTTGTTAAAGTTCATTTCAACAAGGAATTTAAGTGTACAGCCTTGATATTTAGTCTTTTAAGGGATTCTACCTTCACATTACTTTATCGGTTTAAAATTAATAAGAGGCACCGTTACCAATGAAACTCAAAAATATTGTAGCTTCTTATTTCTAGATACTAGGTACCATTTACATATCTCCTTTTGCGGGTTTGCTGAAAGAAATTTATTTTTAAAATAAGCAGTACAATACGCGGCATAAAAGATGAACCAAAATGACAACCTTAGATGCGCAGTAACAGGTTTTCGTGTCTCAATTGAAGTTGGGCTGCGCATAACCATAGAGACGGCCACTTTGTTTAACTTATTTACTTTTGTGTTTTTTAAGTTAATTTTTTTTTAATAATGTTATGGTGGGTCCATGTGATGTGCATATAAATTGTAAAATAAATAAGCTTTGATATAAGTAAATATCAACCATCACGGGGCCCCGTACGGGTGTATGGTGTGCATGGTAGATTAAGACCTATTCCCTCTCCTAGAGAAAAGGAGGCCTGAGACCCAGCTGTGGGTAAATGAAAATGCTGAATATATATACCTAAGATTACACAGATTTCCAGATATCAATTTCTGGATATCAAATCAAACCATATTTTAGTAATACTTATTAAAACTTACTTTTTTTTTTGAAATTGCAACTATATCGTCATAATTATACATATAAAGTTCGTTTCCACGTTAATAAAACAATGTTTGAAAACAAATTACCTACACGACGAATTTCTCCGAGTTCAACACATTATTGTAAGAGGTCATCTATTGTTTCAACAGGTTTAGGGACAACTTTCCAATCGGGATTCTACTTGCCTCATTATTAGGTTAGCCCCACTCAAACGCCAGCGTTTACACTCGTCATCATCATCAGCCTTTTTAATGTTTCCACTGCAGGGATACAGGCCTCCTCTCTAGGACAGGGAATGGGCCATAATCCACCACGTGGGCTCAGTGCGTGTTGGTGGATGTCACATGTCATGTCTTCGATTTTTTGGCTCTAGGACATGCCGCTTTTCTCACGATGTTTTCTAAATACTATTTCTAAATATTATCAAGATACCAATGGCGAATTTTTTAAGGTGTGAAATCTTCAAAATAACTTCTACCACTGTAGGGACATCCTAGCGAGGAGGCCTGTGTCCCAGCAGTGGAATCTTTATAAGGCTAATGCAATGCTGAAGGGTTGTGCGAGAGAGAAGGCATGTCAGATTTTTGCTGAATAGAAGAGAATAGATCCACTTGTGTTGTCTTTTTGGTGCCACCTATGGTGACTCCCAAAGTCAAGCCGTCAAACACTTTTTTACAGTCTAAAAGAGTGTTCGTCGGCCCTTTATCTACAACTGCCCACGATGTATCTCTAGCCAAGGCCATCACGTTTAAGGCATAAGCGTTGTTTCCTCAACAGGACAAATATTTGTATGGCCAACAGTTGTTTGTACATCGTCGAGTATGTCAAGATTGAACTTTGTGCGCGTGAGTTGTGTCAGTAATGGCGACTGTGACGCAGGCTTTCGAGGTGTGGGGTTCCGAGGATGATGGAATTGAGATATGCTTTTGAATTACCTTAAAGTGGGGTTACTTTGGCCCTGGGGTTTTTTTTATGGTAGGTAAAAATCATCCAATGACGAATCCCGCCCTTGGGTGGAACAGGAAACAGTATCACACTCTTACTGACCAAACAACCTACCCCTTTCCTTCTTAACCTTTATACCAGGGTCGGACCTTCCTTTCAGAAGTCGGACCGGGGCCCCAGTAGGCTTCGGCCCTGCAGTTGGGCCTCTCCATTTGCTGACATCTCCTTGAGGCGCGCTGGAACAGAGCGCGCCGTCGACGACTGGCTTTGTTCGGGCTATTACTAGACAACCGGATTGCGAGCTACCCATTGCTCACCGTCCACAAGCCTGCGTCTACGGTGGCCGGAAGTCGGAATCGGGTTTAACTTTTCACAAGCCAAATAACCAATAGGTATATGATAGACTCTGTTTACTGTGTTTCTATTGGTTGGAAAGCTATGCCAAAGTTATATCTCAAGGACAAAGTTACCTCAATTCCCTTATTAGCAGAGACATTCTGCTTGCTGCGGTCTTTCTATCCCATTATAAATTAGGTGTCTTCAAGGCTAGAGTGAATAGGCTCTTAATAAACTGTGCGCTTCACCATCAACTTTGCGTCACTGCTTATTATCAGGTGGGATTGTAGTCAAGCATTAGTTTATATCAAATAATAAAAAAAAACATGAGGATCATAAATCGCCTTGTTACGGCGACATTACATAGAATTTAACGCTACTTACGTAATTATTTTTGTATGCCGGAAATGGACATCTTTACATATACTTATTTCATATTCTATGTCCACTTTGTAAGTATTTATAATCCTGCTGTCTTCAAGTGACAAAATAAAACGGCTTATAATATTTTTATAGTTTTTTTTTTTTTATTATTTTTAAAATAGGTATCTACGTTAGCAAAGATGGACACCCAAACAATGTCAATTTCTGAATCAAAAATCCCAAAACACTAATTATAAAGATACTTTCCGATGTAATTTAAGGTTCAAGGTACATTTGTAATTACTTACAATTTGTTTAAAAAAATTTTTGCCCCACACTAGGAATTACCTACTCTTGTGTCTTAAGTGCGTTCACAAACATTTAAACTCACTAACACGACACCCAGACTCAGATAAATGTTTGTTCCGTGTGGAAGTTAACCGATTCCGTGCGGAGGTCTTTTTAGCAATCTTTAGTGCCTGGCGTCAAACAAAAATTCCGTGATGCCTCTGGGGCACCAAGCGCCAGAGACTTTGATGATTCCTCTGGGGACTCATCCGCCATGAATTGTAACTTTTAGCTTGTTCTCGTGTTTCCACGTGTTAAAGAGTCATTTGCCATTGTGTATCGAAAGTAAGCGGTCAGTAAATTCATTCCGTGCGTTTAAAAGTGACGATCTATGTGTTTTTATGGAAATGGAAGGTAAAGGACTAATTTCTATCAGGTGTTGTAAACCTTTTTGCATTATTTTATTGATTTATTTATTTAAGAGTGTTATATAGAATTTGTTCACGTACCATTTCATTTTGCAGCCAGGTGATATTTATTTATTATGCAGTGTTTTGTAGGGAAACAATTTTGAATCCGCTATTTCGATGGTAATATTGTTTCTCTACAAAACGCTGAATAATAAATAGAACATTATGTAGGTATAGGTACTTACCTGAATGGGAAGTCCGATTCTAATGAATAAAAAATATTCTACTTGTACCTACAAACACTAAAATGATTATGAAGTGTTTTATTTGGATAAGAATGTAAATGTATTTTTATTGATAAAAAATGACTCGACAACTTGGTTTACAACCCCTGAAGTCTGCTAATTTACGAAATTACTTGAAACGAACACTGTGGGCATGATATGGGTGACAAATAAAGACACTTTTATTCACGGGACTCTTTTGACAAGTGTCGTTTTAGCCGAGTTTTTTATGTTTTAGTTTTGTATCCTCTCGGGCA